>OZ038371.1:32191751-32791751 GCA_964036015.1 Leptarthrus brevirostris
CTTTCATGAAGTGATCGGTAAGATAAAAAATTCAGTCGTGTCCAAGGACTTTGTCGTTGAAGATTTCCTCGATATTTAAGGCTCCTTTAATAACACCCGACGCGGAGGCTATAACAGTATCTTTAAAAGCCTGGATCTAGAAAGTTAACTTATCGAGCTTCTAGATTTAATACTTAGAAGCAGGACAGTAAATTGCAGTTTAAGGATCCATCAAATATTCCAAGATTTGCAGCAAGAGGTACAGCCAAGGAGGAGTACTCCAAACGCTTCTGTGTAAACTAGACCCAATGCTCTACTTCCATACGGGGTGGACGTCTGGTGGCTTGCACTTTAATTTCTCTCTTCGAATATAGATTTTACACTGCATATCTGGAGCCTGCGACTTTGTCTGCACGAATAGCGCATATTTTATATTTCCATTTAATTTATATTCATTTTCTCCTTAGTTTTTTTTCTTGTAATTTTATTATTTTGTTTCGTCTGTTGACTAGTCTTTTTATTTGTTCCCTCTACTTCTTCTAATATGGCAACGTGTAGGGACTGTTCCTCTGTGATTTCCAAAGATGAAATAAGTGGTGTCTGCGGTGGTTCGTTTCATGCTGCGTGTTTGAAACGTCCGTCAAAATCATCTGCGAGGGCACTTACTACGCGTAATGAGTGCCTTGATATTAAGCCCTGTCATGTCCTTCGACTTATGAAGGGTATTGCAGAATCGCTTTCTTTTGATATCTTTCGTCGCTAACAAAATTAATAGTATGTCTTCCACCTGGGCATCTCTGCAAGGTGTTGCTGATCACTTGGGCTGCTTGAACGGCAAGTTGAATAGACTCGTTCTTGTTGTGATTATGGTTAAATCTAGCTCTGAGTCTCTGCTTGAGAGATATCATGATCTCTCATCTAAGGTATCTTTTTTGTCAGCTGGTTTCGATGACCTTCGGACGACGCTGTCTGGTGTGGACGGGTCTCCACCTGCACTGGCAACCAGCTGTGAGTAGGTGATGCTGATTTTTTATGATCTCCGCCGTAGCGGATATTAGAGCGGACCTTGGCTCTTAGAAGACTGCTGTTTATAGGAACTCCGATCTGCTTAGTACCATTTCCTCAGATGTAGGGAGTCTGCTGTCGCGTGCTGTTGGAAAGCCTGATGCCTCTGTTGTTTTTGGTGCCTCCGTCTTGCCTGTTCCCGACGTCCCTCGGCATGATGACGCTAAGCGCCAGTCTTGGTCATGTTGCAGACGACGGCGTCCTAGGATAACCAATGGCCCTGTTAGCCAATCTCCGATCGATGATCATTCAGCGCAACCATCGAAACCTCCTATTGCGGCTGCTGTTCATGCTGCTGGCCCTCCCACGAACATGACTGGCGAAGAACGAGCTGTGACTTCGTTCATTTGTACTTTTACTACCCCCCACATGCATAAGTCTAATCCTCACCCGTCGCATGACACATTTCCATTGAGATCCATTAATGTGTCTCGAAATGAGGGTTTCAGTCTGAGGATTGCGCAACCACCGTTGTCCTTTTTTATTTCCCTTGATCCATTGACTTCTGTTGACGAAGTTATTAGCTACGTGAGGGAGAGGAGTGGTGCTGAAGACTCTGCACTCCTCCTCTATCTGAGATCTCCTCATTCTCATAGACACATGTAATCTTTTAAGTTGACATCGTCGCCAGAGCTTCTCGAGATAATGTCTGCCCCCGATTTCTGGCCCGAAAATATCACTGCACACGAATTTTTGCCCCGTCGTAGGGTCGCGGGAAGCACTCAAAATAGAACCACTACTAGCAACCAAAAAAACTACGTACGCTATCCCTTTACTACCAAAATATAAGGGAATTAAGAACAAGAACAAGCTAGTTATTTCAGGCTTCTCTGTTGCTACGACATCATCGCTCTGACCGAGACCTGGCTTCAGAGCGGTTTTAATGATGCAGAAATTCTTGACGAGTCCTATCAGATTTTTCGTAAGGATAGATACTCTGACTCCATAGCTCGTGTTGGTTGCATGTAAATCTCATTTGGATTGCGGCGTGGTTGATAAACCTGCTTTTTCCGACACGCTCACAATCGAGTTCTTAGCTCTTAAGATATCTCTGGGGAAGATGCATATTTTCGTGCTATGTTGTTATATCCTTCCAAACTTGACAAACTATGCTGATGCAGATGGTCGAATCAATTACAAACCCAGAGGCCGAAATCATCTTCTTACCCAACGTTCAATGGGTATTCAAAGATTCCCATTTTCTTGACGCCATCTCCTCCTCTGGTTTACACCAAATGCGAGAGATCTAAGGAACTCTATGGGAAGAAAGTTAGATATTATATTTTCTTCTGATTCGAGTAACACTATAGTCGAACCCACTTCTCGTAACTTATCCGCTATCGACAGTTTACATCCGCCCATTTTCATCTGTTTTTGCTACAATGGTTCTAATATTGTTGACACCAACGTAGATAAGTACGTTCTTGATTTTAAAAAAGCGGACTTCTCTCATCTTTCAAACAGGCTCCTCTCAATCCATTTCCCATCTCTCTTTTATGATAACGATATCGAAGATTGCGTTTCCGTGTTTTATGATCTGTTTAATTCGTGTGTACCACTTAAACGGTCGAGATCATCCTCTCATTCTACCCCGTGGTATACTAGAAAAATACGGAGCCTTAAGAATAAAAAAAATAGGTTATAGAAAACCTACTGACGCTGTAGAAACCCGTCTGCTTATTGTGATTTCGTTTATTGTCATGACAGATTTTTAGCGTTATCATCATCTTTATACAGGGAATACCTTGATAATGTTCGCGATAACTTGCATAATGATCCTCGTACCCTTTTTAAATTTGTAAATATGAAATAGAAAACTGATAATTATCGATCTACAATGCACTGTTTTTTGGGGGCGCCTTTTCATCAGGCAACTTTGTGTCTTCGCTGGAAGAGTTTGGTCATATCCAGAATCATCCCACTTCCTCCATTGCTTTGCCCATTATATCTCATGAGTGGTATAAGGGAAATTAAACTGGACTTTTCGTTTGGTCCTGATGGTATTCCACCTGCATTCTTGAGATGCTGTTCTGACGCCTTACTCACTCCACTCGAACTCATCTTCAACAAATCTCTTCTGGCCGGTAGATTTCCTACGTTATGGAAAAGCTTCTTTATAAGTCCTGTTTAGAAAAAGGGGCATAGAAACTTAATAATAAATTATAGGCCAATCCCGAAGCTTTCCTATATACCCAAGCTGTTCGAATCTGTTAAAGCTTGTTGGGCAGTGTAAGAGGATAATCTCATCTAATCAACATGGCTTTTTGCCGGCTAGGTCGACGACAGCTAACCTGCTTGAATTTACATCCCACATTATATCTGCCTTCCAACAAGGTCTCCAGACTGACTGCGTCTGCACCGACTTAAGCAAGGCTTTGTAAAGCTCCCTCATTCTGTGATTATGCTTAAACTTGAAAAGTTGGGTTCTCCGCCTTTATTGTTGACTGGATCTGCTCTTACTTAAAAGATAGGACATATCGAGTATCTTTCCGTAATACTTTATCCAGAGTGGTTAGGGCTTCATCTTGCGTACCGCAGAGCATTCATCTGGGGCCGTTGCTGTTTATTTCTGCCATTGACGACATTGTCCCTCTGATCAAGCACTCCAAAGTTTTAATCTACGCAGACGATATGAAGATTTTCGCATGCGTTATAAACATTTATGATTCTTCCTGCATGCAGGATGATTTAAACACATTCAAAAATTGGTGTGGATCTAATGGCCTGCAGCTTAACTTAGATAAATGTGAGGTTATGTCATTCTCTACGAACCAAAATCAGCTCGGTTTTGATTATACCTTTTCGGAAACTAATATCTGTCGCGTGCATTTCGTTACTGACCTTGGTCTGAAGCTCGACCGTAAAGTTGATTTCACTCTGCACATTAACTACATTGTTTTTAAGAGTAATTCAGTTCTGCGTTACGTAAAGCGTTGGTGAAGGGAATTTTCTGATCGGAAGATCTCAATTCACTTATTCTTTTCTTTGGTTAGGCCAATTCTCGAGTATGTATCTCAGGTCTCGAGTATGTATCTCTGCTATGCTGTTCATTCTAGACGCCTTGAGTCGGTGCAGCGGAACTTTGTTAGGTTCGCACTAAGAGACTTTCCGTGGAATGATCCACTCAGGCTTCCTCCTTATGTGGATCGCCTCCGGTTGCTTAATATGCATTCGTTGGAAGAACGACGTAGAGTTGCTGACCTAGTCTTTATTCACCAGCTTTTGAACTCAAACATAGAGTCTTGCACTCTCGCAGGTATGGTTTCTTATAGGCATACCCCGTATAGTTTAAGGAGATTGCCTTTACTGCAAGTTGTTCATTCTCGGTCTAACTATGGTATGGATGAGCCTATAAATCGCATGTGTAGAACCGTGAATATGTATCCTGTTTTTTACCTGACTCTTGACCCCTGACCCCTGATTGTTGTTTGTGGGTAGGTTTTAGTTTTTGGTTACTAATGTTTTTTGCATGCTGGTGTGGGAGCCTAATTCGCCTCAATATATTGTTATATTCTGGCGAATAGGTCAATTGATTCTGGGTTTCTGCCTAAGAAGTGCGCCTTCTGAGTAAGATGGGTTAATTCTATATATATTTCTATATAAAACATTTTAGTTCTACTAATCAGAGGTTGCTATAGGAACTAAATCCTTTAAACCCCTCAATATCCGGCTCCATCTAGAAATTTTCTTATGCCATATGTCTTTTTTTTCACTTTTTGATGCATAATGATAAGGGAAGGCATTAATTTTATTTAGTGAGTTTTTCTATATATAATAATACTTTACAAAAGAAAACAAATTTACTTGCTTTACCTGTATCTATTTTAGAATCGTTGAAGAAAGCTACGAGTAACTAACTAAAGGAAGCCCTATCGTGTATATGTCGTATGTGTGAGCATGGCAAGTTTTTGTTTTGCGACTGGGTTATATACGGACAATTCGTCGTAAAAAATTCCTCGTAAAACAATTCACAGTACACGGATTCATACACGCCGTGTACGCGACACATTCCGTTTTATTAGACTTCCTGGAAGGAAGAGGTGTATTAATCAGGCTTTTAGCTGCTCCCCCCCTCCCCGCCACAGTGCGGATCCGTGTATTGTGAATTGGTTTACGATTAAGTAATTTACGGTGAGTTGCTTTTACGATGAATTGCTCTTACGATATATTGCTCTTACGATGAATTCTTTTACGATGAATTATTTACGATGAATTGTTTTACGATTAATTGTTTACGACGAATTTTCCGGATCCCGGCTGTGTTTATGCTGTCAAATTTGTTCGCTTTTTACTACGCTTTTTATCTGGGTCGCAGGTCCACGCTGTCATTTAGTCTCTTCAGGTTCCACCTGTCATCGAACATTCTGCACTGGTTTTATATAACTTTCCGACCAACTTCATCGGTATGTATCAGTGTTGCGGTAGCAGCACAAAATATAATTTTTCACGCTCGAGTTTTCTCAGCTATGTGAAGAAATGTGTATAGATGTGAAAAGTATTATGTTTGTTGACATTGTGTAACTACATGCACAGGCTGTACAATATAAAAAAATTTCCTATGTTTTGTTAACTCTAGTATTTCTTTTGGTATTTGCATTTGTACTAATTATATCTTACATTGTTATAAGGATTTCTACCCGGTTGAGAAGCAACGGAAACTTGAAATTACTGAAAAACACTGAGATTAAAAAAAAGTCATTAGTTTGTGCAGCTACAGACTGACTGACATGAGGCTCGGGTATCGCGCAATTACTAGAGCTAATAACTATGGAAGAAACAATAGAATATGTTATAGGAATATACAATCGACTGTGTTGATTTATAAGGCTGGTAGAACTTGGATATTTAAGGATGGTTATATTAAGCTTCAAATCACTTCTTATGGTCCATTAGCTGTTAAGCCAAGCATTAAAAAGCACCACTCAAACGCTTAGTCGGGAAAATTCCCGTAAATTCTTGCAATAAAGACGTACCTCATTTATCCTCGCCGAGGAATGAAGACGGGTGCCCCGCAAAGGATATCGTAAGTAAATGCCTGAAGGACGATTTTAAGATAAACAACCCCAAGTTATTTGCAATTCTCTTTAAAATGTGGTACACTCTCCTCAAAATCAATAGATTCCCTCCCTGAAATGTTGCATTGCAGCATCACACTCAGCTTCTATTTTAAAATACACAGCAGATATCTACGGCGGAAACATTCTGCAAATGCTATCCAGAAAATACTTAAATTTAACAACATTTATAAATTCTGATTTCAATAGTCACTTCCGAAAAGTATTGTCAAACAATTCGTTTTTTTTTCGTAAGCCCATTTGCATATCAAATATCTGCCAACCGCAGTTCCTTTTCGCTGTCAATTGTTATGTATAACATAAATTGGTTTGTGATTCTTCTGGCTTCTTTCAGAATTGAATAACTTTCCTCCAGATGTCTGTACACTCCATAGCAAATCCCATTGCCAGAGGACAAATAATTCTTTTCTTGCCTTCGCATTTGTTGTTTTTGGCATCATCGCAGTATTTCTACCAAGTTTCGTCGCAGAGTGCTCGGCCAAAGAAAAACTTGTATTTCGGTCTTGGGTGTTTCTGTTGCTCTATAGAGGGAAGTATTGTGCCACTGAGGAGCACATAAATTTTTATACCACTGAGTATACATAACTAAGATTAATCGACTAAAGATGTCTTTAATACCTGCCATTATTCACGCTTAATCGCTTCATGCAAAGAGCGACCGCTTCTATTCTGAAATACGTGTGTCGCTGAAAAACATCTTCTAAAAATATAAATAGAAACTGAATATTTACGGAAAGCAGTATTCATGCTTGAACTAAAAGCTGACAAAGGGGTTCAAAATAACAAGCTTTAGCCTGAAAGTGTGTCATACATATTTAGTCTTTGTCAGATTCTCAACAGAAACGCCTTTGTCAATAATAACATGGTGAAAATTTCACTCAAATATTCTGTTAAAACTCACCGAATAGATTCACTACGCCTTCAATGCCACTTTTTGAGTAAATGAAAGCAAAACATCCTACCGATGAGTCCTTGCTTTTAAAAATTTATGTCTTCAATGGCCTTCCCCTTTTACCACCCATTCTATAGTAATAACACCCATCTAAAAGTTCCTGTCGGTTTTATTATCTCTCCCCATGGTTTATTTAGAACAAAACCGAAATTTTGTACCTTGGAAATTGTCTATTATTATAATCAAGTGTGTAGAGGCAGGTGCGCTTCAGGCTTGGGGAATACTTGTGTAGGTTCAAAGATTAACCGCAATTATGTAAATATTTTAGTTAAGAAAGGCATGCAAGAGTAGAATTTGAAATTCCGACGATTTTCCCACACATGAAATGGTGCTTTACATTGAGTTTTCATCCTGTGTGCCCGGTAAAAGATCCCTTTGGTAATTATATGTATGAGTTGGCCGCATATGTTTGCCTTCATATCCAGGAATTATGACATGAGGACGAGACTTAAGGTCGGAGAAGATTAAAGTTTTGCAACATAATGGCAACAATATTTTGCAAGGGTGAAGAATGCTAATCTAATGCGAACCATAGTAACATTTAATTAGTTAATTGATGGCCACGAGCAGACCTGATGACGGCCCATATGCCCATAATTCACCCTGTGAGGGTTCAATTAATTACTGATAATTAAATTTACCTAAGATTGCTTGTATTTGCTAGCTTAGGTACACATTCTGCTAATTATGCGTAACTAACTGAAATCTACTTAGAACAATTATCGATTTAAGAGAACCTGTCATCATTGAGGATATCACCGTAGTCAGAAATCATCTTGAGGAGGAAAGAACATCAAACACTTTCATAATAACCTTGTTGCACTAGTTCAAAGGAAAATTTTTGAGGTTTACGATATTTTCAATAATGTTGTTTCATGTGATGAAGCGAATTAACACCACCTAATTAAGGAAAATAATTATAGTACATAAGCCGTCGGCGGTGAACACGATAACGTGCTGTCTTCTCATGCGGAAGCCGCAGGTTCGAAATCGATGGTTGTTTTCTGCTGAAAACATATTACGCTAAAAGGCTGATGCGGATTGCAGAGTAATGTCGTTGGATTAAAATCCACTTTAAATTGTGATTCTACTTTCAATTTGTGATTAAATCCTTTTTCTCCTGCGTCATCTATATTTAAAGATATAACAAAACTGGGCCGTGTCTGTACATGAAATATTTTTTGACCGAATTCCCAAATATGAGAGATTATAAGGCAGATGAGTATAATGTTTAATTATTTATTTATTTTTTTTAACTTATTTTGTCGCGGTAGGGTAAGTTTGCATGTTGGGAAAATGGAAGCGTCACGGAAAGTTTAAGGCTTATAACAATATTGGCTTTTTTTTAGACTTTGGTACAAAATGAGGAAAGAAGGCATGTGCTTAATTTTTATTTTGGTGTTAAATTCAAACGTCCAGACGAGAAAACTGGTTGATAACAGCTGTTATTACTTAGGCGGATTTTACCAAATCAAATGAACATCTTGTCTGTGAATACAGCAGTAGTGACCAGCACAACATTTTGTGGGAAGTGGTCAGACGATTATTAGCTGTACATGTATCACCAATTGAGAAAAATTAACATATTATTGATTTTATGCACGAGAGTACAGCATAATTGAACAAAAGTGGAGATAAAATACCAATTATAATGACTTCAACGAAAAATTTTAATTGAAAAATTAAAATTCAAGCTGAATATTGATGGAACAATATCGGTCAGAAAATCTAGAATAACTATCGACGTGGCGATTTTTCGCCAAATTGTAGATTTTTCATCAATCCTAGCGACAAAATATATGAAATTGGCGATGGCGATTTTTCATAGTTTTTGGGCGTTTTTATGGCGATTTTTCTTGAAAGAAAAATTGACAAATTATTTTTCTTGAAAGAAAAATCGACAGATTATTTACTTTTTAAAAAATAATTTCTAAAGTTACAAATGTAACATACATAAATTTAGCAGAATTTTCTGAAAAATTTAGATAATTTGAGTAAAAGTTGCCGCAACTGCAAGTGAAACTTGAAGTGACAGAAAATTCTACGGCACGTCTAATGAGTAATTTCTCGGCTTTTTGGCAGTTTAATTCTGTGATTTTTAATAAGTGTTAGGAGAAATAATTGAAAACGGTTTATCAAAAGTAAGAGATCCTAAAAGAGATCAGCAAAAAATCGTATTTTTTTGGGAAACCTACCAAAATGTACCAGAGAAGAACTCGAAAGTATCTGTAATAGATACGGAACAATTCTTGGCTATTTGGAGCAAAAATATTTCGGATTTGTACAATTTGAAACAGAAGCGATTGCTAATAAGCCAGCTCTCAATGGATCTTTGTTTAAAGGGTACAAAATAACAGTCCGGAATGCGGGAATAGGTTAAGGTAGGAAACCGCAGCTAAAGAAAGAAACTCTAGAGGCAACTCAAGCCAATTTACGACAGTTTCAGCAGCAGTATTATGCTCACAAGTCGCACATTATTGGACTTTTGAATATTTTTTTACCCTTTACCATATAGAGAATATGCCAAATATGAAAAGGTTATATTTAAAAGTTGATTTGCTTTTCCGGAATGAAGGGGTTATTGAAGCAGTACTTGTCACCGCCCAAAACGTAGAGCGTCGAAGTATCATATAAACATACTTTATGGACAACCAGCGATGCACTGAAATATGCCAGTGGATAATGCCATTAACTTGAGGCCCGAATTATAATTCCAACGGATCAGTCGACTGCAACTTGGCTCAAATGAAAAATTAATGCCACATGATTGCTGCAATTTAACGACTCATCAGTCGACTCCGAATGAACTTAGTGTTCACTAGAAATATACAGGCAAATATCTCTGAAAATGACGGAAGCTAAAGCTACAATTTATTTTCAAATTTGATTTTGGCGTTGACTTCGACTGAAAACTCAGTTGCAGTTACTGATCAGTCGGGATTTTAATTCGGGCCTAATAGCGAATGATCGAATGATTTTCAAATCAAATAGCGCGCACAGAGGCAGAAATTACTGCCGACAGCTTTGCCAATCATTTCTCCAAATAGCTCAGTTGCTCGTCCTTTAAAAGAATGTCATCCAGACGCGATTCAAACGTTATTAAACGCACTTGCTGACAATCGTTCCTTAACGGTCTTACAATTGTTACAAGAAAGGTGTGAGTTACAATAAAAGGCTAAGTTAGGAGACGCAGCTGACCTTCCAGCTCCTCAACCGAAAATTGTCGAACCTGATCAAGAGATCGAGTTGCAGAAGAAAATTCTAAGCATCCTCAATAAGTCATCTATAAACTCTATAAACATTGAACTTCTAAAATATAATAAAGTGCAACGAGCGTTGGATTCACTGATGAAAACGTTAGTATCTACAATTGAAAATCACTTTAACTATAGGTAGATAATGGAAATATATTTTATTGGAAGTCTTTAATTCTTTGGCGTTTTTTTTTTAAAACTCTTTTATATAGGGAGTTGATATTTGGCACGAAGATAGGAATTGGTGGCAGAATAACAGTCGTGTGGTTAAATTTTGATGTTTGGGTTGAATTTTCATTAGGGTGAAATGGGAACCAAATGAAATTGTGCTTGTAAAAACGAGTTCAAAAATATAAATATATGTGTAATTAAAGAAATTACTCGTTCCTTAACACAGTATATTTTATATCCAATAAAAAATAATTTATTGTAATATTGTGCGATAAGCTTAAGGAAGTGACTATTTGCACTTACGTGTACTTCCGTGTTTACGCGTATTTACTATCTTGATTTCCACTTTCACATTTTAACTATAATCATGGCTACGAAAAGTAATAGATTGGCGATTTTGGCGACTTTTTAGTGTCCATTTGGCGAAAATGCCTGTGTAAAGTCTGGCGACCCTGACGCATCGTAACAACGGAAGGTCTTTTTTTATGAGTGCGTAGAACGTTTCGGATGATTATTTTTTGTTGGATACAGTACGTTGTCCGATTAGTACCACGTCAAAAAATATGTAAGGAGCGCTGGCGTGGGGCTATTTAGATAATTTTTTCTTACTTTTACAGGGTGATTTATAAATTTGAAATTTTCATACTGCGCTCATCTCACTATTTTATTTTTATCTTTTGAGCTACTCAACAAAGCAACAACGCAAACAAACGCTAAAAAACTACAATCTCAATGTACTTTCTAAAACTATCAATGTTAATCTAACACCTACCGCTGCATGTACAGTCACTTTCAAACGTAAAAAAAATATTTTACGACTACCTTAAATTCAGTTTTTACCAAAACTTTATCGAAAATATATGTAAAGCCCGCATCACACGAGGCAAGTTTACTCGCTGGATTATTTGCTGGATTCGAGTGAGAACCAATCGAAAAGCGGTATTTTATCACGTGGGTGACATGCGCATACAAAGCGTCAGAGAATATCGTAAACATGTATATTTCTGTGATAGTGTTTTTGAAAGTGAAGTGTTTGTTGCAATGAATAAAGAAAATATGAATTAAAAATCTGAAAAGGGGTCTAAGGATAAATTGAGGGATTAATTGATGCTTTTAAAGATGAACAATGTTTATATGCATCCGATTTAGCAAGTTGTCATAATAAACATCTTCGTGGAGAAGCCTTAGAACGAGCATGGCAAAAAGTTTTAAGATTAAGGCCAACAACAACAAAGGAAAAATGTAAAAAAAAATTTAAGAATATCAGGAACCAGTTTAATATTGAACATGCATGAAAAGTAAAAGCAAGCGTCAAGAGGTATGGTTGAAAGTAAAACTCGTCATCTATTTGCAGGAATACCAAAGGCGTTTTCTACCACTCTTCGAGCACGGCTTAACCTGTAGTTAAAAATTATTTTTTCAAGTGCCAAGTCTCGATCCGGATAAGGTTTTAATAAATTTTCCTTTAAGCTGAAAGCATCATCACCAACAAAAACGAATGGAAATTTTTAAAATTTTACTATCCATTCTGATACCTAATGGACTTGTACGAAAAACAGTTGAATCATGAATACCACCATTTCGTCCAATATCTATAAACAAGAATTTGTATCCAGCATCAGCAACAGCTAAAAGCACGATTCTGTCTGTTCCTTTGTAATTTCTGTATTTCGGTTCTTCATTTCGAGGAGGACGAAAATTAATATATTTCCCATCTAACGAGCCTATACAGTGAGGGAAATTCCATGTTACTTCAAACTTATGTGCAAGAATTTCCCATTCCTGCACCGTTGATGTAAAAGTCATTAATTTAGTCTGAAGCACTGTTATTATGGCTTCAAGAGTTTCGTGAATGATTTTGGAAATAATGTTAGCTGCGATTATATGGCTTCTCGCATGACTGTATTTCTCTTCTGAATGAGTGGCGTTACAAGTGACAATAATTCACTTCAAACATCGTCTTGCATTCGCTTATAATTTGTCAAACTTGCAGGATCTTCTGGTCTAAAAATATACTCATTAAATATAAGCAAAAAAGAACAATCTCATCATATTTAAATAGCTTTGTAAATGATTAACGAATATTCTCATAAACCTATTTAAAAATTAACCCAAGTTCATCAAAAAGCATATTAAAAACACTGCTGGTCACGCCGTTATAACCATGATCGACTCCATAATCTAGGAGGCTTCTTTAAACATTTTCGTCAAATTTTCAAAAATTAATAAAAAAGCAATAATTGCAGTTCGACTACGATTAATAATTTCTGCAATAATATTACTGTCAGTCATTTCTGTTAACATGGTTGACATCTGAACTGTCACTGCGCACGCAACAAAACCCACCTAGCTTTGGAATCCAGCTTTGAAGCTCGCATCGTGTGAAGCCAACAATAAAAAAAAGCTATCACTACATCTAGCGCAGTGATGGCCAAACTCACACTACTTAATGTGAAGAAAGCTTAAAAGCTTTAGAAGCATTTTGTACTGCTTGTTGGATTTAGAACCTTAAACTATTTGCAAAAGGTTGTATATCTTAAGGTATTGTATAATCGCTTTCAAAACTACAAACATATGACGATTTTTTTAACTTTTGTATGCTCTATTAATAAAAAAACGAAAAAACAAGAAATCGAATACAGCCAAACAAGTGCGTATACGAATTTAAAAGCTCAAAAGCTCACTTGCCCGCGGGCATAGGTTTGGACCAGAGGTGGGCATTTTTTATTCGGATAAAGATAAAAGCTAAAAGCTCAAATAATTTGAAAAATCGAATAAAAATTTATTTGATTACAAAAATTATTTGTTATTTGGAGGATTATTCGCAAATAATTATTTGTTATGTGATGCTTTTTATTTGAATTTCAAATAATTATTTTTTATTCGATCGTGCGTTATTTGATAATCAAATAATTATTCGTTATTCGATGAATTAATTATTCGCAAATAATTATTTGTTATTTGGTGCTTTTTATTCGAATTTAAAATGATTATTTTTTATTCGATCGTGCGTTATTCGATAATCAAATAATTATTCGTTATTTGATGACTTATTCGCGAATAATTATCTGTTATTTGGTGCTTTTTATTCGAATTTCAAATAATTATTTGTTATTCGATAATCAAGAAATTGTTCGATAGTTGATGTCTCTTTATGGAATACTTATTTGTTTTATGGTATCATTTACAAAAATCTTTACTGTAACCATCGAAACATAACAAGGCAGTTTTAATTTCCTAAGTACGAGATACATTGTGATATGAAATGCGGGTACCAAGAAATAATTTTTTTAAATTGAACTAATGGAAACCAACAACAAATAATTATTTCATAAATAAATAAATAATAATATAAATCATAAATAAATAAATAAATAAATATTTAATAATCGAATAACAAATAATTATTTGAAATTCGAATAAAAAGCACCAAATAAAATAAATAAAATAAAAATAAAATTATTTGCGAATAAGTCGTCAAATAACGAATAATTATTTGATTATCGAATAACGAACGATCGAATAACAAATGATTATTTGAAATTGGATTAAGGAGCACCAAACAACAAATAATTATTTGCGAATAACTTAAAATAAATTGAAAATCGAATAAAAATTTATTCGAATAATTTTTTATTCGATTTTTTGAAAAAATCGTTATTTGATTGAAAATTTATTCGGATAATGCCCATCACTGGTTTGGACATCACTGATCTATCGTCATCGCACGCTTGAAACCTGGCAGCGAAATCAAGCAGAAAATCCACTCGTCTCACAGAGATCTCACGTTACATAGCTGGATCGTAAACCGTTGTTTAAAGCGGCAGGTTGTCATTACAAAAGCAGTTCGAGGTATCTGAGGCGTACTAGACGTTTCGTGCGTATGTAGGTTATTTCATGTAAATGGGTTACAAGCCTACCGATCCTATCACAGATCCTTGAGACATCCTGGGAGTTACCGAAAGTGTATTTGTATAGCGCTTAGGTACTCTCTAAGCCGAGGTGTTCTGGGTGGCGCGTGGCGCTCCCTCCTCCTTTCTTACATATAATAAAAATCACTAATCAAGTTTTAATACTTAAATAATTTATATACCATACTTAAATTATTCTATAACTACAGATATTTTATTTTATCTGCGATTTAACTTTTTCCCCCGAAAAATATATTACCTACGTACGTCTTTGGAACCATAATACCCCTTACTTCTGTTTTACCTTTAACAAAAATATTTCTTAAATGGAACATAATTCGGTGGCGAAAGGGTTAACAATCACCGTCTAATTAATTTCCTTAAAGGTTAATTCACTTTCGCTAAACTCCGGTAATAGGAAATGAAAATTTTCGATTCAGACTTTCTCCCATAATTGAAAAAGCCATTTTAAATTAAAGTCCCTTTTACCTGAAATTAATTCCTTTCAATAGAAAATACTAAAATAGAGTAATTTTGAATTAAAAGACAGCTATGAAAGGTGGATAACGAATGAATGCAGACGAATATTTTACGCTAATTTGTAATCTCTGGTAATTACAAATAAAATCCATTTTGGAAGCAAAATCGGTTTACTGTGAAGATTAATTTGCTGCAAAATAATTTGCATGTTGGTAATAGGTACGCCATTTCAGAAATAATTCAAAACAGAGATAAATTTCCCAAAATACATATGCTCATGAAAATTGCCACATTACTCAGATGCGTCAGAATACACGATTCCACACGAATGGTAAAAATTAGTAAATTATAAATGTAAGCGTTACGATTTTATCGCTTATTTTAAACAGATTTGTGTTGGAATTCTTGGAACTTTATTCCATTTCGTGAAATATTCACAAATTGTATAACATTAACTAGCGATAATATGGCCGAAATCACGCATATTACCTAAAAGGAACCCTTTATGCATGGAAATGAAACCGCACGATAAAGCTAAAAAGACCATTGAACAAATAAGCAGACTTGAATGTACTCAGGTAGTAATGAGCCCTGCCAGGTTTCTTTCAACCACCTTTTAAAGGTAAAAACTCTTTTACCTTTCATGGAAAGGTTGACGGAAGTTGCATGAAAAGTTTCGAAACTGCCATTTAATACTGATTCCGCGATACTCCCCGCATCCATAACCGGGCTATTCTGAAGGGACGCGCACACTACTACAGTTTGCGACAGTACAAGTGCCCGAATTTCAAAAAGATGAATTTTGTGAATGCCAATATGTCTGACAATAAGTTTCCGGCAAAAGAGGCATGTGAATGCCTCCAATCTTTTAAGGGGCTGAAAACTGCTCCCACATCCCAAACGATATGCCTGCAAGAGCTGGGTAGCAATAAAACCAAATTTACAGCCCCAGCTAAAAAGAAGAGATTGCGAGATAGCTAAGCGTATTCTTTGCTTGAATACGTTTTGGGAAATGAATTTAAATTTCGCATACTGGGATTTTCTGAAAAGTTTAATTAATCCCCCCATCTGTACTCAACCAAGTCTTTAGAAGTGTTAATATTCATAGCTCTCATATTTGCTGCTGGTAATTGCTTACTTGTTGCAATATCTGCAGGGTGAATTGTCTACTCAGGCGAAAATAATATTGAATTAAACATCACTCGTTAAACCTAGGTCGTCTTGAAAATATTTTCAGAACAATATTATGAAAACTTGAAATAAAATTATGTTTTGAATGAGCGTCAGCTGAGATAAGGGATGTCTTTATAAATGGAAATGTGGGCACATAGTACTACGAGGTCTGTGTCAAACTTTAATTATTTGAAAATAATGTAAAGCTTAAAGTAGTTTGCCCTTTAATACAAAACAGATGATACTGTCCCTTTACCATAACACGGTATTAGTATTATTGTTACTGCTTGTTACCCTGTCCTTGAATTGTTAGTACGAGAATAACGAATAACTTATTTTTGTTTAAAAGATTCATTGATTTTGGATTCTCTTTGTTTCCTTTTACCATATGTAGGGCACATGACATGTATTTCACCTACCCACCAGGTGGTTCGGTTCTTTATTAACACCTCCAACTTCCTCCATTCTCTACGAATTTTCCCCATGTATTACGTTGCTGTCAAACCATGGTTTTCATTGAGCGTCCGTAGAGCGTGTAAGCGATGTTGGTTTGCTCTTAATGTTTAACATTTCCTGGTAAAGCAGCCCATATGCCTTTATAATTCTCAAACTTAAGATATAATAGAGACTTCTGTTCAGCAGATTAAGTAATGCTAATTCGAATGATGTTATCGTGGTCGCTTCAAGAAAACCTCTCCCGATAGCCAATCGTTTATTTTTAACCAATCAAAGAGATTCTAAGTTCGACACGTATTCTTTTTTCTTTTTATATCATATTTTGTCTGGCCGCGCATTAATTTGTAACGCGTTGACCTACTTGGTTAATCCTTTTTTTGGCTAAGTATGCTAAACGATTGGTTTCATGTCAAAAATTTATTTGGAGTGGTGGGGATTAGGGTGGGCTTGAACCTTAGTATGTAAGATGTAAGGCGAGGACCAATTTGGATGGTTCTTTTCTTTTTTTTTATTTTATTTTTTTTTATATATGATGTTGCCAAAGCTCAGGGGATGCCCTATGATGCTAAAGCACAGCCTTGGCAGGAAAGGAATTAAGGATGAGGGAAATGGGGTTTCTGTTGTATAGAGTACGATTCCGCATTTCAAATAGCAGGAAAATTTGGACCTAAGGTGGCAAGAGATTGGAGGAGAAGTCAAATGATGAGTGCGTGCATAGTATGATCCCACATTGCTAAACTGCGAAAAAAACTCGTACTAATGGTAGGGAGGGGGTGGGGGTGGGTAGAGCTAGTCTAACGTCGTAACGATTATTCTTATTGATTATTCGATTGATTCTTTTTTTGTGTGTTTAAAGTATGTCTATTAGTAGTAGCCTATTAGTACCATGTCCACAATATTTTTGGTTTGGTTGGGGTGAGTGTTTGAACCTAACTTCGTAACGCATGCAATGATGTTTTTTTTGTCGTATTGCATATGACTGCCAATAAGAAAAATTTTTTAATTAGGGTAGGGGAATGGGAGCCTAACTTTATAACGCGTGCGCCGATTTAGATGATTCTTTTTGTAATGTATAGAACTTTTTACGACAAAAATTAATGTGGTGGGTGGGGGCGGGAGGAAGGACGAAAATCAACTCCCTAACGTGCAAACAGATTTGGATGATTCTTTTCTTATTGCATATACTCCATTCCTACTATGACGGAAAAATCTTACCTAGGCTATGAGTGGGGGGGGGGGGATAGGATAACTTCGTAACAGGTGGACAGCTTTAGATGATTGCTTTGTGATAGTTGGAACATATTCCCCTATTGTTACCACGATAAAAACGATTTAGTGAGGCGGGATACGGGTTGAATCTAACTCAACGTGTAGACCAATTTGGATGGTTCTTTTTCTGTTGTATAGAGAATGCTCCCCTTTTTCTAATATGTGAAACAATTTGGACCTAGGATATTGGATACCGATTTGGATGATTATTTTCTTGTTGGGTAGGGTATGTTCGCCGAGTGGAACCGTGTCAAACATCTTTATGGTTAGAAGGGGGCTGGGCTTGTTGGCTAAACCTAACTTTGTAACGCGTGGTCGCTTTTGTATGGTCCTTCTTTTGTCGTAAAGTATCGCTAATATGAGAAAAATGTGGACATTGTGTTGGGGAGGGGTAGCCTAACTTTGTGATTTTAAAGAGTATATTCCCCTATTTGCATCACGATTGGGGGTGGTGGAGGAGTGCAGACTAAATTTGTATCGCGTGGACCTATTTATTGCTAAATATACTACCTTGCTCCATTTGTATCACGATAAAAATCGTGACTTAGAGTTAAAGTTCGAGGTGGGGCGTCACCTAGCTTCAGACAGAGAAGACCGATTTTTATGATTTTATTCGGTTGTACAGACAGACTGGTAAATGACAAAAAATGTTGCATTAAGAGTCACTACAGAAAAAGAATGGAACAGTTCCCTTACTTCGAAATATGTGCCCCGATTTTCACGATTCTCTTTTGTTGTACAGGAGAGAATTTTGGCGTACAGGAGAGAATTTTATGGATGTTGGGTGATTTCTGGTGATTCGATGGCTTATAGAATATATATGATGACCTATGTACGTGAAACCAGCCATTTTGCACGTGATCAAGATGACGACAGGGAGGAAGCTAAAGTTGAACTGTCAACTTTTACTTCATGTGATTTCTGTCTAAGGGTGTGTAATTAATAATGTTTTTTTTAGATTATATATACAAATATATATATATATATATATATATATATATATATATATATATATATATATATATATATATTTGTATATATATAAACAAATTAGGAGTGAATTATTAGTTTTGTTGGAATAAGTGCTAAAGTACATAGTAGTAGTATTTTAACATACTTTTTAAGAACTTAAAATGTTGCAAATAAGATAATTTCACAATAAAGTGCTCTGTTTTGTGCTGGGACAATAATCGATGCAATTCACCACGAATATAATTTTTTTAGTAAGCAATATAAGATCGTATGCCCTTCACATGTTATGTTACACAATTAATGAATATATGTATGTTGCGCAAACAATTGATATAATAGATATACATTTCATTTGTTACAAAAAACATTTAACATTTAATTGTCATACAAACTGTCTCGATAGCGTAAGGCGGGGGTCACTTCTCATCGTTCTACGCGGTGTAAGCTGGTGCAAATATTCCTTTAAATCAAAAGAGCGGCTCTAGTATAGTCACGTACAGCGCTTCAAGCTTCTATGCGCATGCGCTCGTTGGATAGAAATAACTATTTCTTTACTAAAGTATTAAATATATTAAATCTGGCTAAATCAGCCGATATACATATACCTACCCCCGTATGGGTCTTGGAACCCTCTCTGTCCAAAAGACGTCCTTCCTTGGAGAAACGGGTGAAGACTCAGTGTAATGTCCGGTGGCTGAAATGCTTAAAGCCTGGTCAGAATGGTGTCGGTGGTAACGATCAGCTTGGGTATCCTTCTTAAGATTCCTTTTATAGTCTAGGGGAAATCTACCAAGTTCACTGATAGCCACATCCTTTTACACAATGTTAAAAGGTAAGAGGTTCAGTAGGATCACACATACATACTACAGTCGGTCAGGTACTTATTACTTCAGTGATACTTAGTGAAGCCATCCGTTGTTAGCTAGCTACACTAAACTGAAGCTTATGTGCAGTGTCGCTTCAACAAGATTAGAGTTGAATGTAGTGCTCTTGTTAAGATATGGCGAAATAAAAAATTCTCCGGATCATAGTCGAACATGTTCTGCTGTGCGTCTATTCCACATGGAAAGTGACCTGTCAAATAATATCTAAGTAACAAGCTCTTTGTCAACCGTGTCTCCGGCACATATTCAACATGCTTTTGCCGCAGGTCATTTCCAACGAAGACCTATCTATATAAACTAACATACCAAGAGGGGATAAACATCGGCATTCACAGATAAAAGTAACAATGCATTGGTAAGACTCGTTCAACAGGCTCTAAAGAAGCCGATTTGGACCACCATGCAACACAAGGAACACAACACTGTCGTGACAAAAGTTAAAAGCGCTGCCGCAAAAAAGACCTAACCCTATGTAATTTACCTAATCACCAAAAGTTAGTTCCTAACAAACTTACCACTTCATGGTGACAGAAAAGTACGGTTTTATTCGAGTTGATTTTAAGCCTATGAAATCGTGTTCATTATTTTCAGGACTTTCTTCATTATTTTTAGGAAGCCATATAATTTTTAAGTGGTTATCACAAGGTTATGTTGTAATATAAATTTTCTCTTTCAAATGTTATCATAAATATCTTAAAACAAAACAAATGAATTTGAGAAATTCAAATTTGAATAACACTTGGTCAAAGTCGAGGTAATGATATTACCCACCCCCCTCTGTACCTTAGTTTCACTGCAAAAGTGTATTATCGAACGCTTCCTCGATATTAAGGAAAGTCGCTGGAAACAGCTCCTTCTAATCTATATACTAGGTCATAAATTCCTTTAAACGCTATCGGGAAAGTGTTGAAGATATCTATCTATCCATAATAGCTCAGTTTAGAACTTTTTCCACTGTTTTTGGAAACAATGTAGGCCTATAATATCTTAGTCCGGGCGTAGCCTGAGTGGCATTGTTTTTTGAAAAAGGCTAATTAAACAGATCTCTAAATTTCCGAGCAGACGGTAAATAACCTAGTGTAAACAAAGAATTAAAAATCTTACAGAGCACAGGAGGAATCACAATGGTCCTCTAGCAATAGTTCCGGATATATCCTAGGAAGTTAGTCCACGAAGTTAACGGGTATAAAGAAAAGGTGCCATCTTTTGGATACGGAACCTTATGTTACCGTATTGAAAAGTAAAAAACCCTGCAAGATAGGTTTCTTCATTTTTAGATTTCCCAAGAAAATTGAAATACCTTCCCCCTGCTCTTGTTGCACAACTTGTTGTTTGTATCAAAGAGTACTATTACCTTCTTTACTACTAACCTTTTAAACGGAAACACCCCGAGGAGTTTTTCTAGTCACTGTACGTAGAGAGGGAGTATGTACATACAGTTTCAATAGTCTTCTATTTAATTTCATTAACGTAAATAACTCGAAGCTTGAAGCACTCACACACGCCGGAAATTTAAAATTAATTGTAAATATATAGGAAAGGATAACATTGAAAAAGATTCAAAATCTTTATTTAATAGGGCTTAGCTTCTTATGAGTTCTTAATACTTCTTTGTTTGATTTAGAAATTAATATTGCAAAATTTAAACTCTCCCTTTTTCGATAAAAATATTTAAAAGAAAACTCGTTTTATCCAATAAAATCCATATATTCAAAAAAAGCTTCCTTTCCGTGAAGGTAATAATTTATTTTTAATACCAAAGCAATACAAAACCGGCTTGAATATTGGTAAACTTTGCTTGGAAAGGCATTGTAATGATGACAGCTTTCTTTTTATGATACCGTCAAACCCTTGCTAAATATAAACAAGTAACATGTACCTAATAAACTCTAGAATTATGGGTCTCTTGAAAGCTTTTACCCTAATTTGGAAGAGTGTAACAACGCTGTTTATCAAGTGCAGGTGTTCTGTGGTACACTTTCTTTCAGTGTGGGTGAAATTTAAGAAATAAATCTTTCTCTCCACAAAGCGGTCTGATTCATAAGTACGCTATAGATTCTGTTCAAAATAACTCAAAAGCAGCAATACAGGAAAACTAGTGCAGTTTAATTTAGATTCATACATAAATTTAACCGAATTTGTGCAAATCCTACTACAAATTTCTAAAGTATCTCTGGGTCTACATCAATTGCAGCCTTAAGCCATTCATTTGCTAATGCTTGTACAGTACAAACCGAAATTAATTGTCACTGAATGCCTGAAGTGATTTATAAATGAAATATCTGCTTTGTGGACCGATTTTATGTTTTCTAAATGAAATTAGAGTAGCAATTCCATGAAATGCTGAAGTTTAATCGGTCTGTTAAATAATGCTGAGCTCACCTTATTCTGCAAAATACCAAATGTTCCCTTACCTGTATTTAGAGAACGATTGAATAATAATATTTTCCCTGCTGGATTAGTTTTATGTTAGCGAATCTGCGAAAATAATTGAATTTATCATTATATCAGGTTCGAGTGGACATAAGGATTCAACAAAGTTAATATACGAGTAAATTAAATGGTCTGTTCACATGGCTCTCTGTTTACCTACTCATTTTGTTGTGAACTTTGTAACAGATGAAATATGAGCCTTTATCACCTTTGACATAGTTGGATAAAAGCTAAATTATAACAAGGAGTCGTGTAGTGGCGAATTTTAATGCTTTGCACTTTAAGGAATTACTGTTGTTTCAATTTTAAGGTGTTTTTTGTTCCATTCGAAATTATTATTGCAGTTCCTCCGATTTTTTTTAAATTTGATAAATAATACATTTTAAATTTACTTTCTGATCGAGTTCTAATATCAGGATCAGAGCGAGAAAGGATTGCAAATAAGAGAAAATAAATAATTACGAAACCGCTTGAAATCTTTTTACAGATCGCTACAATAAAAATAATAGTCGACTGACCTTTAAAGATTCTCTTATCACAACACGTCGTAAATCAAGAAAACGTTAAAGGCATAAAAGGACTCCTGGATGCAACCACTGAATGTCTCCATGCACTCGCATGCCTAAAAATTAACGTAGAAAATGGGGATGACTTAGTGGTGTAATTTATTGTATAAAGATTACCAGAAATGCATCAATTGTGGGAACAAAGTCTGGTCAAGCAGAAGGAGCTGCCAAACTGGAACGATCTTCAGGAGTTTCTAAAGTGTCGGTTTAGAAAGTTGGAAGCTGTAACAAATAAGTGTTAGGTAAAACAAGAGTCAACTG
Source organism: Leptarthrus brevirostris (assembly GCA_964036015.1). Lineage (NCBI taxonomy): Eukaryota > Metazoa > Arthropoda > Insecta > Diptera > Asilidae > Leptarthrus > Leptarthrus brevirostris. The sequence continues at coordinate 32,214,653 of OZ038371.1, forward strand.
GCAAGATCGACTCCATGTCATTCCATGCAATTAATGTACCGATCTATGTGGCCTGTGGTGGACACCATTATAATCGTCAGTTGTCGAAATATTCATCCATGAACTTCACCAACGATTGGAAATTGCGAAATCCAAAGGTCCCTGTCTGAATTTTCTTGGTTTTAGTCATCTTGTAGGAAAATTTCCTAGTCATCAGAGATTACACACTGCTACAACGAAATCAAACCGAAACAGTTGAGCCCAAACCCACGCTGTCGACAGCACAGTTAACAACTTCTCAGCAAGGTAATTGGACTAGTCCCGGAGAAATTTGCAATTTGGGCAGATCATTATCGCGGTCCATGGTAATATCCCTAGCAAAAACGGACTGCGAATGCGCATAGACTTTCGAGTTGAATATCGAGAAATCTAACCAAAAAGTTCTTAGTTGGGTTGTCGTGCAAACTAACTCACGCCAGTTTTGAGTGAAGCTATAACATCCCAGTACAAAATATAGGAACTGCTTGTCTTAAGAAGAGGTGATATAATTGGTTCTTTAGATTTTCAATATTTTCCCAAGAATCAGTCTGCATGAAGTGGTTCAAACCCTGCTTCCAGGGAATCGAGGAAGATAGACGTATCCCTTTGTTTCCTTCTTTTTGTTACAAATCTGATTCTTACGAATGGAGTAGGTTAGGGGAATTTAGATAAACAATAATGACCTAGCCCGGTGTAATCCTCATAAGTCCTAAATTACAGGACAGAGTTTTTACCCCATGTTTAATGAAAACCTGTTTTTTTTCTGGGTGGAACCTAACTTTGTAAAGCGTGGAAAAATAAAATAATTTTTTAAAGAAATTTGAACCAACTTCACAAAAAGCGCTGAAAAGCATAAAATAATTTTTAATTTTATATCTATTACCACATTTTGAAGTCGGTGCAATTCAAGCAAACCAAACAAATACAACAAAAGTATTTAATCGTCCTTCCTTAAAACGTTCAGGTAGTTTTATGTATTATCTTCAATTGTGGTTGGGAAGTTGTTTTGTTTGTTTAATTTGCGCCGACTTCAACATGTTTTAATAAATATAAAATATAAATAAGTGCAATAATATCTTTTCTTCTCAAATTCTATTATAATTTACAACCCCCCCCCCAACCCACAAAACTTCTTACTACGCCTCTGATTCTAATGTATCTCGGTAAACGAAAGTCGTAAAATGAAGATATATGTTTGTATGATTTTATTATAAAAGTTAAGAATCCTTAAGAAAATGGAATAATTATTCACAATGGAAAATTAAAAGTGGATATAAGAGCATTTGTATGAGATGCACCAGCTCGGTCTTTTATACGCAGTATAGTTGGCCATAACTCTTTTGTCGGTTCTTCCAAATGCTATCAGAAAGGACAAAGGATCCAAAATGTGACAACATTTAGTACCATATCATATAACTTACGAACAGATAAGAATTTTTTAGAATGGAAACATTTAGAATTTCATAAAAGAAATAGGCATTAAAATGATTAGTCTTCCATTGGATCCAATGCACTTGATAGATCAAGGAGTAATGCAAAAAAGTTTGTTAAGTTATCTGAAGAATCAAACAGTTGCTACTAAAAATATTACGTCAACAAGATGAATGTCGTTAGCTGTACGATGCTACCTAGGGAATTCCTAAAGAACTACTAACTAAGGAGTGGCTACAACATGATTTTCTGTGAAGCATCTCACATACACAGACTAAACTACACTTCTACAAAGAAAATTATCAATGTAGGCATACAAAATTGTAAAAAAAAGTTGGGGGGCTCACGTGATTAGTGACGTAACACAAGATTTTCATTTAAAATGAATTAAATTCTTTGGGAATCTAAAATTAATACACTTGTTCAAATCATATTAAATTTTGTTGTTTATTTAATTTTTCTCCAAAGAAATTTAATAATTTTACATTGACCCCATCGCTATTTAGGATTTCTCTTCAAGTAACTACTACACTGGATGGGATTAAACGTCAAAGCAGAAATGTAAACACAAATCTTTCATCGTAAGTATTTAATTAAAATAACTTAAAGTTGTCTTTAATGCAATTGCTTTTAAATATACGAGTGATCAGAAATATTTTTGTTTGTGATTTAGTTAGCTATGGAAAGAAATCCCTGGAACTCGTCGGTGCCTCGTTTTTCCGTAATTTTGCACAACACACTTCATATTTTAGCACCAAAACTTCACAAATTAATTAAATTGTCCTTTATAGTCTATACATATATACACCGAATAAACTTTTAAACACTTTTGGTTGCAATAAAATCGTCAATATTTACTCCGTTTAAAATTCTGTATAAACGCAAACAAATGTCTAAATATACCTTCTTCGCGATGAGGTTAAATTTATCCTTCGTATTTCCCCTTCCCCTCACACATATTGCACGGACACGTTATAGCCATTCCTTAGTTATTAGTTCTTTTGGAATTCCAAAGAAAACCCAGATCTTTCGATGAAGTTTTAAAATAGAAAGCATCGGAATTCCGACAGTTCATCCTGTACTCAGGTCCAATTGTATTGAAGAAAATTGTAGATAACAATTTTTATTACTGCAATCAGCATATATACCTTTGGCAACGCCTGCTACCTTCAAATAAAATCTGAGTGTAGTAAATGAAATGCTGAGAGTATTCATAGAAAATTCCACGCTTATTTTCTTATTTCTTCTCCATATAACTAAAGCTGTGGAAGATTTCGATTTACAGCATACAGTTTCGAAAACTTTATGCAAGGTCTTAAGATAAAACTCCGAAGGCCTTCCAAAATTTTCGAATTAATTTATAATAAATACTATGAAGTAGGGATTATGAAAAAGGAGAAGCAAAGGAAATAAAAAAAAATTGTTTCGATTAAATTGTGAGCCTGCAAACAGAAGGCTTTTTACTAAGAACTAAACAACCAGATAATTACTGCTCCACACAACCTTTCGTTCCTATTAAAATTACTTCATTTTTGGATGAAGATGAAGGATTCATCAAAGTAGTGCGACTCTAAAATTTAGGACATTTTTTTTCAGGAACCCGTACAATCGATGCCCGCATTAGGAGTGTGTACAGCAGAAAAATGTACAGAAACTTAGGGAGAAACACTTTTTAATATTAATGACATTATTTATAAAGTGATGTGTTTACCGCATCAAAATAATTGTGTACTGATTCCTCTTCTTCATGGCTGCTGTGAATTTTAAAATCAGTATAAAATACGATAAAATCAACTTAAAATACAAATAGGAAAATGACAGAAAATACTGCAATTGGAGAAAAAGGATTTCTCCGAAAATTGAATGCTACGCTTCTGACTTCCCTTTTATCAAGTAATCAGACACCAAGTATATAGAATTAGTATTTAAACGATACCTACGAACGTTTACAATTTTTGAAATCCTTTGCAGATTAACTACACGAAATTCTAAAATTTACAGACCACAGTGAGGAAACAAAATGAAGTCAACATAGAGCAATTGGCCGAAATAAAAGTTTGCGTCCGTCAACTGTTGAAAGAAATCAAAGTAAAGAAACTGTACTAAAAATGTTCCCCTTAAAGTCGACAGAGGCTCTTGTAGAATTAGAAAAAAATACTGATTTAAATGAAGACGATTTCGTCAGTATATATTTTATTAAAGGATTGTATGTTAACAATAGTTTATTAAAAGAGTTTTATATCTTTTGTTTCGCTTATTCTGATTTGGATAAGAAATTAATAGAACGTTCTTTTTCTAGGTAAATCGTTTAATGAACCTTGTCAGATTGTCGCGATTTGAAAAATCATTAAAATGAGGTGGGATTAAAAACAATACTTAACTTTTGTTGGGTATAGGTATACCTAATTTTAAATTATAATTATGATGGCTTTAAACAAAAACAAGTATTCAAAATATATACTGGAATTAACGAAAAAAAATAGTTAATTTACTTGTATTTTTTCTTTTTCTAAAACAGAAGCTGCTGCCAAGGATTTATATACACGAGATAGTTATATAGCCGAAGTAAAAAAAGGGTTCAAATTTGCAAAAAATAAAATTCATAAAGAAAAGTCCCTGGCAAAGGAAAAAGTTACTACCTAGATATGTTGTGCCCTGCAAATTAAATTAAACTCCCCATATGCGTACCGAAAGTACGTTAAAAATGGAATATATATTTTAATCAATCAAAAGTTAATGCATCCCTTCATATTTTCAATTCTAATTTCTACTCTTCTAAGGATCCTTCTGTATTTATTCCTTATAAAATCTATTCCTGACATCTGATGATTGCACTAACTCTATGAAGGCAGTTCTGTAGATGTTGGGAAAAAAGTGCCTCTATCACCATTTCTAAGGAAGTGAAAAATGTAGGTTTTACTTCCTAGTGCCATCTTGAGTAAAAAGAATAAGCAAAAGTGAAAAAGTTTAAAGACTAAAAATGGTGTCAATCAACGAAAAATAGTAAGAAGAGTTAAAGGGCTGCAGTAGCGTAGAAGTGTAAGGCACATAATCAATAGCGGAAAATAAAACTAATTGGTGTGTTAGTTAAATTTACAATGTCGTACAAGTGTTCAACTTGAACGGAGGAGTTCAAATTCATCACTTCCGAAAGACGAGTTCAGCAACAAATTCCCAGCTTTATCAAAAGAAAACTGCTCATTCGGAGGTATAAAGTCACTGAAGACGAACATTTTTTTTGAAAAGTTATAAGACGAAGTCAGTAAGGTTGGTGGTGGTAGATCTACCTTTGAGGAAGCCATGCTGGGAGAGTAAGAAAATAGACTTACAGTGGAAGAACATGGAATCATAGACCAATTTTTCGAATAGTTTAGGTATGAATGGTAATTTAGCGATGGGTCTGTAGTTGGACACATCGTTCTTGCAGCCTTTTTTGAAGATGGGAATAATATACGAATGTTTCCATAATTGAGGGAAAACCCCTTGAGTGACCAAGAGACGAAAAAGTAAGGGGTGGAGCTAGATGCCTCGCACATTTTTTTCAGAATGATGATCGGAATGCCATCTGGACCTGGGTGAAAGTCGTCGATTTTTCAGGATCAGGTCAAAAGATGTAAACGACGTTTGAGTGCATTTGTCCATGAATGCAAAATAGTTAAGGTCGGGTTGTAGAGAATTGTCGCTGAAAGATTTACTGAAGAAGTGTGCAAAGAGATTAGCGATAACCTTAGGATCAAACGAAGATGTATTCTCGAGCTTTAGGGTGGAAGGGTAACCATTGGATTTCTTCTTGGAATTAATAAAGTTATAAACACGCTTGGGGTCGGATATGAGGCTAGTTTCCATCCGTTGGAGGTACTCATGGTAGAGGGTATCACAACGTTCAGAAAAAGAGGTATAAGCAGATAGATAGGAAGAATAGTCAGACTCAGTCTGGGTTAGAAGAAAAGTTTGCCGGAAGAAGTGGGATAGATTGTGTAAGACAAGCGTGTATTTCCGAATTGAACGCCTCTAAAGCAACGTCAATTGGGAGATGTTGAGGGATATCGCCAATATTAGAGTTGAGGAGCAAGTGATATAATTTGTCAAAGTCGCCTTTACGAAAATTGAAGGATAAAGAAGACTCGGAGCTTGAAATGGCATGAGGGTGCTCGTAGGAGAAAACGAGGAACTAGGGAGGATGGTGACGGTCGAGGGAGGAGAGAAGATGGTTTCGTTTTGCCACAGCCGAGTTTAATGCGTCTGAAGAAAAGATTAAGTCTAATTGTCTCTCCAGGATGTTTCTGACTCCGCTTATTTGAAAGAGAACTGAAACGGATAGCTGATCGGTAAAGAAGGCTTCTTTTGCCGAAGATGCGTTAAGGCGGACAAAGTGAGAACAGTCTTCCGACAATTACCATTGAATACGGGGAGGTTAAAGTCACCCATTAAAATAAATTCATTGGAGGCGTTAGCGTTCTCAAGCAGGGTATCGATCGCTTCAATCATGGGCTCGTATGCGTCTAGAGGTTGAGAGGAGCAAATGTAACAACAGAGGATGTACAGGAGACACTTATTTAGTGCATTTTTATTCATACAAAGTCTGATATTGTAGAGTCGGAGGTCTTTATCAGTGTGGCATCATAACGGTTGTGAGAAGCTATGAGAACCCCGCGACCTGGTGGGTCATTGGTGCCTATTCAACCGCCAACACGGCAAATGGTATAGTTTGGAGGGAATAGTTCGTTGTAGAGAATTCCTGGTGTTAGATTGGTTTCAGTTAAGGCAAAGATATCGTGCGGGAATTTGTAAGGATTAAGGAAATATTTGATGTTTTTGTGCTAAGTCCTCTTACGTTCTGGTAATAGACTGACAAGCTGTTGGGGAGAGGTTCTTGATCGGAAACCGCGGGTGCAAAAGAGGGGAAGTCAGAAATAGGGAAAGCATATATATATATATATATATATATATATATATATATATATATATATATATATATATATATATATATATATATATATATATATATATATATATATATATAATATAGCAGAATTAGACAGGCCAGAAAAACATTAATTGCTTTGGATTCCTATTTTTTCTAATTCTAATTTGATGTAGCCACTTAAATATTATATAAGAATTTTTTTTGTCAATAAAATTAGAATTAGGAGTGATACACCTAAATTGAATTTAATGTGGAGGTTGAATTGTTTCGATGTAAGGAAATCTTGAGAGGGGTCATTATTAGTGAAACTGAATTAGTTATTTTTACGATGTAATGTAAAAAACTGGGAATTTTTAACATTAATCCGTAAAGCTGTTCTGCGGGCATTTCCGATCTCTTTTCACCTGTGTCGACAGGAGATGTTGGTTATCTACCTCTACTTAAAGTCTTCTTTTTGGATATCCTCTAATTTCGTAACGCGTGGAACGATTTGGATAGTTCTTTTTCTGTTAGATAGAGTATGTTCCCTGGTTGATACCACTAGAAACCGAACTTTGTAACGCGTGGACCGATTTGGATGTTTCTTTTGCTAGAGGTAGAGTATGTTACGAGAAAACAAATTTTAGTGGGAAGGAGGTGGAATAGGGGGTTGGACATAAATTTTAACGCGTGGACCGATTTGGATGGTTCTGTTTTCGTTGTAAAGAGTAAAATACACTTAAAAGTTTAAAAATAAAATAGTTAAAAAAAAAAGTTGAACCGACTTCACAAAAAGCATAAACTAATTTTTATTTTATATCTATTACGACGTTTTAAAGTCGGTGCAAATTAAACAAATAATACAACTACAGAACCACAACTGAAGATAATATATAATACTATCTGAACATCTCAGCTCACGGGATCTTAAGGAAGGATGATTAAATGCTTTTGTTGTAGTTGTTTTGTTTGTTTAATTTGCGCTGACTTTAAAATATCATAAAAGATATAAAATTAAAAATTATTTTATGATTTGTAGCGCTTTTTGTGAAGTCGCTTCAACTTTTTTTTAATAACTATTTTATTACAATCGTATTTAATATTTTTTTCATAATTGTAATGGTGTATTTTTGTATAGCGAAGTAGCTCCTTTGCTTCTTCGCTGTAACCTTTGAGTCAAGGTGTATCACCTTTACTCCTGATGTGTTGTACTATAGGTGCAACACCTAAGTACCTTGAACTAGTATTAGCACGATCAACAATTAAGCACAACAGCGTGTATAGTGAAGTAGCTCCTTTGCTTCTTCGCTGTAAATTCTGAGTCAAGGTGTATCACCTTTACTCCTGATGTGTAGTATTATACGTGCAACACCTAAATACTCTGAACTAGTGTTAGCACGACTAACAATTAAGCACAACAGCAATCCTTGATTCATTTTATGAACAACTCACTTCGCGAATTAAAACACACTGTTCGACCGCAGGTTTGCACTGCAGGTTTGCACTGCAGCTGCATAATTCAGCAATACACTTTGTTCAGCTGAATTGTGCAGATGATGCGCAAACCTGCGCTTATGAATGGGCCCAGACATTTCTTTATTGTGCCGTAACTATTTATATAATTCTTATAATTAAATGATAAGACTACTTACGCTAAATACAATGAATGGAGCAAAAAAACCAATCCATGCAAGATACTGGGCCCATTCATAAACTCAGGTTCGATCTGAAGCTGCATAATTCAGCAATACACTCTGTTCAGCTGAATTGTGCAAATTATGCGCAAACCTGCGTTTATGAATGGGCCCACTCATTACAAGAGTTAAACTGACGTGCATATTTTTGTTTACGGCAGGGCATCACATTTCGTCTGACTGATATGAGATGCCTTGCTAAGCGTGAGAAGAATTTGTAGGTTGAAATTAAAAGAAATCATTACTGAGTACTAAGAATTGAGGTTTGCTTTTAAATGAAATTATATAAGTGCTTACTGTGCACTAAGAAATGAATTTATCTTGCATGGAGGTATAAACAAAGTTTAAAGAAATAAAATTCTCTGTACTTAGATTTCTTAACAAATGGGTTGCTGAGTTTTTGCGAACAACAGAACTGGAACCAAATACTATAGTGCATTTGCAGCGATAAAGTTCTGCTAGCTTCATCGAGTGGTTCTCAATCTGCTGACAGTCGCCACACCCGTACATAACCAATTTATAACTTTTATTTGGTTCGTTGAAACATGGACTCGATCATTTTAAGGGGACTTGCATCCTCAGCTCAGCATCCACACATGTGAAAGCCTTCTTTTTGGGTCGACTAGTTCAGCTAACGAATCAGGGATTGTAGAAAACATAGGTACTGGAAAACAGCGAACCAGTGCGTTGGTTATTATTACATAATTATTATTTATGATAGCTACCTCCCGCGTATGTATGCAGATCTGTAGAGCTGGAGTCTTAAGAACATGTTTGTTATATGTTCGTCAACCCACCGACCCCAACCGACGAGCCTAGCCGCGCCTCTCAAAGGAGGTTGTGATGGGCCAATAGCGGTGGAGAAATATCTGTTTATATTATACTGGCAGTTTCATTTAACATTTTAGTTTTGGTTTTTTTTTGTCCAATGACATTAATGGATGGGTCATATCAATGTGACTAATGATAACACCTGTGGGATAAAAATCCCCCAGAAACCTGGCAGCCTTGGCTTATGTGATCTTAAATTTTTTTTATAGAACCTCCGGCTTGTAACATAATAGCATTACAGCAACGGTACATTATTATCCTGTAGTTTAATGAACACTCAATGTTACATAATCGATCTCAGCATTTAAACTCTTTACGGTCAACTTTACACAACATTTTAAGAAAATATCGCGAGAGGTGAATCCAGCGAACCATTCGGAGTGTCGTTTATTGAGCATTTAATTCAAAAGCAACTTATTGCGATTTTTTTAACAAAATATTTTTTAGTGATATCTCATACTTTCATCTCAGCAGCTGTGTTAATAAGCAAAACTGCTGGATATGGGGAGAGAATAATACAAAAGTGATGCAGGAAGTACTGATGAAGCCAGAATAAGTCACAGATTGGTGAGTGAGGATTTTCAACTGGAGGAGCGATAGACTGATATCTCTTTGAAAAAGAAGTCCGTAGAGCTATTGCGGTTAATCGTGAGCATTATCGTGACTTCATGACCAACTTTTTACTGCTTGAAATTGTTGATAAGAATACGAAATGCTTGTTATTTTAATAAGATGGCGCAGCATGATAATCAAAATTTTGTCAACCAAACTGCCGCAAGGAGCAATTTCTTATTTTAGAAACGTGTATTGGCCTCCGGTGCAATCTAACATTATTACCTCCTGTAGTGTTTCGTTAAAGAGAAAATTTGCGTTAATGATCCCAAACCGATTAAAGAATTAAGGAATAACTTTTAACGTGCTATTGGTGAAATATAGCAAGTTTTGTCAAATGTCATTAAAAGCTTCCATAAAATAGAGATCATCTCAATGATACTGAGTCTCACACTTAACTTTTATCTTTGTATTTCATGTAAAAATTAAAATATTTGAACTTTTCTATTAATAAACATGTTTTATTAAAAAAAAAACCTAAATGTATTATTTGGACACCGTGTATTTCCAGTACTTCATGAGAGATCGTATATTTATGTATGTTTTATAATCTAAAAAAACTGTAGCTGTCAAGAACAAAGAAGTTAGGTGCAATGTCCTTTTCGAATCAATAATTCCGTCCAACTGAAAACCTACGTACCTAATGCCGTCCAAATGATTACCTACCCTATCATCCATTACTATGCCTACGCTCAACATTCAATGGAAGCATACAAGGTAATTTATTAAATTGAAAAGCATAAAAATATAGTCTAGTAGTTCAAAGAGAAACTGAAACTGGAAGAGCTGAATGCGAAAGTTACACTTCAAACGTGTGTACTAACTGCACATGTATCCTTTTTTTACAGCATAAATGAATGAACATAAAATACTTTTCATCTGAAATAGCCCTGTAGTGTTTGAAAATACAAAAAAACAAAAAATGAAAGTTTTTTTATACGACAAAAAATATAATTTCTTATAATGACACTCCCAATTGCTGCGGGGGGAAGAGGAGGGTGAACTGGTGTATTAACTTAATTTTATTTATCCCGAAATAATGACTTTTCACTCTTTTCGTTTCAGAGATATTCAAGTTTTCCAATTTTTCCCTAATTTCGAATTGCAGTTGTAGGATAAAAAGTTAAATAAATAGTATACGATAGTTCTCTTGGTAAAACTGCAAGCATTTTAAAGTTCGAATACAAAAATCATTATTTTGAAATAGAAAGCAATAGAAAAGACTCCTAACTAAAATTTAATCACATTACATATGTTGGTACTTTCCCTGGAGACGAAGAAATGGGAACACAAGACTGCGCTTTTTTACACTAAATGGAGCGCCTATTTCAGTTTAGTTTAACTTCTTCATCTGCAATTTGTTAAGCTCACATATAATAGTTTTCCGGGGTTAGTTTTGACTTCCGTAGTTTAGTTGCTACAAGAGCACTCGACACATGTTTTTGCCCCAAAAAAAGAACAGTTTCCATTGTCATATTTGTATTCCATTGCTCCTTTCATAAAGGCCTCTGCTTAATGTTGCATAAATTTTTACGAATTTATGAAAGGGTCAGGTGGAAATGCCTTTTTCACATGAGCGCGTAAAAGACCCTCTTCTGGATATTTTTTTATGAAAGGAATGCTTCCAGCTCGAGCTATAAGTGTGTGAAAGTAATACGCAAGTGAATACACGCTCAATTGAAAAGGGTTTTTTGAAGTTTTATGAAATTGATCCAGCTTACGCAAACAATCCATGATGTCACATCCGTAGAGTATCACCAAGTTGAAAAGAAAATTATGATGAATGTATGTGAGTGAAAAGCTTTCGAGTGGAAATTGGTGGAAACTGAGTCGTTACTCTATGCGGCGGCTACAGACCGTACAATTTTCTACAGAAAATATTATTCTACCACTTGTAGTACCTTTATTCAAACCATGGAAAGCGTTTGGTGCATCGACTCTTTTGTTTTGTAAAGTACAGCACGCCCTTTTCAATTATACCAACCTGGCTACATATACGCATATTAGAAAAAAAGTTGTAGAGTGTGGTGGAAATATTAATGAAAGGATTTGAAACGCTCAACGAAATGAACATTTCCTTTAAGCGACATGAGTTTTTGAAAAACTTTCCAGAGTTCAATAAGCAATATACTAAAAGAGTTTTAAGATATTTGTGTTTCAATGTTATATAAGCCCCTTGACATTTTGAAATGATTATTTGTTTATTTGCTTGTATAAATCACTTTTGCATCCTTTATGAGATTATTTATTGTATGAACGGATGCAGGAGATTTTCATTTCAAATTCAGTTTTTAGATATGTGAGCTGGTACATTTTGAGAAAAATATTATGGGAGGGGGACGAAATTCCCAAAGAAAAAAAATTTTATTAGTGTGTTTGATGACATCGCGATTACTACACATTTAATAGGTTTAGGTTTTCAGTTCCCTTTATTATTTTGGTTTACTTGTTGGAAATTGATTAGTCAATGGAAAACGATTGTTGAAGATATCCGATACCGACGCTGGAGTGACCACTAATTTTTAATAACTACTCTTCCTCTCTCTCTAGTTCCCATAACAACTTCGGCCGATTAGAGAAAACGATTGCAAGTTGACCTAAAATTTGGATTCCAAAGCATTGACATTTTCCCTGCAAGTGCATGGCCATTTTATCGTCATCTGTTGTCAGCAGAAAATAATAACGGGTCGCCGTCGGTGGGATTCAAACCTGAAAGCTTCGTATTGTTAGGCCGACACGTTATCACTTACTAAACCGACGACATAGCTACTAACTTAGCCTAAAAATCGCTCCTGTACGAAATGTGTAACATAACGCATACGCATGTTGATTTTTTGCACAACAGAACCAAAAGGAAGGTATACGTAGAAAAATAACAGCAAAATCTGAACCAGCTGATCGTTTCTGAAGAAACTTATTTATGTGGAGAAATAATGGAGTACAACAAAGGCTATTTACTAACAGCAGCGGAAGACAGCGTAGAGTATGTCCAAAGAAGCTGGCAACAATATGCCAAAAGATAGAACGAAAAAAAAAAAAAAATTGCGTGAAGACTCTCAACTCCATCGGGATAAAAAGAGAAGTGTCTGGCGCGCTTAGAGACGGCGAATCAATAAACTTGCGGAAAAGCGGTAAACACGACAAACGCAGGCAATAGTAAGGTGCTGTACCAAGTAACTTAACAGCTATATGACTTTTGAGGCTTTCGCGGTTGTTCACTATCATTGTCAGTTTTTCAGATTATCCCCGTAAAAACAAAATCAAAAAGTTCTATTACTGGTACTCACCCCAGACGTTTTGCTTCCAATTGCTTTGAGCATGGTCCCGGTGACCACTTTTTCATTTTGTTTTTACGGGGATAATCCGAAAAACTGACAATAGTAACTAAACAGCTCTCGGGAAATCACTCTAGAAACACGTCGTAAATTATGTGGATGGAAGGATGATGTGCAGTAATGCAGTGTTCTTTTAATCTGGCGTTGCTGCAGAGATGGAAAGAAAGACGTCCTTAAGAGATCCTTTATACACAGGTCTGTAGAAGGAAATACGCACATCGAACATCCTATAAAAATCAACACCCATCTTCCGCCCAAGACAGAAATAAGAATCGCTATTCATGGAACGACGGTAAAGCATCCAATAAAGATACTTTCCCGCCCGAATAGTCGATCCAAGCCTCGCTACAGATGCACTACAACCAGAGGAAGATTTAAGTTAGATTGCGCTCTAGGCCTATGGTGTTGTAAGGTGCACGTGATAGGCCACGAAAAGGGCAATAGTGAACCGTGCAATGCACATGCCCCGGGTAGCAATGGAGGAAATGGCAAATGTAGAAAGTCAAGGACGAATGGGTCAGGGGAAAATATGTGAATATCTAGAACTAAATGGCAGAAGTTTCCAGAATTAAGTTGAGTACTATGGCTGAGTAGCAGGTTGTTCAGTTTAATCGTGAAGTGTTTATATGTGATACTGAGAATAGTTAGTTGTCTTTTAATCAGTTAAATGTTTAATTGTGAAGAAAATTGTGAAACGATAATCAGTGAAGCAAAAAAAAAACACTGCGAATATTTGTGACTGAAATTAAGTGTCTTAATTAATCCGCCGAGTCCGAAGAGCCCCAACTACATTACAATTGGTATCAGAAATGAGATAAATTGAAGAAGACGAAATAGTGAACTTAAAAAAGAAGTGTGATTATGAGATCAAAGTGAAATGGTGCAGTCAATTTCAATATAGATCGCAAATTGAAGGATTTTTGCGTTCAAAAATTAAAGGAGGAATTAAGCTAACGCCTACCTACCTACGGCTGGAAATAAAAGTATGGCTGGAGTTCCGAAAATGGGTATCCTCTGATTTGCTTAAAATTTTTACCAGACACTCTAGTATACACTAGATGACAGTACCTAAAAGAATTTTTGGCGACTAGAAAAGCAAAAAAACTGAAGACGGTAAACCTCTTGCACGTGGTAGCTCTCATACCACATGCAAGAGGTTTACCGTCTTCAGCTGCGAAGTCGGGCATACAAGCCCATAGAGAGGTTGCTGCAGTTATCTGCAAATATAGAAAAGTTGACATATTTGGCCTGTCCCAGATTTAGTCAGAATTATGTCAACGGGATCGCAAGAGAAGCATTTATTAATTTACTTGCAGTTCGAGACCTGCACCAAACAGTGCAGTTGGGTGGAAGGAATACCAACGCTGAAGTTCTGGCTTACCCTCTGGCATATAAGGCAGCAAAACAAGCCTTAAGAAGTACTGTCCGCCTACGATAAGAAACCGAAATAGACGATATTTGTTGCCGAATTGATACCCAGGCCAACCATGGTCGTCGAAGATGTTGGACATGTACCTAGGAGGTTCATCTCCGACGAGACTGCTGGAAGCAAAGAAAATCATCCCTTCCGACGTATGGCACGAGGAAGACTGATTTTGAAAAGTGCAACAGAAGGAAACGAGAAGAATTTGAATTGAAGAGAGGTACCGACCGAAGCAACGTAGCTACAGTGCCCCGTCGGAAGTATTGATGCTGGTTCTGCGATGAAGAAGGTCATCTGCAAAATAATTGCAAAAGGAAGACTCTTGAACACTTCTCAGATGACTACGGCCTGAAAGTGCTCGAAGCGATGGAGGTGTTTCGAGAGAATGTCGATGGCGAAGGATTAATGAAGAGAAACAAATGAAGAAACAAATGGAATAATGGAAATGTATAACAAGTCTGTCTTGTCGACATAGATTCGAGGAAAGCGGAAACTCCAGAATGTGCATCAAAAAATTACAAGATTTCGAGAAGGATATGGAAACTTCACCAGAAGAAAGGCCCGAATTAAAGAAGATGCAGCGTCCTACATAACAGAAAATTGTTATACCGGACAGGATGTTTACTACTGTTTCTAATCGTAATCAACGATATACTTGTCAGCGCTCTCGAAAGAGGACCAGACGGTATACGATGGGGACTGTTAAGTCGCTTTGGCTGATGACATATATTTGCTGGCTTATCCTCACCAGCACCTAAACAACATGATACAAAATTTAGGGACAAAGAGAACGTATGATTGAGGTTTAATCCGTCAAAAAATAATGCGGATCAACAGAAACATTACTTCGTGCACGTCGGCGCTTAGTGGCCATCACGTGGAGATTGCTGATAATCCCTGTTACCTCGGCATTGTAATTACCGAAGATGGTTGAGCATTTTTAGTTGACTGAATAAACAAAGCGAAAGGCGCATAGGACAGCTATGCCGGATATGGTAATCAGCAGAGATCTCAATTAAAATAAAACTACGGCTGTTCAACTCCAACGTAAAGACGGTAATTTTGCATGGTTGCGAAATATGGAAGGCCTCTCAGTTCATCACAAGATGCCTCCTCAGCAATAGATGCCTATGTTACATCCTAAAAATTCACTGGCGCGAAAGAATAAGAAATGGATAATTGTAGGGCTGCGACCGTCATTTTACTGACGGTAAAATTTTCCGAAGAAAGTGGAACTGGATAAGACATACCTACTTTTAGAGTAGTAATATAAAAGTGCAAAATACTTCTTCGCTTTTTTTCGGATTTTTTTTTTATGCTTCGATCGGGTAGTGAAAAAAGCATGACGTAATGGCTTTTTATTGTTTTTTATGTTTTAACCCATTTAAAGCAAAGCGGCTTTTATATTTTTTCCTATGCCAATGATGCAAGTGATGAACCCCATGACTACACCCTAAGTTGGTTTTGTCTCATCCCTATGTGTCATCTAGTGCTGGATAGAGGCTTCCCTACAGGAGAAGAGCCACAACTACTTACGGTATTTTGACGTCGATAAGACAGATTATAAGCTTGACTGTCTGTCAGGATATAGTTAAGTTGCCACCTTTCAGCCAAATCAGGAAACACACTGCAGGGTTTCCAAAAGCGAAACGATAGATAAATATTCAGTTTTTCAAAAGAAATAAAACCCCCATCTTGTGCTGTAGTTTGAAACCGTCCGTGTAGATCTGGCATAAGGCATGGCGTCATTTTCCTAAACTTGCCTGGCTAGGATAGCTGATCTAAACCGTTTAAAAAAGGATTAGCTGGGTAGGGTATGATCGAGGTTTCCTAAAGAGAACGATAAGGAGTTCCAGTGTTCGCAACAAGACGATAACTCCATATAATAGAATTGACCCAATGACTGCACATAAAGTTAGTGAGCTTTCTTAGTGTGTGGAAACCCCTCCCACCAGTAGTCTATGGCGGACCAGGTGGAGAGTCTGTGAAGTAGATGCCATATGCCCCACAAGGTGTTAGAGGAACCACAGAGTGTCCTATGACAAGAGTTAATAGCTGTCGTTGCTTTCTTAACCCTGTTACCTTTTCAGCTTTGCTTTATTTTCAGAATAGTGCCCAGGTACTTAGCTTCAGCTGTGAATGTCAGGCGGTGGGTCTTCCTCAGAAATCCAATATGGACACATACCATAAAAATCTCTAAAATAATTAATTCTGTTAATGGATTCTTAACTAAAGTCTTTCACTCAGTGAACATGCACAAAACATTTAACATTTTATAGGTACAATACTATTTCATTTCATTTCTTTCAATAGTATATACCGATGAATTACGACATGAATACCTTTCGACCTTAGTGAAAAGAAAACCTTTTGTTGGATTCTATTTAATGTCGAAAAATCGAACTAGAAAATAATTGAGTTTTCTTTTTGTCCATAAAGCAAAAACCCACGAAATACGTCTTACTGAATGAAAACAGAGGAAAGAGAACAAAGAAAATTCACAATGGAATTCATTAAAATTGCCGTGTTGTCAATAAAAGATTTTGTTACATAGCGGAATGACTTTGTGTGATTTAAAAAAAAAACTGAAAAGGTTTGATGTTCCTTAATGAAAAATTATTTAAGGTATAAAATCATAAACTTGAGTACTTTAAACTCATACTGTAAAGTCCGAAAAGAATCAATTTTAGAAAATTTTTATAAATCATCTAGTGTACGGATAGACATACATATAGAGAAATAAAATTGACAGCTTAATTTTATACCTTTTATACCTGGATTAAAATGCTTTTTCTTTCAGAGCTTTTCTGAGTTGAGTTAGACGCTGACCTTAAAAATACAAATATTACGTTTACATGTAAGAAGCACATACGTAGTAATTATTTTATAATATTTATTATAATAATTATATTGGTAGTCGACTATGGAGTTCGGGGGGATTTCTAATAATAATTCTAATACTATCTGTAACTTATTTGCTGAATCTTG
Organism: Leptarthrus brevirostris; assembly: GCA_964036015.1. Taxonomy (NCBI): domain Eukaryota; kingdom Metazoa; phylum Arthropoda; class Insecta; order Diptera; family Asilidae; genus Leptarthrus; species Leptarthrus brevirostris. Next base: position 32,231,891 of record OZ038371.1, read on the forward strand.
TAAGGGTGCATTTGAATCATCTGATTTCATCCCAGATAGTGAAAACTTTTCGCACATAAATAGCCGAATTTTACCCATGGTATTAGTTCCATCTATCACGGAGGAGATCTTGTTGAAGCATATTACTGCGCTTCCAACTGACTTTTCTAGTGGTCCTGACGGGGTTCCTGCTGGAGTCATAAAGAAATTTTCTTCGGTGTTATTATGGACTTTGCTGTTTCTATTCAGGTAGTCTCTTTCGCGGGGCCATTTCCCAGCACTCTGGAAGATATCCTTTTTAATTCCTATTTTCAAGAGTGGCATTAGAAGATTTATTTTCAATTACAGGCCAATTGCTAAATTGTTCTGCATTTCTAAGCCTTTCGAACTATTAATTTAATTTCAATTATCTGAAGTGTGTAAAGGCTTAATATCCACTCGGCAGCATGGTTTTCTTCAGGGTAGGTCCACGGTTTCAAACTTGGTCGAGTTTATTTCCTGCACTGTGGGTGGATTAACGGATGGTTGCCAGACTGACTGTATTTATACTGATTTCAGTAAGGCCTTTGATAGGCTGTCTCACTCTATCATTGCTTTTAAATTGGCTAAGATGGGTTTCCCTCCCTCGCTTATTGTTTGGATTAAGTCGTACTAATCTAATAGGACTTATAGAGTACGCTTTCGTAGTGCACTCTCTGATGATTTTGTGGCTCAATCTGGCGTTCCTCAGGGCAGCCATCTGGGTTCATTGTTATTCATATTGTCTATTGATGATATTTCGTATTTGCTTCAAAAATGTAAAATTCTTATATATGCTGACGATATCAAATCTAATGCTGATTGTGAGATTTTGCAGTCAGAGTTGCACATTTTCTATGAGTGGTGCTGCAACAACAATCTTAAGCTGAACATTGAGAAATGTCAGGTTATGTCCTTTTCGAGGTCTCGCAGCTTCCATACTTTTCAGTACATGTTTGAGAGTACTGCTATAAAACGCGTGGAAGGTCTGAGGGACTTGGGAGTATATCTTGATGTTGAATTGAACTTCATCTCCCATATTAATAACGTCGTTGCTAGGGCAAACGCTATGCTGGGATTTATCCTTCGTTGGTCCAAGGAATTTCCCAGCCCTCAAATAAGACTCCATCTTTACACATCACTGGATAGACCCTTGCTTGAATATGCTAGTCAGGTTTGGTCTCCGTTTTACGGATCCCACATTAAACATATCGAGTCCATCCAGCGTAGATTTGTGCGATCGGCCCTGCGTTCTTTGCCTTGGAATGACCCTCTTATTCTACCACCTTATGATAGACAGTGTTGAACTTGCTTCCAAAGTTTTGCCTAGAGAACTGTCCTATTCCCTAAGTAATCGATCACTTTTACAGATCGCGCACTAATTACGGCATATTCGAGCCTATTAACCGCATGTGTAGGTCTGCTAATGATATTGGAGACGTTTTTGATACTAGTGTGGACAAAGTGACACTTAAAAGAAGTATCTACAATTTGTAATTCAGTCTTTTGCTCGCATTGGTTTTTGTTTTGATTTCTCTTTTTTGTTTGTTTTGCAATTTTGATTCTTTTGTATTTGAATGGAAACACTATTACTATTAAAAACCGCATGTATAGAGTCGTGAATATGTGCCCTTTTTTTGACCTGACTCTCACCAAGGATTTGCATTAACGTGTCTATGCACCACTGATTGTTGTGTGGGCGTTTTTTGGTGTGTTGGCTACTAAGGTGTTTTTTTTGTTTTGAATGTTGGTGTGGGAGCCTCATTCGCCTCAATATATTGTTATATGGCGAATAGGTCAAATTCTAGGCTTCTGCCTATGAAGTGCGCCTTCTGAATTAGAAGGATTAATTCTAATTAAAGTTATTTTTAAACGCCGGACAGAAAATTCCACGAAAAATTGCGCTTTAACTCACCATAAGTAGCATATTGTGTTAAAGCTTGGGCAGCCCACTGCAAAATGCATCCAGTAACTTTTAATGTGTTCTTTTGTAATTTTTACGGAATAGTACCATAGAATTTACGCGACTCGTTTTGGAAAAAGTTTTGATAGTGGATAAAGTACAATTAAATAACGCATTATACAAACACAGGCATAAATAACCAACGACACAGAAATAATAGCTGCAACAGCTACAACAATTATAGCAGATAGACTGTCCAATATGACAACCAAAGAATGGATGGCCAACGCAGCGACCAAATATCACATAGCAACAATCAGAGACAAACCAACAACCACAGTCAGTCCTACCGGGATAATAACCTAAATGGCTTAGCAGAAACATATATATATATATATATATATATATATATATATATATATATATATATGTATATATATATTAAAATGCAACAATAGCGGTGGTTCTACATTCAATGATCTCAAGAGTAAACTTCTTCGACCAACAGCCAAGCCGAGAAGACTAATTGGGAACATCAGAGGAGCCAAATAAGAAGGTAATCAAATATTTGCAGGGTCGTCATCTGATGGTCAATCCGACCACAACCGACCGATTTTGAGCGAGGCAAGACCGACACCAAGCAGTCGTCATCCGGTGGTCAACCCGACCACAACCAACCGAGGCCAGACCGACAGCAAGTAGTCGTCATCCGTTGGTCCACCCGACCGATTTGGACCGATGCGAGACCGACACCAGGCAGCTGTCTTCCGGTGGTGAACACGACCACAAAGAACCGAGCCAGCAGCACGAGGTCATTTAGTCCGAGCAGAGAGATTACCGCCACGGGCTATATAAGCAAGTCTACCGTGGTAAGTTATCAACCAGACCACAGCGGTCAACGCGGCAGCTCTGCATGCTGGAAATTGGTAAGAATACCGCAGGTAAATATAAGTTTGGGTAGGCGGCATAAGTACTAGTTACCACAGTACAATTGTTACTGTAAGAACCCTTTCCTTTGTGTGTTAGACTAAAACAAATTCAAAATTACGGCGGCGATCTGATCGGGAGCGCAACGAGTTCGGATGCTTATTTTTAGTACCTTCACGTAACACAAACTCTACTATTATCAAATAACTATTATTTCTGTCTTTTTTCTCTCGGAGTTTTGTAGCAAAAGCGTTAAATATTAATTGTAATTATGATCAAAAGCGACGAATAAAAAATAAAATTACTAAATGACAAACTAATTTTATTGAAAACTACATTTATGACGAAAAAATCAAATGGGTCAAGTTTACACATGAGCCCAAAGGTGTACCATGACAATTTTCATTAGCGTTTCCAAGGTTAAAAACATGCCACACATTTGGAAAGTGGATATAGTCACAAGCCAAATCGGAAAAGGATTAATTAGTTTACCTAGTTGTTAATCACGTAATAATAGTACAAGTAAACTCACATCATTATGCAGAGCGATGTTTACTTACCACCGACCGGCAGAGTTAAGCAATCTAATCGAAATGCGACGGTGTTTTATATACACAAAATTTGAACTCGGCTCACTAATTGGTTCAGTGTTGCCATAATGGAAATTAACTTGACGGCGTTTCTTAAATTAATATGATATCAGTTGAGTAAAAAATTAAATTGAATTGTACAATTGTTACCATACCAATATGCCCAGAAAATATTTCTCATGGCAAATGTACAAAATCGGTATGTGCCAATTGTTGACTGTTTACAAGTTTAGTTATTGGATACATATACAATTTTATTTTTAATTAAACCTTGCTCCTTTGTTAATGTTTTCTTTATTTTCAGGTACTTCTACTGAACAGACTATTGAAACTTTCGGTTTATATTGTTTGGGAATGTTAAGCTTCTTTCCGGATAAATCAATTTCTTTTCAATTTCTGGCACATTAAAGGAATAATCAAAGTTTGAACAAAAGGGCATAAATCCATTTGAAGCATTTTGCATTGTTTTAGGTGGACTAAATTGCTGGATTACAATGCCTCCGAAATTCTCAATAAATGATAAATCTCCTTCATTTCAGCTGGGAAAGTTGCTCGGTTGAAAGTACAAGAACAAATCCCTAATATTCCAGATCTAGGGAAAGACTTTATTCGATGCTTTTATAGGAGGAGAAGTATTATAGAAGAGCGGGAAGTTTCAATTAATGACTGTCACAAATTATAACCGAAAAACTTTTCAAGAGATTCTGGGTACACTAATTGTTTTCAGCGAACTGAGCCAAAAGGCACAGCGAGACCTGTTTACGGGGAATGACTTTATTTTGAAAAATTGCTTAAAATCGTCATGTCATATTTTCTGCAATTATTACTATTATTTGTTCAAGTTTAAAAACACAAACCATTTGAAAGTGTAAAAAAAATTTATCAATTATCTTTAATTTTAAATTAATTAAAAATCATCTCTTATTAACTGCTGTAGCTACTGCATGTAAGAAGACTTAAAAAAGGATGCTGCTACGATCAATCCGGAAATAAAAAGTTATTTATTAATTAAGGAGACGGAGTTGGATCAATGCGTTGAGCGGCAAGACCAACATGCCCTGGGTCCCGGGTTCGAGCCCAGGTGACCGTGAGCTTTTATTAAGAAATTCAAATAATCCACTCCGTCTCTGGGCTGTTGTCTAGCTCGCAGCAATGCAAACAAGACTCAAGTTTCCTCACTTCCCTTACCCTAATTCCCTTCCGGCCAAAACCATGCTAACGCATCAAAGGGTTGTCCCCTAGGATTTGGCCACATCGTATAAAAAAAAAAAAAAGTAGGTTACGAATGGGATATTACTAATCATTATCGGAAAATCAACGGCATTTTGGGTAGGAACTAACTGTATTTGGGTTATTATTATTAAATGGGTATTTTACTGTAATGATATTTTTTGAAATTTATTTTTTCATATTAAGATTGGCCCTTATTTCCCTTGTTAAAAAATTATTAAATATATTATTATTAGTATTCTACTATATAATATTACCATTATTATAGGCCAGGCCCTACACGGAGAGGAACTTACGAATAACATTGGCAACAACTACACGCGGCTTTATGCTGCATCGACGTTGCCAACATTCTCGTCCAACGATGAATTATTTCAACATGGTCGTACTTTCTCTCATGAAAGTAGAGAATTCCTGAACAGAGCGCTTACTCTTGATGATTTGCTTACTGAATTGAAGTATCTTCGACGTCATACTTCTTCTGGTTATGATGGTCTAACTCCAGAATTCTATGTTGATTTTAGAAATCTTTTGATCCTTCACCTTTTGGATGTCTCTAATTCTGCAGTAGTTGGGCACACCGAATTTCCCTCAAGTTGGCTAATACCTAAGAAGGGAGATGTTCAGAGGATGGGAAAATGAAGGCCAGTTACTCTGTGCAATGTAGACTACAAAATTGTTTGCAAAACAATGGGAACTCAACTTCGCTCAGTGATTGCCTTAGTAATACACCCGTCACAGTCCTACTCCGGTCGCAGTATCTACGTAGAAAAGCATTTTTTCGCCTACCATGATAAACTGGTTCGCAAATGGCCACAATTTCTTTAGATCAAGAAAAAACGTTCGTTGAGGTACACTTATTAAGGCCACTTATATTAGCGCATGCTGACGATTTATCTCTTTTCGTCACGAAAGAGGATGCATTTCCAGTTTCTAGTAAAGTTTTTGAACAATAGGAGCGACTGGCCGGCGTTATAGTTAACCTTAGCAAAAGCCAAGGACTATAGTGTGGGAGGTGGCGGAATGGAATAGATTCTCCCCTTGGGTGTATATGTAGGGCCCGAGGATAAAACATGTCATAGCCGCATGGCTCTGAAGAAAATTTCTGGAGCTGTGAATTTGTGCCGGACTAGACTGCATCCCCTTTCGGTGAAAGGACGTGCAGTAGTTGTCAATTATTTGATTACCTCGCCGATCGTGCACCTGTTGAAATCGGCTTGCTTCGAAGAAGTTTTCATGAAACTGATACAGGACTGACTACACATGACTGGTTCCAGGACCTGATCTCCACGGTTACGACCTAGCCTAGAAAAAGACCAACATTCCGATCAGGTTGAACCCTGAGTTAGCAGATTCGGCGTTCAGTAACTTCTGGAAACACATTGATACACCCCTACACCACACAATTAAACGAAGAAGTGGATGAAGTATGAGAGAATTTTAGTCGTCTCTCTACTAGGGAATCTAGCACTGAGGCGATAACCGCTTTCGTACTGAATCGACCACCGCACACGACATTCACTTCAGGTCGGCTGCGCGAGGTTTTCGTAGTAGTAAATCCTACGGATCACTTAGGTTTTAATAGATGGCGCGTGCATCTTGGGGTCGATTTGGGAGTTATGGGAACCAAAAGTAGTAGAGTGATTTATAGCTATTCGTCCAATTACAGAGACTCTGATGTGGCATTTAAACTGCTCCATCATAGCCTCGTGCATCGAAGCCAGCTGTTGCATATCAATTGACAAACTTAAGGAGCCTGCACGCTTTTTGGTGGTATAGACCTTGTGTGATATTGATAATCTTGTTCGCGATATCTGCCAGCTTATCTGCCCGACATTCGGAATTACAAGAAAAAGACAAGACATCTAACCAGTTAAATTGCTTGATAAGCTTTATCCTAACAGTTGCGAAGTTAACAATTCATCTGTATTGCATGCGGATCGAGCCTGGGCAATGTACCACTGATCCACACACTTCGTTGCCAGATTGAGAAGGCGATAACGTCTGGAGTTCCTGGCAACGAAGGCCGACACATTCAACTGCACCTGGAAACCTTTATTGTCAGTGCGGAATGAAAGCCTCGTGTTTCACTTGGAATAACAGGCCGCAGCCCTGCAGTAGCTTGTCCACGAAGCTTCTCTTCGCTTTAGTATTGTTGCAAGTCTCACGTTCGAATCGTAGAACTGGGAGGATGATGGGAGCAGTTTGCAGACGTGAATAACTCTTCAGTTTGGTCCCGCGGGACTCTTATTGGTTCGACATTTTTGTGACTTTACTTTAAACATGTTTACATGAGTACTCGCGGGGGATTAGAAAAGTGGCGAACGGCCCTATTGAGAAGGCATCGGTTCACGAAGTAGGAACTTCGTCCGTTGCTGCATCTACCCTCCGAAAACACTCAGACAATTAATTTCTAATTTTATATCTATTAGGACATTTTGAAGTCGATGCAAATTAAACAAACAAAGCAACCCAACAAGAATTGAAGATAACCGTTTCAGCTTACGGAATCATAAGGAAGGACGATTAAATATTTTTGTTGTATTTGTTTGGTTTGTTTAATTTAGATATAAAATAAAAATTATTTTATGCTCGTTAGTGCTTTCAGTGAAGCCGGTTCAACGTTCACACTTTAATTGAAAGGAATGTAACTCGTAACTTTAAACCTGTTTTTCTGGAAAAGACTTTTCAACTGATTTACTCATTTTTTTTTATTTTGTAAACAAGTAAATCATCAAAATTCTATCGGAGGATTTTACTTTTTGAATTTTCCAAAGATTTTAGTGCGATTTATTTGATGATGTAATTCATTTTTTTTAAATGGTTGCCATTTTGTAAACTTTTCGAATTTTAAAATACGCCAAAATTTAGATTAACCTTAACCAATGTTTCTCCTGCTTTCCGAAACTTCTGGAAATCGGCGGCGAGGCAGCAACGTTTTTTTCCGCTTGCTCGAATCTCTCATGACGTCATCATACAATATTAAACCTTTGCAACCGAGTGGCGCCTATCCCTGACTTCAGCTCGAACAACACTTGAGAGACGCCATCAGCATATTCTTCAAATATTATGTTTGTAGTACCTATTATGTTTGCTCAGTGTTGCATGCCCCTTAAGTGGGTAAAGGCCAGTTTTAACTTCACATGTCCTTCTAAAAGATTACGACATGTTCAAACAATATACAGATTCACCTGCACTCATTTTCAAATTTTAAAACACTGTAATGATTAATGGCTAACTCATAGCAACAGCATTTCAGCAGTGTCTACATAAGCATAGTTTTATCGTTAGTGGAATACGAAATCGGACAAAATGACAGTGGCTAAGATAAGCAAAATAGGCCCCAAGAGCTCTTGCTTCGGTTTGTTTTTTAACTTACAAGAATCGAACTTTAAAATTATAGAAATAGTATATATCTACATATATACAGGGTGTTTCAGATCTGACGTGCCAAAATGAGTGGGGTGATAGACCTCAACTAGACAAACATGGGGGGGGGAGGCAATCTCGACCGTTTGGGAGTTACAGGGTGTTTTATAAATTTCAGTTTTTCATGGTATGCATATTGCACGTACAGTCACTTCCAGAAGTGAAAAAAATGGTTTCGATTATATATATATTCGCTTCACCCAAAAAGCGATAGGTTCGAGTTATACCACACCAGAACGCAGAGTGCTACACAAGCTCATAAGTTAAGTAATTAGACCTTAGGAAGTCAATTATAAAATAATTTAAAAAACAAATTTTAAGCAACTTCACAAAAAGTCCAAAAAACCATAAAATAATATTTCATTTTATATCTATTACCACATTTTGAAGTCGGTGCAAACTTAACAAACCAAACAATTACATTAAAAGTATTTAATCTTCCTTCCTTATGATCCCGTGAGCTGAAACGTTCAGGTAGTTTTATATATTATATTCAATTGTGATTGGGTAGTTTATATATATATATATATATATATATATATATATATATATATATATACATATATATATATATGATGTTGCCAAAGCTCATGGATATGCCCTAACATTCTAAAGCACAGCCTTGGCGGGAAAGGAATTAAGGATAACAGAAATAAGTTAGGAGGTTGAGTGAAAGATGTGTCGATGTACGCCCCTTTGAAAGTTTCGGGATCATATTAAGAGGGAAAAACAGAAGATGGTAAACTGTTCCATATTCGTGTTGTTTTTCTTAGCAAAGATTCCCGAACTTTTACGGTACGTCCAAATTTGACCTGGAGAGGTTCCATATTCGTGTTGTTCTTCTTAGCAAAGATTCCCGAACTTTTACGGTACGTCCAAATTTGACCTGGAGAGTATAGGGGTGGGAGCGACTTGTAGCTCTGGTATCGCGCGTTGTCACGCGTCTGCTAGCAATTTCGTTAGAACAATGGCCATTGAAATAGTGATAGAATACGGTGTGTCCGGCCCCTTTCCAAAGGTGGGAGTTATATTCAAGTGTAGGCCTAATTTGGACCTTGTAGATCAGCGCTAAGTCAGGTTGGGTGAAATATTTCTTACATCTCTGTAGAAAACCCAAGCATTTCATCGCGCTTCTGACGATTGCAAATATATGATCAGTCCAGGTAAGATTGCTGGATATCTGAATACCCAAGATGTTTAGGAAGGGCGCATTGAGTATATTCATCCATCGACCATCGATCCATTGTTTTGTTTGTTTAATTTGCACCGAATTTAAAATGTCGTAATAGATATAAAATTAAAAATTATGTTATGCATTTTAGCGCTTTTTGTGAAGTTGGTCCAAATTTTATTTTAAAAACTATTTAATTTTTCATTTTTTACTTTCTTCATATATACGACTCGAAGGATGCTGCTGGTAAGAATAAAGCAATTTCAAAAGTTGCAGAAGTAGTGCCTTCTAAAGAATGGAAACAGAATTATCCAAATCCGGCAACATATTCCGAAATAAATCACGGTCACACTTTCATACCCTCACCTTAGAAAATTTTTAACATGACCCTAGTGCGCCACCGTACTCTATACGGCAAGAGAGAATAATCGTAGGCACTCTAGGAACACAATTATTATTATTTATCAATCAGGAAACGTACAATCGAGTGAAAATCGGTCTTGGGCTTATGAAGCTAGGCGTCGCCCATCCTCATAAGCCACAATTTTTGTCAAAATATAAATAGATAATCTATGCATTCAGGATCATCTAAATCAGTCCACGCATTACAAAGTTAGGTTAACTCAACCCTAGGTAAAAATTTTCCATAGCGTAGCAATGGGGCTTTATACTGTACAAAACTAAAAGGAATGTTCCAAATAGGAATGTGAATTAAGAATTTGGGGAACGCAATCTCCGCACACCACCAGTGGGGAAAAATTATTCTACACATCAAAAGAAGAATCATCCAAATCGGTACACACCTTACGAAGTTGGACTACCTACCACTTCCCCTACCACCCCAACCTAACATAAATTTTTTTTTCATCCACAAAGGGATTATCCAAATCGGACCACGCATTACGAAGTTTGGTTTCACCCCTCACCCCCTTCCCTAGACCACAAAATTTTTTTTTAGATGGTACCAATCGGGGAACAAGCTCTACCCAACAAAGAAAAAATCGCCCAATTCGGTCCACGCGTTACGAAGTTAGTCTACCCACCCCACTGCCTCCCCACCCCAACATGGAACCAAAGTTTTTTCATTATTAACAATGAGGATGATACTCTATACAACCAAACAAAAGTTATCTAAATTCGTTCATACATTTCGAAGTTAAGTTAGACCCACCCCTCCCAACATTTTTTTTAAATGGTACCAATCGGGGAACATACTCCACCCAACAAAAAAAGAATCATTTAATCGGTCCGTGTCGAACTTAGAACCTCTTTGTTTTTAGGAAATCGATTAAAAACAGCTTTAATTCAATTTTAACATTATAGCAGAATGCCTACATTAAATTGATTTAAGCGTTCAGGCGACGAAATATTGTCATTCTACATTTAAACCAGAAACATGTAAATCTACAAAAAACCACAAATTAATATCAATGCAGAACCAATTTTCAATTTTGCAAAATACATAATTAACAATATATAGGATTAAAGTCAATATATAAAAATTGAAAATTTCAATTTCTAACTTTCTGCGTTGACCTCGTAACTAAATTTTTTCCAAAATTTAGATTATTAGTGGGTAATGCTGGCAAGTACTTCTGTTTTGTAAAAACAATCCCTCGGAAATGTTTATAATATTTTATATGACTTATTCTAAATATTATGTTTTGCTTGATTTCTGTAAAATCGCTTTTTTGTAGTTACGTGCTTAACGCATAAAGGGGGCACTACTTACATACTTACAGCGATTCCTATTAAAGCCTTTTAATTTTTTTGCATCAAATGTACGCTGATAAATAATCACTTGGATAGTTTTTTTTTTCAAAAAAAAAAACGTCAAAACCGATAAAAATCTTGTACTATGGCTAGTATATTTTAGGACTTCACGGAACCGAGACTTAAGCATATCTCGATCTCGGTCTCGTCAAAGTGAAAATGATCTTGCTCTCGTCGCAATCTCGACGAGATAAACGCCAATCTCGGTCCAGTCGGGGAGCGAGGCCAAGTGATATATATACATTTTCTTCTTATTCCCTTCACCCAGAACAAGGTAACAAAGGCTATTCTTTGCGCTAGGGGATAAAACTCAAATATCTGAACAAGGAAATAATGTAGGAAGAAGCGAATGATGAAAGCAATGAATACTTATATGCCCCATAAATCATACAATTGGCACTTTTCGAAGCGAAATTAAAGCTCACGTAATCGCACTGTTACATTGGTCTCGCTGCCGGTGTCGGTCTCGTGTCGAGATAGGCACCCACAGTAAGAATTATCTCGATTATCATGAAACCCTAGTTTATTTTAATCCCATAATTTAAAAAAAAAAAAAAACGTTAAAGGCGCCAAAAATCTTGCGATACTATGGTCTCTGTTCCTCTTATAGATGGTTTCAGTTCACTTCGAGATCAGACGCTAATTTTCGCGATTTAACAAATTTATCGATACTCGTGACTACCGAGTAAATTGAATATCGAGGTCAAACCCATGATACCGAGAGAGAAGGTATCAATACATCGCTATATCGCATCATTATCGCTCATCCCTATCTTCTACATCTGTTCACTTCACAACCTTGAAGTACTTGCATAATGGTTCAATAAATAATTTACATTAAAGTAAAAAATTATATATAATACTATATTGTCCTTAAAAATTTTTTTCCCACAAATTATTCCTTTTTTTATTGTATCTCTCGTATTCTTTAAGTTCATAACTTATTTATTGCTGCAGAATTAGAGTTATGCATTTTTCAACTCAAAAAAAAAATATTGCATCATATTCCAAAATTTCATTTCATTTCAATTTCTCACATATTGCAAAAAGTGGAGGATTATGATTAAAAATTAGTACAAAATTACTATTCTCATAAATTTCTACCAATATGCAGTTTGGTTTAAATTGAAGATCTCCATTTAAAATTTCTTCGAAATTAGCCGAATTTCTAGTTTAAGAGTAGACGCAACTTCACCCGATGATGACAATGGTAATGGTAATGGATCTACAATCTAGGGTAGACAAGATCGATATTACTCTGTGATTTCAAAAAGACTTTTTAGATTAAGGCTTTATCAACCATTGAAATTCGAAACTATGGACAGCATAGTGATCCATCACTCTCATATTGTTTATGATTAAATACAACTGAATTATTTTGAAAAGTGCATAAATATATAAAAAAAAAACATTTTAATCAGAATCAAATAATTGCACGTTTTATTCATAATACAAAAATGAATTTTAAAAAGTCAATTTAATTAATAAAAACTATTTAGGCAGTGCGTTCTGATTTTATGAGTTTTTCAATTTTCTCAGTAATCATCTCTTCAATATTTAAATGATGCGTTTTCATTAAAACACATAACAAGTGGTGTACGCCATGAATTCCAAACTGTAAAAACATATCCATCACCACTGAACATTTCCATAATTAATTTCATCATTAATGGAGGCGGAAATACAAGCTTTTATTAAAAAACAATTATTTCGATACAGCGAAGTGTTTAAAAATCAATTTGTAGTCAGTTTTAATATTGCTTCAAATCAACACAGAATTAAATTATAATTGGCCCTTTAAACGATAATAAAATTGAAGGGAATAACCAAGTTGAAATCCCGGTGCAGGAATATATTCCCCATCCTTTGAGCTTGTAAAAATTTGCATTTCATAAATATTAATCGTTTGTGCTAAATGTGGGAATGATTAAGTAATAAAGTGCACGAACCAGGTGCGCCTTTAGATGGGTGTCATTGTTTTCACTTGCTTCTTACATGAGAAGTCCATTCTGGGAGACATTTGAAATAAGCAGGTATTCCATGCATTTAGGACGACCACAGTATGAAATCTCACACGGCTAGATAAAATCGGGAAGCTTTGTGTTATCCTTTGAGGCAATCTTTAACAGAGGAAGTCCCTGAAGGTATTTCGCTGCAGGTGACATGTTAAAACTGTTAGATACCTGATAACAATGGTGACATAGTCACGCTATTCAGCCAACAAATACTGAACAAAGAACGTGAAAATACGGAAGAATGCTGTCTACATTTTGTCGCGGTTGATAGCTATGGCGGATACAAGTCATAGTCGCAATTACTTTTTAGGTTGGCGAGACAAAATATCAAAATGACATTACAAAAACAAGCAATTTGGTATTCAAATTAATGAAACCTTGATAGTTGCAACAGAAATCCCATGTAGGTCTAGCTCCTTGATTCATAATTCAAAAATTTTAAATAAAGCTTTTAAAGTAAACTGGACGTAGTTGTGCAAATCTACTCTTTGCTTAACGAATTAAATTAAAAATTTGAGAGATTTAGTAATCCTTTTAGTAAAGACGAAATAAAATAATTAACCTTCTTTTGAAACTTTAACTGATGAATGTAAATTCAATGGTCACTGTCTCCTTTAACAATTGTTAGGGTTCATTGTAGCCTCATACTTAAGCATAGCTTTTTTCTCTACAGATGTGTGTGCAACATTCCTCTTGTATTACTTGCAACCTCGTTTCTCTAACCTTTCTGCTTATAGGGTTTTTATAAATGTAAATTATTTGGTCGACTCGTCTACGTGGGGTGGCTGGATTATGGATGGCTTTTTCGAGTAATAATGTGAGAACTATGATACTAAGATTTATCTCAATAGGTTCAAAAATGAGAGTATGGAATAGCTGTGATGTACAGATAGACGTAAGGAATTTTTTTTCCATTAAGCCAAAGCCCAGGAGACAACCCTATGTACATTTAGCATTAAGCGAAATTGAATTCTGGTTTTGCATTGTTGCGAGCTAGGCCACACTCCAGAGACGAAGTGGATTTTTATTTACTGTAAATTGCAAATGAAATACTCATAGGCAGACCGATGTAGGTTCATTCTTTTTGTGGTAATTCAACCATAGATCCAACTTCGTATATATGTATATCTAAACTATGCCGTGTTTCATAGAGCGTGTGCAAAAACAAAGGATCTAGGTAGGAAACGAAATAAATTTTATTAGAGTTGAGTCTGTCTCCACCCCCCCCACCAGCTCTACCGCTTTAAAAAAATTTTCCGAAGAAAAAAACCAGTATAACATTTTAACGTATATCTTCTAAAGGTTTAGTGTCTCTAGCACTTTTATTAGTATCTCAATTGACAGGTGCTAAGGAATCTGTAAGTTTTATTTACTGCTAATATTTAAAAAAATATTTATTTTCAAACCAACATTTTTGGAAAAGAGAGCCAATGCTTTCATTTCAAAAGTAAATACCTTAAAAAATTGCCCAGCGTTTTTTTTTTATTTTAAGGTTCAAAATAGTGGTTAATGTGCACCAAAATTGTTTACCATTCTCAAGTCACATGACCAAACGTCTAGTTCATACCTGTCATTATAAACAAAAATTAAACCAAACTTTAACAGAAAGCGTAAAAACAGATCAATAATTTTGGAGGCAGGTTGAATTTTTGTTTAAAAGAGCAAGTATGAGCTGGACCTTTGGTCATGTAATGTAAAAAAAGGTAGACGATTTTTGTTCGCTTCAAGTTTCCTTTGAAAGAGAACACATGCGCCACTATTTTAAACCCAAAATAAAATAAAAATATGGCAATTTTTCAAGATATTTTCCTTTGAAATGAAAAAAGTGATTTTTGTCCGAAAAATTAAGTTTAAAAATCAATTTTTTTTTAAACTATTAGGGGTAAATAGATATTAAAGATTCTTTAGCACCATTGTTTTACCTGTTAACTGAGATATTAATAACATCTCTAGAACTAAAGCTTTAGAAGATATACGTTAAAATGTAATACTGGTTTTTTTTTATCGTAAAACAAAAGTCAAACTCCTATAGCTTTAGGGGGGGGGGGGGGGGGCTTGGAGATAGACTTCACACCTTTCATACAATTTTTTTTTGTTTCTTACCTATCTAGTAAATCGATCTTTCATTTTTGCACACGCGCTGTGAAAATAAAAGTTAAACCACTTTTGAAAGCCAGTTAAAGGACAAAATATAGAGGTTGTCAAAAAACTAATTGCAGATTTTAAAAGCTATTACTAAAATTGGTTAATTTTTTGCATAGTTTAAATTTTTTTTTAGTTCTTGAAAAAATACGGATTGAATTGAAAACTTTTTGTTTTTTTTTTTAAGAAGTTAGTGATGGACCTATTCACTATGTGCAATGCTATTATTTGTGAGTTGCATATGTTAAATACCTGAGACGGGCATATTTTCTTGCCAAGTACATCACAGCGATTTAGTCAGTCTATAAACCGCATTAAAAACATATTTTATAATTTACTGCAGGTATAGTGTTACAGACTTTATTGATATCTCAATTGAGAGGTAGCACAATGGTATTAAAGACTGTGTAATTTTTTTGTTATTGCAAAGGAATTTAAAAGAATTGTTTTTCAAACTTAAATTTTGGGAAAAAATAATCAATTTTTTTCATTTTAAAGGGAACGATTTCGAAAATTTTGCGCTTAATTTTTTGTTGTTATTTTCCGATTTAAAATTATTACAAAAGCAATATATAATATACCTGCCCTTCTATGAAAAAATTCTACCTGACTCCCAATTTTTTTTTGATAATAACACTAATTTAAGTGGAGTAGTTGTGGGATAGTAAAACGTTTATTGTAGGTCATAAAATAATTTATTTGCAAGCATTTCCACAGAAAAAAAAATGACCACATGTATAAATGAGATACAAACTAAGTGCTATTATTAACAGCATCTAATATTTTAAAGCAATAAGTTCTTTAAATAGAGTGCACTCAAATTCCCTCCAATCATATCGTGAATATCTCCCGCGATTCCCAGAAAGAAGGTGACTTTAAAGAAGCGTTTCAAAGTTTCGAGGAACTGGAAGCGTTTATACCCTTTCATCATCATCATACAATTTCATCGAAAATGGAAGAGAGAAATCTTAAGGACAGCAGAACATTCACAAAGCGCTAAGCGTTTCGCGGATTTCAAGGAATAATTTCAAAATTCATTTCAGTACATAACTTCAATCTATCATCGATATTTATATGGATCTGGATCTATCGCATTCTTTCGATTTCTATCGCCAACTGAAAAAAATTGAGATGCTGCAAAATTCAAATTTCACAAAAATTTAAATTTTTTTTAATTTCAAATTTTCAAAATGTTGTCCCAAATTTAAATTTAAAACACGACGACCCCAAGTATGGGTACCAGCGCTATGATAGTTTAAGTGGAAATAAGATTCGCAGAGACCTGTAGTACGGGTGAGAGAGGTAAGATCCTCTTTTAATTTCCGAAATGTATACCGCAAAGCTTTTTTTTCACAAATTAAAAAGTTATACTAATTTCCTTTAAATCACTAAGTTAAAATTAAATAATTTTGTTACAGAAAAGCCAAAAACACTATTGTGAGATTAAAAAATTTAATTATTTGGAAATCAATTGCAAATTCCCTAAAGCCCCTGTGCGGATAAGTATGAATTAAATATTCTTAAAAAAAAGATAATGATTTCAATATCGATTCATAAAATATAGGTTATGTGACATGAGAATATGATAAAGACAATTTTAATGAATTATTTAATATTCCGGGCAATATTTGTAAGCCACATTCATACGAAAGGTTTGATTTCATTTTTAAAAATTCAAATCGGTATTATAAATAAAATAAAATTAAGAAAAAATTAAAGAGAATACGGAAACAACCCAACATAATAAAATTTCGCCTGAAAACGTTAAAATTTAAAAAAAATTCTGCTTTAAAAGAAGATGAATTTGTAAATTTATAAGAAAACCAGAAAGCGATAATGACAATGATTAATCACAAATAATGGAAAGCAAGACAATACTATAAGTAGAACACATTAGAATGAGCTACTAAAAAGCAAACATTTAATAAGAAAAAAGTTTCGAGTAAAATAATTGTCCAGACTTTAAATAAGTAAAAATATTGAATTTATATTATAACAGTTGGTGTTGCTTATAGCCCTCATACATAACTCATCGAATGCAGATAATATTTTTGGAGTGATGATGTTATATGTTCCATCTCTCTAGGACCTCCGGATTCATAGGCCGACACGCTATCACTTACACCACCGATGACTTCCATGTTTTCCATAGCACCTTTGTTTTTTTCGGTTGTAGTGGATCCGACTCTTCTTGCAAGACCTCTTCTTGGAACTCAATAGTCTCATTTTCGTTGCTACTTGACTCGTCACTACTGCCAAGATTAGGTAACCGTTTCCATTAGTCTGGATTATTCTGGAATGGGATATCGACGAATGCCCGAAACTTATAATCTCTTTGGTGTTATTTGTTGCAGGCTCTCTTCGATTACTGAGAGAAGATTATGTTCTCTACTCATGTCACTTAAAACGGAACGTGCACGTGTCTATATTTTAGAAAATGATTTTTCGATAGTGTTTAACATATACGAGTAGGGAGGCAAACATTTTAATGTTAAATTCGTTAGAGATAACACATCGTGAACTTGCTTCTGGCGTTATCCATAATTAAAAATGCGTCGTGAAGTGATGGATTTGTTTCCAGCTTTTCAACAAGTTCGCGTAGAAATTGAGAAAATCTATGGGAATTGAAAGTAGCAATATTCCTTGATTAGGTTTCTGCCACGTACTGCTATAACTACAACTCGAGCACGGGTGCCTTTTCTTGAACGGGCTTGAAGAATGAAGATTAAAACCACACTCATCAATAAATATCGTCTTATCTCTGTTCTGCGAAGCCAATTCTGCGAAATCCTGGGCGTATGTTTGCCTCAACTGTATTGTTCGAAGTGAATTCACTTTCAATGGAAGCAAGTTTGAGCGTGATTTTAAGTTCACGAAGGGCATTTCCAATGGAAGTTAGGGACAAACAAATGTCCTTGTTGCGGTGCAAATTTTGCTGGATAAGTTGAGTTGTTATTCCAGGATTACTCTCAACATACTGCTCCATTTCTAACAATACTGCGTCTGTCAACTTTCTTGGTTATTTTTCCCTTAGAACAGAAAACGTAAGGAAGTGCAATACCGTGTATAAACCGTGTACGTGTTTTCCGATTTTTTGTTCGATGGAAAGGTGTGGGAAGGTAAACCAAAAGTTCGCCATAACGAAATGTCAGTTTGACGTCGACTTTCTGAAGAGTTCGCATTCAAAGTGTTTATTGAATAATTTTCACTGTTCAGATTAAGTGTGGTGCAATTTTACAAATAAAGACAATTAACATTTAAAAGACTGTTTTGGTTTAGTTTACTAAGAATCTGAGGTGCTTAATTTGAACATTTTTCGTGATGAAGTGTGCGGTATTTTTTTGTAAAAATAATATAATAAGCAATTATACAGCATTTTCTTTGAAATATGTGTTAAAGCTGTATAAATAAAAGCTAAATTACCAAAAACACTAGTGGGGTAGGTCCAGATTCTGGGTGTCGCATCATTGGTGCGACCCTTGAGGTCCACACGAACAACTTCCCAGTTAATAACAATTTTCAATTGTTATTAACAATATTCAATTATATTACGAGTAAGTGAAAACTCAATAAAATTCTTACTATTCGATTTATCGTTTTATTTATCATTAATATCAACTATTTATGGTTTTTTTTTAACATTTTTTTAATGTTACAAAAAACTATAAAACTTCTGGATTTTTTTTTAAGTATCGAGTTGTATCAGAACCAATTAGATCAGATGAATCTTTTTAAAAAAAAACTTTCGCCATCTTGTATCTCATTTAAAAATACTTAAAAAATTTATATTTTAAATTTATAAATAAATAAATGAATGACGTTAATTTATCATGATAATTTCGTTGTAATTAGATGCAAAAAAATTTTTAAAAAATTATTCCGTTATAGCACTATTTTTTAATGAAAACCAAATAAATGCACTCTGTTTGGAATTCATTTGTTATTATTAATTTTGAATGGTTATAAACAATTTATAATTGATATAAACAATTCTTAATTGTTATAGACCATTTTTAATTGATATAAACAAAGTTTATTCATAAAAGAAATTTTTTGTGGTAACAAAAATTTCAATTGTTTATAAGAATTTTCAATTGCTATAAACAATCTGCAATTTTGTATTCAATTTCCAATTTTCATAATCAATTTTCAACCAGGTAAAACCATTTTTTATAATTATAAATTTATTATTGTTATAAACAATCATTTATTGTTATAAACAATTTTTCATCATTATAAACAATTTCTGTTCATAATAAATTGTTATTATCCGACTTTTTGATGTCCCGATCGTCATCAGAACAAATTACATTGATGAAATCCTTTTCAAGAAAGTCTGAAATCAACTTTTTTTTCAGTTTTTTTGTTTAAACAAAAAAACGGCTGAACCGAAATTGATTAAATTTCTTTCAGCTCTTACTGACAATAATACGCTTCGAATGGCACGATAGCGAAGTCGTTATCATTTTTTGTTCGCGAGATTTCGTTGTCGAAAAAAGTGGGTCCGAACGTACGTACGTACGCACACACACACACACCCACACACACACACACACACACATGTGTTCAAAAACATGCGTAAAATACTATGGTGACTTTGAAATGTAAAAAAAATTAAAACTAAAAATTTTGAAAATCGGGCCCATTACAATAACTTCCTATATGTGGGAAGTTAATAAATAACCATTTCTCTTGATGGCGCTCGTTTGTTTACATTTGAGATTCATGAGAGTATTGGTTCGCCTTATTGGTTTCAGCGACAGCTGACAGAAGTTTTTGCCTGGGGGCTCTAATAAAACTTTAAAAGTATTAAAATATTTTTCTACCTTTTGGTATTTTAGGTTTCCAAAAGATAAAGACTTCAGAAAACTGTGGTTAAAATCCATCTGTAGAACTGATTATATACCATCCGAATAAGTCAAAAATTTACTACTTTCATGAAAACTAACACATTCACACCTTTAAAACACATAAGAAAAATTCGGAAACTTTTTGATTATGGTGCACTTCCTTTCGTTTTCTGTTCTAAGATTTTTCCACCACGACGGTCTTTGGACACTTTTTCATCTTTTTATGAGCTCGAATGATGCTTTTCGCAGTACTTATGTTCATTTTAGTCATGCGGGCAGATTCAGCTGCTGTCATACCCTTTTCATAATAGGTTATCAATTGTTCCTTTGTATCCAAACACGCGCGAAATATTGTCCTTCCGTATATCTCACTATGCAACTGCAATATATTCACACTGAATAATAAATGCAATAATTGTCTGAAAGTGCATTAACTGTTCTCACTAGTAATTTTTAAAATAAACAATAAAACCGTTTTGCACTTTGCTCAACTAATAACTAAAGCAAAGCGTAGAAATACAATTTAATTACCTCAGTAGAGTTTCGTAGTATATGAAGTTACAAGATTAAAACATTTTTGTTAAAGGGGTAAATATATATGCTAAAGGTTTAAAATTATTTGCTAAAGTTTTAAGTATTTTTGTTAAGAGTTTAAATTCATTCGTTAATGGTTTAAATATATCTGTTAAAGGTCTAAAATCGTTCCTTCAACGTTAAGGTTAATCATATTTGTCATTTGACTTAACTTATTTAATAATGGTTTAAATAAATCTAGGAAGTACATTGAAATACATCGAAGTATTTCATATAGGTTTCGGGGTGTATTTTAGATTGAACTGTATTGAAGATGCAAAAAACTAATGTTTCGTTTGAAGATACCTATTAATTTAATATTCTAAAATAATTTTACAATTTTTATTGTGTTTTCTTTCATCTAAGATTATAATAATTATTATTTGAAAATGTTTTTGCGTTATTAAGAGGAATTTAATTTGATTATTACGGATTATTTTTAATATTACATTTCAATTTAGCTGAGAGAATCGCGGTAGACAGTTTTCTATATTCTATGGGGTTTCTTTCTAACAGAAAGTAATGATTTGTTTTTCTTGTATTGGCACCAAAAATGGATTGTCCATACCTCTTCGTTCGTCATACTTATGTATGTAGAAAATGTATCAGCAAGTTAATCTTTATTATTTTTTTAATGTCTAATACCCAAGACACACGACAGTGAAGAATTATCATTCTTTGATGAATGATCATACATAATCCGTGTGTCACCATTAATAAACATTCCTCAAGGTCAGAACTTCATTCCAAACTTGATTCCGAACTTAATTCAATGAGCTTCTGAGAACTTAATTCTTAAGAAAATAAAGTTCTCGTCCTAATATGCGGACTTAGAAGATGGCCTTTTGTTTGATACTATGAACATATTAATTTGGACGTAAACATTAGGAATTATTATTATTAAGGATATTATTATTAAGGATTATTTTATTTTTCCATAGTTTTACATGGTTCATAAACTTATATGTACTATTAATCGTTAACTTGTAAAGCCTTCATAGCTGTGATAGTTTTTCGTTTGACTTCGTTATATATACTACTGACGTGAATTTTTTCACATATCCAAAAACAACCATTTAGCTGGCAGCGGGGTGGGGCGACACTTGACTCTAACATTAATTAGCACTTTAAAGCTTAATATTTCGCAAACGGATCTCTGAATCGGAAAAATGGTTTTTACACACCCGCAATGTTTCTGAACGACCTATCTAACGACACCCCAAACCATAGGATAGGCGAGAAAATAAAATGCAACCTAACTTTACGTGTAGGGAGGTACCATAAAATATTTTTTGGCGGCGTGATTAATATGTATGCCCATGCCAAATAAAAGCTTTTTAGTAATGAGTGTCTAAGCTAGGGATGGGCGATCTTCGATTCGATCTGGGCGAATCGATCTTTTAGCCTTCGATCTGCCGATTTTTGAATCGATTTTTCGCGGAACCGATTCGGCTCGAATCGATTTATTTACTTCCGATTCACATCCATTTAAGACAAGACGCGACACGCTAATAAAACTGAGCAAGCTCACGTGGAAATTTTTTCGCATCAACATTAATCTGTGTAATAATCCTGTAAATTGAAAATTTCGTACCTAAAACATTGTTATTGTTATTACATATACTGCCAAACATTGTAGTTGGCAGCATTCAATTTTAGTGCATCCCTGATTAAATCTAAAGCCCTTGAAAATTTTTCGCTACTAACTAGGATAGGTTTTACGTCCGCTCACTCCGTCCTTCCGCTATATGGTATCCAGTCTGGAGCAAGGTCTTTTCTGAACAATCATCACTGATTTTTATTTTTTTTAAATTGCAAAATTAATCACTTGGTGAAGAAAATACTTGGTGTCAAAATAAATGTAATCGATCTACGAACATCGATCTTTTTAGGGCGATTAATCGATCTTCGAAATCGGAAAAAAATTGCAGATCGATCCGTACTGAATCGATTTTCTCAGTTCGATCCCCCATCCCTAGTCTAAGCTAAGCCGCGGATAGACCGACAGACAGACGGACGGACATGGAGAAACTATAAGGGTTCGTTGTTGACTACGGAACCCTAAAAATGTTCTCTCATGCATCGATATACGTCACGGTCAATTCAACAACTGCAGATGTAAGTTTGTGCTCGGAAAAAAAATTTTTTCATGTGATATAACCAACCAAATTTCATGATTCTAGGTCAGCGGGAAGTACCCTTTATGCTTTGATTTATTTGCGAGTGTCACAATATGCGGCAAATGGGCGTAGCATAAATGGCCGTATTTTTTGATTTTGTTGACTTAGAATCTTTTACCGCTCTAAGCGACCGTAGACCTTAGTATTTGGTATTAATTTCAACTCGATACCTCCACGCGTTCCTGGGAAAAAGGGTCTTGACAGACAGACTGACAGGTAGCCAGCAGGCAGACGAACAATGATGTGATCCTATAGGGGTTTCTTTTTTTTTTGAACCATGGAAAATATTTTCCATATGTTATACATTTCGTCAAATTCTGTTATAAATAGTTGCAGACGAAAAGGTCAAAACCATTTCCAAGACTGTTACCTGAAGCCTTTAGTCTTTTTTTTCAAATTTCTGATAGCGATAGCGATTAATGATTAAAATTAAAATTTTAAATTATATTTTACAATAAGTACGAGTATATTACATTTATGTAGACAAAAATTTCACTTTTTTATGCACATATAAATTAAAGTAAGTAGTACCAATTATACCCTACCATGTATATAAATATGTAGTAATACCTTCAGAAAAGAAGTTTATATCATTAAAGATTTACTTACTCTTCGTTCTATACCTTCTTAGAATAGCAAATATAGAAATTAAAAAAACAGTATTTATTTTATAAGGGCTATTCATTATCCTGTCAGAATAAAACCAAATATATTTCAACTATTAAATTACAATTCCCAAATGGAAAAAATCTGTAATCTGTTCTTCATTTATTCTGTTCAACCAGATTCCAGATTTTTACCACTGTGTGACGTGGACAAAGAAAGAGAAGAAGGTCAATACAGGGCATTGAATATTGTGCGAAGTGCATGTAGCGCGCAGTGAGTTTAAAAAACGTTTATTTGGAATATTCAGATTGCAGTATCGCGTGTTAATGTAAAATTATTTCTTGGTAAGATCCTCTCAATAATTCGCGTTTTTTGTTTGGTTTTTAAATTATTTTCAAAAAAATATTATATGTGTTAAATACGTTATGTTTGACACCATGTCACAAAAAATGCCGAGAAAAACTCTTCTGGGTTCCCGGAAGTACAAATATTACAACGCAGAAAACTTAGTACTTGCGATTGAAAAGGTAAAAGCTGAACAGTTGAGCACAAAAAAAGCCTCTGAGCTTTACAGAATAAATAGGACTACCCTTAATTAAATGTGGTAAAGTTGGACGACCAACAATACAGAGAAAGAAATGCTTGTTCGTTCGATTTTAAAATTAGCCGCATTAGGTTTTGGCTTAGATAGAGCACAAATACGGTATTGTGTACGAGATTTTCTTTTAAGAATAGATAGAAAAAATCCTGGACTAGACTGGTGTCGTAATTTTGAAAAAAGGTTGGAGAAAGTCTTAAGCAGCAGGTTGGCGCAAAACTTGCCAAAAAACAAAGCCGAAGCTACGTCGGTGGAAGTTATTAATAACTTTTACCAGAAACTCGAAGATATTATAAAAAAATCGAATTTACCAACAAACCGCAAAATATATTTAAATGTGATGAAACTGGGTTTCAAACAGACGCTGAAGCACAGACACTTTTATGCAGAAAAGGTTGTAGAAATCCCCATAAATTAGTTGGTAATACTACCAAAACAATATATACCGTACTTGCTTGTTGTAGCGCTATTGGGAATTTATTGCCCTTATTTGTAATCCACAAGGGCCTTCATTTATAAACAGATTGGTGCTAAGGAGCCCCGAGCAGCACAAGATACACAAGTTCTCCGTCAGGCGTTGCTATATATAAAACTGTGAAAAGCAACTGGCGGAAATTGTTAAGCGAATACTATTTAGAAAGTAGGTTTCAAAATGTCGATAAAGTAAAGTTTCCGTCTCAATTAAATAAGCTATGTGAGAAAGACAGCTATTCTCTAATAAATGCTATCAAAGGATTTGAGGCGGCTGGAATATTTCCCCTGGATAAGGACAAAGTGTTAAAAAAAATATCAGTTGCCTCCACTTTTGGTGAACTTGAATCAGCTTCTTCAACTCAAGATACATCATTATCGATTCTTTGCCCACCATGGAAAAGGCACTTGAGCTGTCAATTTTATCTGTTTTGAGATCAGAATCCGATACTTCAGCAAACAAAATTAAACGGTCCCGAATACAAAGGCCCATTCCCGAAAGTTTGACCGAGACCGAGATAAAAGCGAGGATAGAAGAACAAGAACGATGTAAGGCAATTAAAAAGCAACCCAAGAAGAAGCAACATGGGAATGCGCATCGTTCTAAAATTAATCAAACAGTAGTTTCAGAGGAGGCTACACAACAACCAGGATCTTCTAGAATTTCAAGCCATCCATGTGTTATGAAAAAAACAACTGGTTAATGGAAAAGTTACTGAGGAAATATCTCAAAGTATCCAGATTTATTTTCTTTTCCACTTTCAGAGAAAGCTAAACAACAACCAGGGCCTTTAAGAAGGTTGAGGCGTAAAACAGCAAAAATACAACCCAACAAGAAGCAACAGGAGGAAGAATATCATTCAAATATTGAAAAGCAATATAGGAGGCTAAAGACCAACCAGGAGATTCAGGAATCCCGAGCTAACCAAGTAAAATGCGGAAAACAAGGGCCAACAAAAATCCATTGGCATCAGTGAAGAAGAAACGTCCGAAAATAGCCAGTTTTCTTTACACGACGAGTCCAGTGATTTAAACTGGATCGGAGATGCTGATTCTGATATTTTAGAACTATTCATGGAAGTATCTCGCAAGTTTCAACGTAAATGTAATTGAATTACATAAATTTTCTTGAAGAAAGATTTGAAATAAAAATTCTTTAATATGTTTATTTTGTTATTTTCGAAAAATAACTTTTGTCAAAGTTACCCTATTTGTTTACACTATGAAAAAGTGGGATGTTTTTATGATGAGTTAAAATTGTACTTCAGACAATAAATTCTTGTTGGAAGACAATTTTTCTCGCATTTCCCTGAGATTTACGTGGTTCTAATTTTAAATAAGGATGATAATCTTACCGAAACATGTCGGTAACATTGACACTTAAAGGGTTTTTTAAAAACTTTTCAAAAAACTATATCAAAAAGTTTTTTATTACATCGGCTTAAGGTTTTTGCTAGTAAACATTTCTAGGTATCATATTTTAAGAGATGAATTTAATTACTTAAAAGGCTTCCGCAGTAGAACACGGACGAAACAGATATGCCAATCTATGCCAGCGTTACCTTATATACTGTTAAAACAAATAAATATCTCCATCTCGAATCGCGATTCGCGTTCGTTCCTTCGTATATCACAAAGTCAAATCGCGATCTTTCGTTCGAAAATATGTATTTAAACCAAACATAAAATCCCAAAGGTTAACGTACTCTGAAAACAAGAATTGTTGCCTGCTCCGTATTTCCAAAAATACAGCACGCATTTAGGCATCAAATTTATCAGCGGAATCGGTTCTTGTCTTATTGACTACATTGGACCAGTCTTCACAGAGCCAGCAAAAAATCACGATAAAAAACTAAAATTTATAAATTTAACTTAACTTATAATAATTATGCTCATTGAAATTATATATATTAATTGTAAAGTAGCATCATTATATTTTATTTAAGACATCATTCAGTTGTCTTTCGTTAACACCTAGATCACCACAGCAGATCACTAACAGATAGAAAAAATGCATTTTAATTTTTACAAGTTTCACACATTTAGGATTTTTAGTTTCTATTCGTTATAATTTAATATTTTACAGCCGAATATAAAGATTGCCGAAAACTATGCAACTATGCAAAAATATTTCACTGAGAACGGAATGCCCTTGGGTAATTAAAGAGTTAATAATATAGTTATTATAACAAATATTCCATTATAACTGACAGTAAGATAGTAAAGTTTCGAATATTTCATTATAAGCGATAGTTTTTGTGCAGAGCAATTTTGGGACATACATTCTTTTTCGTTTTTAATGATTCGCTAAATGGAGTTTTCCTGTACTAGTTTTATATTTCAATTTCTTAATCTTTCTTTCTAACAAAATAAAAATTTATTTGTGAAGCTATTCAGAAGTCACACATAAATTTACCGCAACGCCTCCAGGCGTTCTGACTGTATAAGAGTTTCTATCCTTACTTAGAGTATATTTTTTCTGTTTCTGCGATATAAATAAAACTTCACCTACTATTAGTGTAGTAGTGAAACATTTTCAAAGCCTATTTAAAAGAAACAGGAGGTAAATGAAAACTAAAACCTCAAAATCAAACATTGAATTCTGTTAATATATGACAGAAGACCTCTCTCTCTCGGTCCTTCGAGTTCCCGTAACCCCTTGTGTGAAATGAGGAGGGAGAAAAAATTTATTTACCAGATTCGAAACAACGATTGCAAGTTGACCTATAATTTAAAGTGAATTCTGAAGAACAGACATTTTCCCTGTGACCCCCATGGTCTTTTTATCGTGAACTCTTGTCAGCAGAAGAAAACCATGATTCACTGTCTGGTTCGAACCTGGGACCTGCAGATTTTACATGGCAAAAAACCAAAAACTCACTCAGATTGATGACTAAACAGTTATAACATATATATATATATATACATATATATATATATATATATATATATATATATATATATATATATATATATATATTTATATATATATATATATATATACATATAAGAATCTTTTTGTAAAAAAATCGTACTGAAGGTTCACCAAATATGTAGCATACAAGGTATAACATCATGGATTATTATAAGCTTCAGTAAAATTTAACAACATCCTTTTAATTTAATCAAATATTATCCCACGAAAGCTAAGTTGTATAGAAAATTAAAAGTTATTATTATGTGTTATTATTAAGTAGACTATGAATATCATTACTAACGAACTCTTGATACCATCACGGAACGATCAGAAAATATATACCAAACATACATGTAGGCCATCAAACAATTTTAACTTAAAATTTAAAACCTCAGTATTGTAAATAAATAAAATAAAATTGGTTTTCCATTTTCTTACAAAATATTCTATAAAAAACCAAATAATACTTTGGACATAAAACTATAATTTTTTAGAAATTTAGCTAGAGTTCATAGAAAATATAAAACTATAATTCAAAAGGTAAATTCTGAATTTAAAAAGACCCTTTCTAAGGTGGGTGCTAGAAAGCATTGTACCTTCCAAACATAAAAATTCTTGAATAATTTCTGCGAGAGAGTTGCTTTACCCTGCTCCATTGAATGCAAAATAAATTGTTCGCAAGAAAATAATGTTTCAAGAAAATTCGCGTCTGAAGTGCCTCATCATGTTCCATGCTAAAATTCAGAATAAAGAACCTCAACAGTGGGAGACTTGTAAAATTTATGAAGGCATCAAATAGAAAGGACTTCTGATCTCTCAGAACTTCATCAAGGATCAGCTCAAAAGTAATTTATCATGATTTTCCATTGCTTTGAATAAATAGTGTTACTCAGGATGTAATCAGGCACAAAATTATCCATTACCCTGCTATAAACTCGAGACAGGATACCTCTATACCCAACAAAGCAACCCCCATTAATTGTATATATGAAACTAAACAGCGTTAGTCTCGTAAAGTAAAGGGACGTATAATTGGAATTCGCTGTACCCAGTCAAGGCCGAGTAGATGGAGAGCCATAGCGAAATCAACTTTTCGCTATGATTAATCGTTGAGATGCCCGAAAGCAATAAATCACATGAAACAGATAAAGCTTTATTGAGCCCTTATAGCAGCGCTGAATTATCCCTTCTATCCCACGAGGCACATCAGTTAGGCATATGTCTTTTGGGCAAAGCCAAGATATATTCAGTTTTACCTGTATCGATTAGATGTCGTTATCAATCACCTCCCGTAGGTAAATGAGACACGATATCAAATAATAAAAGGACGTTGGCTCTTGAAATATTTTTTTTTTGAATTCGTACGAAAATTGTGGCAATTAAAATCCACGTTCAACTTACCCAGCAGAGTTAGGAACACCAGATGAGCGCAGAAGATTAATCCATTCCGAGATTTATATTCCAACATTGTGCCATGCAATTAACACCAGGTGTTTTATCTTATTACGGCAATTTTTTCACTTTTCTAATTTACGTTTAGAGCACATTAAAAATCACATTACGGCCAGGGGCACGTTACATCTTAGGGAAATCACTTTCAACGATCACGGAAACCACCATCAGAAACTGAAATGAGCAATTTCACATCAAATATGGAGCGACAGCACCTAGCGCTCGTAAATTCACGGACTGCGGACACTTCTTTAGGTTTCTGTGGGTTGTATATTGACGCCCCCGGGGCCACAAGCAGATACACCGCACGATTATAGACTTTTCTTGGCAAGCACATAACAATCAGATATACAAGTGGAGCTGTTTTCATCTGCATACACACATGGGCACGTACAAATCCAAGGCTGCTCCTTTTCGTGTACCCGACGTCCGGCAGCACCTAACGAACACATCTCACACAACACCTTTCGCTCGAATAGAGTACTAACAATCGGATTTTTGGATTCGAAACGTAAACTAGAGAGGCGTCCTTTCGGCAAGGATGCAATTCTTGAACTGTCAAGGGATATAGGGCAATGTTGCGTCGTTCTGCCGGAGAGCTTTCAGGAGCGATTGTTGCTTTGGTCTAGGTCAACGTTTATGCTCACTTCAAATTCAAAAGCACTCCCTCGAGAAGTACATGTCTTTCCAGTGTTGGAAAGTTTGGAACACATTCCATGAAAGGTCTCCCAAATTACTTTATGGCATTGAAATAAAGAAATTTCCACCTCTGACTTTTCGCAGAAATATATTTCCACGCAGGTAAAAACAAATAAATCCAACGAAAGCTCTAAAGCTCCTTGTATTTGCTAGGATAACGAAGGCAAATTTTATTTGGAACACCTGCCTTAATTTGATTGCTTAATGGAAAAACCGTTATGAAACAGTGCATTTAAATGAAAATTTCCCTTCCTTGATTAAAGTAGGAGATTCTTGCAATACCCTAAAGAAATTGTGAACCGGCTGCTGTAGTAATTCAAAAACTTTTTATGATTTAGACGTAACGCTGTCGGATTAAAAATACCTAAACCATATTATATTTGTCCTCTATGCATATACACCCGTATATGATGGGAAGAGCGAGAAAGCAACCATAAATTAATAATGTACAAAAGTTCCAAGACAAGCCATTACTTTTGTTTAACTGGCGATTACCAATCAAGCCCCAAAACTGGGTTCATGAACAATGTAGTTTGCCTAATTCTGTGTAATGTACATTTTAGAAATGATGAAAATAAATACGAAGACTTTAATGGGCGGGACGAAAAGTTGTCCAAGCATAACTACTAATATGAACTCGCATTCATATCCTTTTAGGAAAACCTTCAAAATTTAAAGATGTATTCAAGTAACATGTAGTTAACATTTTTCTCTTTCTAGTAAGTATTGTTCCTGCTTATTTGAGTAATCGATTCGTCAGTTGAAGTTTCAAGGATTTTCCTGTTTTGATATGAGGACTATTTCCGGGTTACCTTGCTTATAGTGATATCATTTCTCATTAATTAAGTACAGTGATTATCTAGAATTACCGTAAACATACTGTTCTAGATTATGAGTAAAACTGTATTATTTAAGAGAAACTTTTCACGTAGGTGAATAAATTGCAATTAAAATAAATAAAATAATTTAAGGGGGAACAACACTGTGACGAAATAAAAAATAGCCAAATATTACAAATTTTTAGACAAGGTGTATTTAATTACACTAGTTACAACATTTTGAAAACTATGTGCTTTTTTTTCGCCGAGATATTGCATTCTCAAATTTTCACGTTCATGTATTTCTCGGTATACGGAAACTTTATGGTCAGTTTTCAATACAATAATATAAAATAAATAATAAAATTTCAAAATGTGATATCTCAGCGAAAAAAAAAGATATTAAAGGGGGTCGTCAACACTTAAAGTTTTGAAAATATCGGTTTTTTTGCATATTTTTAAAGTATAACTATCCTAGAATAATCATGTAAAAGGATATTGCTCAATACGTTAAAATTTCTTAGTAAAAATGCCTCAAACCGGTTGATGTCAACCGTGAAATGAATGGTTTTAAAAAATTTAAACGCGTTTTTCTCGAAAACAGGTTTTATAGTTGACTGCACACTTTCTGAGGAAACTAATTGACCGATTGACATGATTTTTTTTAAATCAATTAAGTAACCTTTTTTGGAGGTGCAGAACTAGAATTTTTACTGTGCCTGAAAGAAAAATGTTTAAGAGCCATTTTTGTCCGAAAAAAAAGTTTTAAATAAAAATACAAAAATTTTTGTCCCGCTCACAATTTTTATCCAATCAGAAAAATCCTAGTTCAGCACCTTTATTGAGTAGTACTTTTATAGAAAAAAATTTTATTTTTGCCTTCAGATACGCCAGAATGCCGAAAAATGTGCAGAAATATAGGTCTGCACAAAAACAGCACTTCACTCTGAGGCGTAAAACAAAATTTTTTTTCATGTAATTTAATTTTTATTAATTTAATTTAATACAAATAAAAAAAAAAATTTTTGAATATCTTTAGTAGTTTTCGGAAAAAAAAATTCATGAAGATCGGCCTGAAAAATGGCGTTCAAGTGTAGACGACCTCCTTAAGCAAACTCAACGGCATTTAAAAGAGGAAGATTTTTACTATAAGATCCCACAGATGGTTTTGTGAAAATAGGAAAATTCGCAGTGCTCCATAATCTCAAAAATTAAAAAAACAGTGTTTTTTGTACTTTTACGTTTGTTTAGGCCAAATAAGACGAACGACATCCCTCGACGCTGGAGCACCTGGAATGATACCCAAAAAATCAAAATCTTTCAACATTGTATAATATACTTATCTGAAAAGGTTATAGGTTCCACAGTTCCACTTGACAGTCATTGTTTTCCTGGTTATGTTATCTGAAATTGTAAAACATAAGAGATTAAAGTTAAATCTTGTAATGAACGGACGAACACGATTTATACTAATTCCCATTTAAACACAACGTCGAAGTCACTAATAAATCACACATTAAACACAAAACTAATTACCTTATGTACAAAACGTAAAAATAAACAATCATCGAGTGTCATGTTGAATTGACATTTCTACTGCACTACCTAGATTAGCATTTGATTCCGAAATTTTACGCACTATCTAATTTGAAGACCTGAGAAAGCTATGTGTACAAATGAGCGAGATAGAGCCTTAAAATATTACCAAATATGGTGTTGAAAATTTGAATTGGAATTCATATCCATATTTGGTAAAAGCGAGTTCAAAATTAGGAAGAGAAGGATGAGTCTGGTTTTGTCTCGGATCAAAGACGGTCAAGTTTTGTGCTCAAATCGAAAAAGTTTATTGAAATCATTAATTTAATTTGAAATCGTGTTCGTTCGGTGCACTTAACATTAATAAAACCTAAATAAATGTGAATTAAACTCTGAAATCAAACAAACTTAAATTTTAAATTTATATAATTAGAACTCAGTGGATTTATCAGTGAAGAAAATTGAAATAAACGAGATTGTCATTTTTAAGTGTAAACTCTTTCATTTTTGAAACCCAAGAACTCAAGTGAACTTTAACGTCAAGGTAAAAAATTTGTTCGTAAACGCCGTGATCGCGAGTTCAAACCCTGCGAGCGTGGATTTCTTTTTTGGCAAGTGAGTCCTTTTGCTAGTCCTCAAACAAGGTTAGAATATCTCAAAAACCCGTAATAGAGCACATCTGAGACCGGATTTGGTTTCTCCGGGAAAAATTACTTCGGAAACAACTATTCATTGTACAGGGGCAAAATCTTGTAGAGTAGTGTTATTTAAGAATCAGGTACAGGATACATATATTATTGAGTAAATCTTCAAATATTGTTATACCAAATATTATAAATTTAAGAAGATAGCATCCTCAATGTAATGATATCACTATAGCAGTAGGCACGTGTTTCTTAAATAAACGTTTTTGCACTGCACTAATGAAAAGAGCTTAGATGTACTCCAACCGATCCCTTTTTGATATAAAACGTCGGGTGATTAAATTACGCGCTTCCAGATGCTGATCTTGACGTGGCGGTGGTTATCTCCGGACTGTTTATCGAGTGCTAGTCCCGGATTACCGGATGGTCTCTTGTTCCTCTCACCTTTTGGAAATACCTCTGTTGTTGGTTTTTTTTGCTCAGTATTGTTGTGTTGAAATGCAATTATACTCGAGCACAGAATATAATGAATGTGCATTCTCGATTACTGTGGCGATAGTCGATGAATGTGATGTTTTTAGAACTAATTTGCTGTCGCCACAATGACAAATTATTTCTTCCCCATTGCCCCACTGGTATTTTGTTGAAGAGTTATCACAAAATAAAAGTTGACATTTTTTAAAATGTTGCAGTCAATGTACGGAGACGGTTTTTTGTCCTTTGTTTTTAACAAAATAGGGGCGTTCTAAAATTTTTTTATATTAGGTTTTTTATTTGAAGGAGTTTTTACAGCTTTTTCGAAGTTTCTTATTTGTAGAATTAATCCTTCAAACTCAGAAGGCGTACTTCTCAGGCAGAAGCCTAGAATCAGTTGACCTATTCGCCAGACAATATGTTGAGGCGAATGAGGTTCCCAAAACAACATGCAAATAAACATTAGTAATTAAAACACGCCCACACGAAACAATCACGGATCCACATACAACAGAGATCGTTACAGAAAATCCATGGTGAGAGTCAGGCCAAAAAGAGGACACATCTTAACGAATCTGCACATTCGATTTAAAATAATAATAATAGAGTTTCCCTTCTAATACAGAAGGCGCAAAACGCTAAACAAACAAAAATTAAAACAAAAACAAGTGCAAGCAAAAGAATGAATTACAAATTGTAGATGCTCCTTTTAAGTGTCACTTTATCCACATTAGTATTAAAAACGTCTCCAATATCATTAGCAGACCTACACATGCGGTAAATAGGCCTCAACAAACATTCCGTAATTAGTACGCGAAAAAGCAATATGTAAAGGTGATCGATTACGTAGGGAATATGAAAGTTTTGTAAGCAATATTTTGGAAGCTAGTTCAGCGCTGTGTAGCTTTCCCTGCTCCTCGAGTGTAACAAGTTGCAGTGACTCTAAGAGCTCCTTATAAGATGGTAGAATAAGAGGGTCATTCTAAGGCAAAGAACGGAGGGCCGATCGCACAAATTTGCGCTGGACGGACTCGATACGTTTAATGTGGGATCCGTAAAAAGGAGACCAAACCTGACTAGCATATTCAAGCAGGGGTCTAACCAGGGACGCCTAAAGATGGAGTATTATATAAGGGCTTGGAAATTCCTTGAACCATCGTAGAATACATCCCATACAATCTTAATATCGTCTGCATATATAAGAATTTTACATCTTTAAAGAAAATATGAAATAACATCAATAGATAAAATGAATAACAATGGACCCAGATGACTGCAATGCGAAACGCTAGAATAAGCCACAAAATCATCAGAGAGTGCGCCACGAAAACGTACTCTATAAGCCCTATTAGATAAATATGACTTAATCCAAACAATAAGTGAGGGCGGGAAAACCAACGTAGCCAGTTTAAAGGCAATAATAGAGTGAGACAGCTTATCAAAGGCCTTACTAAAATCAGTGTAAATGCAGTCAGTTTGGCAACCATCCATGAATCCGCCCATAGTGCAAGAAATAAACTCAACCAAGTTTGAAACCCTGAATCTACCTTGAAGAAAACCTTCCTGCCGAGTGGAAATTAAGCCTTTACACACTTCGGATAATTGAAATTGAATTAATAGTTCGAAAGACTTTGAAATGCAGAACAATTTAGCAATTGGCCTGTAACTGGAAATATCTCTTCTAATGCTACTCTTTAAAATAGAAATTAAGAAGGATATATTCCAGAGTGCTGCGAAAAGGACCCGCGAAACAGACTTCCTGAATAGTAATAGTAAACGTCATAATAACACCGAAGAGCATTTCTTTATGACTGCAGCAGGAACCCCGTCAGGACCACTATAAAAGTCAGTCGGGAGTTCAGTAATATGCTTCAACAACATCTCCTCCGTTACAGATGGAACTGGTACTATGGGTAAAATTCGGTTATTTATGTTCGAAAAGTTCCTACTATCCGGACGGAAGTCAGATGGTTCAAATGCACCCTTAAAAGATTCAGCAAATAGGTTACAAATAATATTAGAATCATTCCTAGAAATCTCCCCGAATTCCATAGCCGATGGAGTTGAGTTGAGTTGACATGCTCGAAAAATGCACGGGGGTCAGAAAATAATCTGCTCTTTAAATTTGGAAGGTATTCTTCATAAAGAGAACGAGAACGGCTTATACTTTTTCCAAAGTCGATTTTACCTATTCTTAAGAGTCTTCAATTCTCTGTCAAACCATCATGCGGCATGAATGTGTCATTGACATCTATGTCGCGTCTCTTTAGTGACAAGTTTAATTACTTGACTTTCCAGGTAGAGAAAGGATATAGAAATTTATTCGCAGAAAACTTTTTGGGAAATACTATAAAGATCTGCAAGAAAGAAACTTACATTAATTCGAAAATGTTTTTTATTGAATTCGAAACTTAGTACAATAAATCTTAGCAGTTCACAAAGGCTGTTCGAAATTTGCTCCATCACTTTCGATCTATGCCAATAACCTTCTTCCCTCTTTAAGGTGACTTTCCCGAATTTTCGTCACTTTAGTCCCAATTCTGCTAACTAATTCGTCTCCGTTGTTAAGTGGCCTTGAAAAAACTTCATTTTTTATTGATCTTGTCCAACGGTGTAAGATCTGGAGATCTAGCAGACCAAGGAATCGGTGAAGGTGTTCAAGAAAGCGGTCAGGGAATTTTTCATTCAGTATTGCCTTCACAATGATACAAGAATGCAGTGGTGCTCCATCGTGTTTGTAAAACATTGTCCTAAGATAATTCATAGGGATGTCCTTTAGTAGATCTGGTAGTGTATTCTCCAAAATGTCTACATAAATTTGGCTATTAAGCACTTGCGGTGTTGGTCCTATTATATGGGTGCCGATAATGCCAGCCGAAAAATTGGATCAGAATTTGGGCTGAAAGGAGGTCCTTGCCCTATGTGGGTTAGTATTCGACCAGGTGTAGAAGCTAGGAACGTTTATTGTACCAGTGAACTATGATTCATATGTACACAGAATTCGGCCCAGAAACGCCCCGTTGCCAATGTCGCATTCCAGAAACCAAATGCAAAATTTTAATCTTTTCTCGAAAACTCCTTCTAGTAGTCCTTCCATTGAGATGTGATGATATGGACGTAATCCTCTTTTATGAATAACTCTCCGATCTTTAACTGAAGACACTCGAGTTTTTTCAGAATATTGCATGACGAGAGTAATCATTTGCTGCTTAACGTCTGCAGAATCTTCTATTGTTTTAACTCGCAATTCCGTGGAATGTCCACAAACATACCCCTACCTGAGGTTCACGTTGATTCGGGAAAATATTTTCATATTATAGTACAGCCGCTTTTACGTTTGAGCCTACAACACAATAAATATAAGTTATATCTACAAAAGAACTTGATATAAAAAGTAAATTCTGCCAACTTGTAATATTTTAGCTTCAGAACACTCGTAGTTATCGATTTGTCTTCACAAATATTTTAGACCCCTTGTCTTAAAAGTTTTGCTTATTTAAAGGGGACGACGACACTGCAGACTTCCTTGGAGTTAGGGGGATTTTTTCAAGAGGTTACCTCCTCCCGCATTAGTTACTTGGCTACATTCTAGGATGCAGTGCACGGTTGCTACCACTTGCAGGTGTAACTAACACTTGAGAATATCCAGATGAGGATCACCGTATCCTAGAAGGCTTCAACTTGTCCGTCCACTCTCCAGCAACCAATGAAAATCCATACTCGACTTAAGGGAAGGTTACCGTTCATGACGGTCAAAAAATAAATTTTTTTTACAGAATTTTAATCCTTATAGTGTCTAGTATATGTATGTAGTTAAAAGAATTTTGTAAAATCTAATGTAGTTTAGAAGTTACAGCGTATTGAGCGAAGCCGCGCATCGGCTGGAAAACAGGTAGCTGAGGCGCTTAGGGCGCGCCTTACGAGACGAACTTTCTCCGGTACCTTAAATACCGACATACATTTCAACGAATCCTTATCGCATAATTGACCTTTTCTTGGCTATAGATGGCGTTGGTCGGCTTAGCTGACTAGATGTAAGTTGTTAAAAACCAACATTAAAACGATTTTAACTTTAAACTGCTGTTTCGATTCAGCGAGCGGGGTGCTCTACAGCTTCAGCGGATGAATCGATTTACTTGCAATTTGTTCAGCCGTAAAGGAAATTTAATTTAAGGGCCTTATCGAGTTATGGGAGTTTCCAATTTTTTTTCGATGAAATTACACTTACAATTTAACGCATATTTTCTACAGTTTAAGTGTTACAAATGTTATCAATATTTCAGTCCACAGGTAACGCAAGCAGCACAAATGGGTTATTACTACGTCTTATAAGGGTTAAAGGGACTTAAAGTTACAAATAGTGACTTCCATAACTACTCATTATGTAGTTCTGACGATATCGTAGCGCCCCATATGTGATTAAGTGGAGAATATATACGACGTCGCCTTGACGTCATACAAGATCATAAAAACCGATATATTACCCTATTGCATCTACTTGAAGTTGCAAGAACAAGTAGTATTTTGGTTATAAGTAGGTGAACTAACCACGTGACGACTATGTTTGTACGTTATTATTACTTGAATTACGATCCTTGAGACATCATTGTACACATGCATAAATTTTTGTATACAAATGAATTTACACAGTTTTTTATATACGTTATCATTATACATTGTCGCACTTCTACGTTTTTGAGAATGCAAATGAATTCAATAAAAATTTTAAAATTACTCCATAATCCTAAAATAATCTAACATTTTTCGTATAACTTATAGCCAAACGAAGCCTTTATTTCATGTACCAAGCAATATTTTCTGTAATAATTACTATTGTAGCCCCGTAAAACTCATTCGCCTTAAAACCTTATATTAATTTATTTTAAATTTTGTACAAATAAAGACATTTTCATGATTTCAATTTTGAATACTTTCTGCTATTAAGTATTAAAAAATGTTTTGTAATTAGATGTATTATATGAAAATGGTCAGGAAATGTCAATAAAATTATTCGATTTGAAATATTTTAATTTCATTTGTTTTCGCAATTGCTGCTCAATTTTGTGAATTACACATTTCATGTAGTAATTATTACTATATTAATATCGACATACAACTGCTAGCTTTATAGTTGTATAAAAGCTATTTCGCAACCGTTGTTACAACGCAAGTAATGACTTATATTATATTGCATTATATTATTAAAATGTAGTTGGCTTAACTGACTTATGACTTAAATTTTAACTAGTCGTATGTATCTCTTGAAGCAGCCAGCGTGACTAGAATTACAACTAGTCCATAGGACTACCGACAGTTATACAACTTTTCGTGAAATAATAACTTTAGTCACACAAAAGCAGTTGCCACGAAGTCGTATAGATTATGGTAAGACCTTTTGCTACTTGGGAATACAATAGTATTAACGACTGTGAAATTATTTTGTTATTGCTAATGGACTTAAAAAAGTGGATTTTCAAACTTAAATTTTTGGGAAAAAAAATTAACTTTTTCACTTCAAACGGAAGTATTTTGAAAAGTTACCCTTTATATTTTGTTTTAAGGGTATAAAATAGTGCCCAAACTGTCCTCTATTAAAATAAATTTTCTGAAGTTACATTACTAACGTACAGCGCACACTTCCCCTTCTAAGAAAAAGTTCTACCTGCCACCGAATAGTTTTTTTGGTAATAACACTAATTAATTGTTTCGCAAACATATTCTTAGAAAAAAATTATTATTATTATACTTGGAAAGGAAATCGTGTAATCCATCCGATGTAAAATAAGATGCAAACGCAGTGCCATTTTTAGGAGCACATAATATTTTAAAGTGAGAAGTCCTTTTGATAGTTTGCAATTAATAGTTGAAAATAGTGCAATTTGCCTCCATACAGAGCGTAAATACTAACCGAGATTCACAGAAAGAAGGAAGTCGTTACAATCATCTAAGAGTATATCTTGAGACCCCAACAGATCAATATTCGAAAGCTCTAGAATATATACATCCAGGTCGCAGTCAAAACATAATACATCTAACAAGATTCGCAAAAAATCTGAAGAGATTCTCCATTTAAATAATCTGAGACTACTTTAGCTCGATATTAGAATACTCTAGAATATATACATCGAAGCCGCGGGCGAGATTAAAATTATGTTCAGATATTTGAAAAAAAATCGACGACATCTTTCGTTCAAAAAGCTCAATATTCGAAAGCTCAAAAATATATGCCTAGTTGGCCAAGACTAGAATCTCGTACTGAAATTTGAAAAACAATTTTATCAGACTTTGGTGTTCAATTATCTAATAGGACTGTAGGGACCCCATCGGAAAAGAAGAAGAAGAAGCTGGCATCTGTCACGTGTTATTTGCATCTGCTTTTTTCATTTTTGTTAAATTATTATATGTTATCACTGATTTGCTGCTTCCGTCGGATGATCTTATGCTTCTTAAAGATTTGAATATGCCTCGGGTCGGTTGGGAGCGCTCCTTGAAATAAGGACTGCCTACTACCATCTTTTTCGGTTGCCCCACAGTATGTTCCGGCCTTCGCGGATTCCATTGCCTCTTGCGGTTTATCACAGGCCTGTGATGTGATGAATGATTCGGGCAAGTTTCTGGATTTGGTGTTCTCATTTGACTACTCGAGTACTGTCGTATTGCATGTCTATCTTCATTGGTTTCTTAATCTCGCCATCATCCGGCACTGCATATCATTTTTGGTCTTAATCCTGTATTAACGGCATCTTCCAACTCAAGTTGTTTTTGTTATAACTTTAACAACAACGTTAGAGTTGTCTTTCTTGCCTTAGAAAAATTAAACAGGTACACGACTTTTGGCGGTAGTGTACATTTATCTCTACACACTACTATTACATAATTACGAATATCTAAACAAGATTCATAATTAGCATGAGGTACAAAAAAAGATAATATTATATTACTAGATAAGTGTGAATGCTGTTAAAATTTGTGAGTCATGAAATTGTAAATTGATGAACTGAAGTTAAAATGTCGAAAACTTCTATTGCAATTCTCTCCTTTGCAGTTCAACGGAGGGTTGAGTTATATCAGACAAAAATTTCACATGGCAGGCAATCTAAATTTGTCTAAGACCAATTTTAATCCATCATACTTACTAAGATGTGCTAAAACTTTTATTATCAATTCTCCAAATCTCTGAAGAGATGTTAAGATTTTATTTTAACGAGGGCAAATGAGTTCTTAAGTACGAAGGCAATTTCGCCTCTAAGCACAGCGACAAGTGTTTTTGTAATAGTCCACCAACAGTAGACTAGGGCGCTAAGAAAGACGTAAACATCCAATTTCATTTGAATGTTACTAAATTAACTCGCAAATACACACTTAAACTGTTATGCATTCCATTTGCCGCATCCTTAGCTACAAAGAGGAAGATTATTGACTTTTATCTGGCAATTTTCAGGATAAATGACCCACTATTACACGGCTAGCTCTGCTAAGCTATTGGTACTAGTAGTCGTATGGATTCACATGCTGTTAACATTATCCGAGGCTGGATTAGGCCACACCATTGGAGCAACATAGCCAGGAAACATGAAATAAATTGTGTGACACTTATCGGTAATTTCGGGCAAAATGTGCGTGCCATTTACTTTGAGTTTTGCAGTATCAGCACTGTTGTGCAATTTACCAAGAAAAGTTGTAAATGGGCTTCATGCCAGCAAGCAGTAGCAGTTCCGCTCCATAAAGGTGATTGGTTTCAACGTTCTATGGATTCAACTACAAACTCGAATTACTGGCCATCAGATGCAGAACTTCCAAAATTAATCAATTTTGAACGACTTCCGTGAAATTTAATAGTAGTAAGCTATATTTTGTTAATATCGAATGAATTTCGTACCATATTTGCGGCTGTAAACATTCTCTATAACTTCATTTCCCACTTTATGAATATCTATATGCTTCCAAGGTATCAAATTATATTGGAAATATTTCGTTGGGGATTTGTTTATTCCATACTAGAGAAAACTATAAAGGAAGAAGTAAAACTCTACCTACATCATGACGTCTTTGATTGAAACTAGCTCAAGTTCATTCATCCATCATAAGAGGAAACAGAATCGAAAACCAATGAAGGAACCTTCGAATTAAGGGAAGTTCTTCTCTCGTATTAAAGGTACCAGAGATGGGAACACAGTAAGATTTACAAATGCACAATATAAACTTAAAATATCAATCCCAGTCAAATAATTTAAAAAAATTATATGTTGTTATAGGAATTGAGTCGGAAGAATATGCTAATTTTCTGCAACTCCAAACCATATCCGGTTTTCGGTGGCGAACACGAAAATACATAGTAAACCAGTTTTCACCCCCCTCCCCCCCCTCCTACAAGGACATAAACCTTCTAATAAGCGGAGGGCTGTACCTACCGTTTGGGTTATTGGGATATATATATATATATATATATATATATATATATATATATATATATATTGGACCGCAAAAATAAATATTGGGAAATTTTGATCCTAAAAAATTTTTACACCAAGGATATAATTTTTTTCAGGAAGCTCTTTACAACAAAAACGGATTAACCCTGCAGAACACACATTTCTGCTCTCGAAATAAGAGACCCTTTGAGGACACTTTCAAGTCTAGGTTTACTTCTGACTTGGTCGCAAGCTGTACAGATTTTTTGTCACAATTGCTCTACTGGTCTTATTTCTGAACCATAGACAAAGTCATCTAAATGACCCCATTAGTAAAAGTCTAATGGAGGAGATCTTGCTGGTCAGAAACAGGGTCCGCCGCGACCAATCCATTTCGTTCCATGATCTTCGTTCAGGTACTGTCGCACCTGAGCCGAGAAATGGGCAGGAGTGGCACCGTGCATAAACCATTTTTTTCTTCGCAAGGCTAGTGGAATATGATCGTCTATTTCAACTTCAAGAGGGCCACGTAAGAATTCCAACAAATAAGTACTAATAACAGGTAACTGAACTGGTCCCAACATTCGGCCACCAATAATTCCGCACCAAATATTTATTTTAAAGGAATATTGGTGATCATTTCAGAGGATCGTCCTGGGATTTTCATCCGCCCATAAATGGGGATTATGGAAGTTGAAAACCCCATCTTTTGTAAATGTTGCCTCGTCAGTGAAAAGAATGTTTGAGATAAATTCTCTATCACTTTCTTGGCGATTAGCAGCCATTCACAAAAGAGATTTCTACTTGCATAATCTCTTTGCTCAGGGCCCTGCACCGGCTGGAAATGGTATGGGTGATACTAGTGCCTTCGCAAAACGTTATGAACTGTGCTGTTTGATACACCTAACGGCAATTGTTGAGCTATGTAGAACGCGTCTGCCGGGGTATCTTATTAATTTGTGAAGGAATTGTTAGCCGTTATGTTAAATTCAAAATC
The DNA here is from genome assembly GCA_964036015.1 of Leptarthrus brevirostris. Taxonomy (NCBI): domain Eukaryota; kingdom Metazoa; phylum Arthropoda; class Insecta; order Diptera; family Asilidae; genus Leptarthrus; species Leptarthrus brevirostris. The sequence continues at coordinate 32,274,294 of OZ038371.1, forward strand.
GTAATCCATATCCAAAATCGAAAACCAAATCCGTAATCCAATTGTCGTTACCGTAAATCTCAAAAACCAGAAAATTCAAAAACCAAAACCAATAAAATCCCAAAAACAATAAGCGAAATCAAAATACAAATCTTTAACAAATTCAAGCACAAGTCGTAACAAATAAACAAAACAATCTAAAGAACGCAATAATAGCTCAGATATAATTTCCCTCAATGCCGTTCAACAAGAGAATGACCACAAAATTTCTGTGGGGACGCTTCAAGGCACCCTCGAGCAGCATAAAAATGTTAAAAACGTTTGAATGGCTGCAGATATCGAGTTAATCCTTTTTTTGTTTTAAAGAGCTTTCTGAGAGGCTTTCTCTAACGAAAGAAAAAAGATGATATCCTTGGTGTAAAAATTTTACAAGATCAAGGATAACATCTCAAAATTTTGGTGCGAAATTTGCCAATATTCATGTTTGGGGTCCAATAACTCGAAGATTATGGTATCTTGAGTACCATTAGAAAGGATAAAGTATTCTCTTTCAGAAGAGCTTTAAATGTTGGTCTTGAGATGTCCCTGAAAGGACTTACAAGCATTTAAGTGAGCACACCTCCTTTGAAGGAACCAAAATTTTCAAACGTGATTTTATTTGGCATGGGTTCATTTTAGCGGGGGGGGGGGGGGGGGGGGGGGGTATGAAAGTATATTATGTATATTAAAAGTTGAAAAAGTTATGAATTATCTTAGTGTTAATTGTAATCTTTATTAAATATTCTGAATTCAAAATAAATAATATTAATTATTCTGAATTTAAATCCTACAATCCTCAACCACTTGTGTACTTTTCAAAAACTTTTTATCAACATCGGCAATTTTATCAGATTCTGATTAAAGTGTGAATATTTTGTGAAAAAGGTCCAGCAGTTTAACTGTAGATCAATTAAAAGCAGAACTTGGTAAACGTGGGCCGGATACTAGTGGTTTAAAAGCTGTATTAATAGCAAGACGTGAGGAAGCAATGGAGGAAAATGAAGAATATGACGATCATGAAAACGTTAAAGATGGTAAAGTTATAGATGCAGATGAAAACGTTATAGATATAAATTAAGAAATACCAATTCAGTAACAGGTAATAGCAGAGATAAAAGCAACTAAAACGCAAGTGCAGGTAAATCTGATTGCAAAATCGCAGATGTTGGGAATTTGATACAGTCAAGAGTTTCAGTTTGAAATTGAACATCATCCAGGAAAAAAAATGCAGCATGTAAATATAGAAATATAGAAACAGAAAAGTAATAACGATTTTTTATGGACGGAAACCTATTGTACAAACATCTAGAGGGGAAAAGACTTGTCATCTTTAAGATAATGGCATATAAAATAATAAAGCTGAAACACGAAGAAGGTCATTTTGCGGTAGCAAAAATTATAGGTTTGACTTGTCAGGAGTTTTTTTATACCAAATCTTCAAAACAAAGTCTGTCTACTAGCCCGCAGAAAAGAAAGAAGGGTTTCTAAGCCCACTAGATAAGGGAGACAAGCCGTTAGAAATTATGCATGTAGATCACCTTGTCCCAATGGATCAAACAGCAAAGCAGTACAAATATAGTATATATTTACAGTAATAGATGCTTTTTCAAATTATGGTTAGATATACCCAATAAAAACAGTGTTATCTGAAGAAGCTAAATAAGCTTGGGGAACAACAATAATATTTTGGAAATCCAAAAAAAAAAAATAAGGGATAGAGGTACCTACAGCCAAATAATTCACAGAATTTTATCATGGACGAAGGAATTGAAGACATCTTGATAACAAGATGATGGAATTGTTCATAAACGCAGGTTTGCGCTGCAGTTCCATGATTCAGCAACTCACTCGGTTCAGCTTAATTGTGCAGTTGCTGCGCAAATCTGAGTTTACGAATAGGTCCGTTTTGAGAAAACTGTCGGCTGGATCGCCAGAAAAGTGATACAAATTCGTACCACAAGTACAAGTAGCATTACATGGCACCTTTCAACGTTCTATACAAATCAAGGGCGGACTTAGTGGGGGGGGGGGGGGGGGGGCACAGGGGCACGTGCCCTCCCCACCCCAGACGGTCACAACCGACCATTAAAGAAACAAAAACGAAATTAATTGGATCCCGCTATAATTAGGTTTGATTCGTTTTGCGTACACATATGTAAGCGCAAGTTATCGAGTTCCAAAACCCCCGTAAACTAAAAGCCATGAAGTAAGAAATTTTACGCACACACATTAGGGCCCAAGTGATCTGAATTTCTCAAAAATTTACATGGCTACTTACAGCAGCCGGGGGGTGATTTTTCTTTAAACCCGTCCTAGCGCCTAAACTATTACTTATATGAAAAAAATATTTCGTTCTACTTGAAGTAAACAAAACAATCTGTAAGCCTTAAAGCACGGAGATGTGCGAAAGTGGAATTTTAAAGCAAATACGAGCGCCAGACCATGGTCGGAGCATGGCTTTCTGCTTGCGTTTTGGATGAAAATTTTGCTTGAGGCTAAATTTCACCTTTAATCAAACATTTCTTATTATTTCGGGATCAGGATGCCGACTTATAAAATGCACTGAGCGGCAAAAGAACTCTAGTCTGCGCGAAAAGGGTAATAAACATGCCATTAGCCCTATATCCCGGAATATGGAATGTGAAAAATAAGTAAAGGTAAGGTGACGCTTTGCATTATCTTCTATCGGTGTGGGTAGCCTATAGTTGGGTTGAGAAGGGATGTAGCTCAATTTTAAAGTGTCGAGGAGAGCGATATTTCTTTAAAAACTTTATTCGAGCACCGTCGGGCATGCCGATAGTTGGTTGGCGAGTGTCGCGCTATTTTATTCAAATCGTGTAAGGTTATTAAAATTTTCATAAAATTAACTAGAATAACCTTTATTTTGTTGTTCAGTTATTGTAGTGATAGCGAGTTATATTATAATGAGTGACAAGGAAATGACCTCCAGGTTGCCTAGAGCTCAGCTGGAAAGAATCAGACGTCACTTTAGTGAAGAAAATATAGAGGATGCTTTGCAAAGTGCTGAACTATATAAAGAGGATCTTCCTTGTTTTTTAGCTTTGAAGGGAGGGCTACAGATTTGGCAAGAGATGAAAAAAATATTCCAAATTCTCCAGCAGATGCCTTTAAAAGATCAACGGCGCTGCCAAATATTAGAACCCTGTGTCAATTGTTGTGCACGTTTCCTGTGACAACTAGCACTGCCGAGCGATCTTTCTCCACCTTACTCCGACTAAAGACATATCTTCGCAGCAGGATGACAGAAGATCGTTTGAATGGACTGGCTTTAATGCATATCCATCAAGACATTGCGTCAATGATGAACGCTGCAGAAGTACTTGATATCTTCAGCAGAAAACATAAAAGAAAACTATCATTATTAAACATGTAATTTTTCATTATTTTCATTATTAAACCTTTATTACAACCAGGCCCGTAGAGACAAAATTCGGGTCCGGGGGGTACCACATACGGGCCCCCGCGAAATGAATTTCTGGCCCGGCACTAAGCGTTTACGGGCCCATATACAATCGAATTATTGACTTTCAATTTAAAATCTGTCTAGTATATTACACTTTTTCGATCGTGAAACATTTTTTTATATAAATAATTAAAATGGAAAAAAATTTCTGTTGATGACTTAGATGACGGGGCCCCTTTTGAAAGCCCGGGCCCGGGGGGCTTACCCCCTTCGCCCCCCTCCTGTCGGCTACCCTGATTACAACTATATTTCTTATAGTTATTGTTGTATGTCATTATTTTACAATTAATCCCAAAGATATAGTGTAATCTTATGAGGAACTCCTTGCCCGTCTGGCCCTTGTGTCCCTCCCAGAAAAAAGTCCTGGATCCGACCCGGATACAAAGGATACCCTTTAGAGTAGTTTTCGGCATTAAAATAAGAAAAAAAGATGATCTTGATACCCTAAAGGTTATACAAGATACAGTTTTGTGCGATTTTGAAAAAGAAAGATACAAAATGCGCCTAAAAAAAAGTACGACAAAAAATTCTAAAACATTTAATAAGTCCCGAAAAGAAAGTAAAAGCTACGAGATTGGGGACCTAGTTGCAATCAAGAAAACATAATTCCATATTGGTAACAAACTTTCTTTTCAATTTTTAGGTCCACATGAAGTTGCCAGCAAAGGTAGCGGCGGGCACTATACGGTGCAATAGATGGTGGGTGTAGAGGGACCCAGAAGGACCACCACCTCATGAAGCCATGGCGTTCTAGACGATTCCGGTAGCAATACTTCGATCGAGACGGACGAAAAGAGGGTTGGCCGGATGCAGAGCATAGGATATATATATATGTTATCACAGTATTTAAAGTTGTACAGTATAACATTACATTGAAGATTTACATTGGTTTTAAAGTAATATTACATCATTCGATGTGTAGTCGAAATCTAGCGCAGTTATATTATGAACACAGATAGCCAAGATGCTTTTGTCAACCAAGTTGTGCTGTTATTTTAGAAGTTGAAAAAGTTGTAAATTATCTTAATTTAAATTGTAATTAATTTGTAATTTAAATGTTCTGAATTCAAACATTACCTTTGCTTTAAATCGTACATTTATGTTCCTATTTATTTTTGCTATTATTGTTATTTTCTACTTTGTTTTTTAATTGTTATGAAAGTAATTGTTTTAACAATCATACTATTCAGTTCTAGTTCTAAATAAACGGTTTATGTACATTGATATTATTTATATTTATTTTATTCTAGGATTTTTCTTAACTTATTTTTGGGTATTCTGCTTATTATGCCCTCTAAGTCTTTTATTATTCAATTGACATTGTCTATTTCTGTAACAGTGTATGATCCTATATAGTATGAGCGGGTATAGTTTTTTCTATTTTAACCTTCAAGTAAAAACTTGTCGCCTACGTTCAGGCCCGTAGAGACAAAATTCGGGCCCGGGGGTACCACATGCGAAACGAATTTCTGGCTCGGCACTTAGCGTTTACGGGCCCATATACAATCGAATGATTGACTTTCAGTTTAAAATCTGTCTAGTATAGTACACTTTTTCAATTGTGAAGCATTGTTTTATATAAATAATTAAAATGGAAGAAATTTTCTGTTGATGACTTAGATGACGGGGCCCCTTTCAAAGCCCGGGCCCGGGGGGGTTACCCCCTTCGCCCCCCCCCCCCCTGTCGGCGGCCCTGCCTACGTTTAGTATAATTGGGTTGCAATTATTTTCGCTGTTAATTATACGTGATTGCTTTGAAGCTTCTAGACGATTTTTGAAGTCTGAATTTCATTTCTTTGCTATATACATAGATCATAGTTGTATATCGGGTCTGGTTTACTGACGAATAATTCTAATGGTAAGCTTACATTTTTACGAATATTAACTCGTACGGAGGGTATCCGTGTAGTGCTAGGCGTGGTATATATCTTAATCTTAATCTCTGTTGTCGTTCACGCAGATACGTAAGCATTCGTTTAAACTCTTATGGTTTGCATGGTGTGTTTTGTAATTTTGTTTTTCCAACGCTCCTATTGTTTTGGGCGTGCGGTTGTTAAAAATAGGTGTTTAATCTTGAGCATATTGCATTTTGCTATAAAGATCTGATTCTTATATTCTGATCCTAGGTCTGACTTAATTTTGTTCATCGGCCCATAAATCAGTATAAATCCGTTAACTATTGCCTGAGCAATGATATTTGCTTCTTTATTTTTTTGGGATGACTATAATATACCTAGTTAGGTCGCATTGCAGCGTTACTGCGTACCTCTTACAATTAGTTGACTTGGTGAATGCCCCTACTGTGTCTATGGATACAATATCTATTCCTTTTACAGGTGTTGTTTGCTTTTGAATTGTTGTGTTTTTGATGTTTGTTTTCTTAATTTTACTCAGAGGTGAGATGTAATGTTTCATTTATGGAATTAATTAATTTTATTTATGAATTGAACGCTTTCAGTTCCTAATTGCCTGCAAAGATAAGTAATTAAGTCTTTTCATTCCTAATTACTAAAATTCTTTAAGGAATTATACTTTTTAGTTTTTTTAATATTTTAATCATTACATTGATTTTAAATACCTGTGGAATTATCATTTGATTTAAAAGAACTAATTTAATACTGAACTGAATTATAAATTACAAAATGCCATTCCTGAAATACTTTATTTGATTTTAATTGAATAAAGAGGCGTGAAAATGAATGCGATAACAGAATTTTGAATTAAAACTTATAAACTTTCTTAAAAATGGATAAAAAAAATAAGATCAAAAGAAATATTTATAATTGTCGCCTCCTGGCTTCACTAATTCTGTCATTTTCATTTTCTAATGATTATGTGTTTTCACTAAAACATGCGTATTTCAATTATTTTGTACCGGTCTGATGCCGCCACTTTATATTGAACTTAAATTACATTTTCAAAATTCAAATTCGCCATCATTCAAATTAAGTTTACGCTTAGTAGGATATAGGAAGAAGAAGATAGTCAGACGTGCAGGAAATATAAGGGGAAGACAATAAGTCAGTCAGTAAGTTAGCTAAATCAGACTTGTACGTAGAACCAACGCAGTTCGCTTGTCGTACTTTTCCAGTAATAAAGGTGTTTTAAGTTAACATTTCTCTTTCAATTTTATAAAATCGTCAAAAGCCCATATAAATGGAGACCCCGACGAAAAGTGAACTTGCCTAATAGTTGTGCAGTGAGCAGTCATAAAATCTTACACGTGTATTTAAAAGTCGAACAGTGTCTCGATCATATAGTGCCTCAACAATATAATACAGTCATTAAGCTATAAAAGAAAATTAAAATATTTATTAATACAAAAAAGGTATTAAAAGCGAAAGTGTTCAGTGAATCGGAACAATACACGTGTAAAAAAAAGCCAAACAAGCACACAAAAAAGAGAAATCCAGAAAATATCAAAATATTAATAGCATCGAAACCGAAATTGGGTCAATGCCGTCTAAAAACAAAATTACAATACATATGACTTAAATTTGCGCAGAGTAGTAGCGATTTCGTTAGCCTTAATCAGCTAGGAAAGTCAATACAATGGTTCACGTGAACACATGAAGACATCAATCAATCCCCATTTGAACAAGCTCAAATTACACGCGTCCGGAAAGCATACGCACTAAGAGTAATATATGCGGCGTTATATATGCGAGGAGATCTCACTCTAGAAGACATTTTCTCAAAGGATCAATGGAACCCACAAACTGTATTTGAAGACGCAGAACCCCCAGGAAAGCATAGCAGCACTCAATCAATATCCATGCCAATTATAAACAACAAGATTCCCACATCTTCAGCAGAAACACATCAATTAATCAATTAGATAAATTTGCACATCCAATGTAAGCACTTATCATAGACGTATTTAGGTAGATATTTAGAAAAGCAACTACTTATTGAGAGAAGCAAAAAAACATTAAGTTAAGGATATCACAAAATTCAACATTTCCGGATGAATTTCACGAAACATAAAACGATAAATTAAACAAAATCAAACAAGGAAATATTAGTTACAATCGAAAAAGCACGTCATATTTCTACGGCGGTGAGGCATTTAAAATATTTCAAATAACTAAGCGAAAAATAACCCAAATCGACTATATATTGAATATCGCAAATAACCCTAGAATATAAAAATTAAATTTAAACGATCTTAATGCATATTCTAAGCAAAAATTTACTCACTTTAAATAAATTATAATATCTGGTTAAAAGATGATGAAGCTCATTAAGAATTTCGTAAAGACAAAAAAAATGTCCCTCAATAAAAGTATAGGAAAATTTCTTCGACCGTATTTTGTCTATTTATTTTCTTTATTTAAGCTTAATGCAAGCTATTACATAAAAAAATACAAAATAACAAAATAAATACTACAAACTAAAATAAACAATAATTCATAACAGATAATGTAAGCTACAATATGAGCTATGATTATGATAAATATAAACTGGGAGGAAGGAGAATTAGGAAAGGCGATCAAGATGGGCGGGATAAAGATATAAGGCTTTCTGAAGGGATGATTTACTCAGATGGAAGTCAAAAGAGGGAAGGTCGTTGACTTTTCTTAGCATCCTGGTAATTGGTTCGCGTTGACCGTAGTTCGTGCGATGGCGGTCGAGTCGGAAAAAGGGAGTGTACCTTAGATTACGAGGGTTGGTATAGATGGGTAAAGACTGCAGGATTGAAGGGCAGTCAATGGCACCAGTTAGTAGCTGATGAATGAAGAGAACGTCGGAAACATCACGACGTTTACTTAGGGGTTGTAAGTCGATCAGTTTCAGACGGTCTTCATAAGGTGGAAGGTTGAATCTATCTACCCACGGAAGATCACCTACAGCAAAGCGAATGAACCTACGCTGGACAGATTCAATTCTGTTAATGTGGGTTGTTTGCGTGGGTGACCAAACCTGGCTGGCATATTCAAGGAGAGGTCTAACGAAGGAAATATAGAGAGATTTGGAAACATAAGGATTGGAGAACTCTCTAGACCAGCGCTTCACAAACCCTAGCGCGGAGTTAGCTCTGTTAATTATGCTATCAATGTGGGAACGGAAATTTAGTTCACTATCACAGATTATTCCTAGGTCACACAAAGAGGTAACGATAGGGACTGGTACGTTGGTTAACATTTAGGTTCTCCGGGTGGGTGTAATACGCTTGCGTGAATAAGAGATGGAATGGCATTTGGAGACATTGAGCTCAAGAAAGTTTTTCATGCACCATGTGGTGAACGAATCTAGGTCATTTTGGAGAAGAAGAGAGTCGGTTGTGGAGGAGATATGTTTAACTATTTTCATGTCATCAGCATAAATGGACAGCTCTGAGTATTTGATGACACAATCAACATCATTAATTGAAAGGATGAAAATTAATGGTCCAAGATGGCTGCCCTGAGGGACGCTGGAACGAGCGACAATGGGGTTAGAAATGGATGAGCTGAAAAGCACATTGTATTGATGGTTGTTGAGGTAGTATTGAATCCAGGAGATGAATCTGGAGGGGGGGGGGAGGGGAAGCCGAGGCGATCAAGTTTAAACAGGATAAGGCTATGGGAGATCTTGTTAAAGGCTTTACTAAAAGCGGTGGCGATAACATCAACATCTTTACCGTTTTCCAGGGCACATAGTGTTTTGGAGACGAATTCGGTAAGGTTGGTGGTTGTAGATCTTCCTTTAAGGAAGCCGTGCTGGGAGAGGGAGAAAATAGACTTACAGTGGAGGAACATGGAGTCATAGACCAATTTTTCGAATAGTTTAGGCATTAATGATAATTTAGCAATGGGTCTGTAGTTGGATACATCGTTCTTGCAGCCTTTTTTGAATATGGGAATAATATAAGAGTTTTTCCATAATTGAGGGAAAACCCCTTGAGTGACCGAGAAGCGGAAAATCAAAGCAAGAGGTTGAACTAGATGTATGGCACACTTTTTCAGAACTATGACCGGAATGCCGTCAGGACCTGGGTGAAAGTCATCCGCAAGCCCGTTAATACTGGTGGCGATTTGTTCGGGGTCAGGGTCAAATGATGTAAACGACGTTTGAGTGCACTTATCCAAGAATGAAAAGTAGCTAAGGTCAGGTTGGAGCGAATTGTCGATGAAAGATTTTCTGAAGAAGTGTGCAAAGAGGTTGGCGATAACCTGAGGATCTGATGAAGAGGTATTCTCGAGCTTTAGGGTGGAAGGGTAACCATTGGATTTCTTCTTAGAATTAATAAAGCTATAAAAGCACTTGGGGTCGGATATGAGGCTTGTTTCCATCCTTTGGAGGTACTCATGGTAGAGGGTATCACAACGTTCAGAAAAAGAGGTATAAGCAGACAAGTAGGAAGAATAGTCAGACTCAGTCTGGGTCAGAAGAAAAGTTTGCCAACGTTTATTTCTCCTGTTGCGGAGAGAGCGTAATTCTTTGTCGTACCAAACGGGGGATGAGGAGCAGTTTTTACGAGGAAGAAGAGGGATAGATTGTGTAAGGGAAGCTTGTATTTCCGAATAAAACGCCTCTACAGCAACGTCTATTGGAAGATGTTGAGGGATATTGCCAATGTTGGAGTTGAGGAGCAAGTGATTTAATTTTTCAAAGTCGCCTTTACGAAAATTGAAGGAAAGAGAAGACTCGGAGCTTGAAAGGGCATGAGGGTGTTCGTAGGAGAAAACGAGGAACAAAGGAGGATGGTGACGATCGAGGGAGGAGAGGAGATGTTCGCTTTCCGCGACAGCCGAGTTAACTGGGTCTGAGGAAAAGATTAAGTCTAATTGTCTGTCCAGGAAGTTTCTGACTCCACTAACTTGAAAGAGACCAGAAACAGAGAGCTGATCGGTAAAAAAGGCTTCTTTGGCGGAAGAGGCGTTCAGGCGGACAAAGTGTGAACAGTCTTCAGACAATGACCATTGAATACAGGGGATTTAAAGTCACCCAGCACAATGAATTCATCGGAGGCGTTAGCATTCTCAAGCATGGTGTCTAACGTTTCAATTACGGGCTCGTAGGCTTCTTTAGGTTGAGAGGGACGAATATAACAACAAAGAATATACAGAGTACACTTATTCAGTGTTAATTTGATACCTACAAATTCAGATATTGAAGGGTCGGAGGTCTTAAACAGGGTGGCATCATAACGGTTGTGAGCAGCTATGAGAACCCCACGGCCTGGTGGGTCATTTTTGCCTACACAACCGTCAACACGGGAAATGATATAGTTTGGAGGGAATAGTTTGTTGTCGAGAATTCCTGGTATTAGATTGGTTTCAGTTAAGGCAAAGATATCGTGCGGAAGTAGCGGGTGCGAGGTTAGGTGTATACAGAGGAGGGGTGGGACAGACGGAAATCGAAGTAGAGGTGGTAGGGTGGTCGGAAGATGATGGCTTGTGGCTAGGTGGGCACTCGGAAGAAGTTGGGAGTGCGTGGTTGGTTGGATGCGCTGGATATACAGAATTCGAGACAGTGGTGATAGGGTTGTCGGCTGGGATGGATGTGTTCGAGGGCTTTGCTGTAAGTGGATCAGATAGGTTAAGGGTGTGAGAATAAATAAAGTTAGGATACTTGATTCGGGTACTTAGTTTAAAGTCTGGAAATGCACCCATTTTGAATTGCTAATTGGAGTTTGGATCACTAGGTGCGGTAGAGTGATGAAAGATTATGTTGTTACTAGTGCTAATGTTCTTACGATTAGGTTGAATACTAAATTTAGGTATGGGAGAAGGACGTTTGGAATTACCTTTGGGATAGTTGGTAGGATTTGGTTTATTAGTATTTAATTTGGGGTTAGATGCAGAGGGCTTAGGGTTAAACTTAACATACTTCCTAGTCCACTTGGATATTTCGATAGTCCCGAGAGTGAAGATTTTGCTGGTGGGGCTATTGGCTATTGAGTTTTTCGGTTTTTTCAGTCTAAGTTTTTTTTTCTACCTTAGTAAAAGCAGTATTTCTTCGGGAAATTTTTATTGAAATGAAAAGCAGGCCTACAATTTTATACATACATTGAAAGTCTAAAAAATTAAAAATTGAGTTTGTGAACTTACTTTTGTTCTCATGGATACAATTGTTATAAATAATTTAAACTATTTGAAAAACAGATACAATAATAATCACACCTCCAGAAAAATAAACTCTAACTAAACCATAAACCTCGAGGTTCTTGCGGCAGGCACAATCGGCTATGCAAGTGCTCCAGCAACTGAGCTGCCACCTACGTTTTGTGTTTTGAAAGTGTCCACTTGGAATTTGTGGCACTGTTATGTGTAGTGTTTCCAGTGTTAGTATTTTTTCTGTCAAGTATTGGGACATTTTCGAAATCAGGAACATGATTAAAGGATATACAATGTTGAGCCAAAGCAGTGCTTTCCCCGTCCTTCAGTTTGATTTTGCATTTATGGCCAGACAACCTAGTTTTCGGTTGATTTCAGGTTTGGCCTATGAATTGTAATTTGCACCTTGTGTTTTCGCTTTCGTTCCCCTTGCGCGGTATACTGTAAATTTCGTTGGAAGTTTTCATTTTTTCTATCATGTCCTTGAGTTTTGCTTGTACAACTTTAGTAGATTTTCCGGACAGGATTGCTTTTCAGTCTCCCTCCCTCTCAGCTTGATCTACCGGAAGACTTCCACACAAGAAAGCTCGTAGACAAGGAAACACATCAGTGGAATGTTTCTCACGTCGCGTTAAGAGTTTTCTCGAACACGAATTTGGCTCAATCCTAAAGAAAATTTTCATCACTTAAGTTGCCACCGGATTTTAAAACAACTGTCGGCCATAAGGCAGTGCATTAATAGTTACATTAGCACAAAATTCCAACTACCCTGTGCCCGATCAAGATGACTTAATCTCCCTCCCTCTCAGCTTGATCTACCGGAAGACTTCCACACAAGAAAGCTCGTAGACAAGGAAACACATCAGTGGAATGTTTCTCACGTCGCGTTAAGAGTTTTCTCGAACACGAATTTGGCTCAATCCTAAAGAAAATTTTCATCACTTAAGTTGCCACCGGATTTTAAAACAACTGTCGGCCATAAGGCAGTGCATTAATAGTTACATTAGCACAAAATTCCAACTACCCTGTGCCCGATCAAGATGACTTAATCCGGAGAGGTTAAAGCAGCCAAATCATAATTTGAATCGATGTACAAATTGGGTATTTTTCTCCCATCCTCGTCTTCAGTAGCATTTCCCTTACACATGGCTCCTAAAAATGATACTGCAGACTGAAGACCTTTTCGGGACTATCGACAGTTAAACTCGGTTACGATTTTCGGCAAATATTCTCTGCCAAACATTCAGGGCTTCCTCATTTCCTTGAATGGCTCATCTTGATTGATCTAATCATACCCTTCGGTTTATATGAATTGTTGCGCATGCTATTGTATGTCAAGAACAGAGCGCAGACCTTCCAAGAATTTATCAGCGAAGTGCTGAAAGGGCTCAGTCTTACTTTCGCTTACGTGCACTATATATGAATCAGTAGCAAATCTTATAACGCTTAAGCGCTTACTTAAAAATTTTGGTTTGCTTGCTCACCCCAACGATGAAAAAAAAATAAGCATTTCAGTAGATGCTTAAAGTGATTCTGTAGGTAGATTCTATTTAGCCGTAAAACACTTCAGATACTTTGTGGAAGGGAGAGACTTCATAATATTTACAGATGATAAGCCGTTAACGAAGGCAATTGGTTCTAAGGCATAAGAGGGATACCCTCTCAAGAACATGGGCACGTTCAAGAAGTCAGTCAAATGCGCATTTAGATTCAACCCTCATGCAAAAGCAGCTATTATAAACATGCGAAGGCATACAAAATGCATTCAAAACTGACTACTGGGATAAACGATTAAATGCAAAAGAAAGAAGGTTGTTTGTTTGATAGTCTAAAATATTTCTAGAAATATTAAATTTGGTATTATAACTCTGTAGTGATTCTCGTAACAGCTATTTTAGCAATAATAACATCTTTTTTCAGGCTTACAAATTAGAAACATTTTCTAATTTTTCACCCCATTCTGTATCGCTTTCGAATAATTCATCATTTAAAGCAGAAAGTTCAATTTAGAGTACAGAATTAATTGCAACATAAACTAAAAAATATAAATTTAAATTTTTACTAGTAGTCCGAATCTATTTTATGGCGTTTTTAAGATAATACCGCAAACAAATTCCTTACCAGCTAAAAATTTCTAAATACAAGAAATGCGCAGCTAATTTGCAGCAACTGTCAAATTGATCGAGCGAATTCATTTAAATATTACCGCATATACAGATTCAGTCTATCATTCAAATCTTGCCCCGTAAACTTTAGCTGGAGAATAAGTAAAAGACGAGAGCTCGAGAAATTGATTCAAAGGTCTGTAGCGGAGGACACTAATTCTTCCTTCTGCTTAAAACAAATTTTCATTCTTCTAGAAGAACATAAAATTTAGTATGAGGTGTCCACTAATAACAAGAGGCCTTACATCCCTGAATCATTACGTCCGTCGACCCGTTTAGATTCAAAACACAACTTATCACACCCTAGCATATGCCCTACTGAGAAGCTTTTAATGTAAAAGTTTTTCTGGCCTTATATCTATAGGCAATCTAATAGCTTAGTAAAAACATGCATACCCTGCCAAAAGGCTAAAGTACATCGCCATACTACCTCCCGACATGGAATTTTTAAAACACCAGCTAGAAGGTTCGAACACATTCACATAAACTTGGTCGAACCACTTCCACCATCTAATTCACATATACTTTTTTTTTAACGAGAAAAGGTCGTTTTTCGCATTGACATACCATAAAACCACATCCACTGCTATACCACTAAAAAGAACATCCACAGTTACTATCGAAGAGGTTTTCCTCCATCAATAGATTCCAAATTCGGTGTTCCCACAATCCTTACAACTGATCAAGGTTCTCAATTCGTATCCTCATTTTTCAGAGACGTTTCACGGTTTTGAGGATGTCAGCACCTACGAACAACGACATATCACCCAAAATCGAATGGTTCAGTCGAGAGATTCGATCAACAACTTAAAACAGTCATTAGAGCTTCAAAGGATCCTAAGAACTGGTACAGCAACCTACCCTGGATACCCTTAGGCAGCAGATGCTCAATTATTCCAGATTAAGCTGTTTTCCCAGCAAAACTTTTATATACTCAAACCTTGCGTTTGCCTGGAGAGTTTTTAATTTCGAATACTACCCCAAAATCAGAAGATACAACAGCTTGGGTAAAAGATTTCTTGCAATCTTTGATTAAATTAGTCCCACAAAAACTCGTTTAAGCTAAAACTAAGCAAAAAGCGACTGTATGGGTCTTTCAAGACGACCCAAATCCATCAAAAGCTGTTCGAGCATGAAGCACTTCGAAGCAAATGGTCGCTTGTTTTTTCGAAATAAGTGGACATGTCCGTGCCATTACAGCAACATAGAACGGTCACTTCTGAATGGTGAAGTGTTCGGGAATATAATGAAAACCAATCGCAGAAGACGAATCATTCTCCTCCACTACAAACCAAACCATACAAAATAATCACAGAAGACGAATCATTCTTCTCCGACACCAACATCGAATTGATGGGTCATCCGCCGTACAGTCCTGATTTGGCTCTTCTTATTCCCGCAGGTCAGAAATGAAATGCGAAGAGAACGTTTTTCGTCGCCTGAAGAAGCGCGCCTGGTTAAAACGCATGCAAAAAAACAATAACGCCATTTTCGATTATAAATATTTATTTTTACTTGTCTATCTCAAAACTTAAGAAGCAACCCTCGTAATAAAGGTAATTTAACATGTGGTGTCTTTCAATTTTATAAAATCGATAAAGCCCGCAGAAATGTGTGAAATAATTGCTTTCTAATTTTTCGGGATTTTTTTCGACATTATTTCCTTTCGAGATTTTTCTTTCCGGGATTTTTTTTCCGAATTTTGTTTTCGGGATTCTGGGCTACTCTCCATTTCGAGCCATATGGTGCCCAGAGTCTGTCATAGATAGAAAACATAAAACTTTATCACAAAATAAAAAAAAAATCTAAAAAGAATACACGTATACTTCGAATCCCATTATGAAAGCTGAAATTACTCATAAATTATAAATCAAGTAGTTTCGAGATGCCAGAGCCTTGATATCACGTAGGAGCTGTGAAAGATAATTGTATTAATAATTTTTACTATATTTCAACTAACCTACTCATTGTTCTAAACCAGAAATGTAATATTTCCAGGGAAAGATGTTTTAATATAATATACTAAATTAGAATAGAAAATCGATATTTACCACAAATGGCGCATAATTACAGCTTTCAGTAATGGTAAGCAAACAGGGTCTGATATTTAGATAAATTACACAAGAGCAACATTTCTAGTCCCCAAGCAATTTACAAATAGAAAAATATATTGTCGCAGTACATTAGATTTAAACATGAAATGCATAAGTGCTTGAGGTAAACTTTCATTGATTTCCCAGAGAACAATTCAATTTCGAAGTCTTTTGTACCACATACCAACGTAATATTGATTAAAGCCATGACCGATAAAAAATACTGACATTACAGGGAATGAGGAAAATCCATTTTAATTGAAAAATAATATTTAGTTTCAGTTAATGCTTAGCTATGTGTTCGTTTAGCTATCCTATATTATCGCAGTTATACATGGTGTTTAGATATGGTGTGCCAAAATAACTATGGTGATAGATCTCACCTGGATAAAAAAAAATTTCCCTGGTAGGGTGGGGAGCCAAACTCAACCGTTTAGGATTTACAGGGTGATTCATACATTTGCAATTTTCATGGTATGCACATCGCTATTTTATTTCTATTTTTTGATCTACTCAACGCAGACATTAAACAAACACCAAAATACTACCATTCCAATGGCCTTGCCAAAATTGCCAACAATGTTGATCTTACTTCTACCATTGCAGGTATAGTCACTTCTAAAAGTGTAAGAAATGTTTTGAGATTACCTAAAATTCAGCATTTTCTCCGAATTTTATGTAATTAATTCACCTGTTTTTTATTTTATTAAATTACTCATGGTATTACCATTCAAGAAAGGCACAACAACTCCAGGCAGACCCCTCCCCGTTCTCCATGTCGCATTCCAGAAACCAAATGCAAAATTTCAATCTTCTCTCGAAATCTCCTCCAAGGACTTTTAATATGATGATATGAACGTTACCCTACTGGAAGAATAACCCTCCAAACTTTAACTGAAGATATTCCTAATTGTCTTGCGACTCGTCTCGGGCTTGTGTCGGGGTCTTAGGCAGGATTCTCAGGTCGGCTAGAGTGGGGGATAGTATCGTGGTGGTAAAATTATAGTACCAACCTGAGAATTATAGTATGCTTGCTTAAAACGACAACACCAATACAAAAATGTATAAATCCCTATATCTCGAGAGTATCGTTCTATTTTAATAATGTTGTGATTGAATTTAGTATATTTAAGTTGCGCTGACGCTATTATAGTTGTTATTATACTATAATACATGCCATACACAAGGCACGCGATGTCAAGGCAGCTTTATAACTCGAATTTGCTATCAGCTGCAAAAAGTAACTTGATGAAGAATCGAACAATTGAGTGACTAGTTAGTTAGTGCAAGTATTAATTAAGTGAAACTTAAAAGCGAATTTCGACGAAGTGAAATTATAGTACACTTGCGTACTATAATGTAATCAGGATTGCGGATAGTAATGCTGGTCAAATTATAGTACACGTACTATAATTATAGGACGGTTGAGAACCCTGGTCTTAGGTTAGGTAAGGTTAAAGTAGTTGCCCAAAAAGGCACACTTAGGCCAAGGAGGCCCATTGGGATACCAAGTTGAGGCTAAAAACATTTAATCAACCCCAAAAAAATACCTATGAAATAAGAGGGTGAACATGTTACCCCCTGTACACCGCGCCAGTTCCTTGTCACCAGTGGAACCAGTGCACGGGAAGTCAAAATAAATTTGACTTAGCTGGGAAGGGTGTTCAGCCTTAACTCGTCGTCGGGAACCATTTTGAACTCCTGATAAATCGAGACAGGTATCTGACATCAGTGGAGCCTAATTCAGTTAACTCTTCAAAAACTGGTTCCTGCGGTTGACTAGGGCCGGGCAGTTACCGAGGAGGTGAAGTATGGTTTCCTCTTCCTCTTCGTCATTGCAACTCCTACAGAAGTCGTTTGAAGGCGCGCCCAGTCTATCGGCGTGTCTACCTATGAGGCAGTGACCCGTGATAACGGCTACGGTGCTGCGTCCGAGTAGCATGAGCTCCATTGACCGGATAGGGTCAAGCTTTGGCCATGTCGGGTAATCAGGCAGGTGTGTTCCTCCTGCCAATTAGTGTTTGCAATCCTGAGAGACTCCTGTAAGAGTTCCAGTTTGCATGTGGCCAGCGGCTTACCCAGCTGGCGGTTAACGTCCGAATCAGGACGATTGGTACCGTTTCTCGCTAGTTCGTCGGCTCTGAAGTTGCCCGGAATATCACTATGTCCATTCAGTGCTGAGCGATTGGACCGATTTGGATGATTTTTTCTTTGTTGGGTAGAGTAAATTTCTCAATTGGTACCATGTAAGAAAAAATTTTGAAGTGGTCTGGGTGGGGGTGGGGATAAGGGGTGATATCAAACTTCGTTATGCGTGAACCAATTTGGATAATTCTTTTATTGTTGTATAGAGTATGATACCCCATTTTCAATAATGAAAAATATGTAGTCCTAGGGTGGGGGGAGGGGAACTCTCCTTTGGTGACGCGTCGATCGATTTGGAGGACTCCCTTTTTTGTTCCACTATTGCTGGCATTTGAAAGAATTGTTTGGTGGGATGGGGTTTAAACCTAACTTCTTAATGCTTGGACCGATTTAGATAATTCTTTTTTGTTGTTGTATAGAGTATGATCCCCCATTGCTAGTAATGAAAAAATTGGTGGGAGGGGGGTTGTATAACTTCGTAACTCGTGGACCGATGTTATGTTGTTTCCGGCTTAATAACTTGTAAATTAATTCCGTATCATATCCGGTGTTTGTAGCTAATGTTTTTATGATATTGAGTCCTTTTTGAAAATATTCGTCTTTTAGGTGGATAATCCAAAGTAATAGTATTTAGATAATGGATTATAAAAATTTTTTTATTCCATGGGTGGCAAGAATGGCTAGGGATTACCGCGTCAGAATGAGTGGTTTCCCTACACATATCAAAATTTGTTTTAGATTGTTACTTTCTATAATAATAGTCAATAAATCTGACAGTAAACTGTATACTCAATAATATTTAAAAATTAATTTCAAAATAAGGATAATCTATTCGAGCCAGTCCAAATATAAAAGACATCAACTACATATTGATACCACACCTGAATATACATTTTAAGTTGAATGGGGCTGAAAATATAATCTCTTCAAAGAAATCTGCACAAAAAGTTGAAAATGTACAGCCCAAGCCGTCAGTTTGACTAAACATTTTTCCATTAAAGGAAAAGAAATTTTTTTCGATGTAAAAGTTAACCAATTGTAAATGCTGTGATGATCCTATAGAATTACATATTTCAGTTATAATATTTTTGTTCAACAACTGAATCAGTTTATTAACTGGAATTGAGGGAAACAAGCTACAAATATCAAAGAACACAAGTGTAGCATTATTAGGTAATTTAAGAAATTTACTTTTTTCTACTAGATCCAATGGATTCGAAATTGTGTATTTTGGCTTAAAATTAACTAACTCCGGCAAGGTATGGCTTAGATTTTTCCACAAAAATTGTAGGCATCCCATATAAGGTAAGCATTGAAGGGTTACTATTCTTAAGAGAAAACTTTTCTCTATCGTTCAAGATTAAATCTGAATTATTGATTGCCTTAATTATTTCTCGATTTTATCTAGCTGTAGGATTAGATCTCAGATCTCTTCGACCTTCATCTCATCTAAACAAAAATAAATTAACTCTAAATAAACATTTGTTTGTAAAATGCTTAAGAAAGAACTAAATCCGTGTCCTTAATCTTTTTCTTTTTTGAGTTTACAGTTTTATCTTAATTTTTATTATAATCTAAAAACTTCTAACCTGACTTTATTAAATTATAACATTCAAATTTGTCTGCAATAAAATTATCATCCAGCGCTACGTTAACAAGTATAACTAGTTTTAAAATCTCACTCTCTTCTAACTTAATTACTGAAGCGTAGTTAAATCCATGTTTTAATAGCTCATCCTTATTAAAATGGAAGGTTATGTTAGAGAGGTTCACCAGTCTCGGATTAAGCCAACGTATGTGTACGTTTCACATTTCAAACTTAAATTTTAGTTGAATATATTGTGCATATGTAAGATTTCTTTCTAGCTTTTTCATTACAGCGTTCCAAGAACACGTTTAACTCCACCGAATGTGAAAATATTGAAAGCTGAGAGAATAACTTTTTATAAAGCTTGGAAACACTTTATGTCGTTTACCCATTGAAGTGAACCATAATAAAATATTAAGTCATAAAAATAATATTAATCCAGCTCTTTTCAACGATAAGACTTTAAAATTCTACTTGTCAATAATCAAACTAATATTAAAAGTGATAAAACAGAAAGATGTGGGGTATACCAAATAAGCTGTGATGATTGTTCAGGAATATATATAGGAAAGACTTCAAAAAAGTATCAAAAATTTTTTTAAAATATATAAGAATAAATAAATAAAAATCCAATAATTAATAGTTAATTAAGTAAACTATTGAATTTTAGTTAATATTTCACACTTCTTTGGTTTCTGAAAAAAGAGAAAAGCAATATCAATTTTCCAAGTGTATGGAAACTTGCTCATGTCCAGCCGATACTTAAAAAAGGAGAGGCATGCGACCCCTCTAACTACATTTAATTGGTCTTCGCTTGGGGCAGAGCAAATCGTGTTACGTTTAATGCATCCAAAACTCAATGCTGTTTAATGTCCCTTAAAAAACGCCCAGTTCACCCCAACCCATTTCTGTCGACGGAGTGAATATACCCAATTCACCCTCACTAAACATCTTGGGTATTGACATATCCAGCAGTCTTAGCTGGACTGATCATATATTTGCAATCGCTAAAAGTGCGATGAAATGTTTGGGTTTTCTACAGAGATGTAAGAAATATTTCACCCCACCTGACTTAGCGCTGATCTACAAGTCCCACATTAGACCTAGACTTGAATATAACTCCCATATTTGGGCAGGGGAAAGACACACCGCATTGTCCGCGTTAGACAAAGTTCAGCGTAAGGCTATTAAACTTATTGGCGATTCCTCAATCTCTGAGGGCCTTGACTCTCTGAAGCATCAACGGAATGTCGGTTGTCTCTCACTCTTCTATCGCTATTTCCATGGCCATTGTTCTAACGAAATTGTTAGCCTGATTCCTTGTAGACACATGACAATGCGCGATATAAGATCTACTAGTCGCTTCTACCCCTATACTCTACAGGTCAAATTTGGACGTACCGTCAAATTTCGGGAATCTTTTTTAAGCAGAACAACACGAATGTGGAACAGTTTACCATCTTCTGTTTTTCCCTCGTCTTATGAGCCTGAAACTTTCAGGCGTACATCGACACCTCCTTCACTTAACCTGCTAACCCATTTCCCTCATCCTTAATTCCTTCCTGCCAAGGCTGTGCTTTAGCATCATAGGGCCTGAGCTTTGGCAACATCATTTAAAAAAAAAAAAAAAATTATAAATAAAAAACTCCTGTTGGGGAAGTAGAGTACAAAATTAAGCTGCTGTGATGGATTAAATAAGTTTTTACGATAGTTACATCAAAGTTTAGACACTTTGCGTCATTTTTTATTTTCATTGTGTGATTGGCTAATTTAATATCTAAGTTCGAGCATTACTGATTACTTTTCTTGGCAGGGCTCTTCTTGGCAGATGTTTGTTTGATTTCCTTGCTTTACTTTTTCAATCGCGCTTCTCTTCTCTTTCGGATTCCCTGAATTTCTAGATCCTTTCTTTCCTGCAAATATTTCTCTCCAAGATTGGCAAGATATTTCTCCCTTCGTGCATTTTTCTTTTGTTAACAAAAGAAAGTCTTTTTGGGTAATAGAGATGTTTGTTCAATGAAGTGTTCGACCTTTGAGTTAAAGAGACAATTTATGACTTAGATGAAACAGGAGAATCAGCATCAACAATTGGAGCTCTTCCACCTGACGGACCAGCAATAGGAGATGATGCATTAACTGGTTTAACTGGTGGATTTTCTGCAGCGACGAAAAGTTTTTCGATACCCTCGGCTGTTTCTAAGGCTGTTTCCTCTGAAGCAGTATTTACTTTTTTTTCGATCATCCTTCACAATTTGCAAATCACCGTCATCCTGCAGCTTGTATAAAATACCTATGGCTAGATCGCTTAATGAAAGATCTATCAGTGGCTTTCCCCTGTATGATCGAGTCCAACATCTGCTCTGGAAAGAGATCACATTTCCTAGATAAAGGACAAAATGTCTTCCTCGTTAAAACTTCTCCAATATAATTGATTGTTTCCTAACAGTCACTTTTAAGCGGCCTAAAGACGCTAAGTTTTGTGGGCTGCATGATGTTCGTGGTATTAGGGGCAATGCATCTTGTAGAATATTGCCATTTTCGCTACAGAATTTACTCAGTTCCATCGTTAAATGGGATTTATGGCCACCAATGAAAAGAATAACTGGTACTTGTACTTCTTGAAGCCAATGCTCAATGCAATTACCGACATATTCGAAGAAGGTTTCGCTTCTCATCCACCCGTTTGAGTTCGTCATAAGAACCACTTTGGAGGCATGCTATTTACAACAGCCTCTGGCGGCCTTAAGTACGGGAACACAACCATAGGTGGCAAAAGTTTTCCATCAGCCGAAAACACTATCAACACTTTTAAAGTGTCATTACCCATTTGTACACATTTTTGTACCCTTTGTGTGCTATGACCTTACCAGTTTTAAGGCAAAGATTAAAACTACTCTCTAGACGTAGTTGCAACCTGGTGCAATGAGGTTGACCTCAAAGTCAACCCTGACAAAACAGTCGTAGTTCCGTTCACTAGGAAGAGGAACATGACGGGCCTTCCTGAACCGACCTTCTTGGGCACTGCGCTACCCTTCAAGGATCAGGTGAAGTACTTGGGGGTGATCCTGGATTCCAAGCTATACTGGGACCTGCACCTTGATATAACTGTGGAAAAAGCTCGGAAGTCCTTTTGGGCATGCCGTAGAGCCTACGGGACCACCTGGAGACTTAAACCCAGAAAAATGCTCTGGATCTACACATCGGTAATAAGGCCCATGATAACTTATGAGGTTGAAAGCCTGGCTCTGTGTGCGGCCAACAAATTAGAGGGAGCCGGTCTCCTTGGGGAAAACATAGGTAAGGGCCACACGACAATAAGGGAGATTCTTGAAGCCACACCTGAGTTGGCCATGCTAACTGATCAGATGCCGGCAAGACTCTCACCATTTCAACCACCCCTAATACGGGTGTAAAAGCGTGAGACCTGGACGCTTCCAGCTGTCCGTCCAGGGGAGCTAGTATGATATACGGATGGATCCAAGACTGAATCAGGTGTTGGGGCATGGGTCTGGAGCGACTCTCCTCAATTCAGTTTATCACTGGCCCTGGGAATATATACCACGGTATTCCAGGCTGAGATCTTCGCCATACTGACATGCACCTACGAGAACCTAAGAAGAGCATATGAAAACAAAAGGATCTCAATCTTCTCGGATAGTCAAGCTGCAATCAAAGCAATTGCTTCATCTACCGCCAGATCAAATCTGGTGTGGGAATGCCAAAGGAGCCTAGACGTACTGTGTAGAACTAATCAAGTGAGCTTGATCTGGATACCGGGACATCAAGGCTACACGGGAAATGAAAAAGCAGACGAACTTGCTAGGAAGGGGTCTAACACCCCTTTTATAGGACCGGAGCCGGTCTGTGGAATACCTCTCTGCACGGCTAAAAGGCTAATAGCAAACCGCGCAAATGAGGGGCATAGGCTGTATTGGAATAATATTGAGGGGCACGCTCACTCAAGAAGCCTTATGCCCTCACCGTCGCCGGGTAGATCTAGGGAGCTCCTCAAGCTGAGCAGGTCGGCTGTTAGAACTCTGGCAGGCCTACTTACCGGCCACTGTCAGCTAAGGAAGCACCTGGCGAGGATAGGCAGAGCCATCGACCCCACCTGCAGACTCTGTCTGGAGTAGGATGAGACCCCATAACCGAGCAGGCTGAATGACTGCCAACTGCGGGAGCTGTTGAACTTCTTCGGAGGAACCGGCTTACTAAAAGGAGTTGAGAGGGTTAGCACAATAGGACCCAGTGGCCGCGGCGCTTGAGAACCTCACACCTCCAAATCCAATCAATCAATCAATCAATCAAAACTACTTTCATCGCCATGAAGTCTTTGGCTAGGATCTGGTTTATACTTTTTAAGTACTCTGAACGTTCTTTAAACCATTTTCTAATACATTCCGCAGTAATAACAGCTCTAGACTACGTTATGCTTTCAGCTTCTAGTTGTGCCAACCCAGGATTTTTCTTATAAAACGCTTTTAGAAAAGTTCTTCCTGGACGACCATTTTTTGAAAGGAGTTTCCCTGGTTTTATCCTTTATGATTTTTTGCACGGTATTCAATGAATCATCGTACTTTTACTTAAATTGATGCACTATTATGCAATGTCGGCTTTCTCCTCCTTAGTAAGATATGGGTCGGGGCCCATTGACCTAGGTACTTCTCCAACTTTACCACTTAGTAGATCATGTAGAGTCAAAGAAGGTATTCCATGTTTTGATGCAGCGTCGCGAATACTTAATTGATTTTCCATAACATCTAATAAGGCATTGGAGATTTTTCCCTGGTTAGTAGCTCCTTAAGAGCGCTTTTTCTTTAATAGCAGCTCTAATTCTTCATCTCGCTGGTCACTTTCGATCAACTCGGAGATATTAAGATCCATTGCTTTAAGTATAATGTTAATTTTAAGCATAATGAAAAATGTCCGAAAACTGAAATTGTGAAGAAATGGATTTTACTTACCGGACACCTGATATTTTACTACTATAATACTAATACCTACTTACTGTGCATTGGTCACTACTACTAAAATTTTTGCATACGTATACACAGACTATTAGAAAATACAAATAAATTTTTAATTGTTGATATGTGAACTTATTATTTACCATTTAAATATGAAATGTTTGAATACTAGAGAGTGTTCGGGAACTAGTACACTTACCCTACTT
The DNA here is from genome assembly GCA_964036015.1 of Leptarthrus brevirostris. Classification (NCBI taxonomy): domain Eukaryota; kingdom Metazoa; phylum Arthropoda; class Insecta; order Diptera; family Asilidae; genus Leptarthrus; species Leptarthrus brevirostris. The sequence continues at coordinate 32,299,002 of OZ038371.1, forward strand.
ACCAGAAATCACATAATTTATATTGTTTTCCCCACGTAACATTTTAGTCAGTGCAGTTGAATGCACTTGGAATTGAACAGTTGTGCGATAAAGTTTGAATTTTGGAAATACATTGAAATACATGTAGTGATAAGAGTTTTTAGAGGCTTTTAATTTGCATTTGCCGCAGGTGAAATTAAGTTAACTAGTGATAAAGAGTGAACGAAAGGGTTAAAGAAACATCATTCTGAATAACAGTGTGGGAGGCAAATTTAGTCGTTGAGAAATGGGAGATTTGAGACAAGAGGAAGCTTAGAAAAGGATAAAGATAAGATATGTAAAAAATTCAATTTATAATTTTTATTTTTTTATTCTTGTTTTTTTGCAGGTATGTGATGCATTAGCTCAACATTCACCCTTAACATAAAGTCAACTAACCTCTGTCCTGGGGTAGGTTGAATAAGATTGAACATAGAATTTCCTTTTAACACAGAAGGCGCACATCTTGGTAGGAGACAAGAAAAATTAACATATTCCTTTAAACCGTTGGAATGAGGCTCCCACACCAACTTACACAGGAAGAAAAACGAACATGTTATCCATTTTTCTGAATACATAACTTTTATGCTGGCTAGGCTGGAGAAGGGGTGGGTTAAAATATTTCAATGGGCGCCACGTGGTTTTGAGCTAAGTCCTCGAACTTATCTTTGCTCCATTCAAAATAAAAGAAATGTTATTGTAATTGGATTCAATCTTATTGCCGCCACATAATGCTAAGCTAAATATGATCAATCGATACAAAACGTACACAAGCAACTTGTCAAAATAAAAATATGTAAAACAAGGTTTTATTATGTAAATAAAAATATGTAAAACAAGGTTTTATTTCCGAATACAATGATCTATTGAACAACCCGAAAATTTGTAGGGTACAAAGTAAAGCACAGGTAAAGAAAGAACTAACTTGCTTCTTATTTCGATAAAAAAAGACAAGATAAGAAATAGTGATATATATCTTTTCTCCTAATATCAATAAAATTTAATGTGAGTCGACCGAGCGCAATCTTCTCTCTTTACACACTTCCTAATTAAAATTTTACTTTCAACTAGCAAACAAACTAACTTTTAAAATTCATAACTTTGACGTTAAAAAAACTCGCACAGAACTAAGAAAGCAATTTTTTGGAAATTTTAAGGAAAATTCAAGGGACATTTCCAAGCGTTAATTGTAGAATATTTTGGCGTATCCCCAGAGTGATTAAAAATATTTAAAACATTTAAATTGGCGGAAATTGCTGACGTTGACAGCGGCCTTTCACGTGTCTGTAATTTTTATTTTTCTCGTATACGGGGCTTTATCTTCTTACCAATTAATTATATGTTTCACTGTAATCCGGTTTGGTAAATTTTTCACCTGAGGAGCATGAAGAACGGGTGAATTTTGGAATTTTAATTTAACGTATGTAAAGGTTATGTTAACTAATTCATTACTACGTTTTCGGCTATTTTCTGTGATTTCTGACGCATTTATCGTAAAACTAACATCCACAGGTAAGTTATTTTTTAACTCTTGCACATCATAGCTAGATAATTATATAATTCATTGCAATATGTATGTATATTAAAACTTATTCTTCAGTTAAATAAAAATTGATCTGCGATCTGTAATAAATTCATAATGTTTCTCAGGATAATCCCTCATTTCGATAGGCTACGTCTCCTCCTCATCAATACTTCCTAGAGAACTCCAAATGATATAATTGAATTTTTTTTCAAGCAGGACACGCAGATCAGAAGGGCTCCAGACCATTTTCAACGAAATATTTTTCTCCACAGTGGTAAGGTAATAATCCATTTATGACCAGATAGCGAATTTGTAAATAAATAAATATTTTTGCAGCATCACTCCAATAAAGAATTCGTTTTCACGGGACAACAAGTAAGTTTTATTTTAATTTATTTTAGGTTCCGGCTTTACTAACATAGCTCGTAACAAACAAAAGCAAGGGTAATAATCCTTCACTGATTTTTTGCGAAAAGTTACATCGAAGTCGGGACATTTACTAACATCCCAACATAATCGGTTAACTGGTTCATGCAAACCCCATGGGAGCTCTCTTATAGAAAATATAACAAAATTACGCTGCGACGATTTTATACGCTTGGACCACTTGGCGACCAGACCTGAGATGCATATTCTAAAATTGGCCTAACCAAAAAGCAGTAGAAATGAATAAAACTCAATAAATCCGAGAACTCTCCAGAGCAACGCTTTACAAATCCTAAGAATAAGCTACCTCAAGATACAATATAATTAATTCGCTGAGTAAAATATAGTTTTCTATTAAGTTTTACCCCAAGGTTAGTAACGGATAGCACGCGACGGCGACCGTACCCCGAAAAGGTGTAACTAAAAACTTGTGGATTGAGACCCCTGAAAAAGGTCATAGCCCAGCATTTCGCAAAGTTAAGGGTGTCGTCATCCTTAATATAGGAGAAGTTCTGCATGTCGTCAGGTAGATCAGAACATTTGAGTGCGAAATCAGATGGAATACACCAGATGAAGCACTGAAAATGCCTGAGATGAAGAACGGAATGACACTCGATATGGCCTGTCTCTAAAACTGTCCGTACAACAGAGAAAATTTTAGGTTCCATTTGAATATCCGGAGTTTTTTACGTCTAAAGACAAATTAATTGCGAGAAATCTCAACAAGAGTATTGAATGAGTTACTTAGCAGCCAAGTCAATTAACCGCATTTTGAATTTATTCTTACTGTCAGAATATATGCACTTATTCATTTTGAAAACTCCTGGCTTTGTTTTCAAAAAGTTATCGTATCTTAATTGTTTTAATTTCTAAAAAGAATTTTACAACAAAAATATTTATATTTCGACGATAAGGAACAATTCAGAATGGAGTTGAACTATTTGGCTTGTAAGTGGGTAATAATACAACTGGAGCCCTACTTATGAAAGCCTTTAAATCAGCCTCAGCTCCGCCGTCCGTTGTAACTTTACTTCCGATCAGTGCTGCCACTTGCCAAATAAATTCTGTAACTAAATCTTCTTAAAATTGTAGCAAAAATGCACAAAATTATGGAAAAGTGTAACTACTTCCCAAATGTACATATTTTGAAGCTATAAAGTACATGAATTGTAAGAAAAATCTATTGAATAACCCTCCCACCCTCTTAGTGACAACTAGTAAGAAACTTTTTATAAAAAGCATTGCCAGTTATACATATGCTACATGATTCATACATATAAAAAACACGTTTCTAAAAAACCAAGCTATCTTTTATTCCAATTTTCAATAAAGCGGTTTTTAATTAAATAGATTTTACTTCACCTTTTATCCGGAATTTATATAAAACCTTTCTTTCAACTTGCAGTAATAAACTCACTGAAAAAAATTGCTTTCAAGCAGAGCTGTAAAGTAATCATTCTATGTGGAATTAATTCCAACCTAATTCCCATTCATTCGAATTAAAATTTTTTATTTCCATTACTTTTCAATTAGGAATGGAATAAACAAATGGAATTAATATTCCAAGTAATGATGTATGTAATGGGAATTTCTCATATATTCCACGGAGATTAGCAAAGGAATAAAAAGTAATTTGAAATGAATTATTCATGATATAAAACCAGATTTTAGTTCCTTAATTCTTTTTAAATTTCTCTTTAATGAAAACATTAAAATAATTGATTATCACTACTGCACTAATCGAAATTGTTATAAAGTAAGTGTTTAATATAAGGGGGCAATAAAAAAAATTTCAATACATTAAACCTCATCTGGTAAATTGAGTTTGAAAAAACATATGGAATAGTCTATTGAAACAACCGTGATGCGCTTTCTCAATTTCAAGATAAATTATGCTTCTACCAATAGGGTATTGACAGCAATTTCTTTAAAGGGCTTAGTGCGAAATTCCTATTATATTTTATTGTATTCGGTAAGTCGAAAATTGTATTTAAGGATTTTATATTGAGGTTGTGGAATGTGTTGAATTGGGGCGGTAAAGGGTGATAGGTGTTTTTAGGTTACTGGTTCTACTTATTGGCTCATAAATGTTTCATTATGCATCCGAAGGCAAAAGTTAAAATACCAAATAATTTCAGACAACACGTCCTTTATATTAAATATCAATATCACTCCCTTCCCCTCCCTTCTTCCTACCACCCCTTATTAAAAACAGTGGCGTGCATTTCATCTTTTGTTTTTAACAATTTTTCTGCCAAATTGCAGTATTTACACTTTTTCTACATGGTTTGTTAACTCTAGGAAACACATTTTATTTGATACCTCGAACATGGATTGAATTTAACCCCTTTTTCAATAAACCTCAATATATTTTTGTCTTGTTTCTTGAACGAAAACATTTTGTATAACACTTCAGATCCATTATTAATCCCGATTTGAGCAGCCATTTGTTTACTTATTCACATTACTGTTTAGTATTTTATTTATGGTTTCGACTTGACTTATTTCTAAAGCTTATAACTTCGGTGACAAAATTGAGAGAACACTTCCAACATGATGCCACAAACTAATTTTTTTTATAAAGTGAAAATAACTCTATTTCTTAACTTTTTTAGACTTTTTAAACTTATTGTTACTCTCAATTTAGAAAAAAGATGAATTTGTTTTGTTGAATCGAATTTTTTACGAGTGTCCGCTTAATTCTGTTACTGATTGTATGAAAAAATTAAATAATAAAGAACTTAAAACACTAAAGTTCCTTTCCAGGAAAAAATATATAAAAGTGTAGTTTAAAATTGGTTGGATGCAGTGTTGCATTTTTAGACAGGAAAATTTGTATGAACAGAAAGTGCTAATCAGTTTGAGAATGTTTTCATAGACAAGACATTTAAAATAAATTAAGGAACTAAAATTTGGTTTTAAATCATGAATAATTCATTTTTAATTACTTTTCATTCCTTTGCCAATCTCGGTGGAATATATGAAGAATTCCAATTACATATATCATTACTTGAATTATTAATTTCATTTGTTAATTCCATTCCTTATTAATAAGTAATGGAATTACAAAATGTTAATTCCAAAGAATGGAACTGGAATGGGAATGGGTAATGAAGTTTACAACTCTGCTTTCAAGGCATGTATTTTCTAATCAGTTTATGATTAGGCAACTTTTTAGTATAAATTAAATTAGCAAATACAATTTTTTTTTTCAATATTACAAATCAGTACTATCAAATAATAATCAAAAAATATTTAACTATGATCTATGTCTAAATTAGGTATATCACATTAATCTTTTGATAGATTTCTACAGTAAATAATTTGTTATAATCTGAGATATATGTTTTAATTATCTAAAAGTACTGATGCTTGCTGATTGTACCTTAATGATGCCTATATAATAATGACAAATGTAAATATTTTCATATATTACTTTGGAATCTGGTGCATTTTCATTTATAAATTCTTTAAAAGACCCGAGATAATGCTATTACTAATATTTTTTGGCACTTTAACACATTTACAAAAATTTTGTTAGAAACGTGCCACATGAGAAATAAAAGTGTAAATGTAACTTATTTTGTTTTCGTTATAAAAATGTAACCAATTAGTTACAATTGTAACTAAGTGGCAGCACTGCTTCCGATATAGCCAAATTTATCCAATTGTTCTCCCTGATTCTCCTCGAGAAAAATTTCAATTTGTCTTTTGGAGTCCAAGCTAATAAGTTTGGTTTTAATACAAGTGATCTTAAGCCTTGTTGTGCGACCTTCTTTACACAAGGCCTAGGATATTAGTGCTACATGACTCTGTTTTTTGGATAGGACATGTTCATAGTCGGTATATCCAAGGTGAGTAAGGTGGTTAAAAAGTTTTACATCACTATTTGTTGAAACCAAATAAGGCGAAGTACGTGCTAAATACATACATCGTTCGACCAACATAATGACGAAGACAATATTACGCGCCCGGGAAAATGGCGTAACCATACGCGTCTCCACGATGCTTTCTCTCCATGCACAGCCACAGTGCCCAGTGATTTGCAATAAAACACCTTTGAATTGTCACATTGAATTAAATGATAAAATAAAACGAAAACGCTTATTAAAAAGAGATGAAACGGTGGTGGTGGGTACCGGCGACAGCATAAACGTTACCGGAATATTACGACATTTTCATCGGATGTTGACAGCTGACGAAAAATTATCACCGAACAGCCATAAAAAATGGCGCATACATTATCAGAGGAGGACTGCAGCACACATACTCGTAAGTACGTTAAAAATCAATCTAGAGAAAATTACAAGGAGAGATCATCATTGACATTAATTTGGTGTCGATGGTCCAAAAGTGTTGTTTCAACCTTCAACAAAATATTATCACCACCGCCTCAGTTGATTTTCCTACGTAAGAAAAAGGGATCCAGATATCTCAGGATGTTCTGTTACAAGAGTCGTTGATGTAGTTGTGCTTGTCATGTATAGCACTTCATTAGGCGCCTTTATGTAGAGATCGGATATCAATTCTAACTGCAGCGTCGTTATAAGAATTAATGCCGTCTTTAATCTGCCCCCGTTCTTGTATTTTGGACCATGTGGCGCCACTGATCCATGGTCGTCTCCCGATCTCTACCTGTCCCACGTATTCTGCACCACAGCTCACAAAACATACCCTTTTCCCATTTTTAGCCGATGGAGTCGTCGATGTCATCAGCTTTTTGACACTATGTGGGTGTACTGCCGTGCATTAGCGAACCTCATCTAATACAAGATAGTAATCGCTGCCAATATTAACGCCTCTCTTAGATCTTACGACTGCTTTCGCCAGCTTTTCGACAACCGACTACATTACGCCTGTCAACAATTTTGAAAAAGGATCCAGTGTAAGGATTCCAACTAGAAGGGAAAGGAGAATGACGGAACCGGCCAGCAACTATTATACCGTAATATTCAAGGATGGTTCTAAGATGGAACAATGTGTTGGGGCAGGAGTGTTTCCCTGAGACACTGAATCTATCAAAGTCTTATCGTCTGCCGAACACTTCGAGTGTCTTCGAGGCGGCAGTGATTGCGATTATTAAGGCGTGTTCACTGTTTCTGTGTATCCATTCACCATCGCCATTTTTACATATCTTTTAGGGTGGAGTAATACTATCCGGAGTTACTTTGCTCTTTAGACAATATGCCTATCGTAACCTTGCAGTTCCCGGACATGGGAATATTGTAGGTCTTGAGATGGCCGACAAACTTTGCCAGAGAGGTCGCAACTCTACAAATTGGCGATGTTGAAGATATTCGTATCCCTCTAGGTTCCCTTAAGAAGGAACTCTTTCTGCACTCCTTGGCGGTAGAAAATGCCGATGTAGCGCCCTAAAAGCATGTATCATATCCAGGGCAACCTGTTAAGTTGTAATAAAACTAGGACATCCGGTCTGCTTAACCGACTAAGAGCTATTATAGCAAAAATCACAGCGGTATGTACTGTCTTTTAGGAGAGCATGCAGCTAGGCTGGGCACCCCTTACAATACAAACTCTCGCAGTTGTGACGAACAATTTGGGTGCCTCCATTTTTATTCACATTTTACATTGTGACTTTTCGTGTTAAATTTATAAAGTTTTTGATGCGCGAAGCTGGCACACTTGATATGGTAATTACAATTATATTTTATAATGCTCTTGAACCTTTTAATTTTATAACTTTATTGATTTCCTCTTTATATTAATTTCAACAGTAAAAATTGAAAAGTAATTCTTGTCTGTCCCTTGCCAGTTCACCAAAATACAGGAAACCCAATAATAAATCTGTCAATAGTTGTGTAACCCTCAAAACCGATGTGTTTTATGCATATAGGCATGATAAAATTGAAAATTTAGTAACGTTAGTGATCCCTGTTATCAGGTGTCCTTCCACTCCATAAGACTCTATAAAATAACTGTTGACACGTCTGCTGGCGATGTCAACTTAAACTGCCAACAAATAATGCACGTTCTCTGTCGTCCTGTGAGGATATGTACACAACAGCTGACACAGTGCCCAGGAAGGGAATAGCAAAATATGTGCTCCCATTCAAGCACTTATCGGCAAGAGATGGTGTAGGAGTAATCTAGTTCAGACTATGACTCATGCAGGGACAGCTTAATGGTCGTTGCCTGTAACATATATCGATACAAGCAATTTGCACTTTCTTATGGGAGGACCGTACCAGCAATAAATCCTTTGCAAGCTCTGGATAGGATTTTAGGAAATTTAACCAGGGAACTGTAGGCTGTTTTTCATTCTGATGTCTCATTTTTGCCGAATTTGCTCCTACAAACGAGTACCTACTGAAATCATCAAACAATCTTGGGTTCAAGAAATCTCTGTTTTTCACTCCTCAATTATTTTTTAATTCAGAAAAGGCACGACCGAGGAAAGAACTTTTGCTGCAAATTCTACAACAATAATAACCCGTCTGTTGTGAACAGACCGACTTTAAATTGACTTAGGATATTCAACTTTTGAAAACTTTCTGAATATTTACTGAAAGTTCAAGAAAATTTTCTTTTTCAAAGTTTCTCGCAGTCCCAATTCCTGGAAGTTCTTTGTTAAAAGATAAAGACCGAAAGGGGTAGGTGTACTTGAACTGAACACTGTATGAGAAAATCATTCGAAGTTTTTCGATTTAAATTTACAGTTATTCATTAGTTTCAAATTGTAAAGTTTAAGAATTTCTGAGTAATTTGCAAATAAACTTTCAATTGATAAATTTCGCACCTTTGCATTGTCGCATTATCGGCATTTAAACTGTTTCGTGGAAACAATGTTCTTGCTAAGTAGCTGCTATTGACACTAAATTTGCTATGACTGATTAAAAAATCTCAAAGGCACTTAATAGTAAAATGTTTCTTAAGAATGCTAAATGAGTTATTACTGCTATTATTACCTAGGGGATCGTGAAGGTGTTGTATTTGCCACCCTCGTCACCTCGACCAGTAAAATCGTTTGTGGGTTGTATTACAACGTCTTTAGTGGTCAAAGGCTCCACAGTGGAAAAGGATACTCTTTGCTATTCGTCTTCTGCCTTATAGATGCAACATGATCCGTTCTTAGCTTTGCCCATCTTTTTGAGATGATACCTGAGAGGACTTTGTCTAGTTAAAAGCCCTTTTAAATCTTAGCTTTTGTAAATCTTTGCGAGTAGTTAATAAACTTTTCGCTTGCTTTAGCCCTGGTAGATTCGTGCAGCGTGTTTGCTTACTCTTGCTTTACCAAGACTTGATTTGTCTCACTTTGTTTCTATTTAAATAGCCACAGAAAGATTGGGACCGACAAATAAGGATTTAGCGTCTTCTTTGAATTTCCACGTGCCTTCGTGAACTGGACCCCAGGTTAGAATAATCCTGTTGGTTTTTGGCAACATACTAGTAAATGACATTCTCAGTTCAGCTTAGATTCGAACGTTTGTTTCAAGCGTCGTGAATCTTCACACTACGTATACCCCGTTTGAGTAGTTCGCGTGCTCAGAGTTCGGTATCAAGTATATATGTTTAATAAACGATTGGCATGGTATCTAACGCCTTTTTAAGTTCGAATTAAGGTCCATACATACATCCAATGCCAAACTTGCCCCCTGTGTATCGAACCAGTTTTTTGTATCTAGTGGAACCAGTTCGCGGGAAGTCGAAATAATTTTGACTTTGTTGTGAAGGGTGTTCATCCTTAATTCGCTGTCGGGAACCAATTTGAACTCCTGATAAATCGAGTCAGGTCTCTGACATCCGTGGAGCCCAGCTCGGTTAACTCTTTAAAGAAAGGGGAGCCCAAAAACCGGTTCCTACGGTTGGCTAGGGCCGGGCAGTTACCGAGGAGGTGAAGTATGGTTTCCTCTTCCTCTTCGTCGCGGCAGCTTCTACAAAAGTCGTTTGAAGGCACGCCCAGCCTATCGGCGTGTCTACCTATGAGGCAGTGACCCGTGATTACGGCTACTGTACTGCTAATTATTTTGCGACCGAGGAGGATGAGCCCTTTTGACCGCTTAGGGTCAATCTTTGGCCATATCTGTCGGGTAATCAGGCAGGTGTGTTCCTCTTGCCAGTTTGTGTTAGCAATCTTGAGAACCTCCTGTGAGAGTTCCAGTTTGCATGTAGCTAGCGGTTTACCCGGCTGGTGCTTAATGTCCGAAAGAGGACGTGTGGTACCGTTTCTCGCTAGTTCGTCGGCCCTGCAATTGCCCGGAATATCACTATGTCCTGGCACCCAGATGAGCCGTACTTTCAGATGCTCAGCTATGTCATTTAGTGTTGAGCGACATGTTATAACCGTTTTGGAGGTTGTGTATACTCCCAAAAGGGATTTAATAGCGGCCTGACTATCTGAGAAAATACATACGCTGTCTGTAGGTAGCGTTAGTTGATTCAGGCGGTCCGCAGCTACCTTTATAGCCATGATTTCCGCCTGAAACACGCTGCAGTAGTCAGGCAAGCGGAATGAGACATCGAGGTCCAAATGTTCCGAGAATATTCCTCCACCCACTTTGCCTTCCAATTTGGAGCCGTCAGTGTAGAGATGCACTGAGTTCCCGCATTGGGGAGGACCTTTCTCCCATTCCGATCTGGTGGGAAAGAAGGAATCGAATTTTGTTCCAAAGAAAGGCTTGGGCGAGGTGTAGTCGATATTGCTGGCAGTTCTATTGTGCAATATTTTGGAGTGACCGAAATCAGTTCGCTTCCAGGTCTGGATTGAGTTAAGCCTAATGGCGGCTAATGATGCGGTTTGCTTACCAAAGAGATCCAACGGTAGAAGGTGGAGAATAGTGTTCAGGGCTTTAGAAGGCGTGGTTCTCAGGGCACCTGTTATCAGCAGTGCTGCCATCCTCTAAACCCCATCTTTTCCCTATAGCCTTCTTACACGAGTACAGCGCTACTGTAGCTTTCCGTACTCTTTCTTTGATGTTAGGCTTCCATTTAAGTTTTCTATCTAGGACTACACCTAGATACTTAACCTGGTTGCACAGTTCCAGCCTAACCCCGTCTAGTGTAGGGCAATTAATATGAGGTGTTTTATGCCTCCGAGAGAAGAGTATTAACTCTGTTTTGTTTGGGTTTATACCCAGACCGCATCCATCACTCCATGATGAAATCTTAGATAGGGCGTGTTGTAACACCTCAGCCAGTGTATTGGGGTGCTTACCTGAACATATCAGGACAATATCATCGGCGTAGGCAATAACCTTGTGACCGGACAACTCCAGGTCTATTAGTAACTCATTCAGAGCCAGGTTCCATAAAAGTGGTGAAAGGACTCCTCCCTGAGGGGTACCTCTAGTTACCACTCTTTGGATATTGGATCCTCCTAAGCTGGAGATAATGACCCTGCTTTTTAGCATGAGGTCAATAAGTTTGATGAGAGGATCGTCGATTTAAAGCCTCCTCAAGGATGCCATTATCGCCTCTGATCTAATATTGTTAAAAGCACCCTCAATATCAAGGAAGGCTGCAAGTGAATATTCTTTTTGTAGTAGCGAATGCTCTATGATGTTGGTAAGTTCGTGTATTGCTGTCTCTACGGACTTACCTTTAGTGTAAGCATGTTGCGAGAGAGACAACTTGGAATGATTGATTGTCTCTTTAATGTAGATATCTAAGAGTCTCTCCAAGGTTTTGAGCAGGAAGGAGGATAGACTAATGGACCTAAAATCGTTGGGCTTATAATGTGAGGCCTTACCTCCTTTAGGGATAAAGACCACCTTCACCTTCGTCCATGAGGATGGAATATAGGTGAGGTTAAGGCAAGCCTCATAAATGACCATTAGCCACGGAATAAGTATCTCGGAAGATTGTTGTAGTTCAGCTGGGATGATATTATCTAATCCCGGTGATTTATAGGGCTTGAAACTTCGTATCGCCCATTTCAGTTTTCTCACATCAAGTATCTTGTGAACCAGTTCATGGTCGCTTGGAGTATCCGGCAATTCAGTACCGCCGGTTGCCGAGCATCCCGGAAAGTGCGTGTTTACAAGTAACTCCAGCGACTCAAGACTGGATGAAGTCCAACTACCATCACTTTTGGTCAGTAGGCTTGGGGTGATGGGCGTTGTTGAGAGGATTTTCCGCAAACGACTCGCTTCAGAGGAGCTTTCGATTTTATTACAGAAGCCTTCCCATGAGGAGCGTTTTGCTTTCCTAATCAGTTTCTTAAATTTTTTGGGGCATTCTTTATAAGAAGTCCAGACATTAGTTTTCTTCGCTTGGTTAAAAAGCTTACGACATTCCTTTCTTAGGGTCATGATCTCACTCGACCACCACGGAGGTTTGGGTTTACCTCTGGGGACCCTATCGAGGCAGGAAATTTGTGTCGCCGCATTACACGCAAGCGTTAGGGTGTCCACCACCTTGTCAAGGGTTTGCCTGTTTTCAATTACCGGCGGGCCTGTGATAGGTAGGTTATTGCTAAGGAGCTTCCGATAGAGGTCCCAGTTTGTCCTGAGCCTGTTTTTATAAGGAGAACACATCTGTTTCTGAAGTGTAATTCCAAATTCGACATAGGCGTGGTCGGAAAAGGATGGTTCCTTGGATACCTTCTTTCATATGTACCTGCGTTATTAAATTTTAGGAGGCCCTTCCTATACAGCACCAATTTTGGGTTATACACTAAGCCCCCGATATACGCGACCTCAAGATACGCGAATTCGCTTATATGCGATTACATATTTACCACCACTTCTCAATATTCACGACCTTTATTCGCGATTTTCAAATGTGTATACTGCGAACAACTTATGTGCGTAGTCCCCTTTAAAATGTTATCCATTGTGAATAAATCACCTAACGTTGTGTTTCAGCTATCTGTTTTGCGTTTTCGTTCACATATTCTGCTGCATCTATGTACGAATGCCTATGTACAGATTTGTGTGAATCCCCGGAATTTATTTCAGTGGACGTAATTTTCTACTCGCCTTCTGCCATGCTTTGTTACGCGTTGTTCTTACGTTTTATTTCTGATTTTATCTGTGGTTTTTCTTTTAATTCAAATAAGCCACGTCACTTTTGTCAAAATTTTGTGAAATGACTGCAGATGAGTAACTTTTAATTTTCTCATTTATTTTCTAAAAGTGTTCACAAGCAATTAGAAATAAAAATTCTTTACATCTAAGTGATCAAGCGATAAACATTTTGTGTGTGATAGCTATTGTTCAGTAAGTTTTATTTTCATCATTAAACAATTTGTAAATGTGTTAATGTGCAATTGATTAGAAAGAAAATGTCTACATCTAAACGACCTTCGTCATCCAGAGAACATCCTAAAAAGAGACAAAAGAAGGTCTTAGATTTGGAGGCGAAAATGGAAATTATTAGGCGTTTGGAGCAGGGTGAAGGGCCATCAGAAGTCGGACGCCAATTGTGTATAAATGAATCTACAGTTCGTGCAATAAGGTCCAAAAAGGAAGCCATAAAGCTGTCCATTAAGAACGTTACACCACTGTCTGCAAAAAAACTCAAACGCACCAGAAACCCACTTCTGGAAAGGATGGAAACGTTACTGATGCATTGGATCGAAGACAATAACCAAAAGAAAATACGAATTGACACAATTTCCATAACGACAAAAGCAAAAAAAAATTATGACCATTTTAAGCAGCAGGAAGAAAATAACACAACATCAAAAATTGAAGATTTTGTGGCAAGCAAGGGGTGGTTTGATCGATTTCGTAAACGCCATAACCTGCACAACATCCATTTTACAGGTGAAGCTGCAAGTGCAGATCATGTTGCAGCTCAAAACTTTCCGCAAGAGCTAAAATATATTATTGAGGCTGGTGGATATACAGCTCAACAAGTTTTTAATGCGGATTAAACGGGCCTTTATTGCCAGGACGAACGTACATTTCTAAAGAAGAGAAAAGAGCATCTGGATTTAAAGCCTTCAAAGATAGGTTAACGCCCCTATTTTGTGGAAATGTTGCAGGAGATTTCAAGTGCAAACCACTTTTAATCTATCAGTCAGAAAATCCTCGTGCTTTCAAAAATGTTAAAAAGGAAGATCTTCCCGTACACTGGAGATCAAACAAAAAAGCATGGATGACTAGCCCCATATTTAATGATTGGTTTACTAAATGTTTTTGACCGGAAGTTGAACGCTACTGTCAATCACAGAACATAAATTTTAAAGGGCTGCTCATCCTCGATAATGCAACCAGTCATTCAGAAGCCCTCAACAGTTTAAATCCTAACATTAAAGTAGTCTTCATGCCACCGAACACTACTTCAATAATTCAGCCAATGGATCAAGGCATTATTTCGGTTTTCAAGAAACTGTACTTAAGAAATACTTTTAATGCCATGTTGGAAGCCACCGATGGACCTAATAAACCAACACTTCGGGACTTCTGGCGAAGTTACAGTGTTTTGGATGCAATCAGCAATATCAAAGCATCATGGAATGGTGTAAAAAATACCACAATGAACGCGGTGTGGAAGAAAGTTTGGCCAGACTGTGTTTCTAGAGATTCTGTTGATTCTGAAATTGATGTTCAAGATTTAGTTACTCTTGGGAGAAGAATTGGAGGCTACGGCTTTCTTGAGCTTGAAGAAAGCGACATCCATGAGCTCATAAATCTTCATGACGTTGAACTGGCAGTCGACGAGCTCATAGAAATATCAGAGCAGGGTGAACCAGTTCAGAATGAGGAAGAAGTTGTACCCATCGACCACCTTTCAATTAAGAACCTTGAAGACTTGGCTAAAACTATCAATGAAGCGACAAGTTTTGCCGAATCGATTGATATAAATCCTATAAGAAGTTTTGCATTCAAGAAAGGTTTGGATAATTCGTTTTTGCCATACAAATTAATTTTAGAGGGGAAAAAAGCAGAGATAAAACAACCTACAATTTTAAGGTTTTTTACTTCCACCCGCTCATCAGCTACTGAACTGAATCCTGGCGATAACAGCAAACCTGGACTTGGACTTGGCACATCTACCAGCACTTAAGTTAAATATGAATTTATTATGTATGTAGAAATTATTTTGTTTAATTTTTTAAATGAACAGCTGAATATTTTTAAGTTAAAAGACATTTTTTATTTATAGTTTTGATTTAATTTATTCCTTACATATGAAAATTCGATGTTTATTAACATATTTATATATACATACTATGATTTCTGACATTTCTGGGACGCAACCCCATACTTTACTTCGCGGACTAACCCCAATATTCGCGAATTCAATATATGCGAGGTTTTTTGGGAACGCATCCCCCGCGAATATCGAGGGTTTAGTGTATTTAGGACATTTTCAATTCTTTTACAGATTGTTCGATTATACTAATACTTGATTATGATACCCAAGCCATCTACACATCCTTAGTTTTCAAAGTCGACTTTTTTAGCTTAGTTAGAAGCTCGTAAATTTATCTGAAATTACTAAAAGAATTGTCTAGAAGCACTTCTACGAATATACATAAATGCTCCACATGGCACCTTTGACTTTGAGCAGGACTCTAGAAATGCAGTCCCAACTAACAATTTAAAAGGCTCTTGGAAAAATTGAAGTAATGCTTAGAAAGCTTTTATTAAACTTTCGTAGAAGATGTGTTTTGTTGAAAGGTTTATTATGGTTTTTGGTAAAACCAACGCTAATAGCATATTTAAATGGGATTGTTTTAAATTCTGATTTTTATGTGAGCTTTTAAGTCTTTTATAAAAAGTATACACTTAATAAAGTCCCTTAAAAATCAGTTCGTCTTTTCTGAAGAAATCTTATTCTAGTAACATTCTTCAATGGTTTTGTGTAATTATATTATACGAAAAGTATTTTAAAAAACGGGATAAGCTCTCTCTGTACTACCAGAATGTGATAGGGCTGACGACTAAAATTAATAATTTTTATTTCTCATTAGTTAACTGTGATTTTGATTTGATAGCTTTATCTGAGACGTGGTTACACCAGGGCATTACAGATGCCGAGCTGTTTAATGACTCTTTTCAGGTTTTCCGTAGGGACAGGCATTCTGTTTCATCTGCACGAGGAGGAAGAGTTCTCATTGCATGTAGGAATTTTCTACATACTAAGTTTGCCGACCCTCTTCCTTTTTCTGATCAACTTGATCTGGAACAAGTCTCAGTAAAAATTTCACTTGATTCAGGCAACTTCTTCTTAATTTATTGTTACATACCTCCAGATATGTGTAATGTTGTTGATAATAATGGTTTGAGTCGGTATTATTATTCAACATATCGACCAATTGGGTTCTAAGGACGAAATTATCCTTGCGGGGGACTTCAACTTGCCCAGCGTACGGTGGGTAGTGGATGATGATGAAGATAGCTATCTTTCCCATAACTTTACTGAGGGACAATCACTGTTCCTCGACACCTTATCTATGTAGTTTAGAACTTTGCCTAATAAGCAATGTGAGTAACAATATGGGAAGACACTGAAGACAGCTTGAATTGGTGTTCTTTACCAACTCCACGCTTACTTTTGTTGAACCCAGTCTGCTCCCATTGACGAATTTGGACATGTTTCACCTTGCAATGCTTGTCACTTTTTATTGTCTCTCGGACGTGCGTATCGATAATCTCGAATGTGAATATAGTTTTAACTTTAGAATGGTTGATTTTGAGGCTCTGAATGAATATATTGGTGATTTAGACTTCCATACCTGTCTGTCTAGTGACGACATCGACAGGAACGCATGTGGTTTCTACGAAGCTTTCGGAAGGTTTGTCCCTTATGTGCGGGTTAGAAGTAGAGAATCCGCTCCCCCCTCGTTTAATAGAGAAAGAAAAACTCTCAGGAATAGGAAAAGTAGACTCTGTGGGCAGTGTTAACTCTAGGCGTGAATTTATTCTCTGCTACGAACATTTCATAAGTCTTCTTCATATAATGAGCGAGAAAGCTCATTATATGAAGAATACCTTCAGAACCTAAGAGGCAACTTATTCTCTGACCCATTCTCTGCATTTTTTGATTTTGTGCAGAGAAGGGTGGATAAATACCCATCGACTATGAAATTCGGGTTAACTTCCAGTAACGATTCTAAGATTATTTGTAATTTATTTGCTAAATATTTTAGGGGCGCATTTGAATCATCTGATTTTTATCCAGATAGTACCAACTTTCCGCACATTGATAATATAAATACACCCGCGTACCTATTCCATATATCACGGAGGAGATCTTGTCCAAGCATATTGTAGATCTTCCGGATGACTTTTCTCGTGGCCCTGACGGGGTTCCTGCTGTTGTCTTAAAGTGTTCTTCGACGTTATTATGTCCCTTACTTTTACTCTTCCGGCGGTCTTTCACGGTGGTCCGTTTCCCTGCAATAGAAGAGAGATTGCTTACTACAGACCTATTGCCAAATTGTCTTGCATTCCAAAACCCTTCGAACTGATGATCCAATCCCAATTGTCTATGGGGAGTAGGTGTTAAATCTCTAGCCGGCAGCATGGGTTACTTCAGGGTAGGTCCACGGTTTCTAATTCGGTGGAGTTTGTTTCTGGCAATGTGGATGAATTTTTGGATGGCTGCCAAACTGACTATACCGATTTTAGTAAGGACTTTGATAAGCTGTTGGGTTTCCCGCCCCACTCATTTCATGGATTAAGTCGTATTTATCCAATAGGACTTATAGAGTGGCTCCTTCTGGCGTTCCCCAGGGTAGTCATACTGGTCCTTTGTTATTCATCTTATATATTGATGATATTACTTATTTGCTTCAAAGATGTGAAATTCTTAATTTGCTGGGATTTATCCTCCGTTGGTCCAGAGAATTTCCTAGCCCTCACATAAGACTTCATCTTTATACATCCCTTGATAGACCACTGCTCGAGTATGCTAGTCCGGTTTGGTCTCCGTTTTACGGATCTCACATTAAACGTTTTGAATTAGTACAGCGTAGATTTGTGAGATCGGCCCTTCGTGCCCTGCCCTGGAGTGACCGTCTAATTCTGCCTCCATATGATGAGCGATTGAGACTGCTACAATTTGCTACTATCGAGAAGCGTCGCTGGGTTGCTGATATAATTTTTCTACACCAGCTTCTGCAGGAAAAGCTTGACAGTGCGGAACTTTCTTCCAAAATATTACCTAGAGAACTGCGCTATTCCCTTCGAAACCATTCAAGCTTACAGATAGCTTTCTCGCGCACTAATTATGGTATGTTCGAGCCAGTTAACCGCATGTGTAGATTTGCTAATGATATTGGTGATGTTTTCAGCAATAACGTGGACAAGTTAACATTAAGGAGGAGCCTCTACAACTTATAACCATCCTGTGGTACTCACTCGTTTTTGTAGACCTTTGTTAAGCTTTTCTATGTTGGTTTGTGTATGTTTTGTATTAGCTTGGATTAAGCGTTTTCTGTTGCCTGCGCACCCCTGATTGTTGTGTTTGGGTGTGTTTTGATTTTTTCGTTTACCAATTTTTTTTTTGCATGTTGGTGTGGGAGCCTCAATTACCTCAATATTTTGTTATATTCTGGTGGGTAGGTCAATTGATTCCTGGCTTATGCCTATGAAGTGCACCTTTTGAGTTAGAAGGGTTAATTCTATAAAATAGTAAAAAAGCTTTAATTGTCCCGACTGTAAGGCAGCACTAATGGCTTTCTCATCCGACGTAGTCACTTCTATGCTAGTAAAGGAGTGTAAGGGAACCCGAAACATGATCACACGCTGCTGGGTTCCCACTGATAGAGGAGTGAAAGATTTTGAGAGAGCAGACAATCTCGCTTAAGAAGGTTCACAAAAAGAGAATCTCCGTCCCTTATTATCCGAGAAATAAAGGAACTAACCAAAAGAGGACACAATCGGAGGAATGACCACTAAAATAGACGTAAGCAAAATCGAATGGTTGATGAAAAATAATAAAAGCAATATAAAGCTAGCAATAGCCACAATCACTGGCCATTAGGGGCTGAACAATGACATCCATACTACATATAAAAAAATACAGCTCTCCCATGTGCTCGTACGACATAGAGAACGAGACAATAACGCATTTAAATATCCTCGTGATGTTATCGAAAGTTTCAATACTTTAGGGATTCTAACTCTTATCTCGACTGATCCGCAAACTAAAACGGAACCCAAAAAAGTGAGTTTTGGTAGGCGAGCTAGACGCCTTGTGAGCCACACTGGTGGGTGAGATTAAGATAGATGGAAAACTATACTTTTGAGGTAAGTATCCCAGTGACCTTAAGGTACATGTGAAGAGTCAGTTAGTCCTCAGTCCCCTTTAAATCTATATCTACAAGCAAATACTTGCTTTGGCCCGAGGAGTCCGAGGTGTAGAATTAAAACTGAATTAGTCCAGGTATTATTTACTGAGTTGACAGGGCCCGAATAAAGTGATCTGATTAAGATAGTCTCTAGATAGTTGTTTCTAGTAGAGTAAAAATCTCACACCGCCCGAGGCATCCTCATCATATAGATCATAACCTATTTCCACTCAGCACTCTTCATTTTTGTATCATATCTGTTCGATTTGACTAGTTAATCAAACAATAGTTGCTCGAGGTAGAACTCAGCCCCAACCAGAAATCCATTCGAACGAACACTTAAAAAATATTTCTGAAAATTCTTAAACTTAATTAAGCCTATTTTTATAAAATTCTTAATACAAAGGAGACCTGTCATAAACTTTTAAGAAGATTGCGATATATCATAGAAACGAAAAGTTCTTACTGCAAATTATTAATGGCTTCATATTACTTTCGAAAAATCAAGCCCTTTATGAGCAATTAAATCTCAAGAATGTTTAAATATTTACGGATGACTTAGTTTAAAAGATATTAAATTTTTGTCTGTTGCACAGAATACCAATATTCAAAAGCAAACTTGAGCATATTTTTATATACATGCAATTGTACCGGGTTCCAATGATAAATTAATTAAAAATTATAAACAGAATACAGGGCCAGACGTCCAGTACAACATATCTTGCTTTTTGTTCATTTCACAAATAATTTCGTCAAAATTATTGAATGTAAATGTGGATGCCGAAATGAAACGGGAGTAATGATTCACTGGCAAAATATTTAATTTCGCGTATTGAAATCTCTGTATTTATCGTACATGCCATGTTTATTTACTGTTTTTTTATATTCCGAATTAATTAATTCGATTTACAATTTTCAATAATTGTTCTCTTATTTGACAGATTCCAGGCGGTTCAAATATTACAATAAGTTTTAATGAAAGCATAATTAAATATATTTTCTTTATGAAATAAGTAAAATGTATTCCACAAATTGAGATAAATACATATTCATACATAGTATATACCTTACGGGCTTATTTTTCAAAAATACTCTCCATTTTATCAATTTTATTAAGAATTTGTATTGAAGAAATTAAATGAACTTTTTTAAAAAAGTTTTTTGTCTTTATTTATACAGGATGTTCCCCATAATATTTACTAAAATAAGTCGGGAGATAGATCTTACCTCGGCAAACAAAAAATTTTAATTGTATGGGAATTCTCAACCATTTGGGAGGTACAGGGTGGTTCATCTATTCCAAATTTTCATGGTATGCATGTCACTCTTTTATTTGTAGCTTTTGATTTACTCAACGCAGCGACACAATGAATGTCTCAAAAAATTCTCAGCAATGTTGATCTATTCCTGCTATTGCAGGTACAGCCATTTTCAAAAGTGATAAAAATATTTTGAAATTACCAAAAATTTTGAATTTTCACAATTTTTCTCCAAAATACATGGAATCAATAAATACGCCACTTTTTTAACACCTTTTGAGCTTTCCAAAAAGGAACAATATGTACAGGTAGAGAAAGAAAAAACCGCATCCTTAGAAATTCATGATTACCTAATTATTTTTTTTCACTTTATCTAGGAAATTCTTTAAATAAACAAAATTGAAGATAAAGGTTTAAAAATGTTTGTTTAGGGTTAACAGATAATTAGTTTTATTTATTGCTGCAAAAAATATAAAAAATTGTTAGTATAATTTTGTTTTATTACCGATATTAATCTGTGTTAGCCAGAGTTCACACCTTTGTATCCCAACGTTCTGTCATTTATACCCGATGCAAATTTTGCTATAAAAATGGTTCAGTCAGCAAGAATATCGATCATAGTTGAAAAACAAATGGATAACTATGGGTGTTCTTAAACTAAAATTATTAAAAAATGTAAAAATTCAGTTTAAAGGAATAAGCGCATATAATATACATTTATTGTGTAGTATACAGGAACGAGAAAGCGGCTATAGTGGAATATGAAAAAAGATTCTTTAGTCAACGGGCACCTCTAAGAGCAGTATATTCGCGGACTTTACGAAGGTTCAGAGAAACCGGCAGTATAACTTCAAACAGCACGGAATTACGATCGGAAACATCGGGATATCATTTTCGTCGGGAAAGACCCCGACACAAGCCCGAGACGAGTCGCAAGATAATTTGGAGCATCTTTAGTTAATGTTTGGAGGGTTATTCATGTTCATATCATCATATTCCAGTTCAAGGACTACTGGAAAGATATTACGAGAGAAGATTGAAATTGTGCATTTGGTTTCTGGAATGCGATATTGAGAACTGGGTCGCATTCTGTGAAAGGATGAACCGCAGTTCACCGGGGAAGGTATCAAAAACTTCCACAACCTCCATATCTGGTCGTATACTAACCCACATAGGACAAGCGGAACTCTTTTTAGCCCGAATTCTGAGCTGGTATCATCGGCACCCATTTAATAGGACCATTTATTTTGCCGCAAGTGCTTAAAAGACAAACTTATGGGGACTTTTTAGTAAATACACTTCTATATCTACTACAGGACATCCCTCTGGATAATCTTCAATGTTTGCCAACATGATGTAGCCACAAAGCATACTGCCAACATTGTGAGGAAATATTAAATGACAAATTTCAGGACCGCTGGATTGGACGAGGTACACCGATTACTTGGAATGCTAGAGCTCCAGCTCCTTACTCCGTTGAATTGTATTTATAGAAGGCAATGAGGAATGAAGTTGATTCAAGGTCTGTTAAAGATTTAAGACGAAAAAGTTAACAGAATTGAAGTCGTCTGAGGAGTAAGTGATAACGTGTCGTCCTACCAATCCGGAGTTCCCATGTTCGAATCCCACCGGATCCACTGATGTTTTTTGCTGACAATAAATACACAACACAGTAAAAAGGCTATGGGGTTGCAGAGAAAATGTCAGTGGTTCGGATTCCACTTTAAATTGTAGATCCACTTGCAACAGTTTTCTCGAATCGGGTGATATTCTTCTACCGCCCCATGCCCCCACAAGGGGTTACGGGAACTAAAGAGAAGAGTTAGCAGAATTGGAGCTAAAGGAACAAAATTAGGAAAAGGTTGGTTACAATACGCCTTAAACAGGAAATTAGAAGCAGGTTATTGGCATACAATGAAATTGGTGAAGGAAATTTCGATTAGATTTTGTAACATACTAAGATTAATTGCGATAAGTTGCGAATCAATAAAGAGCATTTTACGGTAAATTTGAGATTATTATCTTTAAATTTGAAATTTTTATAATATTCCCGATAAGGTTTTCTATGAATAAATTTATGCATCCTTCCCCTTGTACTTTTTGGTAAGGTAATGAATGATATGCGCAACTTTTGGAAAGGTCATTCGGTTAGTAGTTTTCTAATCTAGATGTCGTTGTGTTTGGTTAGGTCAAAAGATAAAAATAAAAGAGTGATGTGCGTACAATGAAAAATTTGAATTAATGAATCACCCTCTAACTCCTAAGCGGTTGAGATTGTTCCCTTTCCTCTAATTATTATTAGAAAAAACATTGGTAAATTTTTTTTTACTATTTTTAGGAATCATTAAGTCTGCCTCGCATATATGGAAATGTGTTTAACACTCTCAGAAGCACTACGTCTTCAACCCGTTAATTCGATTGACGGTAATTGTCGTTAAGAAAGGCGAAATTGGGATATTCACTCTATCATTTAGTATCAGATTGATGAACACAGGCCCGTGGGGGGAGGGGGGGGGGGTTCAAACCCCTCCCAGGAGGGATTTAAAATTTTTTAAACTTCTTGATTAGGAAAAATTTGACTGAACTACTAAAAAAAACCTAAAATGTATATGGCCGCCAAGCCTGGACCCATCCCTGTAAGAACGCCACTCAGATATCTCAGCTGTCAGTAATCGCCTTAACTGCGTCCTACAGAGAAATAGACTGCCCAACGGATTGTCCAGAGGTAAAAGACTAAGCACCGTCTCTCAGGAGCAGCTTATAGACAACTTCCCTCTGAACTCTACAAAGAACTTCCTTGCCCAAAACAAGAGTTTGGCCTCAGCAGACCCCTCTAACACCCAAAAAGCTGCGTTTACCAAACGAGTAGCAGCCATCTTCCAAAAGGACGCAAGTGGTTCGCCCCGTTTCATTAAATTCTAAGAATTTTAGAAAGATCGCAAAATACAATTTTACCCAGTCGGTCATAGACCGAAGTAGCGCAGATAGAACGATCTCACCGAGTAATTGAAAGTTTGTAGATATCCCGTTGACCAAGGTTCATAAGAAATCTGCCTGTTGATAGAATCGAAACTGTTCTAAAAGACCAAATCCCGAACAAACCGTGGTCTCGAACTTTAATCCCGCCGTAAGAGAAAGAAGGGCGTCAACTCGTTGACGAAGATGGACTATGGAGTTTATTTATTTATTTATTTTTTTACAAATTCGCCAAATACTGACTACTAATAAATCAAATCTAACAACCGCAAATGAAACGTTAAATAAAAATTCAGAAACAAGCGACAGAATAAAAGTTGTCCATTTAATAACTGAGTGAAAGATTTTCAAGGAACCCTCCTCCTTCTATCACGCTTATATTGAATTTGGACTAGCATTACACAAGCAGGCAAAATAGGCAAAGAAAAAACTCGGATATGTATAAAACTGCACTAATAAATAGCTTAAATGTATGTTGAAAGCCATCCTAGCATCGATACTAGGTAGACCATAATAATATGGTCTTCAATAATACGGTGGACATCCTAACGCTTAGTTTTAATAAAGCTGCTCAGATTTCCTTCCCGACCGGTATCCTATAGAAAACCCAAGACCTCTGTGGAGGTCGACAGAAATCATCACCCTTAGACGGGAGTGTCGACTTTGCAATCACACAAATATAACTTTCCACTTGGGAGGAATTTTTTTTCGTAGACCTCAGCGTTGCAGTTGCAAAAGCTATTAGGCATTCCTTCGCATCACAAGACAACATTAAAGGTTTCGAAAAAACTTAATGATTAAGCAGGGTTTCTTTTGCAAAATACTTTTGGATTTAAAAAATACTTCCTCACAACTCGGACTTCAGTCAAATAGTTTGTTAGAACGGATAAGTTCATATAATGGCTGTAGCAATGAGGACTGCACAGATATAAACTTCCGATAATACGTAAGTAGACCCAGATATGACTTAACTTACGTGAAATTTTCAGGAATTGGCGCGTTTCTTATGGCTCCAACTTAACTTGGCGGTTTGGTTCCATCCAGGGTGACCAAATGTCCCAAATATTCTACTTTTGTTTTAACATCCCAGTTGACCCTAGTGTACAGTATAAGTGTAAACTGCTACAAATGTTAACTCCCTTTTTTCGAGTATGATCAAAACTCTTTTTAAGTTTTGAAAGCACTCCTGTTTTGTTTTTCCGTTTTTTAGGACATCATCGCGCACCTCGTAACACTTCGTCCAAAGCTTTCAGTCCATATGGCAGCCTAGTAAGTTTATATAACCCTATATGAGTATTCTCCGCGAATAATTTCTGCGATTCTTTCGAAATATTTAGCTGTTACTAAACTCGAGTTAAATCGAGGACACAGAACCATTTACCTCCCCATAAAGGTACTAAAATATCCATAATATTTTTGAGAGCATAGTGTTTCATATCAGTAACTTTCTGAAGAGATACCTTGAAACCTCCATTCTTCTTGACTATACTAGGGGACTAGCCCAGTTACTGTACTTTACTTTAAAGATACCACTCTCTTTAAAGCGATGAATTTCTGTGTCTACCTTTTCTCGCAAAAAATATGGAACTAGATAAGCCTTATAAAAAAATAGGGATGGTATATTATTTTACCACTATCGATGCCATAGATCCCTTTATCCTAGACCACTCTTCTAAGAAGACACTGAAGATCTGCTTGCGAAGATTATTGAGTAAATCTTCTATTAAGTAGGATGACACACACAGCTTGTCCGCATATAATAACTGACATTTTTAAAGAATAAACCCTATTTTACAGGATGAGAGTACAAATGACCTATCTAAAAGGTCCGTCCGGGCAAAAACGAATCAGACAAAAATTCCGCGGAAAAACGAGTTAACTTCTTAACTTCATTAAACTTGCAATTACTTTTTGGTATAACGTCGTTTTGCCCTTCTAAGTAAGCGGTTTTTCTAATCCTTTCTTCACCCTGATATATCGTATGCATCTTTTTGGCAAAGCTATAAAGTGGCCTTAAGTTAAAAATAAAAAGCAGGTGTATGAATTCATACGTTTTTAGAGCGGACAGTGAGTAGTTTTTTATCTCTTTTTAATGTCGCTGCGTTAATTATATCAAAAGATCAAAATAAAATAATGATGTGCAGACCTTGAAAATTGCAAATTTATGAATCATACTTTACCTCTCAAACGTTTGAGTTGACCTAACCCCTTCCAATCGGTTTTTCGTGTTTCTAGGTGGGTGCTATTATCGCACTAATTTTGGTGATTCTTATGTGAAACATCCTGTATATAACTTGCATGTTTTTAACTCGGATGTTGATGACTTCTATAAATAGTGTGTAGATGACTTCTATAAATAGTGTGTTAACTGCCTCCATCTCAATTTTGTAAATGTACTACCATGTCCATTTAACGCAAAAAATCATTCTGAATTTTTTATATACATTGTCTAAAGTGGAGAAAACAAAAGACTTACCTGTCACACGTACCTCTCGCCGTTCATTTGAACATCCTTGACGCCATCCCTTCTAGGGTTACCGCGACCTTCAGTTTTGTAAAGAGATGGTCCAAAGAGCTAAACGATCCTTTTGCAACAAAGCTTCTACTATATTTTCATAAGACAATTCTGGAGTACGCCAGCTCAATTTAGTCACCCTTCTACGGTGTGCGTGCACATTAACCGAATTGAGGTTATCAGACAAAGATTCGTATGGTGCACTCTTAATGGTTTTGTTTGTCCCTATACCGCTTTATCGAAGTAGGCTTAAACTATAGTAGGAACAATAGAATATAGAATCGTGTTTGCTTTTGAATGTATACAAGGGGCTACTAAATCCTCTGAGCTTTTGAGTACTTTAAATGTGAATAGTTCACGTCGTCCCTTGAGGAATGATGACCTTTTTCATAATCCTTAACGTACTACTGACTACGGTATGCACGAGCCTATTCGTTGAAAAACAGACTCTCGAATTTTCTACCGCCAGTTCCATAGTTTGGACTTTCATCTCTGTAAGAACCAACTAAAAAATTGGCTGGGTTAGAGATTTCCTTTTTATATTTTATTGTAAATATTTGAAGTAATCTGTTAAAAGATAAAGTTATATTACCTAAGTAAATAAAATTATAATAAATAATTAATTTACAACGCCAGCGAATGAATCCTAAACCGAAGCTATTGAAGCTACCAAACATGTTGCCGGGGATTCCCCGAAACAAAATAATTCTGAAAATACATATATAATAATTAAAGGAATTTGGTGGTGAAGTTTGAAGCTATCTAGTGTGCATACTGTAAATGCGCCCTACCTATACTTTCATGTTTATCATATTTAGTTTTTTTTAATAAATTAATGTGATTGTATTGCAAAAAAAAATATTATTGAATTACATAACAACATTCCCAAAATAACAAGAAATTAAATTAAATAAACTTTAATTCTAATTTCTTTTGAAAACAAAAATATCTCACATAACCTTATATTTGTGCACATTCCCAGAGCAAAGTTGTTAACATTGTGCTAAACACAAAAATGTTTAAAACCAGCTTCACTTTATATCTTTTAAAACGATGCTAAATAATCACATATGAGGTAGTGTATCCTTCCTAGTAAATGCACCTTGTAACAATAGTAGCACCAGGAAACCTAAACGTTGCAGAACAAACCGATTTTAATTAAAATAGTTAATGCTAATGAATGAAAATTACATAATTACATACTTTTCTGCTTTCAACATCTCCGCAGGGAGACATTTTATACTGCTAATCTCTTAAAAATAAGCTTAATGGTTGCAGTAATGTGAAACAAGCTGGTAACAAATTTCGAGATAAGACTTTTCCCTGAATGCAGCTCTTATCACAACACTCATTACAGCAACGGGTTGTCTAATTCAAGTGCCTCAGTGGAATTTTTCCTTCTCTTCTCCTTATTATTAACAAATTGAAAGGGCAAAAAGGTTGCAGTTTTCCGGTAAGGAGCTTAAAGTAATTTATTTTCTAAAAAGTACGGTAGCATTTTACAAGCAATAAATTAGACCTCGCTGAGAAAACTTGTTAATTTCTCATGTTAATGCAAACATTACAAAAAAAATTGCTTTGAGTAGTATAAAGGTGTAGAAGGGATTTCATTAAACCGATGTAGGGTGTTTAGGCGTGTTGGTTTGAAGCGAACGGTTTGTAAGTAAAGACCCAATAAACTCATAAAAATTTTTAAATAATTTCATAATTTTTTATTAAGTCTAAAGAAAAAATATCCTTGCACTTGCTTTTCGGTACTGATTTCTCAAAATTTTTAATTTTGCTTCTCACCAAATGTTTGTTGTATATATTGCGTATGCCACGCATTTACCACAGAAGTTTCAATTAGCATTTGTGAGTTTTTCCTAAGCAGCTGATTTTTGAAGCTAATAATTGCGCACAGTTGTTGTTTTCATTTTACCTATGGTGCTAAAAATTTCTGTACTGCAAATATATGTATGTATGTTTTTCTTCAAAAATTGGGTTTTTAGGTTTTTTTTTGTGTACCCTGGGTGCAATTCTTTTAACGAGGGGCGCCTCCGTAGGGTCTTCCATCTTTCCCGAACACATTGAACTTCGACTCATCGCTCCAAACGACTAGTTCCCAAAAGTTTTGTTCCTTCAAAATAAAAAAAGGTACACAAAAAAAAACCGTAAAACATGGTGGCCCGTCAGTATTGGTTTGTAAATGTTTTACTTCATCTGGCGTTGGTCCAATTGAAAAGATAGATGGAAAAATGGCTGGCGAAATGTATAAAGGAATTTAAAAAAAAAATTTAAATGGGGATTTCGCAGACAATTTGCCCTAAGCCTGGGTCTTTTAACAATATAACAACCCGAAACACCGCTCCCGGGTCGTTAAATCTTGGTTGGAGGCCAGCCGCATAAAAATTCTGTAGTGACCTGCACAAAGTCCCGATTCGAACCCAATCGAAAACTTTTGGGGGATCATAAAAAGACTGTTGCAGCGAAAAAACCCCACAATAAGCATTCTCTTTGGGATATTATTCAGCAAGAGTGGTACAACATTTCTTCATTCTAATGTGCGGCATTGGTTAATACTATGAAAAGCAGATGTGCGGAAGTCATTAGAAACAAGGGCTTTCCAACTAAATATTAAATCTAAGTTAGGTAAAATCAAATTATAAATAAAAAATATGAAGAATTTAATTTTTTCCACAGGTTATGAATTTATACACAAATGAGTTTATTTTTTTAACCGACTTCCCAAAAACAAAGGTTCTAAGTTCGACGCGTATTTTTTATTTTTTTTAAATTGTTTTTTTATGTCTGACCGGGCATAACTTCGTAACGCGTCGACCGATTTTGATGATTCTTTTTTTTGTTGGGTAGAGTATGTTCACCGATTGGTACCATGTCAAAAATATTTTTGGTAGGGTGGGGGTGGGGGTGAAAGCTAACTTTGTAACGCGTGATCCGATTTGGATGGTTCTTTTTTTGTTGTACAGAGTGTGATCCCTCAGTGCTAACAGGAGAAAAAAAAGTTGGCCTAGGGTGGGGGGAGGGGGAGGGGTAGTCTAACTTCGTAACGCGTGGACCGATTTGGATAATTCTTTTTCTGTAGTATGTTCCGTGGTTGATACCAGGTGAAAAAAATATTGGGGGTTGGGGATGGGATGTGGGGGTGGAACCTAACTTTGTAACGCGTGGTCCGATTTTGATGGTTCTTTTTCTGTTGTATAGAGTATGATCCCCCATTGCTAATAGGAGAATAATTTGGTCCTATATTGAAAGGTGTGGGTGGGGGGGGGGGGGGTAGTAACTTCGTAACGCGTGAACTGATTTCGATAATTCCTTTTCTGTTCGGTAGAGTATGTTCCTTGATTGATACCATGAGAAAAAGAGTTTAGTTGAATGGGGGTGGGGTAGGGGGTTAAAACAAACGTGTAACTTGTGGACCAATTTGGATGGTTCTTTCTTCGTTGTATAGAGTAGAAGACACTAAAAATTGTAAAATAAAATAGTTTTTAAAAAAAGGTTAAACCGACTTCACAAAAAGCGCCAAAAAGCATAAAATAATATATGAGCACAAGTGTACCTGTAAATATTATACCTGACCTGTGCAGATATAGTTCTGCAGTTAACTCAGGAACATCAAACTTGCAGGCACAAGTTCAAATTGTAAAACAAGTACCTGTGAAGAACTCTGGTTTTCTACTGACAACAGATAATGATAGCAAGGCCATTGTGGTTTTAGAGTAATAAGGCTGGTCGAAATCCACCTTCAAACGTTGCCTCGATTCGTGGTAGTTCCTTTTCCGCACCGGCAAGGGGTGGAGGGAATTATAGAATGAAAGAAAGAGACGCAGTAGCTATTCTTATCAATCCCTATGAAAATTAGTATGGATTATTTTTGCACACTTGTAACAAATAATGCTCGCAATTTATATAAATTTCCATTTTGAATAAAAACTGAACATGTTTGATGATTATAACCAATTGAAATAGATTAAGAGTCATGATATATCAATGCAAGGAAAGCCAGTTATGCTTTAATACAATGGGGAGAAAAGAATATGTCAACGACCTTGTTTTTAAGAAAAACCGGTCTTTTTAATAAAATAGCCGTTAAACAAAAAATTTAACCGACTTCACAAAAAGCGCATTACGGGGGGGGGGGGAGGGTGTTAATTTTCAATATTTTAAACAAATTTTTAAATAAACAAACAAAAAATATGGTAAATAAAAATTTATTTTTCAGTTAAGAACATAATAGTACAACATTTCAAGAATCTTCTGTTAAATTTTTGGGTAAAAATATTGTGAATTGAGCGACTGACATTAAATCTTCGTATACACAAAAAAAAAGATATTTTGCGGTGATCATCATAACTCATTACTGGATCATATGTTGACAAAAACCCAAAAAGATTTCGTTAGTTTATGAGTTTTTCGAGGTAACAACGTCAAGCTTTTGTTTATTTTATTGATTTTTTAGAAAGAAAAAAAACGCATTCTTTGAATTCATGAAAATTTATTGATAAAAATCGACGAAGTTATTGTTGTAAAATTATTTATAATTATAAGAAATACAAAATCTCGACGTTGTTACCTCATAATTTATGTATAAAAGAAGTGTGCAAAATTTGAGAAAGATCGGATGAGTAGTTTTTGAGTTACAGTGATCACCGACTTTGAAAAACTAAATCTGAGAAAAACGCGTTTAAATTTTTAACACTGCTCTTTTGTATATGGGATGTATCGAATGGAGGGAGACCCGATGCACTGTATCTCCGGCAGTTTTGCTCCAATCGACCTTAACCAGATACTCTTGAAGAGTTGTACTTTCAAATAAAAAAAAAATATGTATATATATAGGATCTTCAACTGTGGTTGGTTAGTTGTCTTGTTTGTTTAATTTGCACCGACTTGAAAATGTCGTACTAGCTATAAAACTAAAAATCAATTTATGCTTTGTAGCGTTTTTCGTAAATTCGGTTAAACTTTTTTTTTTAAACTATTTATTTATATTTATTTTTTACTTTTTAGTGTCTTCACATATACGACTCGAAGAATGATGCCCATACGAACAAAGAAATTTAAAATGTCGCAAAGATAGTGCATTCTAAAGAAAGTAAACAGAATTATCCAATCCGGTCACCCTTTCATACTCTCACCTTAGGTACAAAATTCTTACCATGCGCATATTGTGCTATGTTCTCTATACAGGAAAAGAGAGTCAGTCGTAGTCAGAGAATCATCGTAGTCACTCTAGATACACAATTTTTATCATTTACCAATCAGAAAATGTATTCTGTACAACAGAATCAAAATCGGTCAATGCCTTACGAAGCTAGGCGCCGCCCAACCTTCAACTCTCATCACAGGCCACAATTCTTGTCAAAATATACTGTATACAAAAAAAAAAGAATTATCCAAATAATTACGAAATTAGCTTTCAAACCTACCATCAAAAATTTTTGACATGGTACCGAATACTTTACTCAACAAAAACAGAAGCATCCAAATCGGTCCTCGCGTTACAAAATATTATGACCGGTCATACATAAAAAAAACATTGGGAAGTCGGTTAAAAACATTTACAAAAAAAACTGAAATTTGAAGTTTGAAAATTTTTATTTCCGAAACGGCAGGCGGTCAGGATCTTTCTCATGCCTTCATTGAACGACGAATTTGATGTGTATTTGTCAACAATAGTTTGAGTATTTGAATTATAAAAAGCCGCAGCTGCTTCATCCTAAGAAAACCTCCCTCTTCCTTAACTGAGACAATTTGTTGATTCTCTTGACAATATCTGATTTTCCAATATTTTCAATTTATTTGCGACCAGTTTTCTGTTTAAGCGAAAATTCCTTATATGAACATTCTGTTTTCGAGGGTGAAGGTGAACTTATGTGTCCTCGTTTTTGCTTCCCTTTTATAACCTTTATATGTAGGGAAAGTTTCAAATAAGGGGCATTTCGACTGGGTGTTTTTCTGAAGTGAACTGTCGCTAACTTCATTCTAGGGTCGCCACAGAGAGATTACGGTTTTGTCTCTCTTTTAGGCTAGATGGTCAGCTTACTCCTTCACATACACTTGCGTTTAGTTAGCGCTTTCTCCGCATGTGCGCTGTTCAGCTAAGGAATTCTCTGCCCGTTGGGCTTTGCGTAAGTTGTTTCAAACAATTCTGTAATTGATTTCTACATCATCCACAATTTTGAAGTAAAAGGGAGATATACGGTGATTTCTTGATTATTTCGTAATTTCATTTCGTTTATCAATGAAAACCGATAATAAATTTAAATATTTCTAGAAAATTAATAAATCTATATGGATGGATATACATGTATATTTTATACATATATAAAGTTATATATATACATACATATAGATGGAGCTAAAGAAGTTTTACTTCAGTCGTGTGGTCCAAAGCACACTCATATTTTTTTATAACACTCTTTTTTTGAGAATCACGTAGATTTAGCTTTTTGTAATAGAATAGCAAGTTTAAAGCTAAAGACTAGGTATTCTCCAAATATGTAAGTTATTACTAATAATAATGATGCATCATTCATTAGAGCTTGTTACAGCCTCAGTGGGTAAAATTTTGCGTGCTTTTTATGCTGACGCTGTCAACAATCTCCCATCAAAAATCAATAATTATGTATTTCTTTCAAAATTTTGATAGCATTGGTATCAGTGAAATGTAATTCCGGCAGGATACAGCCAAAGCTATTTATCTCTTGAAAGTAACATTGAAAAATTTAGTCATTGGATAACCAGCCGGTTGTCTTGCTAGGTCACATAGTTAGAATATTTGTTACAATATGAACATTATATTATTATACTGATAAACCGACCACAAAGTTTTCTACTTGCAAGCTCTATAAAAGCTCGATAAAATTGTCAATGAAGCTAAAGATTTCACGGATAGCGGAAGTGAATATGTGTCCATTTGTAGCGGCAAGAAAATATCTGATGTAACTATGCCAATCTTACTGACAAAGGAGGACTTAATGAGCAGGAAAATTAAAGAAACATATCGCTCCAGCGGAAAATGGTATCCTACAATTGCGGTCAAAGTTATCAAACACTATATAATTCAAATCTTGTTTAAGAGTTGTACCAATAGGACTAAAATTATCTTTAAAATTTAAAGAACATAAATCACCTTTCGTGTCCTATTATCATTACCTATTTTGTTGCGATCAGCTTGGATGGGCTTCGCTTTGTGGTTTTAGTTGATTTTTTGATAATAGGACACGAAAGGTGGTTTATGTTCTTTAAATTTTTAAGATAAACTCTTAAACAAGATTTAAATCAGACACCATGTCAAGGAAAGAGTTAAACAGATACACCCAACTGAAGATCAAGGTGAAGTTTATTTTGGCTGATATCCATTTTTTAGATGACTGCAAGAGAAGAAGAGTTTCCCCTAGGTTCCTGTCTATAAAAGTCCGCCCAGATAACAACAGATCAAGAATAGCGAAAGAACATGCACAGAATGTTTGGATGAAGAAAGAAAGAGATTTTTTGTATTCGAAATTACAAGAGATGGAATTTCAGCTTTATATACTGCAACTCAAGCTTACGAGAAATTTAGACAACGTTGGATATGAATGTTTTAAATTGTTTGACGCGAGAGTATTTGAGGTGGTTAAATACAAATTAAAGATTAAATGTTCTCGGTTAAAATCAAAATTGAACGCTTTAGTGAAAATTAAGAATAAGTCTGTGAACTATAATCTGATAAGTAAACAACCTGAAAAAATCGTTAGATGGTAAGACTTTAGTACATAATTTTTCTTCTGAAACTTTTACGGAGGACGAAATGGATTTGCTAAGGAAGGGACTTAACTACGCGTTTAAACCCCCGAAACCCCCGATTGATGATATTGTGGCTGATGTAGAGATCGGTATTTGGCACCTACGACATGAACAAAAAGAGGATATACGATTAAACACCAAAAAAATTCTTGAAAGTTTACAACACACATCGAAGGACAATAATCGGAAGCAGATATGCAATAAAATAAGAAGTTTGAAGTCGAAACGATGTTTTTATCTGAAGGCAGATAAAGGTAATTCGTTGGTGATTCTAGACAAGTCGGATTACATAGACAGAGTAAATAACTTAATTAACGATGGCAAGTACAAAAAATTGGATAGAAACCCGTTACCTAAAATGGTAACTCAAGTAGAGGAAATGCTAAAGAAGCACGAACATCGAGTTGAGGACCCCCACTGGAGGAAAAAGTTGACGGTCTCTAACCCACGGATCCCGACATTATATGCCCTACCTAAAATTCATAAACCTGGAAAACAAATGAGACCTATTTGCGCGAATATCAGTGCACCCACGTCCAGAGTGTCAAAGTGGTTGGTAGATGAGTTTACCAAGTTAAATGGTCCAGTAGGAAAATATGTACTTAATACATACGACTTTGTTGAGAAATCGAAAAACATCAAACTACACGATAACGAGATACTTGTCTTCTTCGACGTTTCAGCCCTTTTCCCTAGTGTACCAATAAAGGAGGCATTGTGTTTTCTAAAGTATTGGTTGG
Source organism: Leptarthrus brevirostris (assembly GCA_964036015.1). Lineage (NCBI taxonomy): Eukaryota > Metazoa > Arthropoda > Insecta > Diptera > Asilidae > Leptarthrus > Leptarthrus brevirostris. Next base: position 32,333,458 of record OZ038371.1, read on the forward strand.
TTGAACAACATGTTGAAGAAGTCTTTGTATGCAACAAAATATATTCTGCTTCAACAACGAATACTATCTACAGACCGAAGGTACTTACATGGGCAACAGCTTATCTCCCTTTATAGCAAATCTATTTATGTGTAAGTTCGAGTGTGATATATCTGATGATCCTAATTTCCCCCGTGTGTGGTTACGTTACGTAGACGACATCTATGCTGTACAAAAAATAGACAAAATAAAAGACACCTTGATCCTCTTATATTTAATATTTGTATAGCTTGCGGTTTTTTGTTGCGATCAGCTTGGATGGGCTTCGCTTTGTGGTTTTAGTTGGTTAGTTGATAATGAATACTTTGTATTCGAAACGCGTCGCAGTTTTTTAAGTTTTTATTTGTTAATAAAAATTTTTTGATAATGGGACACGAAGGGTGGTTTATGTTCTTTAAATTTTAAAGATATATAATTCAATTTTGAAAACTAGATGAAGCTAGAAATTAAGATCATCACAGAAATTTTTTGTCAAATCATACTGGTATTAAAGCACCTGCGAAAATCTGCAAAAGCCTATACATCGATCCACAGTGCCGTAGTATTTTTAACATAAAATGCGAAGGTTCTATGTTCTACATGTATTTTATTTTATATTTTTCTATATTTGCCCGGGCATCACTTCGCTGCTCGTCAACCCATTTGCATGATTATTATTTTTTTTATATAGAGTATAGAGAGTATAGTAGAGGAAGCGTGTGGCCAATCTTCGTACTTTGTGCACCGATTTTGACAAATCTTTTTAACCGGCTGCACAAAACCGAGACACAGAATTTGGGTGGGAAGACTAATTTCCAAACGCGCGGATCGATTTGGAGGTCTTTTTTTCTTATAGGGTAAGTTCGGGAAGAAATGGAACACTTTTTGTTGCGCCAGTCCTACACCATGTCATTGACATATCCGCAAATCTTGTATCCAATTTTCTCCCATTTAAGCACTTTGTAACCGCGATATAGATTTTTTATTTAATGTAATTTTTGATAGACCAGAAACAAAACAAAAACTAAAAGAAATTCGAAGTGAGATGAAACATTGTTGACGCATCTCTGAAATTTTATTACTCACATATAACATTAGGTACATTTTAATAAATATTATTTATTTTTCGTACCTTTGTCTGTTGGGTCGGTTGCTTTTGGTCGGAGCTGTCTTCTCCTCTCAAAAAAATCGTCGCCCGCTGAATCATCACTGTCACTGACGCATAGGCGGGGCGGGGCTTCTTCTAAACCAAGCAAATTTTCTTCTTTTCCATTTTTTCTGTTTATTGGATTCTGCCTTCTTCTTTCCTTAAATTGTCTTTGATTTTAGAAGATCTGCGATTTTGGAGGACCGGATGTTAAAGCTCCTACTGCTTGCAGCAGCCCCCCCCCCCCTGCTCCTGGCAGCCACTGGTTTATATGACAGTGACTCTGACCAGGAGGGTCGGGACTCTCCATCTCGCGACTCTACCTCAGAGCCCCCGGTTGCTCGGGCTCTGGAGGAGGGCGGTCTGTATTTGTTGCGCCTGGTGATGGCTGCTCGCCTGGCCCTCGTGGTGCTGTGAGACGACGTTTCCGTTTCCGTAGGGGTACCCGTCGCTTGCACGCCATTAATCATCCTGCTTTACCGAATGTTGCTTCAGTTCGTGCTTCAGCCGCGAACATATCTCCCAGCGCCTCCCAATATAATCCTCAACCATCGCAAAACACATTCCCGTGGAGATCTATTAATGTGTCTCAAAATGAGGGTCCTTTTATGTTTCCCGACTTGATCCATCGACAACTGTTGACGACGTTATTGGCTACGTGAGTTGTCAACGTTCGCAAAAAAAGGAAGGTAAGAAAAATCCAGTTGTTGCAGACTTCTCTTGCCTGATGTTACGACGTCATCACTCTGATCGAAACCTGGCTTCACAACGGTTTTAATGATGCTGAAATTCTTGACGAACCCCATCAGATTTCTCGTAAGAATAGATACTCTCCATGGCTCGAGGGGTCGACGTGCTTGTTGCATGCAAATCGCATTTGGATTGCGGCTTGGTTGATATACCTGCTCTTTTCGCCACGCTCCCAATCCAGCTCTCAGCTCTTAAGATATCTCTGATAAAGATGAACATTTTCCTGTTCTGTTTTTATATCCCTCCAAACTTCACAAACTATGTTAATAGAGATGTTCTAAGTCTTAACGATATTTTAATTCTTAACCTTGATTTTATTATTAATATGACAAAGCGCTCAATGGGTATTCAACGCTGATGACGGTGAAGATAGTCTTTAATTGTATTACTGCTATAGACTCTCATCTTCTTGACGACATCTCCTCCTCTGGTTTACAGCAAATGATAATTCTATTGGAAGATCTTATCTTCTCTTCTAATTCGAGTAACACTATAGTCGAACCGAATTCTCGTAACTTATCCGCTATCGACAGTTTACAGCCGTCCATTTTCATATCTTTTTACTACAATGGTTGTAATACTGTTGACACGAACGTAGATCGGTACGTTCCCGATTGTAAAAGGGCAGACTTCTCTGATCTTTCAAACAGGATCCTTTTGATCGATTTAGCATCTCTTTTCTATGATAGCGTATATTATGATAGGATTTATGATCTGTTTAATTCGTGTATACCACTCAAGCAGTCGAGATTATCCTGTCATTCTCCCCCGTGGTATACTAGATAACTCCGGAGACTAAAGAATAAGAAAAAAAACTATTGAAAACTTACTGGTGATTTCGTTTATTCCGATGACTGCTGTTTAGCGTTATCATTATATTTATACAGGGAATACTTCGAAAATGTTCGCGATAACTTACATAATGATCCTCGTACATATTTTAAATTTGTAAATATGAAGAAGAAAACTGATAATTATACATCTACAATGTGGTACAATGGATCCTCTAGTTGCAACGCGCTCTATATAGCCGACAACTTTGCATTGTTTTTTGAGGGCACCATTTTATCAGGCAATTTTGTGCCCTCTCTGAAAGAGTAGAGTCACATCCAGGATAGCCCTGCAGCCTCCATTCCTTTATCCATTTTATCTCGTGATATTATCATGGATGGTATCAAGGAACTTAAACTGGACTTTTCTTTTGGTCCTAATGGTATTCCACCTGCATTCTTGACATTGCTGTTCTGACGCTCTACTCACTCAACTGGAACTTATCTTTAACAAATCTCTTCAGGCCGGTAGATTTCCTACGATATGGAAGAGCTAATTTATAATTTCTGTTTATAAAAAGGGGCATAACAACTTAATAACAAATTAAAGGCCAATCGCGAAGCTTTCCTGCATACCAAAGTTATTCGAGTCTGTTATATATTCACAGCTTATTGGGCAGTGTAAAGTGTTAATCTCATCTAATCAACATGGCTTTCTGCCTGGTAGATCGACAAAAACTAATCTGCTTCAATTTACATCCCACATTATCTCTGCCTTTCAACAAGGTCTCCAGACTGACTGCGTCTACACCAACTTTAAAAAGGCATTTGATAAGCTATCTCACTCTGTGATTATGCTTAAACTTGAAAAGTTGGGGTTTCCGCCGTTATTGCTCTATTGGATCTGCTCTTACTTAGAAGATAGGATATATCGAGCATCTTTCCAGAGTCGTTAGGGCTTCATCTGGCGTACCGAAGGGCAGCCATCTGGGGCCGTTGCTGTTTATTCTTGCCATCGACCCTTTGTCCCTCTGATTAAGCAATCCAATTTTAATCTACGCAGACGATATGAAGATTTTCTCAAGCGTTAGAAACCGTTATGATTCTTCCTGTATTCAGGATGATTTAAACACATTCAAGAACTGGTGTGGATCTTATGGTCTGCAGCTTAACTTGGATAAATGTGAGGTTGTGTCATTCTCTAGGAACCAAAATCAGCTCGTCTTTGATTATACCTTTGAGGAAACTAATAACTGTCGCGCGCAGTCCGTCACTGACCTTGGTGTTAAACTTGACCGTAAGCTCGATTGCACTCTGCACATTAACTACATTGTTTCTAAGAGTAGTTCTGTTCTGGGTTATGTCGAGCGGTGGTCAAGATAGTTTTCTGATCGGAAGAACTTAATTCACTTATTCTTTTCTTTGTTAAGGCCTATTCTCGAGTATACATCTAAGATTTGGTCTCTCTGCTATGCTGTTAATTCTTAACGTATTGAGTCGGTGCAGCGGAACTTTGTTAGGTTCGCACTAAGTGACCTCCCGTGGAATGATTCACTTCTGCTTCCTCCTTATGTGGATCGCCTCCGGTTGCTTAATATTAATTCGTTGGAAGAACGACGTAGAGTTTCTGCCCTAGTCTTTATTCACTAGCTTTTGAACTCGAACATAGATTCTTGCACTCTCACAGGTATGGTTTCTAATAGCCATACTCCGTATAGCTGAAGAAGACTGCGTTTACTGCATGTTGTTCACTCTCGGTTTAACTATGGTGTGCATGAGCCATTATCTCGAAAGTGTAGAGCCGTGAATATCTGTCCTGTTTTTGACATGACTCTCACAAACGATTTGCTCTGTTGTCTGTGCACCCCTGATTGTTGGGCGTGTTTTGGTTTTTTGTTCACTAATGTTTTTTCAATATTTTGTTATATTCTGGCTAATACTTCAATTGTTTCTAAGCATATGCCTGAGAAGTGCTCCTTCTGAGTAAGAAGGATTTATTCTATAAATTTTAAATTTTAAGAAATAAAAAATATTTAACTTTTTCTTTTATGTTTGGAAGTATCTTCTCGCTTTAAACGCCAACAGTAATCTCCTAACATAGCTGCATCCCAACGACCTTGAAACCGTTCTTCAAGCCTTTTTATATCCTGGTGAAACCGTTCTCCCTGTTCATCACACACAGCTCCAAGATTTGAAGGAAAAAAAAAGAGATATGGGAATAAAGAAAATTAATTTTTAATGATATCCGACAATCCATCTTTTAATATGCATTTAACAAATTGTTCACCAAGAGTTTTGTTGAAATTTTGGTTCTTCATTAATAGGCGTATTTGTGGGCCGATGAAAATCCCTTCCTTCAACTTTGCGTCACTTAATTTTGGAAAAATAGCCGAGTTTTTTATATAGGGGAGATAAAATAACGTTTTCGGGTTTAATTAAAAGTAAATATTTTACATTGAACTTCCCACAATCTTTAATCAAATAGTCCTTATCATGCAATCCTATGTGCAAAGAAAACAACAGTACTTAGTAACATAAATCCACCTTGCAAATCAAGTAACATAGCTATTATTTTGAGGTCAGCACACACTTTCCACTTAAAATCTTTGTTTTTTTATTAAATCCAGTATTGATTTCATATTTTCGTATATCGTCGGTTTAAGTGTGAAAAAAACCACTTTTAAGCTCAGTATACGAAATACCATAACTTTTGTTACAGTTAAAATGTTGTAAAAACTGATTTATTGTTACTTTTCTGTTACTCCTTTCTGCTGAAAAAATTTAAAAAATCAATGTGTTTTTTTAGAAATTATACTGTTTTTTGCGTCTCCTCGAAAGTTGGGTTTTTTCAGATACGTTCCCTCACACTTAAGCCAACGATATCTCTTTTAAAAAAATTGACTAAGCGACTGGATTGACGGATACTTATTATTACCATTGTGAATTAAAACTGCCTTTAGACTCCTTTTCGAACTGCAAATAAATCTAACCCATAACCTATCAAACATATAATATTGTTACAGAAACATATGTTTTCCGAACTAGAGTAAAATGCAGCCATTTCTTCATTGCGTTTTCGGTATACAGATAGTTTTGTATGCGGTGTCAACCAGAGATATGCATTTTTAATTCGAATAAAGATAAAAGCTCAAATAAATTGAAAAATCGATTTTTGAGTACAAAAATTATTTGTTATTTGGAGGATTATTCGCAAATAATTATTTGTTCTTTGGTGATTTTTATTTGAATTTCAAATAATTATTTTTTATTCGATCGTGCGTTATTCGATAATCAAATGATTATCCGTTATTTGATGACTTATTAGCAAATAATTATCTGTTATTTGGATCTTTTTATTCGCATTTCAAATAATTATTTGTTATTCGATTATCAAGTAATTATTCGTTAGTTGATGTCTCTTTATAGAATACTTATTTGTTTTATGGTATCTTTTACTAAAATCTTGACTGTAAACATCGAAACATAACAAGGCAGTTTTAATTTTAATTTGGCATTGCGTGTACCAAGAAATAAGTTTTTGAAATTGAACTAATAGACACCAGCAACAAATAATTATTTCATTAAGAGACATGAACTATCGAATAATTATTTAATAATCGAATAACAAATAATTATTTGAAATTCGAATGAAAAGCACAAAATAACAGATAATTATTTGCTAATAAGTCATCAAATAACGAATAATTATTTGATTACCGAATAACGAACGATCGAATAACAAATAATTATTTGAAATTGGATTTAGGAGCACCAAATAACAAATAATTATTTGCGAATAACATAAAATAAATTGAAAATCTAATGAAAATTTATTGGAATAATTTTTTATTCAATTTAAAAAAAAAATCGTTATTGTATTAAAAATTTATTCGAATAATACCCATCACTAATGTCAACAAGTTCCATTCTTGTAGTCTAGATTAAAGCAAATCGGTTTGTCTAACAGACAAATTCAAGTCCCGTATCAAATCATTTAATTCCTGTTGTTTAATTAAATGCGGTTGGCGTAGAGCACTTGAAGAGATTAAAAACACTGGATCTTGATTGTCAATTTCCATGTACATATTTATCATTAACAGAACTTGTTTGGTGAATTTTTGCACTGGCAGCGGCTACTTTTTTCGATATTCATATTAAAAACCATACAAACTCATATTGAAAACTCTCACAAACAGTTTATCAAGAAGATACGAACGTGAAATGAACATATTTTGTCAATAACGATAACATTTATTATATGGACAAAATTCGGGTTGGTCGTCTAAAAAAAACTGTCGGTTTGTACCTCAAAAACAAGACGTGATAGAAACAAAAGATATAAACTTCCGATGTACTCTAACTAACAGAAAACTATAATAGCAACCAGTTTTCCAGGTACCGAAATCGTGTCACGCATTGTTATTTATTAAATTGGTTTACTAATGACCCTATAAATATATAAGTAAACACTTTTAATTATTTGTAATCTCAAAACGTTGATTTTAACCGATTTAATCGATTTGTTCGATGTATGGATATCGATCTTTTCAGGCGATTAATCCATCTACAAAATCGGAAAAAAATTAAAGATCGATGCTTGCTGAATCGATGTTCTCAGTTCGCTTTCCATCCCTAATAACTGATTATTACAAAACTCAAAATTTAGGACTTAGTCAGATAACAATAAAATAATTATTCTTTTCAATTGCGTGAAATTAAGAAAATTAATTAAGATTAATAAACAAAAACCTAATTTGTAAAATTTAGCAAATTTGGTTGTGTTTTCACAAATATTTAATATGATTTTGATCAGCTTATAATCACTGGAAAAATATTATTTTCTGTATATTTTAGTGCAATTTGGTTTTAAAAGAAAACCTTTGTTTTAAAATTTTTTTTAATTTATTGATTTTTAAGTTAAAATTTTCCAGAAGTGCAACTAAGCCATTCATACGACTTCACACTTTCATTTCGATATCGAAAGACTATATGAAACAGTGGGGAACAAAGCGCTTCCTTGGCATTCACGCATTCGCCCTTATTGCTGATTAAGACAAAATCATTTTCAAACACTCATTCCTGTTCGAATATACATATATTACTTAAGTAAAATTTTAAAATTTATAACAAAGTAAAGTCATATTCATTTCGCACCTACACTGAGCTACACTTTATGTTCTAAACCGTTATCACCCTCATAAATTACGCGTAAAATTGAAATCATAATTACTAATATAAATAAGGAAGTGTAAAGAACTAAGTGCCAGTGATTTATATTGTAAGAAGTTCCGGAACACATCATTGTAACGATGAAAACAAACTTTCCCTTTACACAGGTAAGAGTAACTTGAAAATTCTCCAAGGTCAAATAAATCTTTGACGAGTGATTTATAACTGAAAATACGTTAAATTCTCGTTCACTTGATAATTCATATCAGAGAAAAATGTGCACCAAAATTTATCCCATAAACGAATTTTACCGATGATTTACTTTTGTACGTGATAAATTACTTCAGACAATTTATATCCGCACCTACAATACTTGCTGGAGTGTTCAGCCCTCGTGGCAGGGTCGAAGGTGTGTTTTAGGCGTGGGGCTGTTACGTGCTTGATACGCAAGTTTCGGACTTGTAATTGAGTTATTTGCGCTAGAAAAAATGGGACCAAAACAGACGGTTTGGGTTTTAATGCTATTACGATGTGTCTTAAGTGGGAAATCAATCCTGGAAATTACTTCAAAATTAGCTTCCAGTAGGGAGCATGACAAAGGGCGCACTTAATCTCGTAAATTGAGCAGAGTAATGAGTATATTCCGTAAGCATATTTTATACGTTTTACTTCTGTAGAATGGGGAAAGAGATTCTTGTGACTTCTTGAATTTTAATGAAGCTTCTAAAATGGCGGTACCAGTTACGCAATAGCTGTAATTTATAAACAATGCCAATCAGAGTAGGGTATAATAATGGATTCTCACATTATCTTTTTATGGTTTAAGGACTTTTAGCCAAACTTTTTAACATAAAGTCACTAAGATGTACTTTCCAATTACAGTATACAAGGACTCCATATTTACTATAGCTGCGTTCCATTCGGCCATGCAGAGTACTCCGGCGTACTATCTTGATGATCGATAGGTGTAGTTACGGAGCGGAGTTTTTCCGCTAGGGTTTTTGTCCTTTAAAGGCTCTCAATATGTGGCTTTTTGCTGTTTTAATATTTCACAAATCTTAAAAGTGTTTAAAAAGAAGCACCTGCTTCCCGTGAATATCAAAGACGTTACAACTTTTTCCAAAATTACTATATGTAATGCATAACATAGGATTGTATTTATTAATTGCACCTGACTAGGTGAAGGAAATGCATTGTATTGGGGAAGTATGCCGGAGTACTTTGCATGGCTCAATGGAACGCAGCTTATATATAAATGTCTTATGTCAGACCACCAATTATACTATAAAAAATAAAGGTGAAGGGTTAGCTAATAGGACCGTCCGTTGGTTGGGGGGGGGAGGGGGTGACCTTGGATAACACTTAAAAGTATTTGGAGGTGGAGTCGCCGGGGATGCAGGTGATGCAGGTTGTGTTACATCACTATTCTTGAATGAGTGAGATCAAGGACTTGGTTCAAAATATAGTAAAATTTAAAGTCTCAAGTTCTTATAGGTCCCACGTGATCTTTTACCTGCGGTTGGATAGATCTCGGAATCAAGAACAAAAACTCGAACAGAAAGAAAAGAATGAAATATATAATCGAGGGACGTTTATTTCCAAAACTTTATAATAATTCAGACAATTGGCATTAAAAATCGATACATTTTGAGGACAGCTACAGGATAATCCGTTGAAGTGTATGGGGAAATATTAATAACAATATCTCTCGGCCACGATCGATTTTTACACAGATTTCTTGTCGCGGATATAACGGATGAGTACATACTTTGCCTCGATTTCATGAGAGCAGATAATATTCAACTGCATATTGGAAGGGGAATCATAAAATACGGGTACAGAGAGATTCCTATGGCTATCGTAAAAATTGTATGGCTCTGGTACAAGTTGCTACTTGAAGCTAAACATCGTGGCATATGAAGACGTCGAGCGTCCTCCTTGTGCATAAACCTTAGTACGAGAAAAAGTTCTTGGCGCTCCCGGGAGCTATCGATTCTATCTAATAGAACCAGACCCAACAGAACAAATAAAAGATGTCGACGTTGGAAAATGTTTAGTGACTATCGATGAAAAGAAGAAAGTTTTAGTACGAATCCTAAAGTCCCGTGGAAAACCCATCGAATTAAAGAAAGGTAAAATTTTCCGTCATGGAGAACCAGCCGAAGAGGTCGTGTTGGCGGAATATTCTGACTTAGATGAAACCAAGCAGCCAAAGCAGGAAATTAAACAGCTAACCAAAATGATACTTCCGTCTAATAAACTCAACCAAGGGGGATATCGTAAAGCAAAGAAGTTAATTGAAGAATTTGCAGACATCTCTGCAATAGATGACGAGGACTATGGGAAAACTGATACAGTGCAGCAGGTATCAGAACACAATCTCCTAAAAAATAACCCCAAAACCAAAACACCGAAAAAAAAATCCCTAAACATAAAAATCCATAATGACGAAATCTCTAAAAAAAAAAAGAAGAAATCCCTAAAAACATCCTAAAAATGCATAAATTAAATGGGATCGAGATAAAATACAAATTTTAATATAGATTTGTACTAAATGCCATACCTTTTAAAAATTACAATTCTGATTTCTCATGTCTCTCTTCGCATATCTTAAATTTTTTTATTTTACTGTTTCACTTCACTGATTTACACTTATCACCTCACGGGTTAAAATACAACTAACTCACTAGGTTGCTAATGAGCCCTATTTATACTATTTAGCTTAATTCTAGAAAGTTCGGCAACTTAGTTCTAGAAATTTCTGTTATTCATTTCCACCACAGCTTCGAGTCGGCCTTGATTTCATAGGTCATTTGACGTATTTCTGGCGATTTCTTGGATGCGTCTTAGGCCTCGTCCATGCACAGAGCGAGCGAGAGATTTTTTTGGGGGTGAGCGATTTTTCTGCGATTTTAGTGGCCTTAAAAATTGCGTCTTAATATGTTCCTTTTATAATTTTGTTTTAGATCAGTGGCATTTCAGCTGTAAGAGTGATAAGTTGTGTGTAAACATCTGAAGAGCAAGAAGAATATTTATATCAGAAAGTAATTCATACTGGAACACAGACTAAATAAACCGACAACAAAAAGGTCACGACCCCAATGTTATGGGTCCCGGGTTCAAGACACGGTCTCCTCGTGAGTTTTTATTAAGAAATTAAAATAACCCACTCCGTCTCTGGGCTGTCGTCTATCTCACAGCAATGCAAACAAGACATTCAAGGTTCCTCACTTCCTTTACCCTAATTCCCTTCCGGCCAAAGCCATGCTAACGCATCACAGGGTAGTCCCCTAGGCTTTGGCCACACTGTATATAAAAAAAAGTCAATGTCAGCTGAGGAAAGATTAGTTATTACTTTAAGGTAATTATAATTACAATTTATAACTCACTTATACATTTTTTGATTTTATTCCAAATTTTAAAACTGTGAAATATCTAAATTATATTGTATTGGGACGGAATTTTGCACACTCTGGTACATTAATTTTTTCGCCGTTATAATCATTTGCATAATATTAGTTTTTAATTTAAATTTTTCCGTACCGGTAAAGAATTCTAAATGCGGCAATATACTCTTTAAAAAAAAGTAAATCTGGATTCCTGTTCTCCTTCATTTTCCGTTCCATTTCTCTCTTCATATAAGCAAGTCCACCTTTAAAAATTCAGCTTGCATATGTGTTCTGTTCCTTTTTAACGTTGCATGTGAACTTCGCCTCGGCTCTATATTTCAACGTTGAGATGGTAAAGGACGTCTTATACCCAGCTCTAAATCAATAACAACTTCAACTTAATCAATCTGATTGATCGAATGAGGAGATGGAATATTACCCTCTTTTTGATGAGGATTCATTTAATCCTTTAGAAACGAGAGATGTTCAAAGTATTGCCATTTTGGTCTTTGGGTCCGATGATCCGGATTTCATGGGTACTTGCTTTTGCACTTCCTTTCTGCATTGATCTTTTAGATTCTTACATTTGCTTCTAACGTCAGTTGCTGTTATTTACTTCTATGTGCATGGCAACTGGTGTATCATTTCGGTGTATAGCATGTTCGTTTAGAACCGGCAAAAGTATGGTAAGCGAAATAGTACCAAAAACAGCTAAGATTATGTAGGATAAGCTAGTTGCAGAATAGAGTGGTAACTAGAGGTACCCCCCAGGGAGAAATCCTTTCACCACTCTTATGAAACATAACTCTGGATTAGTTACTCACACAACTGGAGCTGTTCGGTCGCAAGGTTATCGCCTACGCCGAGGATATTGCCTTGATATGTTCGGGAACCCCAACACACTGGCTGAAGTGTTACGCCCTCTCCAAGATATTATCATGAAGTGATGGGTGTGGTTTGGGCATAAACCCGAACAAAACAGAGTTAATACTCTTCTCTCGGAGACATAAAACACCTCCTATGAATTTCCCCACACTAGACGGGGTTAGGCTGAAAATGTGTAATAAGGTTAAATATCTAGGTTTATTCCTAGATAAAAAACTTACCTGGAAGCCTAACAACCAAGAAAGAGTACGGAAGGCTACAGTAGCGCTGTACTCGTGTCAGAAGGCTATAAGAATAAGATGGGGTATGGAGCCACGCATTGTGCATTGGCTCTATACAAGTGTCATACGACCTATACTTATGTATGGGGTGATTGTCTGGTGGCCGGCACTAAATATTTCAACCCATCACAAAGCAATGGATAAAGTTCAGAGGATAACAACATTGCTGATAACCGGTACCGTTAGAACCACACCTTCTTAAGCCCTGAAAATTATTCTTCAGCTTCCACCCCAATGGGGGAACTCAGTGCATCTTTACACTGACGGCTCCAAATTAGACGGCAAATATTGTGGATGTTTGGACTTCGATATCTCATTCCGCTTACCTGACTACTTCAGCATGTTTCAAGCGGAAATCATGGCTATAAAGGTAGCTGCGGACCGCCTGAATCATCTAACGCTACCTACAGACAGCATATGAATTTTCACAGGTATTCAGGCCGTTATTAAGTCCCTCTCGGGAGTATACATCACCTCCAAAACGGTTATAATATGTAGCTCAGCACGAAATGACATAGCTGAGCATCTGAAAATACGGCTCATCTGGGTGGACATAGTGACGAGCTATCGAGAATCAGTACCACTCGTCCTGATTCGGACATTAACCACCAGCTGGGTAAACCACTGGCCACATGCAAACTGGAACTCTTAAAGGAGTCTCTCAGGATTGCAATCATTAATTGGCAGGATGAACACACCTGCCTGATTACCCGACAGATATGGCCAAAGTTGACCCTAAACGGCCAAGAGAGCTCTTTCTGCTCGGACGCAAAACAAATTAGCAGTACCGAAGCCGTTATTACAGGCCACTGCCTCATAAGTGGAGACGCCGATAGACTGGGCGCGTTTTTAAATGACTAGCCAACCGTAGGAACCGGTTTTTGGGCTCCCACTTCTTTAAAGAGGTAACCTAATTAGGCTCCACTGATGTCAGAGACCCAGCTCGATTTATCAGGAGTTCAAAAATGATCCCGACGACGAGTTAAGGCTGAACACTCTTCTCAGCCCAGTAACATTTATTTTGACTTCCCGTGAACTGGTTCCACTGGAGAAAAGGAACTGGCTCGGTGCACGGGGGTAACATCTTCACCCTCTTTTTTTTTAGGTATTTTTATGGGGTTTGTACAATTTTTGTAGCTTCAACGTGGTACCGCCTCCTTGGCCTAAGTGTGCCTTCTTAGGCAGCCACATTAACTTAACCTAGTTGCAGAATTCATGATACCCCCAACTACAAACATTTTGGAAAGAACTGATTAACAATATTATAGCCGCTGGAAATTTCTAAATTGTTTTGGAGCCATCGATGACATTTGATAGGAGATGAAACTTACCCTATCAAACCATACTTAATGAGACCATATTCGAAAAGATCATTACACGCAAAAAGACAAATTTGTAATAACCAGCTTTGTGTGGTCAGAAGATGTATTGAAATGCCTTTGGAATTGTGTGTGCTGAATGGCGATTCTTGAACAAAGATATTTAAATGCACCCCAAAAATGCAATTATATTAATAAACACTGCATGTATTCTTCACAATTTCATCCGAGAAAAAGATTGTGATCATTATTATTAGAAATGGATCTAAAGGTTAAATCACCCTAAAGTCACTTCGACCAAAGTGATCTTTTGTGACATGATCCTGATTCAGGCTTAAGCCACCCAATCAAGCTTTAGTTCGTTAATTAGAAAAATTTCTTTGGGGGCTGCCTTAACTATACCTATTGGTGCTGGAAAACGCCCACCGAGATTTCTGATCATGATACGGCCGAGGGTCTCACAGTGATAAAAGCCCCATCTTTTTTAGGTGGTAGCCCAAGGGCCGTGACCAGTTAGAAGTCCTGTTATTAGCCTTAAATCTGGTCGGCTGAGTGAGAGCAGCACTTCCGATTTCTATTTTGAGTAGGTTATAAACTTCTTTGCTTGTCTTAACCCTGGAGTATTTGTCCAGTGTGAATGCTTGCGTTTGTCCTCCCATGACCTGATACACATTCCCAGTCGGCATTTCGAGTAGCGGCAGAATGGCTCAGGTCCGATGAACTGAGAATCCGCACCTTTTTTCACCAGGTGATCCGCCTTCTCATTGCCTTCAATAACCTCGAGCCTTGGCACCCAGGCCAGCGTTATTCAGTTGTGCTGGGTCAGTTCTTTGAGAGCATTGAGACAACCCCAGACTATTCTAGACTCAAAGGTGTAGGACCCCAGAGCCTTGAGTGCCGTATATATTCTATGTGTAATTTCACGTGCGCATCGAGTTCGATGACGTACTTGACAGATGGTTGGTGCAGAACCAAGCGACTTGTGCTGGCTTATTCTGGGTCCATGGACCCCGATGCCCGTTCCATCCTTCATCTGGGATCTATCCGTGTGTACCAACCAGAGATCCCATTTCAAAGATATGTCTGTTTTTAAGCCTGCTCTCAAGAATCAGCTCCAACGGTATATCAAAGATGTGCCATTTCAGCATGGCATCTGAGATTGAATTGATCACAGAATCATAATTGAATTCTTCAAAAACTTTCCTGTGACCAGTCGAATAACTTGCTGAGTGGAGATTGGTACCATGTAGATTTCTTGCGCTCGAGGCAGCCTCCTTTCTTAGGTGTACGTGTAAAGGGAGGAGATCTAGTAGAGCCTCCATGACTCCTAGACATGCTGTCCTCTGCAGTTTTTGTTATGCGGACTGCACTGTCTTTTGTTCTGCTTTTGGCCATAAGGACATTTTAGGCCTCAGACCCCAAGTTTTACGAAAGAATCTTTGACCGGACCATATGGCATTCAAAGTCTTTCATATAACTCTATTGAGCTGAGGATTCCATGCGAGTTTTTGATCTACAATTACTCCTAAAAATGTGACCTCATTTGTGAATTCTATCCATGTATCCTCAAGAGTAGGTATACTCATCTTCAGATGAGTTGTTCTCACCATCATTACCTTTATGTACATAAAAAAAGTTGAACTATTAAGAGTGTAAGTATTGAGGACAGGAAAGGGCTTTTAGCTTCCTAATTCAACCAATGAGAGCTACACCAGCAGTTTAAAATCTAAGATATCAGACAAGCTACAATTAGCAATATTTTCGAGGAAGACTATATTGAATTTATTGATTAATTTAGTGCATCTACATATTTTTAGAAGAGACAGCTTAGAACAATTTAGGAAGGTAATGTACGGAATGTAATCAAGGAGGAGAATATCACAGAATTTGCACTCCAGCAGATTCCATTTATTAAGAAATTAAAATAATCCACTCCATCTAGCTCGCAGCAATGCAACAAATAAGACTCAAGTTTCCTCACTTCTCTTACCCTAATTCCCTTCCGGCCAAAACCATGCTAACGCATCAAAGGGTTGTCCCCTAGGATTTGGCCACACCGTATAAAACAAAATCAATTTGGTAATCTGCAAGGCAGTGTCATAACTTTGGTGGGAAGCTGTAATAAAGGTGTCGCGTCATATTAGGATCGTCGAATCCTTTAGCCCATCGTTTAATTAAATCCAAAGTAGAATTAGCTTTAATAACATTCGCATCATTGTCGTCATCGAAGGTAAAACGGCTGTTGAGAAAGATTCCCAAGCCCTTTGTCTTATTAAGCCTTTCCAATACACTACCATGCATGGTGTTACTGAAACCAAGAGGATACTTTCAACGAGTAAATTGGATAGATGTGCACTTAATAATATTAAGTGGAAGACAGTCATAGGACACCAACTGTGAAAGGCGTCTATGGCGGAATTTAAAATGCCACAGTCACGTAAAGGCGAAACAACACGGAAAATGTAGGCATCGTAACAGAGAGCTTTAGAATGTCTCATGAACATAGATACATGATACATAGATACATGATGTAGTTAGTCGGGCCTAGATGGCTTCCTTGAGACATACCAGAGGTACAGTGAATATACCCGGTAGGGAACCCCAAAACGACACAAGCTGGGTTCGACATCATAAGTATGAGCGAAACAAGAACTAAAAGCCGAGGATGGCTAACTTGTGAATAAAATATGGTGATTAATGCGAACAAGTGTCTTACTTAAATCGGTGAAAATATAATTGACTTGTTTACCAGCTTTAAGTTAGAGAATTCCAGAAGATTTGTCGTGGTGAACCTTTCTTTAATAAAGCCATGCTCGAAAGAACCAAGAAATGGTTTGCAATTAATTTTAACAATGCAACACAAGTTAGTAATAGGTCTAGAGTCCGAAATATCATAACGCTTTGCCATCTTGCGAAGAGACCCCACTAGAAATAGATAAATTAAATAAATAACCAAGAACAGGAACAAGTGAAGAAGAGCAGTTCCTTAAAAGGGAAGCAGGAACAAAATTTTATTGAGGTGTTTCGTGACTGTGTCTTCGTAAAATATAAGATCCTTTATTTCCAGCGAAAAAGGAGGCAATTAAAATCCTTTTAGCTGGTATCACAGTTATTATCAAGGAACGAAGTCATAAAAAATTACGAAATAGATTCGCAATCACCAAGGTGTCACTACTATCAATATCACCTAATTTCAATACAGTAGGATAACCATCAGTCCAACGTTTAGAATTAACAAATCTCCAAAACTGCTTAGGCTTGTCGCGTACCGTAGACCTCATCCCGTCAATATCATTATTATATGAGTCTTAAATCTCTGAAATAAATGGATCTCACAAATCAGAATAGAAGTAAGAAACGGTTTTAAGTTTTATTTTTTATGTTCTCAAGATGTTTAATAGAACTATTCAGCCAGGGCAAACTGGAAAAAGAATTATTTTCTCTACAAATGGATAAATTGTTACAAAATGCCACATCGATATCCCGTTCATAAAGAACATTAGACCAATTTTAGTCCAATAAAAAACTATTTAACACAGAAAAATTAGTCTTTTTAAAATTAAAAGTGTAATTACTGTGAATCGGAGAAGCTGGTTCCAAGATCAATCTGAAGAACAGGATGATGAGAGGTCTCGGGAAGCATAAGAATCAAGCAGGACCTGACCGAAGTACCAGATGGGTAAGTGCTAAACACCAAATCAAGGAATCTACTGGAATCATTTGCAATGTTGAAACACTGTGTAAGTTCAGAAGAAGAAAGGCTGTCGATAAAATATAAGGAGATCCGCGATCCCGATAAGTAGGAGGGAATTAACCATTTATCGTCCGAAGAAACTCAGTAAATATCAGCAAGTTTTTTATTTTCTTTACGATGCGGCCAAAGCTTAGGAGACAACCCATTGATGCGTTAGCATGGCTTTAGTCAGAAAGGAATTAGGATAAGGGGAGTGAGGAATCTTGAATGTCTTGTTTTTGCATTGCTGCGAGCTAAACAGCAGCCCAGAGTTCTGGTCTCGAACCCGGGAACCATGGTATAGTGACCGTTGCCGTTCAACCAATTGATCCAGCTCCGTCTCCAAAGTTAGCTACAATTTGTCGCGTGGAAGAAAGTCACAGAAGAGAGTGTCAATGCAAGAAGCAAACAGATCGTAAGTGTTAGCAGTCGCTTCTGGAGGAATGTAAGCAATAGCAATAAACACACTTTTATCCAACAACTCCAGAACAACGCACATAAATTCCAAATCATGTGAATTCGAAAGCTCAACAACAGAGCACGGGATGTCGCGACGGACAGCACATAGTACTCCTCCGCCGGAAATAGCGTTCATTGTGGTCAGATGTGAATCAGGACGAAAGGCGATGTATTCTGGCCGAAAATTCCAACATGGGCGATCATTCCACAAAGCCAGGTCTCAGTCAGACAGACCACGTCAAAATATGAAAAGGTCGAGCCGATATAGAGGCTAGCCGTCTTGGATCGGAGGGCAATTAGATTAGCGTAGTAGAACGTAATCTCGCTGATGAGTTTTTTGGAGAAGCTCCGGAGTTTGAACGGTTTCTCAAAATAAGTTTAATAAAACTGCTAGTCAGATTGATTGCATGCACAATACAAAAGTTTCAATCGCTATTCCTTCGACGTCAAATTTGGATATACCGCAAAATGTCGAGAATCCTTCTTATGCAGAACAACACAAATGTGAAACACTATTATGACCTGTTTTTCTTACCATCCTCATGTATTTAAAGGAATCATACAACGTTATTTTTTGCACAAAATCCCTTAACATATATATTTCATTTATCCTTAATTTCTTTCCTGTGCTGTAGCATCATGGAGCTACAAGCGTGGTCAGGAAAGAGTTCCAGTTCAAGATACGCTACAAAAGTTTCATTATTACAAATTTAGTTAACGTGACAAATGATCAGAGACGTAGATTCAAGTTGGAAGGTTTAAATACACTCTTCCTTGCTGTGGAGATCCATTATAATTTGCAACAATCTTACCTTTATTTTGAAGTTCACTTTAGACGGAAATTATTTTAGAAAATAATAGTTAACCGAGCTACAATTTTATTCATTTGTATTTGATGTTTAATCTAAACGACAACACTCTACTTTCCAAAATTTCTCTCGAGCTGCTCCTTTTGACTAGTAAACTTGGAAAAATCTAAATTAAAAATTAAGTAATTAATTCTGTCACTCAATGACTTTCAAGGCTATGAATTTAATAACATTTTCACTTCTATCATTAAAACTCTACCACCCAAAACCCGCCATGGCGGGGGGCATTGGAGGAAATTAAAACGCTGCCACAATATTACCACACTTCACTCTCGAGAATAATTATGCCAATAACTTTGCAATTTTCCTTTTGAAATGATTTCCGTCTAAAAGTTGATGCGTTAGTGTTACAGGCAGTACATATGTATGTATGGATATACTTCAAATTAAGGTATATACATATTTCTGATGAGGCGAATAGTCAGGAACTACATATGCACAACCGCCAAACTAGTCAGATACTTACTTACAAAAAGAATGTAGCATCCCGCAGGGAGAATAGCTGCTGCAGATACAAACCTGGGTGCTTAGTTATTAATTATTTTCATCATTTCGGGCAGTTCTGAATTGTTAATACACATACTGAAAAATATTAAAGCACACTAAACTACAAACAAATTCTCTTTGCAATGGATGCTTAGTCAGATTTGGTGAGCTTAATATAATTCCGGAAAGGTAGACTGGCAGGTAACACTAACCTCTAGAACCCATGTTTCCTGGTGCATATATTTATCAGTAACCTTTGACGGAGGCGATGTCAAGCAACATTGGCTTACAGAGGTCAGGTCACAGGTAAAAGACATGAGAAAATTTATATTAAGGAGATTTTATGTTGCTGGTTTTAAGGTGGATTTGTGGGACTTACATATATTTCATGCAATATATAAATATAGCGTTCAATATGATTCAAATTTTGACCCTACAAAAGTATGAATTTGGTTTCAATGTCTAGTACACTGTTCAGTTCAGAACATTACTTTCTAAACGGATTACAGACCCGTCTCGTTAGGCTGACACGCTAAATAGCATAGTAGTCAGTGAAGTGAAGATGTCGGTCATGGATTTAGATTTTTATGGTTGCTGCTGTTACGTGGGCTTAATATTGATTACTAAGCCAAAACCGGATTTAATCAAAGCCAAAGTCGAACAGTGTATGCCAAGGATTGCGGGACTGAGGTAGAGCTTAGTCCTTTACATGTGAACTCCACAAGCGAACTTCGGCTTAAATTAATTTGTCTTCTCGTGATACTGAAAATGTCAGTAACGGGTGACTGTTAGAAATATTTCTCTCGCTCGTTGGAGTTTTTATCAAGAAATCAATAAAATATATTACGTGTGTTGGATTAGTTTTCGGATTCAAGCCTGTTCATGCTATATCTGGAGGTAGACTGCTCCTTGAGGCGTGGGGAAATTACGGAGAGTGAATTTCTATAGTGCATAGGTTTCCATTGGGCCGAGATGTTCTTGATTACGCCCAAGGAGTTTAGAATCAAAGAAAAATCAATAATAAATAAAACAAAGCAGAGATTGATCTAGTGTCTCATGTCATTAAAAATCTGCTTATCGGACATAATTGATCATAATAGACTTAATACAAGCCGTGACTGCTGTCTTCCAGAGATGCCAGACGGTTTGGAGCAAAAGTCGCCGAGCCGTGGCATGAAGTTGCCCAAAGTCGCCGAGCCGTGGCATGAAGTCGCCCAAAGTCGCCGCGCCATTATTTGAGATCGCCCAAAAATCGACTTTTGATTTTATAATCAATCAAGTCTTTCAAATTGTTGTTTGTCCAAATTTAATGTAATATTTATTACACTAATCACAGCAACAGATACAAGTAACACAAATTTAAAATTGTGGTAGAGGCGTCGTGAAAAAAATACCCTTAAGTAAGTATTTAGTAATGGAAGTGACTATTTGCACTTACGTTTACTTTTGTATTCGGGAAAGTTCCGCTTTTATGTACTACTATACAAATATATTCCCTGGCGCGGGGGGGGGGGGGGGGGGGGGGGCTGTAGCCCCACAGTTAATGAAGCAACTAAAAGTCGCAGGTATTTAATAATGGCGGTGACTATTTGCACTTACGTGTACTCTCGTGGATTTACTTTTGAATTCGGGAAACTTCCGCCTTTACGTACTACTTTACAAATATATGCCCTGGCGGGGAGAGGGGGCGGTAACCCCCTATTTAATAAAGCAATTAAAAGCCTGATTAATACACCTGATCCTCCCAGAAAGTCTAATAAATTTTTGACGATTATTTTTTTCATTTGTTGCAATTCTATGTAACTTAAAGTAATTGTGGTAATTTTCGGAATATTTCAAGTTCGATTTGGCACGGGAAGGAATGATCACACAACATCCCGTTAGTGGTTAAAATGTTTGTATTTCTTAGAAAAAAAAATTGAGCCGTGATGCCAAGCATACTAATCACTTTCAGAAATAAGAGCCACATTAATGCAGAGTATTTGGACATGCTGCTAATTTATGGTGAGGAGGCTGCAAGGCGTTGTTTCAAAGCTGTCCGTGAAGTGATATGTAAATAGAGAAATATGTAACCTTAGGCGTGCTTGAGAATGGGTGGACGAGTTGAAGCCTTCAAGGATACGGTTATCCTCATCTCTACATTCTCAAGTGTTAGTTACATCTCCAAGCGGTAGCAACCGGGAAATGCATCCTATAACATAGCCAAGTAACTAATGCGGGAGGAGATAACCTCTTGAAAAATCCCCCTAACTCCAAGGTTCTGGTAGGCCATGCCAAGGGAGTCTGCAGTGTTGTCGTCCCCACTGCAGGACCCAGGGGTAATTGGGTCGCGAATGGCGTTTCCTCAGGCACTTATGTAGAAGTGGAGGTGGATGGTATGGTAGACCCTAACAGGGTGGCTTTACCCAAGGTACTTACAACACAACAGAAGTAGCTTTGGGAAAATTACCTTTTAAAGGTTCTGCGGCGGCTATGGAGGCTGGCTTGCGCCAGCTGACAGTGCTGTAGCAGTCCTGGAAGAAGATGCAAAATAATAACAAGCACTTCCTCAGGTGCGGCGGTGCAGAGATGGAAGACTCTATCGAATTGGCTATCTCCGCAATACACGCACCAGTATAAGATGGAGGCCTGCCTTCCGAAGGGTAATCTAACGGTTAATCCGGAGGAGGTTACTGGTCCTGGCTCTGGACTAAAGCTTTATGACCTGGAACCCTTCAATGCCGTGGGTAGAGAAGGGGTGAAGGTTGTAATTAAAGCATGGACCAAGAAGGAACACTGGAGACGGTGGGACAACATGGATTCCTGCAAATAGGCTAGGATTCTAGCGACAGTGGGATAACTGAATACTCAGTTGCCCCCAGTAAGGGAGACTGGGAGGGGACGAAAAGGGACCCGATTCTTTGTGGTCTGTTTCGGATAATCCCCAGAGGATTGTTTTTAGTGAGTAAAAATCTCACACTACCGGAGGGCGCGGGCTGTCGGGTGCCTTTTGAAAGATTTTTACCTCTCCCACTAAAAATAAATAAAATTTAGGCTTAGAGTAAATGTAAGTAATATTTTTTGTAGTTAAATTTATAATGTATCACGTTGATAATATACAATGAAGTTATATAGTATGATATTTTAATCTTTAATTTCAGGGACCTTTTGAAGCTTCTTGTCCTTCTTTCCCACATTCCTTCCACCTTATCCCACATATTATAATTTGGTTTGTTATTTTTTTGTTCTCGGCATTCTTTTTTCTAGAGTGGGCCTGTATCCCTAGCCAGTGGAGGAATGGTGTGGGTTAGTTGTCTGAATCATCACTTAAGGTAGTTAACATTTTTGGTTTTATATCAAGATGGTTCAGTGTTCGGGAGAGTCAGGAGTCATCCAGCCTGCCTCTCTCTCTCTCTTCAATCCCTTTTTCTATTGTTTTTTTTCTTTTCGTGACAGACCTAAAGGAGGGATTCCACCACCCTCTTTCGCTACAGGCACGTGTGTGTGTGTCTTGGACGTCCAAAGACCCAGACCCCAAATCGACGGACTGGGCCGTGCTGCCAGCTAGGCGTGCCACCTGGGCATCCCGATCCAACTTCACGTTGCAATACACCGCGCACACATTACATTATGTACATAATTTAATTGGGATTTTCTTAAACAGTGTCATAATAAGAATCTATCTATCCAAAAAGCAAAGCACTTAGGAATCCTACGCTAAACGGAAAGGTTGTTTTCTTGTGCAAGGCTCTAGTTTCTCAAAATGTATTTTCACGCCATCGTTATCAAGCTGAAACAACTTTTTGAATCTAATCACTGTAAAATGGATCGCTGCAATCGCGAAAACATCGCTCTCTGATATAACACTAAAAAAATTTATTAGGTTAATTGTTTTAGTACATAAATTTTACCACACCGAGTACTAATTTTCACATGTGCTAACATAGCAATGATTTGCACATTATTTGACATTTTACTTAATTTCTATATTTCTAACTATATGTCACACTCTCTCTCTCTGTGATTCCTTTAACCTCTGCGGAGCACAGGGCGTCTATTATACCGACTCTCTACATGCTCCGGTTTAGCGCTAACGATTTCAACTGTGAAAGGGATTTTCTGATCGTGCGATGTTGTTTGGCTCTTTTCTTAGTGGGTGGCCTATCCATTGCCACTTCCTCCTGAGAATACTGGTGTCTATCCTATCTTGGCCAGTAAGGCTGTGTAGGTTTTCGTTGGTAATGATCTTCGGCAAATGGATGTTAAGGATGCGCCGGAGACACCGGTTGACAAGATTGTAGATGTTATTTCACAGGTCACTTTCCATGTTGAACAGATTTTACGCTCGTCTCAAAAAATCCGGAGTTTCGTGTGTCTGAAAATATTGTTATTGCGCCTGATCTCAGAATGAGTATTAAATGCAACTCGGGTTTAATTGATGCGATCCTGTACATCAGCTTCAGCTCCGCCGTCTGGTGTAACTATGCTTTCGAGATAGGAAAATTGCTCTATTTGCTGCTCTTCCAGATAAATTTCATGCTATCTCCTGGAATCCAAGCTCATAAGGTTGGTTTTAGTAGCATTGATCTTAAGACCTGTTCTGCAAACTTCTCTGCTCAGGGCTTCGGACATTCTGGCTACACTACTTTGTTTGTTGGATTGGAGAGATACATCGTCATGTACTTTCACCATGAAAATGTCAAATCCAAAGGTGTCAAAAGACCTTCAAAATGGACTTTTTAGGTCCTTTTATGTTATGTTATCAAGCACTACATGAAATAAAATTTCTCCAAGAGAATAGGATTTTAGCAACAAATTGTGTTTTAAGATTTAAATAATAACATTGTGTTGACAGAATACGGACCAGATATGCAA
The DNA here is from genome assembly GCA_964036015.1 of Leptarthrus brevirostris. NCBI lineage: Eukaryota > Metazoa > Arthropoda > Insecta > Diptera > Asilidae > Leptarthrus > Leptarthrus brevirostris. The sequence goes on from OZ038371.1 coordinate 32,357,587, forward strand.
GTGTCTGATATGTTTGTTGATTTCTTTACTCAGCCTAGTTTCCTTTTAGGATTGCTTGTGAATTGCTTCAATAAATCAATTTAAATTTAAATTTAAATTTTTCAGAAATTATGTTTGGGAGAGGAGCTGATGATTCCCTCAAGATGTTGCAAATGTTGCACTAAGTTTCTAGTACTCTTCGTTAATGGATAAGAAGCAAGCAAACTAAGTTCAAAAAGCTTTCATTTTGGTGCACCCATTCTTTTTAATCCACCTGAATTCATAAAAATTTCTTTTCCCTACATAACAATCCCTTGCATGTGTTAAAGTTGTTCGTCTCATCCCACAGACCTCTTCTAATATCAATGAAAACTTATCTTGCACAAGAGAAAAATTCTTTTTCAAATTAAACCACCGCAAGGAAAACGTCAGAGTGCTAAGAAAGCATAAGGACTAGAAATGCCAACTCCACAAAGTTGCTGGTTCGGCTCCATTTGAATATTATCATTTCAAGTTAGAAAAGTGAACAAATAAAGTGGAAAATAATTCACCTGGTAAAACTTTAAAACTCCCGGAGGAATGTGGAGTAAAATTGTGTAAGAACCGGACAGGAGGGTAACATAGTGGTTGGGAGGAGGGTATAAGATACCAGGGAGTGATATATTGCCGCTCCATCAGCTATTTACTTAACATTCGAGGTAACCACTTGCAGGTGATAAATTTTCAGGTAAAAGTTTTCTTTTGTGTAAGGGGTAAACCAAAAAGTTTTGTTGAAATTATATCCTGAAGCCATTCAACCTGAAGCTTTCTATAACTTCGAGCTCCGCTTTTTTTCGTTGCGCGTTGTGTAACGTAATTTGTTCGGGTAGAGGCGCAGAGCAAATCGGTTGCAAAGATTTATTATCTCAGTAGTCAGCTTCTCCGCTGACTTGAGATTGAAATTCAAAAGGCGTTTCATAGACTCACAGCATCAAGTTGAGGATAATAAAAGCGGGATTGGGTAATCTCTTCTGACATAAACTCTTCGATTTTATTTGCATTTGAAACAGTATTGCGGAAACTTTAAGTCGGCTATGCCGTTGCTTTATAGTTCCTCATAGTTGTCAGGGGCGGCAGAATGGAAAGCCGCGGAATTTCGAAGGCAAGTCTTATAATACGTCCGTTATTGGAATTCTTTTCGCGGATTCCAGAAACGAATATAAACGGCATGAAATAGCGGAAAGCATTTTCGATTTTCAAGATGAAAGCTTCTTTTAGGCATGAGTAAATTTTGCAGACAAATGAATTTCAGGACAAAGAACAGTTGTAGAAGGAGAAAAGATAAATTGCTTTAGAAGATGGTTCACATTTAAAAATGTCATAGAAGACGGATTGCAGGATTTAATTATGCATTGAAAACGTACCTCTACTTCCGAGGACAACTTAATTTCACGAGGAGCTGTACGATGTTCTTTAAGGTTGAGTACTGATGTTTGTTAATATTAAGTGCCTTTGTTCTTTAAACGCATTTGTTGACCTTTTTAAAATTAAACTTGAACCGAACGTTGACCATATGGCTGCCAAGGATAAGACAGGTGGAATTGTTAGAAAGACCTCATTTTCACTTTTTTTTCAAATCCCATAGTTGCCAAAGACATTGTCATAAATATTTATGTGAATAACATGTTATGAGAGCTTGATACGTAGCATGGGAAGCGAGTGAACGTTTGTAAAAGAAATGGCGAAGTAAAAATGTCAGATAAAGTAAAATTCCTAAATTTTTTCAATGACGATGATTATACAAAAATTATAAACGAAAAACTGACTAAGTCGACCACTTGGATTGGTGTAGAGAATGCAAGAGAAAAAGGATTCATAATAATATTGGTGGGCACTACGACCAAGAAGGTCTTTTGAGAAAAAGACCCTTCTAACTATATGTCACACTCAGGTATTTTAGCGGTCCTTAATAGGGGAGAGGGATATATCAATTTAATTGGGCTCAGGAATTCCCGACGAAAGATCTTCCTTCTAAGCCATGCCAAGGCAGAAAAAAGGCATCTTCGTGTTTCATATAGTTTCATCTTCTTCCAGAGAGAGCCGACACTCCGACTCAATCGACAGACCTAACTATTTGAGTTAGCCATACGGTAGGCACTGCGACCTAGAAGGCCTAAGCATAGGGTCAAACAAGCGCCTTAGTCTGAATAAGTTCAGGTACATTTCATTCATTTAATATAAATTTCGGCTTGAATGACGCTGTGCTATTTATCTAATGCAATTGAAAATCTAGTGGTGGGTCTAAAAACTACCACCATTTGTGTTAAATTTTTGATGCATCAATTTGAGGTTACAACAATCCAGACTTGGACCACCACCGTCCCAGTCTGTTCGCTCATTAAGGAAAATCCTGAATCTTCTGTCGAGTACAGTTCCTCAGTCATTTAGTGCGATGTGGTGCACATATTTATATCAGGAATGCGCTGAAGGATGCCTATGTGGTCCTTACCCCAGGCATATTTGATGCGAGCTCCAATCTCAGGACACTAATTGCACCCGATTTTATATAAGAGACGGTCAGGCGAGCGAGTTTAATTACCATCTTTATGGCAGTATATTTTTGTTTCTTTTGTTTTTGGCGCGAGAGGTGAAGATCTTTCAAAGACACCAGGAGTCCCGACTGTCTGTGGTAGTGCGAGATTTTTACGCACTAAAACCACCTCTGTAGTGATAAGCCGAATCAGACCATCTTATTTGGGTCTTTTTTCGTTCCTATCCCTAGACATCTCAGCGAAAGGGCCCTGGGACTATCCAATTTTCTTCTCTTACCGCGATTTCCTGGGTCAGCGGAAACATTTGCATATGAGACACCTTAGCAGCTGTTAGACAGGTCCTCTTTTTTCCTGTAACAAAGAGGCAGGTACGCCACTATAGCTTGTTGCATTCGGCGATTGTCGAAGCTTGCTGAACTTTTGGTCACCAAACACCAACGCGCTGCGTAGGTAACAAACGGTCTCACAATCGTATTTTTTCATATCATATATAATCAGAAGATCATCTTCGGGGGTAGACCCAAAGTAATTCCGAAGATATTTCGATAGACCCATAGGGCTCCTGTAGTCTTATTTAAGGTAAAATTAAGGCGAGCGTTCCAATTGAGTTTTCTATCGAGCATAATTCCCAAGTATTTCGCCTCATTAGAGTACTCAATGACAATGCCCTAATGCACACAGAAGTGTTACCCAGAGTGGATTTAACTTCTCGCTATGTTGGCATATCATCTAGTTGTAGTTCATAGTTAGTTCATTAGGAAAAGCACATAGAGCTAACAAGCGAACAAGATGATGTAAGGCAGAACCTTTAGATACAACTTTTGTATAGGAAAATTGAGTAAATTAAAGGGTAAATGATTGGTCCAGTTTGCATCTGATGTGGAGGTGTAGCAATTTATCCATTGTCCTAAGTAGAAATGAGGTAAGGCTGATTGGTATGTATGATTTAGGCACCACTACTTTTTTCCATGAAACCGATACTACTTTTCTTCATGACAACGGCTCTAAACAAATTGACCAATGGAACCTACACAGTTCTGGAGGAGGGCTTGGAAGATAGCATCGCCCCCAGGGCCTTAAAAAGGTTGAGAGGAGAACACTGTCCATCTAACCTTATTGTCATTAAAAATTACGCGAGACAAACTTGAGTCCCTACGGCTCAACGGAGACCTTTCCTCACCGGCCACGTGGTGGACTATGTCTGGTCTTAGTGTTGATCAAGTGTTTACCTTTACCACCTTCCCAAGAACGCTATTAAATAGTATTCTTACTTGCTTACGCATTCCAGACAGCAACTTGCTCCGCCAGGGTACCTTTTGTACCACGTTGGTTGCGGCTGTTATGGTGCAGTCATATCTGGAGGAGATAAGTTGTTAGAAATGTATGGTTAAGCAATATTTAATGAAAATTATACCACACCATTCTTAACTAAGTCACTCCTATTTTTTCCTTATAATTGTTATTTTTACTTACAAAAGACAAGTGTGCTATTTCTATGTTCCTTTCATCCCATTTGGGGCACAGGGCGTCTACTAAACTTACTCTTCGCCTGGTGCGGTTCTGTGCCAACTCCTTCAAGCGCTGCCACGGTTTATTGATCTGGCTAGCTTCCTTATCTGTAGATCTTTTTCATATGTTGGGCGGTCGTCCAATAAGGCAATTTCCTAGGGTCCCAAGCTGGTTCGAATCTAGAACCTTCAGAGCGTTTCTCCATACTGTATTATCCTGAAAGTCTGTGTAGGTCTTTGTTGTTAATGACATCCGCCTAATGCATCTTAAGGATACGCCGAAAATGCCGATTGAATAAGGTTTGAAGCTTAGATGTTATTTAGCAGATTCCATAATATTACGGATATTCGTATAAAACAAGATTTTTTACATTCTAGTGGTAGTGATGTTATTGCGCCATATCTCAGCCTGTACATCAGTTTCAGCTCCGCCATCTGCTGCACTTATTTTAATTGCTGCTTTTTAGATAAATTTTATTTAGTCTCCTGGATAGTTAGCTGCAGTGATCTTAATCTGGCCTCTCCGGCCTTCTTTACTCAAAGCGGATGTACAAATCATGACCCACTTTGTTTCCGTCTAATTCCTCGCGATGGGTGATCATTTAAGGCGCTGGACAATACGTCATTAATAACGATTGAAACAAGCGAAGGTGGCAGTATACATCCTTGTTTCATTCCGATCAGCAATTGGAAGGGCTTCGATAGTTTTTACTTATGTAGGACGTGATACCGGGCTCCTGAACAAATACACCTGTTTTCCATTCAGTGGGATAGGGCTCGGTTTCCAAATATTTCCGGATTAAGGGAAGAAGAATACCATCCACAGCAATGGGATCTGCTTTAAGTAGCTCCACTGGCATTCCATCAATTTCGAGGGCCTTCGAGGTCCATCGATTTAATTGTGTCTATCAACTCCATTTTTTTCGGAGTTGTTATGTTAATGCTGCCTACAGCTGGCGGATTTTCAGGCTCAGGTGGAAAGTCCTGTCGATGACAGTGAGTCTTTCCTGCCAGTTACTTTACAATTTTATAAAGATGTCCACTATTTTCTGCTAGCGCGTTAATGTAGTGACTTAACACATCTTGAACTCCTTTGTGCGCCTTTCTGTGGAGATCGGTATGAAGTTCTTAATTGTTGTTTAACTGCACCGTCGGTAGCATTATTGATGCAATCTTGAATCTGCTTCCGTTTTCATATTTTTGACTATGTAGGGTCACTCATCCATAGTCGTCTTTTGCGCTCTAATCGGCTCACATGTACTGTACCACATCTAAGAAAGCCTTAATTCGCCCTTTACGATTTTTGTTGACAGGGTCATCAGTGTTATAACGGAGTACATCAGTTTTTTGGTGTTGTTCAATGGAATATGCAGTTGAATATGCTCTACATATTGAACCGTTTGCATTGTATGTTGTGTTCCATATGCGAGACTTAGCTATAATAAGATGGTGATCGCTGTGAATATCAGCACGATCGAGAAAACACACTGTGCAGCTTTTTCAAACAGCAACATGGTAAATCTGATTGTCAGTTATGCTGTCTGTAGAAACCAGGATGGCATTTTTTGTAATCCACCGATGAAAAGTTGTCGTGAGTTACAAAATTTTTACAAACTACTCCCAACTTGCCTTCCTGTTTGAGAATAAAAACTACCACATTATATGTTCTAGGGCCTAGGCCAATGTTTTTAGAGCCAATATTAGCGTTGAGATCCGCTTACCCACAGCGTCGCGAAGATGCTAGTAGATGGCGTCCTTGGTTGTTCTATCTAGCTCGGTCATCGTATGACATTGAATTCTTGAGTTGTTACGTATCCAAGTGCGGTATTTGACAATGATAATTCCGTTGGATATTGATGACCAGTCCAGTAGCGATCGGCGGGCAAGCTTAGTTAACAACAAGCCTACATTTACTATTCGGGGTGTTTTTAATTCTTCGCGGCCAGAGATGCGAGTGATGTAAACTTCCTCTCGACATAGTTTCGCTTAGGAGTCAGTAATTCTAACTCTAATAAATTATTTTTAAAGTGTCCGGTTTTGCGTCAAATATAAATGAAAAGATTAAATATTGAGAACAACCTCGATTGAAAATATTGCTTTAATGAATAGCATCAAAGTTTGACCCATGATAGGAAACATTTAATCTGAAAGTCCACAAACGTCTACGTTTATATAGACAAGGTGTCAACCTTAATGAAATAACAATTATCAATATTTGGCAGACATTTACTGAAATATGACTTATCTTGGTGGTAACAGTAAATTTTGACATAATTATATATATAAACAGCAAGAAAATCAATAGTGTAGCGTACTTTCAGTGCCTTGCCAAATCTTCGAATATTCATGATATCCTAAAATTTACTATATAAGGAAAAACTTTGCACAGCATTTTCATTTGTTCTCGGATCATCTGTGTCGCAACGTTTCCAATAAAAGCCTCATACATACCTAATAGATGCCCAGAGAACGCAAAACTAATCGATATCAAGATGAACAAACAGTGCAATGTATACATATATAGATTAAATATATATTTCTACATGTGGGCCTTTCAGACAAGAAGAGTCCTGATGGGCATTTCAGATTTCTGCCAATGTGAAGGCAATTAAGCTCAAGGAGGCTAGCAATTTTCAGAAGCATCAATCTCTATTGTTATATCGTTCATTTGAAATTGCTAGATTGAATCTCGGATACTATTAGTGCTTTCTGAAGAGACGTACAAATTAGATACGTGCAGGCGTACATGTTTTGTCAATTTAATAGGTGTGGAATATGCAGTACTGACATTTTCTTCGAGGAGAGTAGCAAATGATCCAAGCAAATATTACAAACGAAAATACAATTCGGATTTCTGCATCGTATCACCAATGGACAATGGTAAGAAATGACAAATATAGTTCCTTTGTATGATGATTTAAAACAAAATGGTAAATAGATTCCTCTCGCAAAATAATGGATCAGATTTCGGATGAATTTCGTTCGGATTGTAAGTGCTATCAAACTACCAGATTCCCTGGACTGTACACTAACGCCAAATTTAACACATTTTACCAAATCGGAGTTTTGTGTTTTGGGTTGAAGAGGGTTGGCAGGTAAGCGGATAATGCACGAATTTGCATAGGTACTTTATTTTATTAATTTATTGGGTAATTAAATAAATTTTTTTGGTTTTTTTTACTTTGACTTTAACACAGTCGGCTGCAGTGTCGACTCCGGCTGGAAGTAAAAACTTCAAATTTCCGTTAACAGCTGTTTTATTGTTGCAGCGTTATCTCCAAAGTTTCTGCCCAAGGCTATTTGGTTTTTTAGGGTTTCGTACCAAAATGGTAAGAAAGGGAAATAATGAAATAAGTCTTGCCCTAGTTTATTGCAAATGAATATTTTTTTTTCTAATTTTTTTAGGGGTGGGGAGGGGGGGAGGGTAAACATTTTTAATGTGGGGTTTCTAGGTCAAGTGGGGAATCACATGAAAGAGCTTTAATTGCACATTATAAAATATATTTTCATTTATTTTATGCCGCATAGTTTTCGACTTATCACCGAAGTTTGCATAACGAAAACTCCGAAATAACTATCGTTTATAGATGTATATGTACGGAACCCTCGGTATGCGAGACTGACACACTTGCCCGGAATTTCTGTTTTGAGTGTTGACTTATTTTGAAAATGTGCGGCGAAAAAATACCGTAAAAATATGTTTCAAAAAGTGTTGATTTTTCCGGTCCTGACTTTGTGCTTTCCATGTTATCTGTGTTGAATTATGGTTGAGGTTATGTGTTTCTCTTCGTAAAATATGTTGGTATCCGGATTAAATTAAGACTATTTCTAGGCTTACTGTTCTCTTCTAACCCCTAACTTGGTTAACATATGCTTGGCTTCTCCACTGGGATAAGAGGTCTATTAAGAGCAGTGTTGTTGTTATGGTATTTTGTCCTTTTGTAGGTACTAAAAAACTATATCTTTAATTACTGCGCTCGACATTTTACTTGGCCGACATTAAATTAACCCAAGCCATTGATAAACAACTAACATTGCTTCACAAGCCATTGCTTAACGATTACAGTGCACGTTACACCTATCTTCAATCTGTCAATGTAAACGATCACTTTTTTTTTCTTTCGGTCCCCGCTGTATCCTTTAGATCACAACGTTGATGCGCGATCTTGAAGGGCCCTTCCCACTGTTGAAGCTTCGGTGGCTTTCCTTTTCGTCACCGTGGATTGTATAGCTAAACGAGATCTCTTTCCCTGCATTCGGTAGGATTAGCTCTGATGCCGTATCATGTTTTCATTTTATCGCTGGATGTCTCGAGGTTATTTCTTGCCAGTTGATGGATTTTTTTCCAGAGCTTCCAGATTCAGTATTCTTTTCAGGTGTTCCGAATAGTCGAATCTGTCTTCCAAACACAGCTTTAGAAGGTGTCTCTTCCGTTGAGATATGGAAGTTGGTTCGATAAGCTAGTGGAAATATCGGAACGTAGTTATCCCAAACCCGTTGATGTTCATTAACTATTTTTCTAAAATGTTCCACCCCTGTTCTAATAAATTGCTCAACCATCCCGTCAAATTGTGGATGAAGTGCTATTGTCCGCGTCTGTATTATTCCAAGAACCTCGCAAACCTTTTGAAATATTTGAGGTTAAAAGTTTTGTCCTTGGTAGGAATGAAATTCTTTAGGTACGCCAAACCTGCATATCCAGTTTTTCCTCCGCCACTATCTTTATTTCTTGATTTGGGATCGCATATAGTTCTGACCATTTACTGGAATAATCCATTACTACTAAAATGTACGATCTGACTCTGGGAGGGATCCTGGAACGTCAGTAGCGATTGATGTGAAATGCTTTTCTACAGCATGTGCACCTGTAGAAAAGCATCTCACATCAATCGCTACTGGCCGCATATGTAACCAGTAGAATCATTCTCTTAATTTCTCCAAAGTATTATTGACGCCATGATGTCCTCCCGAGGCACCAATATGGAATCTCGGCATGCTGACTCTTTGAGTGTCTCCAATTTGCGCTTCACAATTCCTTCTTCAACACACATCGAATTCCATTGCGTCCAGTAGCTCTTTGACGTTGCACTTCTATGTGCTCATGAGCAACTACTAGAGATGGGAACCGAATCGAAAAGTATCGATACTTTGCATTGCAATATATCCGCATCTTTCGGTAATTAGATACAAATAACTATACCGTTGAAAAAGTATCTATACTCAAAAGTATTGTAACCATATGGATAAAAAATTAAAAAAATTATATCTGGTGTAGAAATTGCATAGAAATTACAATTATTATCTTTTTGGGTTTTTTTTGGTGTTGCAAAACAATTTACAACTTAATCGTTGAGAAATATTAAAATATCGATTTGCTCAAAAGATATATGCTTTTGATTGATAATTTTTTTCAAATGAAAACTCATCTCAGCGGGTGATTTCATATATCTTTTAGAAAATGAATAATTTCAAATTTCGCAAGAACAACTAAAAAAGCAGATGAATAAAAAAGAACAATAAATTTTTATTTCAACAGAAATCTATTTTTAGCTTTTGCATACTGCCACACGACTAGAGATTGGACCCATACACCAAATAATGAGACGGTGTGTGCTGGGCTGTCAATACTTCGAGTATTGAAAGAAACATATCGAGGATCGGTTGTATCGGAGGCTGGAAGTACCGATTAAAAAACCTCGAAGTATTGAAAGCAAAGTATCGATACTCCGGTATATCGATACAATATCGCCCATCTCTAGCAACTACAGTGTATCCTGCGTCGACTCTGTGTAAATGCCGTGACTTCGCATCAGAAAAGAAGGAACAGTAGGGTTGACCGCGACAGTTGTCCCCTAAATGGATTCACAGAATTTCCGCCCAGTACTCTTGACTTCTCTAATTTCTTTTTTGAGTTCATTTTGGTTCGATTTAAATGCTGTCCAGTCCTCAGATAGTTTAGTAATTTTAGTCTTGTTGAAAAGCTTCCGAAAGTGCCGCCTCAGTGAGCTTATTTCCTTGTCTTACTAAACAGGATTAAATTTCCTGGATGGTATACTAAACGGACAGCCCTTGATGAGATTTGATACAGAGACGACAACAACAGAGATACTAGGTGACTCTGAGATTGTATATAGAAGTGTCTTCCCTTCCCACTTCAGCCAACAGATGGCGCGAAATATTCAACCTAATGGCTAACATTGTATGATTGATTGTTAACCCTTTTCGTTATAAACAATTACAACTTTTTTTTTCTGTAAAGCCAAAGTCCAGAGGACAACTAATGGTAAGGGGAATTGAGCAAATTGAATGTCTTGTTTTTGCCCAGAGACGGAGTGGACTGTTTTTATGAAAAACTCGTAGGCAGGCTAAGGCTCGAACCTGCATCCATGGCAACCAGCTGATCTATCTCCGTATTTCCGTCTACTTTTAAAATGGTATTTCCTAATTGCCGCCATTTGCATGTACTTTAAAATAACATTTGAATTTCGGTCGCGGAAACCCTATTTTACTCTGCGGTCTTGGGCCCAGTAAGGCTTTTTACTTCATGAATATTTGCATCTAGTACAGTCTAAGTTATATTATAACGAATTCGAACTAATTAATGTTCTCGTCTGCTATCTAATGTCAACTATAAAATATTAAATTACTTAATTGGTATCTATTTCAATGACATGAAAGCCTCATACATAACGAAACATTTAAAGCTGAGATTTGTACAGGTGTGATTTAACCTACTAAAATGTGGATTTTGTAATTCTGTCGCTTAGTCCAAATTAAATTGTATTTAATTCAATTACTTGAATCTAGAGCCTTTGACATGCTCAGTCAACCACATGGAAACACTTAACCGTGACATGATTCCACGTTTATGGGTATATGTCTAAAAAGCTTTCTCGTGTGTTCAAAAATCATCCGAAACGTATATTAAATGAAATCTTCTCACGTAAGTGAACACCTGGAAAATGAGTTGAGGTGAAGTGAATGCTTCTGGTACCCACCGTTAAGATGAATTATGTAAGTCTTTGCACAAAATCCTTGATTAATGTTACAAGGATCCACCGATGTGAGTAATGGCAGTTTTCTTCGAGATAATTTATTTAAAACTGCTTCAGTCATTAAAGTTAGAGAAACTTCCTTACAAGCAAGTTCACGGGAAATATTTTCTACCCATTAGGTAGTAACAAAACCTACTTAAAAAATATCATAAAAGAGATGGCTGGCTTAATGTGTTTATAATCTTGAAGCGCTACAGACTTATGTTACACAATTTCTTCCGCTGGCATTCGCAAAGTTTATACCACTATGTTGTCCTTTTCATTATTTCATAACTTTCTCAAGAACGTTTGTTTACTTTTAGTCAAGTTAATTGGGAAAATAACTAATTTAATCTCATCAGAACTCTTTTATGAGCCCCATTATCAATTAGATAGCTTAATTATGCTCAGACGCTGCTGCTGCACTTTATGTCGTTGTATTAAATGTAATCATAAAGATGTTTTAAATGGATTGGTTATATGGTTATCTTTTTTCAGAACGAAAAAAGAATTAAGGAAGGTGACACGAAAACCTGTAACTATTTAAAATTAAATGCGGCATGACACAGTCGGAAAAAATTTGAATAACCAAGAATTTCTTTCAAGTATTTCGTCTGTTATCTTAATTTATCCTCTTAATGATTTTAATTTGCTTCCAGTCAGCATCTTTAGCACTGAACGTGTTTCCTGTCGTCTGAAGGATGCTGCTATCCGCTAATGGGATAAAATTACCATCACAACTGCAGCTAGACCGTTGGATGGGAATTTTTAATGCACTTAAAATGCTTCATAGATTACCTTCCAACAGCGAATCACTTTTGTAATCAGGATACCTTCGCAGCAGGCATCCTTGAAGATAAAGTTTTTCAACTGCTTGTTCTTCCGGATGATTACAATACAGTTATGTCATAATATCTCGGTGCACGTAACTGGAAACTTCCTAAAAATATTCCTAAATGTAAATTTACGAAGCAATAGATTAATATCATTATAAGTTATGGTATGGGAAAAGCAATGCATAAGCAGAGATATGTTTCCAAATGTGAAATTAATTAAAGTGAATTTAAGCAAGGAATCTAGCAAATAAATTGCACATACCTCTATTCCAAACGTTATTCCGTCATATAACTAATATAATGTTAAGAATTGCATCTTAATTTACATAAAATCTTTCAGATATGTATACAAATACTACTTCTTATTTTATTGCGCTCTAGGTGTTAGTGGTGAACCACTCGATGAATATTTTGTGATTTTGAAAAATTAATTAGGAACAGTTTTTTTTTCAACATATCCTATCTAATTACAAAACCAATTGCAATTGTGTGCCAAACCACAAAGATTTTTGAGAGGCCGGTTGGTTATGTGCTTTATTTTCAGGCATGCATTCTTTTCAACGTGACTTCACTATTGGAAAACCAGCTTCGACAAATAAGCTCGAATACCTTCTCCATGCCGCCGTTTTGTAGTGATCTAGGGCAACATCATCGGTCCTCGCCTTATCATCCTTTACGAAGGTAATATATCGAGGCTTCTCGATATTTATAAAGTCAGCACAGTCAGGTTTCGACATTAAACTATCATTGGTGCGACCCTTGAGGTCCACACGAACAACTTCCCAGTTAATAACAATTTTTAATTGTTATTAACAATATTCAATTATTATTAACAATATTTAATTGTTAATGGCGATAAATTTCATGATCATAGTACAAACGAGTAAGTGAAAACTCAATAAAATTCATACTATTCGATTTATCGTTTTATTTATCATTAATATCAACTATTTATGGTTTTTTTACCATTTTTTTAATGTTACAAAAAATATCTGTTGTTTTTTTTTGAAGTATCGGGTTGTATCAGAACCAATTAGATCAGATGAATCATTTTCAAAAACAAAAACTGTCGCCCAATTTTATGTCATCTCAAAATACTTAACAAATTGATATTTTAAATTTATAAATAAATAAATTAATGAATTTAATTTATCATGATAATTTCGTTGTAATTAGATGCAAATTTTTTTTTTTTAAATTATTCCGTTTTAGCACTATTTTTAATGAAAACCATATAAATGCACTTTGTTTGGAATTCATTTGTTATTAATAATTTTGAATGGTTATAAACAATTTATAATTGATATAAACAATTCTTAATTGTTAAAGACCATTTTTAATTGATATAAACGCAGTGTATTCATAAAAGAAATTTTTTGTGATAAAAAAAATTTCAATTGTTTATAAGAATTTTTCATTGTTTATAATAATTTTCAATTGCTATGAACAATCTTCAATTTTGTATTCAATTTCCAATTTTTATAATCAATTTTCAACTAGGTTAAACCATTTTTTATGATTATAAATTTATTATTGTTATAAACAATTTTTCATCATTATAAACAATTTCTGTTCTTAATAAATTGTTATTATCCGACTTTTTGATGTCCCGATCGTCATCAGAACAAATTATATCGAAGAAATCCTTTTCAAGAAATTCTAAAATCAACTTTTTTTTCAGTTTTTTTGTTTAAACAAAAAAACGGCTGAACCGAAATTGATTAAATTTGTTTCAGCTGTTATTGACAATAATACGCTTCGGATGGCACCATAGCGAAGTCGTTATCATTTTTTGTTCGCGAGATTTCGTTGTCGAAAATAGTAGGTCCGAACGCACACACACACCCACACACACACACACACACACACACACACACACGACGGGTCCCGCACCTTGTCGTGGTGGGAGAGCTTGCGTGCATCAATGACATAGAGGGCTATGCCGGCGGTAGTTTCATTATTGCACTACTGGTAGGGTCGCCCATGCCGGAAAGGTCTCTATGGAGATGCCAGACAAAGATGGACACACAAGAGTAGCAGAAACCCTGATTCCCAACGGGAACAGGTCGAGCCAATGCCGCCCCACTAAACGAAGCGGCAGTGCAGAAAGTCTAACCCAACCCGACAACATCTCCGGGAGCAAACAACGGACGCCTTTGTATTTAGGCATTAAGACCGAGCCCAGTAAGGTCTTAATTATGGTATACTGGACAACGTTAAGGATTAGATTGCTAAGGGCTGACGATTGTAGTATTCTGTTACCCGAGTATGTAAAAGTGAAATTTTGCAGAAACGGCTTTCAGGCCAATGCTACAAGCGCCCCCGTCCCGTTAAAACCTTGGCAGGCCTCAAAGAACGCTCAAGGTTTGTCACCGTTAAGTTGGTGGTGTAGGCTCAGATGAAACATTCCTGACTAGCACCGATCTGGCTCTGAACGCAAGTCCCCATAAGGGTCTGCGTCAACCCTAGCATGGCCTCCCTACTTGCATAGATAACCATGAGATCATATAGGTGACTACACAAGACGAACCGAGATAACGGCTTTGAATGGGGACCCAATAAAATTATGAGTACAACAAATATAACGAACAACACGAACAATATAACAAATACTAAAGGAGACAACAGCACCAACAGCGTTGAAGCGAGCCCTTTCCAAAGGAGTTTAAAAACTATGAGGTCACCCGGAGACACGCCGTCTCTATCATACAGTGAGGCTCAGCAAGGAAGAAGCGACGAATCTGGCGCCCGGATTCGAGAGCAACTAGTTTTCCGCCAGCTGGGAGAACAAATTAAAAAACTGGTTGATATGCTGGAAGACGGTAAAAGGCGGTCCATACATCAGCCAATGAGGGATGCAATAGAGAGTATTAAAGCTCTCTACGAACTCTCTGCAATTGAACTGCATGATGAGAAAGCGAAGGAAGCGGATAGCAGTAGCAAGTCCTCGCAGAGGTCTCCGTGGTTTAAGGCGGCGGAGCGAAAACAAAAACGGGATCCCACTGCAGAAGTGTCGAAAGCGAAACGTCGACCCGCCCCCACAAAAGAAGGCGAGAATAAGCAGAAGGAAACGTAGAACAAAAGGGCAATCCCCGCCCTTAAAGAGAAGGATACCGGCTCAAAATGTGACATTCCACTCCCGCAAAGTGGAAAGGACACATGGATAAAAGTGAGCCGTAAACGAGCTATCCGGAAAAAAAATGAGCATAAGAAAGTCCGGCCTGATGCAATCGTCATAGAAACGAAAGGTGAACTCTCCTATGCTGATATACTCCGCAGGGTTAAAGCGGATCCTAAATTAGGCGAATTAGGAGAGACAGTCTCAAAGATTAGAAGGACCCAGAAAGGCAAACTCTTGCTACAATTAAAAGATACTGGGGAGAAAACGGAAGCTTTTAAGGAGGTAATTGGTGAAGCAATTGGTAACCAACTCGAAGTAAGAAGCCTAAAGCACCGAGTAACTGTCGAGTGCAAGGACATCGACGAAGTGACCACCAAAAAAGACATTTGTGAGGCAATAAGATCACAGTTCAAAATTAAAGAAGTCACCGCTGGGGACATATTAAATCTGAGGAAGGCGTATGGAGGAACACAAACGGCAATAATTAGCCTTTCCGCCGATAGCGCAAATAAGCTTTTGGATGCAGGAAAAATTAAGGTAGGCTGGGTAATCTGCCGAATTAGAGAGCAGAAAACGCTCACCAAATGCTTCAGATGTTTGGAATATGAACACTTAGCAAGACAATGCAAAAGCGAAGTAGACCGCTCCAAACAATGTCGAAGATGTGGGGTTGAAGGTCACATTGCCAAAAACTGTGACAAAGGGCCACTTTGCATGTTCTGCAAAACTGACAACGCCAAAAATGCCAAACATATCGCGGGTAGCGATAAATGTCCGATGTTTCGAAAGGCCCTGACCAATAAAAGATGAGGATTATGCAGATTAATTTGAACCACTGCGAGATAGCCCAAGATCTGCTAAAACAAACTAAGGAAGAACATAGAATTGATTTAGTTTTAATCAGCGAGCCTTATAAAAACCTATCCGGTACTACCTGGATTACGGATAAAACCCAAAAGGCAGCAATATGGGCTTGTGGCAAACAGGCTTTTCAGGATAGGAAAGGACAAGCGGATGGCTTCGTACGGGCGAAAATAAAGGGCATACACTTCTACAGCTGCTATGCACCACCCAGTTGGTCACATGGAGAATATCAAAAGATGCTAGATGAACTCGTAGCCGATGCCCGCCCTAAATCACCGGTGGTCATTGCTGGTGACTTTAACGCGTGGGCTGTAGAGTGGGGTAGTAGAGTTACGAATGCAAGAGGGCGCAGTCTCATAGAATCGCTTTCTATGCTCGATGTGGAGATAGCTAATGATGGAAAGAAAAACACCTTCCAAAAGGCCGGAAGGGGGTCGATCATAGACCTAACCTTTGTAAGCAGCTCTTTATTCCGGAATACAATATGGTTGGTCAGTGAGGACTACACACATAGCGACCACTAATATGTTATGTTCGAAATAAAAGAAGAATCGAATTCCAGCCAAGACACCCTAAAGTAACAGGCCCAAAATGGAAAGATTCGTTGTTCGACAAGGATACCTTCGAAGAAGTAGTGAGGGCGTACCAAATGGAATTGGGATCCGCAGAAAACGGTACTAAACAACTGACTGAACTGATGAATAGAGCATGCGATGCAGCAATGCCACGCAGGAAGCCCAATAAGAGAGGCTCGCCATGCTATTGGTGGAATGAAAAGATTCAGTCACTTAGGGCGAAATGCCTGAAAACCAGGCGAAAACTTCAAAGGTCGAGGGGTAGACCGGAATACAACCCGCTGCTCCGTGCCTTCAAAGAGGAAAGAAATGTTCTGAAGAATGCGATTAAGGACAGTAAAAGAGAAAACTTCAAACGCCTGTGCGAAGAGGCTAACATTAACCCATGGGGAACCGCCTACAGAGTCGTTATGTCAAAATTAAAAGGACAAAAATCTCCCCAGATTACATGCCCAATAATGCTGAGAGAGATAATAACGACGCTTTTCCCACAGCGTCCAACGACTGCTCGTACTGTCGTAGAAGAAATTAATGTAGAGGAAATCCCGACAGTTACGGCGGAAGAACTTCAGTCGGTGCTCAATAAAAAAGGAGACAACAAAGCGCCGGGACTTGACGGAATCCCAAACAAAGTCCTGAAAACGGCGATTCTCAAAAGACCGGACATTTTCATAGAAGTTTTTAAAAGATGTCTAATAGAAGGCGTGAAGGCGAATAATTTACCTCCTTAGATCAGGAGGAAGATGCTGAACACGCAGTATTTCATTGTCCACGCTTCCAAGCACGGCCTGTAATCCATCGGTAGTAATTGAATATATGCTACAAAGGGACGAAAATTGGAGAGAAGTGACTAAGTTTATAATAAACGTCCAAAAGGAACTGAGAAGACTGGAACGTCTTAAACACCAGATTAACATTTCAGGTTGATAGCATGATAGCTAACCAGCCCCGCGAAGTAATACCTAACGGCAGTCCCGCGGGGAGAGTGGTTGAAGAGGATGCGGGGTGAGGTTTAGCACGTAGGCACCGCATCGGCGGTTAATCGTGCATGCTACTAGCACGGGCTACTGGTATCTTTAGAAGATTCCTCACCTCCTGGTCGAACAAAAAAAAACACACACACACACACACACATGCACACACATGTGTTCAAAAACATGCGTAAAACGCTATGGTGACTTTGAAATCTAAAAAAATTTTAAAACTGACAATTTTGAAAATCGGGCCGGGCCCATTACAATAAATTCCCTATATGTGTAAAGTAACAAATCACAATTATCTAATTCTCCTTTATTTAATAAATAATGTATAGACAACAAATTTTTAGCGATAACGTAGGTACATACTTTAAATTACGAGTACTCATACAAAACCATAGGATATTATATGTACTTACTGCTTGTCGGATCAACCATTATCCTCTGAAATTAAAGTCACCCTTAAAGACGTCTGACTTACAAGTAATCTTGTTTTAGAAAGTTCTTTCCATTCCCACCAAAACAAACAGAAAAGCAATTCAGCCCAGGGGAGAAAGACTATTAAAATTTTTCTGAATTTATTTCGTGCTGGAACGCCTGTGTGTTTCTAACGTCAACATTTGCCCTTAAGGACAACCCAATTTCAGGAACATGCTGGACGACACATTTGCTTGCCTCATTTTTCGTCCTTTCAATTTATCATCTTGGCAAGTTTTCTTATTGCCTCCAGAGTTAGACTTGA
The DNA here is from genome assembly GCA_964036015.1 of Leptarthrus brevirostris. NCBI lineage: Eukaryota > Metazoa > Arthropoda > Insecta > Diptera > Asilidae > Leptarthrus > Leptarthrus brevirostris. The sequence continues at coordinate 32,375,754 of OZ038371.1, forward strand.
CCTTCCAATTTTTGCTTTACAAAATACCCTTCACCACCACATACAACAAAAAGGCTTCCTGCGCTGTCCTAAAGGACCTCAGGAGTGAATCTTTTGATTTAATCGTCTTCGTTAGAAGTGGTTTTTCTGCTGTTGCTTCTTCGTTTTGCTGGCAATGCGACAGAAATTCAAGAGCAATTAGTTGCCAAAGTAATTTGTTCAGGCGATTTCACTTGTTTCAGTTATTTAGTTTGTTGAAGGATTTATTAGGATCACTGAATGCACTTGACCCAACGATATTTTTGTTATCCCGCAGAGCATTTAGAGAGAAGTGGTTTTGATAAATCTAAAGAAGGACTTACTTTTCTGTAGCTTAGTATCTCTGCAACTAAGAAAATTATTTAGCAACATACGGTAGATTATTTTTATCTCTTAGTAGTGCTCAGAACTTTACAGAACTCTCTGTCACTAGGCGCCGTCCTGTCTTTTGACAACATTTTAGTGTAAGTGGTTTCTAACGATAATAATATATCATACATTTAACAAATTTCTTTGAGAAGGGTCTTCTGGTTGTGCTATTTGATTGATTTGAGAAGGGTAAAGCGCGCGTTATTTTGAAGACCAAATTACTTACTAACCCAAATAAATTTTTGATGAAAAGGTTTTACATACCCAGCATCTGGCTTTATTTAATAAAGTGTCCCACTTTCAAACTTTGAACTCCGAAGCGAACTAATGAAACCTTTAACCTCTTTACATATGTTCTTTTCCTTTTAGTGAATACTTAACAATAGGTACATTGTCATTTATGGGACACATAGATTATCTTCAATTGTCTTTCGTACCATTTAATTCACCAAACTGTAGAAGCTATCTAATCAAGACAGGAGAAAAAATATTAAATTGGACCCAACTTGATGGCAAATACACGTCTGCAGCATCCTTCTTATCCAGATTATAAAGTTCTTCAGAACTTTGTTCAAGTTTCTATTGATTGTATTAATTATTCGGAGCTTTGTTCAAGTAACAAACTTTGTCTACCTATGTAAGAGAGTATTCAATTGAGCTTCTATAATTGGGTGGTATCTGGTTTAAGTTAATAATCATTTGTAGATTTAAAAGTTATCCTAATATATTTTTAACGGAAGTGATGGTATACACTTCATCTAAGCGAGGAAAAGACACAAGTTAATAAACTGTTCCATATTTGTGTTGATTTCCTGAAAAAGATATCTGAAATTTTAGAGGTGAGGACGATTTGAAGCTTAATCATTGCTACCCTACCATTTTTTGTTTAAACCATGACCATTAAAGTAAGAAATGAAAGAATGAAAGAATGAAAGAAAACTGATATTCCTCCGATGTAAAGGCATTGTGGAACGTTCGGTTAATTAGCGCTTAATTAGCTGTAAGGAAACATATTTGACATCTCTGGAGAAAATCAAAACATTTTATGGAATTAATGATGACTGCAATATAATCGTTCCAGCTTTATTAATAAATATCTCAATACCCAAGGTGTTAAGATAGTTCTTATTATTTATAAAGACTTCATCGATAGAAATAGTAACAATCCCTGCAAATTATGACAACCGGCGAAGAATCCTTTCGGATTCCTGTAAGTTCAATAATATAAGGAAAAGAAGATTTGTTTTATTCACCATCAAAAACAAAATACTCTAAATATCGGTGGTTCGAAATCCAGCTTAAATTGTAGGTTCACTTTCTATCGATGACGTTAAATCGGCTGAAGTTTTTCAACCGCTTCATGACCCATACGATGTAGGGGAACTAGAGAGATAGTTCTATCATCAAAGGCTGCTTCCGACACAAATTACATTGACAATGCGAGGTTATAGTCTTTTTAAATAAATTTTTACATTATTTACTAAGCCGTCAGCGGAGAGGTACACAAGGGAAGCCCACATGTTCGCAGGGAGAACAACATGTACTGTGAGCATGTGCCGTAACTGCGTGCAGGTTCAGTAACTTTATGGGCATGTGTCGTAGCTGTGTGCAATAATGGTAGCGAGTTTACAAGCTCCTCAGCATACGCCGAGGGATCTGTGGTCAAGGGGGAGCTTGGTCCTTAGTAAGCGAACTCCGGATAGCGGGTAACCTCCGGTAGGTAATAGTGGATATCTCTATCACGGGTAACTATCTTTTCTCCCCTAATCGTTAAAACTTGAGCGGCGAGTGATTGAGTTCCTCTGTATTCTTCTGATACTGAACACATTTAGAGAAATGGGTCTCCAAGATTAATTTTAATGTTTTCTCTGAGTCAGTGTTGTAGGATTCATCAGTCCTCGGGAGGAGGCTTATGCCATTGGAGTACTTTTTGGAGGCGAACAGAACTTCCTCCAGGTTTTCCTCTTGAACCTCTTTAACTCTTTGTTATACTCAGTCAGGGCCTGCTTGTATTCGTTTCAGACTAATGAGAGCTTGACTTTATTTTTTTTATACGATTTATTCAAACCCTAGTCAATCCCCTAGGATTTGGCGACATCGTATAAAAAAAATAACAAATAAATTTTCTTTTAATACATTTTTCTAGTATTTTGTGATATTAGCTAAATTGATCTGCAGTTACTAGGATCTTCAGTATCACCTACCTTATATGTATATTGCAATTATACAATGGCCTCTTTTAGTTTTGATGGAAATACACCTTGCTGCAGAAATAAATTTAAAGTATTACGCAATGGTGGGGCTATGTACTCACCTAATGTTTTTAACACCTTCGGGGTCTTCTTATGGGTACCTCCTGCTTTACAAAGATTCAGGCCATCAATATGGCGTTAAATGTTCGTTAAAAGTTAAAGACTAAAGAGAGGTCTACAGTATAATCAGTTGTTCTTATTTCTGTAATAATATTTTCAGGTTTCACATTATAAGCTAGCTTATTAATTTTTCTCACAGCTTTTTTGGATTGTTTGTCAGTTTTATTATTTCCGATTCATAATAGCTTTCCCTGGCTTTTTGATTGATCGAGTTTAACTTTTTTCTGTATCTAACTATACTTACTAAAAGGTTGATTTCTTTCTGTTCTTGCCAGTTCAGATAGAATTTAAAATTCCTCTAGTAATCCAGGGTTTACGTGATTTTTATTTCGATTTTTACTTTGTGTCACGGTTTAGTTGCCGCAACTGGGATATGATTATTTACCCACAGTTGTCATCTTTCGAATAATGTTAAATTTATTGTAATATGATTAAATTTGGGTGAGTTTTTTGAAAATCACCTACTCCTGTTTTCTTGAAATTAAGCAATCAAATGAAAACATGTAACCTTTAAATGCGTTAAGTTGCATTTAACTGCTGTTAAATGTATATCTGAATAATATTACGATATAGTCCAAAAGGTTTTCATTACGATGAAAGAAATAATAATTTCGTTTGCTCATTATTTACATTAATTATAGCAATTTAAATATAATGAGTTCAATTTTGGAGGCACGTTGGAAAAAGCAGGAATTTTGTTAATAATAGTAAGTCGCCGCAACCTAAAAATAACGCCAAAATGTAGCCAAGGATTGCCTCTTTCGATTAATATAAAATTTGGAAAATGGAAAAAATAGTCCATTTTTATTATTAATATTGCCTGATTTACGGTATTAACAAATAGACACATAACAATCTAAAAAAATGTATTTTGAGTGGTAGACACGTGTGTGTGTGGTGAATTTCTACCCCCACCCACCTCCCGCCCACCGCCACCCATCCAAAATTAAGAATTTTTCACAAAAATTAACTCCGCTCTTTAAAACATCCTTCGAAGCTACGAAGCTTCGATAGAACTTTCATGCTTCGAAGTATCGAAAACTTCGAATAATCGGTACAACGTTCATGCTTCGAAGTCTATCAACAGCCCTAGTATCAACCAGGGAGCATACTCTACCCAAAGAAAAAGAATTATCCAAATCGGTCCACGCGTAACGAAGTTAGACTTCTACTCCCAACCCACCCTACCTCCCACCATAGGACCAAATTATTCTCCTATTAGCAATGGGTGAGCACACTCTATACAACAGCAAAAGAACCATCCAAATCGGTCCACGCGATACAAAGTTAGGTTCCACCACTCCCCCCCCCCCCCCCCTCCACACCCAACCCCACCAACATTTCTTTTCTCGTGGTATCAACAAGGGAGTATACTCTGCCCAACAGAAAAAGAATGATCCAAATCGGTCCACGCGTTACGAAGTCAGAATACCATCCCCCCCCCCGCACAAGACTGAATTTTTTTCTCCTACGAACAATAGGGGATCATATACAATAAAAAAAGAACCATCCAAATCGGTCCTCGGGTTACAAAGTTAGGTTTCACCCCCACCCCCCGGAAAGCACTTTTGAAAACACCGAGTTAGAATTGCGACACTACCGCGAAATAAACAAATGCACGACAAGGCCTTCTAGCCGGAAACATTACATTTAAAATTATAAGCCATTTATCAATTTTTGTTTTTGCGACTAAATTCTTCCCGGCACTTTTAGAATCACGACGCCTACACAGTAACCAAATTGACATCGTCTCATGTACGTTTGTTGTCATCCAAGACCTGCATCGCTCTCCTGAATTACATGAGAGGGATTTTACCCCATGAGTGACGAAAACCTGTTTTTTTCTTGGTGAGAGAAGTGAGGTAGCAAGAGGGTCATCTGTGAGTGTCAATCTCGAAGCGTAGGGGTTTTGCTTGAGTTTTTCCTGATTTGCTTTTGTCCATTTTCGTAACTTCCTCATCAGGGTTCGAAAAATTGTTGGTGTCAGGTTGATTGCTTGAGCCGGTGAATACAAAATGTTCAACCCTGCAAAACACTTATGAACCGGTTTTTTAAAGACAGTCAAAGCCCCTTTCGTAGCAACACTCCGAGGGTTTTTCTACTTTTGCACAGAAGAGAATTTCCGTGAGTTATGGGGTAAAATCCCTCTCGTGTAATTCAGGACTTACTTTTGCTGGTTAAGTTCTTCGCCTTCGACTTAGGGAAGAAACGCACGCAGCTTTGCTAAGTTTTATTTGGCACTCAGTGTTACCAGATAATCTTGGCGAAAAGTCGCCTGTGGGCGGCGCTGAAGTGGCCCAAAATTGCCGCCAAAAAAAATCCAAGGAAATGTTAAACATCGGAGAGTCAAATTAAGCTTCGCAGGGATAGTCTCCTACACTGAAGAATATCATGGTTTCGAGCAAAAAGTCATCGCTTCCCTTATCTTTTCTTACAATATTTTCAGTGGTTTCCGATGACCCTGTTTTATCGTAAATTTTCGCATTGAACAATTTTAATTTTTGCTCCGAAGGTTGATTTTGCATTCAACATATTTTTAAACCGAAAGATGAATGCGTATGCGTAAAATGGCTATAAGCAGTTCGATGGACATTCTATTCCTGAGTTTCGATTTTACAATATTCATAATACTGAAAACTCTTTTGAGGACTGCATTACTAATCGGAACTGATAAAATTCGAAGTGAAAATCGCGCCAAGTCATCAAACAAACATCCCCTCTGGCATTTTGCACATTAAACACATCTATCTAAAATTCTGCGATTCCGATACTCCCTTCTCCTTGACAATCCAGGACTAAATCGTGCGGGTTTGAATGTTCCAAGAATGCGCCATTGATTTTCAATGGTTTCTTTATCAACATCCACAACTGAAAAAAGTGAAAAAATTAATTACAGTTTCGTGAGAAATTTCCTGAGTTAAAACCAAGCAAATAAATAGTAAAATAGTAAACCAGCCAATTCCCAAGGCTACTTCCGTAACACTTGTGGAGTATTTGTGCTCAAACACATTGCTGGAGTAAGGAACTGCATTTTTTCAACAATATCAATGTTGTTTGCCAATCTTGTAACTAACACTTTGGCCAGCCTTATTAAAAATCCCAAAAGTGTCTCTCTCACCAGCTTTATTTCTTCTGCGGCCATTTTCAGTTTTAAAACTGCATCCTGGAATGCACTTCCGAAGTCCACCGATTCCATTTCTAAGAGCGAATTAGCGAATTGGGCTCTGACGTTTTTTAGAGCAGATTTAACACTATCAATATCTGAGCGGGCCAAGAATTTTTCGTCTGTTTTGATAGCGTTTAGGTGAGCAGGTTTCAAAAATCGACGTGCCGTTGCTAGTAGAAATTTTTGAAGATGTGAATACAATTTATGTATATCAGCTTCTGATTTTTGAAAAGATAAATTCAACTTCGAGATCTCCTTCACAATCGGGTTGAAGAAAATGAAGTACAACAGTGTTTGTTGATCGTTGTACATTCCGGACAAGGCTCGAGCGGCCCAACATTTTCTTGATCCAGTGTCTTTTCCAGCCACCGTGAAAAAAGCTTTACGCTCCTCAAATTTTTCCAGGATTTTTGCAACAGCTTCTGAATAAGATAACCATCTTGTAGAAGCTTATTGCACTGGTTTTTGTCCAACATTCATAATTTCAAATAATTTCATGTAATTCACCTAAAAAAATGAGTGGAACATCAAAAAAACATTTCACAAGGTATGTCAGTAAATGAAAATATTGGTACAATGTCTTACCTTACGTAATGAACTTTGAGAAAAATAAGAGTAGGATTCACGTAAAAAATTCTCCAAATTCGATGGAAGCTCTTCGCACGCTTTTCCGGCTGCTAAATTCAGCGAATGGGCAACGCATTGAAATAATTAAAGCTGTGGACGAATCTCTTGAATTAGAGTAAAGACGGTTGGAGACGGAGTTGGATCAATGCGTTGAGCGGCAAGACCACCATGCCATGGGTCCCGGGTTCGAGCCCAAATGACCGTGAGCTTTTATTAAGAAATTAAAATAATCCACTATGTCTCTGGGCTGTTGTCTAGCTCGCAGCAATGCAAACAAGACTCAAGTTTCCTCACTTCCCTTACTCTAATTCCCTTCCGGCCAAAACCATGCTAACGCATCAAAGGGTTGTCCCCTAGGATTTGGCCACATCGTATAAAAAAAAAGAGCGAATGACGTTTTCCTACTAAATTGCTGCCTCCATTTGTGCCTATAGCAATAAGATTTTCCATGTTCTAGCCAGTTTATTTCAGATATTCTGTGAAATTTTCCAACAGATTTTCAGCCGTTGCAGACACATTGATTTCGCTTAATCCCAAGAAATCTGTCATTATTCTGTTCTCTTTGATGCTGAAATATCTTATGCAATATGCCATATATTTTAGTCAGTTGATTCGTCGATAATCAATAAATACGGCTGATTTCCAACATCATCGATGAGTTCTTTTAGGAAAGAAGGAGCGATCACGTTAAATATCAGTTTTAAACATTTAGTTCTGTGTAACTGTAGTTTCTCTAAGTCCGCGCCACATCCCAAAAATGTTAACGTCTCGGACAAATGATCTATACTACTTATTGATCCATGCACGGCAGTGTAAATCGAGCACTTGATATCCATATGCTTTTGAGTTATTGGAATTTGTGCTTTCACACCTGGAGTTGTACAAAATAACGGTTTAATGCACAAATGAAATTAATTTTACAATTTTCAATATCCATTCTGGTTTGCACGTGCATTGAATTGATGTTTGCGAGTTTGTTTGTGCTTTCGCAAATCACTCTCGAAGTGCCACTTTACAGAATTTACACCACGCTCCCCCTTTCTTTTCTCGGCAGCCATATTTTATTTTCAACTCAACACCAAAGGCGGAGGTATAATTAAATTTTGCAAGGAGTTAATAGATGAAAACTTTTTTGAAGTGTTTATTGATTTGACAATTAATTAATTAATATTTTTCAAAACATCTCTATGAGATAGCAGAAGAGCGCCGTGCAAGAATTAAAAATCGGAAAAAATCGCCTTGTCGCCGAGAGCCCGATCGGCGATAAATCGCCCAATCTAACAACAGTGTTGGAACTACGGCGCTATTCTTCTCGCTTTTTTTAGAGTTGGGGAAATAATTCGTCAGCTGAACTATTAGAGGTGCCGTCGTTGAAATATTTGGCAGCGTGGTTGGTGGTTTGGAACTTTGCTGAGTAGTTAATCTTTTCTTGAAGACGGAGTTGGATCAATGCGTTGAGCCGTACGACCACCATGCCATGGGCCCCGGGTTCGAGACCAGATCTCCCCGTGAGTTATTATTAAGAAATTAAAATAATCCACTATGTCTCTGGGCTGTTGTCTAGCTCGCAGCAATGCAAAACAAGTCTCAAGCTTCCTCACTCCCCTTACCATAATTCCCTTTAGGCAAAACCATGCTAACGCATCAAAGGATTGTCCCCTAGAATTTGGCCACATCGTAAAAAAAAATATATAAAACTCCCTCTCGGAATAATTACTATCGCTCGCTACCCAGCAAAATCGTAACAATACATTAGCATTTATTGATGTTATAAATAAAGCACCTGATGATGTTATAAATATAGTACCTTGAAATTTAGAAGTGAATAAAGCAAGTACAACAATTTGAGTTTTTAGTTAGCAACTGATCCAGTTATCTTGGGAACTCAACACGGTATTTAACGTAGTAACAAGCATTTTTAAGCCTAAAAGCGCGGAATTGTACGGAACTGGAAATTAAAAAAAAATACAGGCACGAGACCATGGTCGGAAAATGATTTACTGCTTGCGTTTTGAATGAAAATTTGGTTTGCGACTAAAATTTCAGGTTTAATCAGAGATTTCTTGTTATTTCGATTAAGGGGGTATTACCGATTATAAAAGTAAAAAACAGCCTTATTTTCAAATTTTTTTTTTTCTCGGCTCCTTACTTATATATCATTTTCCAATTTTTCACATACTTTAATTATATTTTCAAGATAAAAAATTTTTCTTTTTTTTCAATTTTTTTTCACATTTATAGTGGGCGCTGAAGTTGGTACCTCAAAAAATACCTCGTCCTATGGCGGATAGTTAATCTCAGGAATGAAAAATCTGAAACAGTAAAACCAAACGGAATTTTAAAGAGAAATGTTTCTTACGTAGTAATTTACCGCAATATTTGAATAAATGATTAAAAAAATGGCAGCTGTTTGAACAAATTTGTTGAAAAATCGCCTCTTTTATCACTTTGTTCCGCTCGTCAAATTTTGTTGTACTGACTTTTGGCCTATATCGTGGTAGATTACCACACAGGACACTTGAATAAACAATCACACCAAATTTGACCTTAAATCGGTTTGGCCAATCCGGAGATTAAGTGTCCGCCATTTGATAAAACCTCATTTTAAGAAAAACGCGTTAACATTTTTTTTCGATTTATGTACTAACGAAAAGATACACACTGAGCACGTGTTAGGAAGCCAACAGTATTGTACACTATTATATATACATATAATAACGATATTTTGAAAAGAGATAATAAACAGGTACCCGGACTATCTACCGGCGGAAAGCGAAAAAGGCGCGCACGCTTAAACTGCTGAACCTTTTTTTTTTAATTTCTTAATAAAATTTTGAGAGGTGATTCCTGAAGGTATACCAAATTGAGAAATGCAAAAAAAACGATTTTTTGAAAATTATAACCGGTACTATCCCCTTAATAAAGTGTACATGTTTGTACTTTGTTGAAAAGATAATTTAGTCTGCTTTAAGCTAATATAAATAAAGCACAACAGTCAGCTATAGTTGAATATAATCGGTAAATAGCTAAGTAGGGTGGTACTTAGCTATTATCCGACCGATTTATCGCTTATTGCAAATAATAAGCCAAGAAGGAAAAGAGACAACGACAAAAAAGGTTGTAAAGAAGGTTGCCAATACTCACAAGCTCATACCGCTTTCTTTGTTAAAAAGTTATCAGATCTCACGTGAAGCCAAGCACCTTACTCTACAAGGCCTAACTCTACAACCCCTAACTCTAGAAACCCTACATCTTGGTCAAAAAGTATGGCATGATCGTTTCATGGATCTAATGCATGATACAACATTAAAGACCAGTGACTTAATTTCTTACCATAAGTCCATAGGAGTGTCTGTGCGACGGCCGCGAAACTATCAAGCCATACTTTTTGACCAAGATGCAGGGTTTCTAGAGCTAGGGGTTGTAGAGTTAAGGGTTTGGCTCCACATGAGATCTGATAACTTTTTAACAGTGAGTCTTGGCAATATATTGTGTTACGCTGATGATGCAAAAACCTTCCGCGTCGGCTCATGCGCCGTTGATTGTGCTCTCCTAAGTTCTAATATCCGCATTTTCCGCGACTGCTGCTCCAGCCACCGTCCCTCCTCCCTTAATCCTACCAAATGCACAGTAATGACCTTTACCGGCCTAAGATGTCCCATCCTCTTTGACTACTACTTGCACGGTTACGTCCTGAATAGGCCAGATAAAGTCAAGGACTTCGGGGTTTTCCTTAATTCCCGCCTATCCTTCGAAAACCATGTGGATATCGTAGTGAGCAGGGCTGATTTCGTGCTTGGCTTCGTGAAACGGTGGTCCAAGGAGCTCGACGATCCCTACTTAACTACGCTCCTGTATTGCAGATTTGTCAGACCCCTTCTAGAATATGCTTGCGTGGTATGGGACCCTTACTCCCCTGTCCATATCAACCGTATCGAGACCGCCACTACAGATTCCTTAAGTTCAATTTTCGGGGCCTTCCCTGGCGCAATCCTTTTTTCCTTCCTCCCAATTTTTTTTTTACAACATGGACAAATCGTATGGGACAACCCTTTGATGCGTTAGCACGGCTTTGGCCAAAAGGAAAATAGGGTAAGGGGAGTGAGGGAACTGGAAAGTCTTATCTTTGCTAGTCTCGAGCGACCTAGTCTCGAGCGAGGGAACCATGCCCTGATTAATACACCTCTTCCTCACAGAAAGTGTAACAAAAATTTTCTGGAACGTGTACACGCGTACACTTGTACTCCGTTTAAACGTTCTTTTACACGGACACGGGCGATGCGAATTTCTGAGATTTTTAACGTAGTAAATCCGCCGTAAAACGAACAAATTGAAAAAAAAAATACATAAAAAAAGTTGATTTTTCGATTTTTTACAGAAAAAAACCAAGTGACCCCGAAAGTAAACAATTACCCAGATTTCTTTAGCCAAACTGCATATTGCAGGGCGAAACAATCTAATTTTTTGCAATAAAAGTTGTGGACTCCAATTGCAGAGCAAATATTTATCAATGTTACGAAACCTTTAGAATGTTTTGCCTTTAATAATAATTATTATTTTTTTTAATTACTCAGCTAATAAACGTCACAACTTTTTCGGTAGGTATATAACATAAAGTATTGCAAACCTCAAATCTATAAAATAGCAAGACGCAATAAATCGATATTTTTTTTTTTGAATAAATGTGATATCAAATGATGACATGGCTGATTGGACACGTAATCCTCTTTCGCCTAAAATATCAGTGAAAAGTCTAGACGCAGCATATTCAGCTTTTTCAGCATTTTCTTACATTTACAAGACAAATTTTAAACATCTTGTTTCAAGCATTTTTATCGATTATCACGAGATTAGTACGTCTCTAGACTTCATCTAACATCCGGCACTCGTAGTAAAAAAAAAACGTGTGTAAGCATATTTTAACACGGAGATTTTGCGATTTAGCCCTGTAAGTCCCTAGTAAATAAAAGCTTATCTATCTCTTGGAAGTTATGTTCCCTAACAAAGCAAATTTGTGTCCGGATTATGTTTTTTTTTCTTCTGGAGAGAAAAACTGAACAATTTTCTGCGACACAGACCCTTTAAATCTCTAGATAGCGAAAGGTTTACGTACCTGAAACCTTAATTTGAAGCCCTTACTCTATCCAGTACTACATATTTTCTGTCCTAGATAGATGTAATCCCAGTCAGAAGACACAATGAGAAACCATTTCTATATTGCTGTATGCAAGAAAAATAGGAGAGAATTATTTCTGACTGTTATTACGCTTCCATGGGCAGAGCCGACAACGGTTTTAATTACCACCACAGCAACTCAGAATTTGCTGGTTCGCCATAAATAACAATCTGCGGAAGCGAATTCCTTTCAAAGTGAATAAAAAAGGAAATGTAATTAATACGATTCTTTCACGTGCAGACGGCAATTTATAAGCCATAAGAAGGGAAAAGTTCAGAACCTGCAATTACATAATGATAACGGGCATGCATGCTTTCCTCCAGCCCATTTACAGGTATTTATCACTACACAATTAATGGTGAGCCGCAGAAACGCCAGCCCCGGCACAAGTCCACCATGTACAAGAAAAATTGGTTTGCGGCCGAATTGATTTTATCCCTAGACACGTTTTCACTTTGCTTTCCCAGGAAAGAAACATAACCGTGTGTGCAATTGCAGCTAGGATTTATAGAAATCAAGATGAAACAGGTACACACAGACTGTTAACTGTTAATTTACTGACAACATTGGCAAAAGTTCCTCCTTAATCTATTGGTATTTGGTAGTGCATATACCATCAAAGCTCTTCCGTTTTGTAAATTGCATTCTTTCAAGGGTTTTAGATGGGCGAAAACTTCAAAAGTTATTGTTAGCCACGTATACCACGGGCGCACGTTGCACCTTACCGATTGTTGGGAAGTTTATTACATTTTTAAGTTATTGACGACGCTATAAATTTCGGAGGCGGTTAGCAATAAACCTGAACTAGGATATCGCTCCTTAAACCGCATAGATATAAAATTACATGTGACGTTATGCCGCGTGACAGGGAAAAAGTTATAGCTGTCTCGAATGTTTGTAGTAAATTCTTAGGAAGAAATGTTAATGACGTTGATGAAACATGCCAGACCTTGTGGCACCATTAAGTTAGGTATTTTTTTATGTCTTTTGGGCTATCTTTACATTATGAAAACTGTGTCAGTTTTTATGTCCTTTAACTACTCTACCTTTTCTTTTCAACTAAAAATATGTGTCCATATGTCATTTTAGAATAAATTCAGGCTCATTTACAGTGGAGGCTAATAAAATAGCGACAACTTCATTTCGCTTACTGATACGGTGTAACTAAGTAATTTCCAAACAAATTTTCTCAAAAACTTATTATTTATAATTAATCTTATTTTATAAGTTTATACATATTGCGGTCACATAAGTAGTTCATTCAATAAAAATTAAACAAAAATAATTATTCAAACGTTAAAAAGGTAATGCAAATTATTTAATATTTTTTGGGAAGACCTTTTTATATATCAAAACTATCCACAGCCCTGCAACACAGAAGACTTCGAGGTACAGCTGCAACACAGAAGACTTCCAGCTGAGTTAGACAGATCAGGCATAAACCTATCCTTAAGAAATTTGAGGAGAACATTTTTAGAAAACAATCTAAAATGTAGATGGCCAGTGATGAAGCAAAGGCTGACTCCCAGGATGAAATCGGCTCGACTAAAATGGGCCAAAGATCACAAAAACTTTGCAATTGAGTTTTTCTGCATGAGCGAAGAAGGATTGAAAAATAATATAAAATTTATTTTGTCACCCAAGGTTTTTTTCTGCGATAAATCTACCTGCAATACGATGACGGAAGCTTCAACATTTGTTCGCCGTCGATCTTCAGAAAGTTTGAGGAGCCCTGCCTTCAAAGGACCGTAAAGCATCCACCATCCGTCATGATCTGAGGTGTTATAAGCGGAAGTGTACCACATACTCATCACGTTGTAGATTGTACCCCGATAAAAGAGCAGTATATTCGAATGCTGCAGGATAAATTTTTGCCTTTTTTTGAAGATATTCGGGTAACTGGAGATCGATACATCTTCAGGCAAGCTGGTGCACCATGCCGCACAAACGTATAGCAGTTACTAAAATATAAGGTATATTCAAGGGAGAACACCAGCAGATAAACATTACTTAATAACATTAAGGATATATGGGAAAATGATTAAGCCATCAAAAAACGGAAGCATTCCGCCACGAATAGAGGTAGTAATTAAAAATAAAGCTAGTATTACAAAATACTAATTAATTTATATTCATTTTAGTATAGAAATGTAGTGAATTCAGAATTAATAAAACTATGAGGTTTAATTTATATTCCGCGGAAAAATAATTGAATTTTATTCTTGGTTTCTAAAATGTTGAAAGTGGTAATAATTTAATAGCAGAGAGCTGTAAATGTTCTTTGGCAAAATATAGTCGCATACGTATATTTCTGTTGTACTTAAAAATTTAGTTTAAACAACGCTTGCGACTATTGACCCGACTTAATACTTGCAAAAAAGGTACTTCATGGCCATTAATAATCTGATGTAATTACAAAATAAAATAGTTTTAAAAAAAAAGTAGCACCGACTTCAAAAAAAGCGGTAAAAAGCATAAAATAATGTTTAAATTTATATCTTTTACGAAATTTTTAAGTCGGTGCAAATCAAACAAACCAAACAACTACGACAAAAATATTTATTTATTTATTATTATTATTATTTATTATTTTTGAAATGTTTAGGTAGTATTATGTATTATCTTCAATTGTGGTTCTGAAGTTGTGTTATTTATTTAATTTGCACCGACTTCAAAATGTAATAGATATAAAATTAAAAATTATTTTGTGCTTTTTAGCGCTTGCTTTTTGTGAAGTCGGTTCAACTTTTTTTTAAAAACTATTTTATTTTTCACTTTTTAGTGTCTTCTACTCTATACAACGAAGAAAGAACCATCCGAATCGGTCCACGCGTTAAAAGTTAGTTTTAACCCCCTACCCCACCACCATTCCACTAAACTTTTTTTTCTCATGGTATCAATCAAGGAACATACTCTACCGAACATAAAAGGAAGTTACTACTCCTCCCCACCACCACCATATAACCAAATTATTCTCCTATTAGCAATGGGGGATCACACTCTATACAACAGCAAAAGAACCATGCAAATCGGTCCAGGCGTTACAAAATTAGGTTCCACCCCCCTTCTCCCACCACAACCACACCAACAAGTTCTTTTCTCGTGGTATCAACCAGGGAGCATACTCTACCCAAAAGAAAAAGATTTATCCAAATTGGTCCACGCGTTACGAAGTAAGACTACTCCTCCCCCACCCAACCCCCCACAATGGGCCAAATTATTCTTCTATTAGCAATGGGTGATCACACTCTATACAACAGCAGAAGAACCATCCAAATCGGTCCACGTGTTACAAAGTCACGGTTCACCCCCACCTCCACCCCCACACTACCAAAAATTTTTTTGACATGGTACCAATCTGTGTACATACTCTATCCAACAAAAAAAAGAACCATCAAATCGGTCGACGCGTTACGAAGTTATGCCCGGTCAGACATAAAAAAAATAAAAAAAAAATACGCGTCGAACTTAAAATGTCCCTGTTTAAATGAGCGCAAAATATATAGACTTATTGAACAAAATTTATTGTAGATTTTAAATTTATAGATATATGTATTATAAATTTACTTTATTACATGATATTGGTTATTCATATTTCTTGTGCGAAACTCTTCATCCTGGTCCGTTAATCTTTCCTTTCTGTTGCTTTTTCCAGAACATCTTGTAGAGCATGGTGTAATAGATGATTTTCAGGTAATTCGACGATAAAGTATCTACAAGTAAAGTTTGGTTTCGGTTGCTGGAGAATCGACGGACGAGTTGAAGCCTTCTAGGATACGGTGATCCTCATCTGGATATTCTCAAGTGTTAGTTACACCTCCAAGTGGTAGCAACCGGGCAATGCATCCTAGAATGTAGCCAAGTAACTAATGCGGGAGGAGATAACCTCTTGAAAAAATCCCCCTAACTCCAAGAGAGTCTGCAGTGTTGCGTCCCATCTGCAGGACCCAGGGGTAATTGGGTCGCGAATGGCGTTTTCCTCGGGCGCTTCTGTTGTAGTGGAGGTGGATTGTATGGGAGACCCCAACAGGTTGGCTATACCCACGGCACCCACAACACAACAGTAGCAGTTTTGGGAGAATTACCTTTCGAAGGAACTGTGGCGGCTATGGAGGCTGGCTCTCTTCCACCGGCTGAAACTGCTGTAGCAGTCCTGGAGAAGGGTGCCATTGGCATAATAACAACTAGCTGTTCTTCAGGTGCGGCGGTGCAGAGACGGGAGACTCTAACGAGTTGGCTATCTCCGCGATACGCACACCAGGAGTAGATGCAGATCTGCCTTCCAAAGGGTTAGCTGCGGTTAATCCGGAGGGGGTTTCTTGTCCTGGCTCAGGACTAAAGCGTTACGGCCTGGAACCCTTCAATGCCGTAGGCAGAGAAGGGATGAAGGTTGTAACTAACGCATGGACCAAAAAGGAACACTGGAAACGGTGGGAAAATATGGATTTATGCAGATCTGCCCTCCGTAGGGTTAGCTGCGGTTAATCCGGAGGGGGTTCCTTGTCCTGGCTCAGGACTAAAGCGTTACGGCCTGGAACCCTTCAATGTCGTAGACAGTGAAGGGGTAAATGATGTAACTAACGCATGGACCAAGAAGGAACACTGGAGACGGTAGGAAATCATGGATTTATGCAGATAGGCTAGGATTCTAGCAGTGACCCAGGAAACCGAGGTTAGTGGCGACAGTGGGATAACTGGATACTCAGTTGCCCCCACTAAGGGAGACTGGGAGGGGACGAAAAGGGACCCGGTTATGTGGTCTGTTTCGGCTAATCCCCAGAGAGGTGTTTTTAGTGAGTAAGAATCTCACACTACCGGAGGGCACGGGCTGTCTGGTGTCTTTTGGAAGATTTTCACCTCTCCCGCAAAAAAAAAAAAAAAAAGTTTGGTTTCGAAATCACCGGTATTACTCTGTTATAGCTAACTTTCGGTTACGGACTTTCTTTGTGGCCTTGTATGCCTCTAGTACGCACTAGCTTAGAGTAATTGGTGTAGATAGTATTAGTATTGAAGATAAAAGCAACAGGAAAAACTAGTAGATGGAGACCGTAGTGCGACCTTTAAGACCCATATGATCAACTTCCCAGTATATGATAATTTATTTTGGTTATAAAATTGTGTGTGCTTGCTTTGTATGACTCAAATGTATAATAAGTGATTGAATTCTTTTACGCAATCGGTTAACGAGAATTCGGTGAAAATTTGATTATTAGCTAGTTAGAAATCTGTGAAACTAAATAAAATCGTTTAATTAAAAGAAATACACAACGATCCACACAATATAAAGTTAGGTTCTACCACTAGCCCGACCACCCCCCTCCCCCGTTAATTATGGTGTAAAATTTTCTTAAAGGAACAATATGACATCAAAGATTAGGTCATATAGGAAAGAATAAATTTTTGGGATTGAAAAATAAACAAATGATAGATAAGAAAGAATATTGGGTACAGAAAGGGATTACATTTCATCTAACAGTCCCACGAACTCCTCAATTAGTGTTTTCGAAACAATGATGGGAACTGTTTTTTGAAATTTTTTATTGCGTCGCAATTATAGATTATTATTTATTTGTGTTGGCAGGATGAAGGTCACAGTAATAGGAAAATTGGTCGGAGGCTTTGTTCGCAGTGAACACGTGGTAAGAAATTTCTTGCAGGATGTGAAAAATTATGTTACCAGAAAGTCTAGTGGTCATCCAGGAGCGATATCTGAGAGGGACCGAAGGGCCATTTTGCGAATTGCGTCAAATTCTACGTCAACTGCCAGATAAATTGTAGCAAGAGCGGGTGTGCAATTACATGTGCATACTATTCAAAGGGTCTTAAAAAGTACCGAAACAATAAAACGTAAAAAATACAAACGCGAGTACACACATGTCGTCGACAAATCAATGAAAAAAGGTTGTGTTCTCAGATGAAAAAAAGTTTAATTTGTAATTGCGTATAACGGGAGAAGCCATATGTGTTTTAAGCCTTCTAGAGTGGATGCAAAAATCTACGTTGAATTACTGGAAGAAGAAATCTCGTGCTTTGATGACATTATTCATGAAGAAAACTTAATATTTTAGCAGGAAAACACTGCAGTCCATACAGCTAAGCGAGTGAAAAACTGGTTTTCTTTAAAAAATATAACCCTTCTCTAATGGCCAACGCGTTCACCAGACCTTATCAATATTGAGAACATGTGGGGCGTGTTGTCTCGTAACGTTTATGCAAATGGTAAGACATTTCAATCAACAGACGAGCTTAAAAAGGTAATATCGGCTGAATGGCCGAAGATACCCCGAAATTATTTTCAAAAATTATATGAAATATTACCAAATAGAATTTATGAATTACTGAAAGCTAATGGAAAGCATACTTATTAATTATTAATAAATTTAAATTAAGCATTAAGTTATTGTTTCTTTATGTTGCGTCTATAATACTATCGTACAGTGGAATTACATTTCCGATAAAAAATTTTCTAAAATTTCTCATAAAGTTGCCTGCCTTAGTTTGTTTTGTTATGCAAATAATCATATGTTCCTCTGGAATACCTACAAAATAATTGTATTAATATCGCTGATAATATTTACAAAAAAAACATGAAAAGACTACATGCGTCTATCATTCTGTCGCGGAGTGTATGTATGTATATTCTAGAAAGAGAAAGTATTATTAAAAACATATACATATGTTTTATTATATGTTGAAGATTTAGTAATAGTCACTGAAGATATAAACACGATGAATATGTGTTCAATATGTATGATTGCAACTCTGTTAATACACCATTAGGGAGTAAAATAAATGTTGAAGCCCTAAGTTCAGAAGAAATATATGATACACCTTGTTGTAATCTAATTGGTTGTTTAATGGATATTATGATATGCACAATACCAGATTTATGAGTAGCAGTTTTTTATGGTTTTATGATGTCAGATTTATATCTCCATAAATTCTAAAAATAAAAAGGTATCAAAACTGCACATGAATATAGAAACAGAAGAAATATACTTTTCTTACCTCTACGCATTTGCCAGTACTCAAGAGGAAAAGACTTACAAAGCACTTAAAACGTGTCACGAAGTTTACGAAACTGGACACCGACATTTGACTAGAACAAAAGAGGGTTAAAAGAACGCAAACAAATACTACCCAACGGACCGATGGTTTAGCAGGATCAAGTCAAATTAAACGCAAGAGATCGTAGAATCAAAGCTGAACTGGAGCATCTCGTACCCCAAATCATCCTAAATTTTGAAAAAAAAGAGAAGAATTATTATTGTAATGATTTATGTCAAGCAATTAAGGTATGCGCACGCAGAAGGGCAGAATCTATGAAATTAAAATAAAAAAAGTACTCGTATCTCTCGAATATTCAGTAAGGAGAGAAAATTTATTTATTTATGCCATCCAAACCAGTTCAAAACCAAATGTAACCCTAGAAAAGGGTAAAAAAAATTAACCTCAAATCGAAATAATCTCAAATTTCGGGAAGTACTTCATATTCTCGATGAAATAAGGAAACTAGGGAAAATGTCTGCAACCCAAAGTCAGTGTTGATCGAGAGAATTTCTCATAAAAATCGCGGAAAAAGGAAAATTTGCTACAAGCAAGTCAAGGAAAACCTATTTTTTAAGAAAATGGAAAACAAACGACGCGGAGAATATGTCGGTGTTATACAAACTATAAACAATATACCAACCAACAATTTGAGATAAAAATATAAGAATGAATTTTTAAAATTTTTAAACCGATTAAAAAAATCAGCCATGAACATAGACCTCTTTCCATAAATTTGGAAAATTATTCCAATAGTGGGCAAAATAGTATATAATCAACAGCTTTGGTATGCGAAGCAGATAGTTTTTCCCTTAAGGGGGTCCTCTACTCTCGCGGTTTCAAAAAATCGATTTTTGTTTTTTTTTTAATTTCAATCTATATGTATCTGAGAATATGCCACAGAAAGGATTTCATGGAAATCACGTTCCTTTGCATGTTTCTGGGAACAGAAAGGTACCCGTCTCCGGCCGTTTCCGAGAAACTAAGCGCGGCGCGTCACGACGGCGCTTTTCCTGTTAAATGTCATTGTCTAAAGAATTTACCGGTCCGTTCTTGAGAAGAATGTGGACAACCAAAAACATCAACGTGATGAGGAAGGAGAACTCTACGGCGCCGGTACAGCAGATTTGCAAAATTTTATTTTGTTCCATTTTTATAGCCTCTAATAGGTAAAAAAATTACGTAAAATTTGACATTTTTACAAATTGTTGCATAACTTTTACAAATTGCAAAATAAAAAAAATCTGTCATGGGAAAACATAGCCAACGTATCTATGATTATAAGAATTATAAATTTTCAGATTACAGATTACCCAATTGGCCACAACTGTGCTTAAGCGGGACCCATGCAGTTTCAAAATCAATGTCATCAATGACGTTTCAAGGTCGCGATAGTTATTTCTTTTCATCTTCAAAAGTAAAATTGAAAAGTCAAAACATATATCTTCGAAATAAAAAAAAATAATTTAAAATGTATTCAGTAGATCCTTCGCAATTTATTCCCCAAAAAACCGCTCAATTTCAGGCCTCGAGAGTAGAGGACCCCCTTAAAAGTTTGTGAGAAAAGAGTCGCCAGTTGAAAATCAAAGTAAAAAGTTTGTGAGATAAATTATCAGTAGCCAGTGGAAAAAGTCAGTGCAAACAAAAAAAAAAGAAAGGAAAAGGGTAAATTGGTTCTGGATAGGAAGTTTTAAGTTCGGACGGAGTCAACAATAAAATGAGATAAGTGTGCTCCTTTCGATTTTATTTTGTTGAATTATTTTTTCCTCCTTTTCCTTTTAATTTTCTATAAATTTTTTTATTATCGTGTGTGCCCGTATTTTCCTTATGCCAGACTCGGCTTTTAATCCCATTCTTCCATTCAGCTTAAATAAATTTAACATTAAAACTTAAAATTTTTGTGATTGATATTAAATTCTAAATCCCGATTTAGCAATCAAAGCAAATTTTAAATTTTGTAGTATTATAGATTCTATTTATTTTTCATTAATGTAGGGAATTGAATTACTGGATTTTAGAGATAATTTCCTTTATAGTCTAATACGTATTCCAAATTTTGCGAGTTGAATTAGTGTAATAGTTGTAGTGTAGCGTATATATATATGTATATATATATATATATATATATATATATATATATATATATATATATATATATATATATATATATATATATATATAAGTATGGTTTCACAATTTTAAAGTCGGTTTATTGGTTAATTCTATTAATTTTTAATTTGCCGAAAATCTGTGTATTTATTTTGAATTTCTGCATCAAAATAAAATTTTATAACGTTCTGTTTTTTTTATCAATTCGTTGTTTCATTCGAGTTCGTGGACTCAAATAAAACAACGTGATGCCCACTCCAAGTAAACATTTAAGTAGCCCGTCCCTTCATGAGCTCATCTATTACTCCTGAAGTGGTAGTAACAAATTAATATTCTAAGTAGGTACTTGAATAAAAATAATGAAGAAATTTGGGAATGTCTTAAAAGGAATCTTGTCTTTAAAGGATCTAGTAATTTAAAGTTAACATATTCGAGAAATGATATTAAGAATATTTTAGTTGGCTATGTAGATTACGAATGGGGGTGGTGATCAAGGTGATAGAAAAAGTACAAAAAATAGGATATAGATTTAAATTATTTGAGACATGCCCCATAAGCTGGTGTACAAAAAAAAACAAAAAACAGTTGCAGCTTCATCTAAAGAAGCAGAATACACTTTGGTTGAAATCCCTATCTACTAGTGTAAATATAAATATTAACGAGCCAATAATTATTACTGAAGACAATAATGGATGTATTAGCTTTGCTAACAATCCACCAAGTCACAAAATATCCAAGCATATTGACATCAATTATCAAATACAAAAGAGTTACATTGTATTTCTACAGGTAAACAAATAGTTGACACTCTAACCAAGCCACTACCAGCAGCAAGGATTTTGGAACTGCAAATGAAGATGGGCTTGAAAGAGATTTAATAATTATTATTGTAATATTAAATATTTAGTTGATTGGTTTGATTAGGTTTTTCTGGGTTTTCCTAATCCTTGCAACGAATATTAAACCATTGCAACCTCCCCATATTAAAGGAAAGTACAAGTCTTTGCTCAAATTAATTAGTTAATTAATTACAATCATAATAATATTAAAATGTTAATGAAAAGTTAGTTAAAAACAATCTTATTTTTGAGGGGGCGTGCTGGAATTACAAAAAAAGCTTATTGTTTATTTCCATATTTTTGTACTTTAGGTTTATGAATGTTTTCTCAAAGACAAGCATTTAAGGGAGGTTTAGATTTTGACAGGATTTTGAGTCCAGAAAGATAAGTAAATCGTGTACAAGATATTTCAAGAAAAATACTATCTTTATTATTCCTCATAAATTTATTGCTTTAGGGTATTGTGAGGAAATATTTTAGTTAAAACTTTCTAGTTTAGTTGAGTTCCAGTTAAGTAAAAATTTTCAATGAGTAAAGACAAGTTATCTTCCTTTGAGAAAATAACTTAAACTTAACGTTTCTTTCGGCTTTAATTTAAACACAACCTATCCCATTTCCAAGATAAATATATTAGTATTTGCATTTACTTTTATTGCCTTGGAATTATGATTTTGTTTTTTTATTTTTAAATAAAAAAAATAAAAAATGATTTTTGTTCGTTTCTCGCCTAGCTGTATCAGTTCTTTCATTACTGAATGTGTGTATAGATAGGAATATAAGGAATCTTATTTTGACTATAAACCAAACCTCCATATAGTTGTACGTAATCCACCAGGTAGTTGGCAGGGTTGAGTACCTTTGACTTGAATACAACAAATTTAGGTAAATTATTTTCCGACCTAATTACATTTCAAACTTTGTTACATAGGGTGCAATTGATACAATTAGCAAAAATGTCATTATTTAAAATGTGCCCACTCTCCGCTAATTCAAGTTTATTCGCAAAATAAGTCAAACACGGTGGCATTCGCAGGATTCTTTTAATGTTGTTTGGGGTGCTTAAATTAAATTATTGCAGCACCATATAAGTGACATCACATGCAACACAAAAGAGTTTGCTTAGTTTGCTAGTGAACCCTAAAACACCTAAAAGCATTTACTGAAATAATTTTTTCGGGCTCCTTCACCTATAAATTTTCTGTTGAAGCAAGAATTTTTAGTTATTTTAAAATTCTACGAAGCGATAAGGAATTACCAAAAATATTGGTGAGAATGCTTCTACAGTGCAAGTTTTAAAAGAACACTAGACAGCTAAATCCAGTTATTTTTCGAAGAGATATAGCGATTTGAAAATCACTAAAAAATTTTCCATATTTATTTATCCCTTAAATAAGTTACGTCGGTAAAATTGTGGGAATGACGAATACCTGTACCGAAATAGTAAAGTTAAGCACCACAAATTAAATAATTTTCCTACCGCAAGCATAAATCAAATATGCGCTCATGCTTGAGTGAAAAATAAGTCTAAGAAATTGTGTAATTCTATGTTATTAAAGGAATGCTTTCACAATCACGCAAGTCTGACTACTACATTCACTGCTAATATTTTTGGATACCTGCGAGCCGAAAATCAACCCTCATTTCGAAGGATCAAAAGATTAATTGCTTTGATAAAAAGAAAAGAAATGAAGTAATTAGGATCGGAGTGGAGAGCACAAATAGCAGTAGCAATTGATTAGGAATTTGGATACAACTAATGTAAACGAATGAACCCGAACAGGGGCCTGAGTAATGAAATTGCTTATAATTATGGAGTATTTTGCGCCATTTCTACGCCAAATATTTACTGAATTCCTTTCCAGAAATATTTTTGCACCTAGTCGACGTTCGTTTAAAATAACAACTTTGATATAAAGAAGTAATTAGGCAAATTGATCAAAGCGTTGTAGGTCCCTCTGTGCTTTAATTGAGAGAACTTTAAATTAATGTAAACGCATTTAAAGAGTCACTTGAAAGATATTAGTTCGTTACTAACAAGCCCAAGTCCAGATTCAAGAATGAATTCGATCCAAGTTTACCAGCGATGTAAGAGAAATATGTTCGTGGAAGGTGCTTCTGTTATCATTACTTCCGAATGGATAACGAATGGAATGGAAACGAGAAACGTTGGCGAAACAAGGTATTTGTTTGTATGAGTTATAATATGATTCCTTATTTATTACAGGAATTAGTTTCGAAATCAATCCGAGTTTAATTACATGTCTAACCCAAAATAATTTATCCACTCAGAAAATTGTTATTTATAATGCAAAAAAATATATCGGTCCAAAAAATATTCTCAACTAGTTACGTTCAACCATTTCCTCCTAATACCTTAGAGTATTAAGGGGTGAGATGCAGTTAGATTTTTCAAAAAATCGATTTTTTTTGCATTTTCTTGAAGTATGATGTTTTGAAAATATTCTCAGAAAATTGAAAGTCATAAAAAAAAGTTTAACTTCATCCATCGAGCTCGAAATTTAACGAAAATATAATACCGTGCCTACATCGAAAAACTTTAAATGCATTTTTCTCGAAACTATGTTTTTCAAGTCGGTGACCACTATAATTCAAAAACCACTTCATGGATTTTGATGAGATTTTTACAGCTTATTAATAGCATTAAAAACTAGTCTTTGATCGAAGAATTTTCATTTCTGTTCAAAATTTCGATTTTTTTTAACAATAAACTAATGCTTTTTGGTCGTAAACTCGGGAGTAAACTGTCAAAAGCCGCCATTTTGTTAATTTTCAAAAAAAAAAGCTTCGATTAAAGACTAGATTTATTATTAAACTAATGATGTTTTTTGTTTCATTGATTTTAGATGATTCAGTGAGATGTTCTGATGGTCACCGCGAAGCACTACTTGCGGAAGGGGGTCCAACAAAGATGGCGATATTTTTATAAATAATAAATTTTTTTTTTTAAATTTTGTGGAAGTCAAGCTGAAAAATGACATAAGAACTCTGTGTATTTAGTTTTATAAAATAAAGTTAATTATTATGAAAAAAAAAATTATTAAAAGTACTCCTTTTTTCACGCATCTGACTGCATCTCACCCCTTAACAAACAAACCACACCCTTAAAAGTGATATTATTAAAATAAATGCAAACAGGTTTCGTCCTTTTCTGTAAAGTTTCTAGAACAAAAAAAAATCAGGAAAATACTACTGAATCAGCCTAAGAGGTTCACAAACGAAAGGATTTCGGAAATATCTAACTTTTAGTTAGATCTCCAAATTTTCTTTAGTTGGATTTTAGTGTTTTCCTTCTGATGCAATACATCCAGATTACTTCGAAAATTTTTATAAGGTTCCTTGAAATTTAAGCGACTTAAGGAGTATGTACCATCCGACTTTTGCGTGCAGCAGATATATCACATTTCCATTTCGAAACAAACTTCCCAGGAAACCATTTTAATCATTTTTATGAACATTAAGGAAAATTTGCGAAATATGAACTATTGAATTGAGCCCGAAAATCAATTATTTCAAATAAAGATAATGTACCTACTGTAGGTAGAAAAAGAATTTAAAAGCGTTTACCTATTTCGGCCTGTTTTGTCGTGTTCTTCAGGAATATTAAGTATTTAAAAGGCAGAAAATAATTTTTAGTTAAAAAACTTGAGCTGGCGACCGAACCACTATAATTTAAAAGTCTGCACGACGAACATGCGACCACGGTATGCCTCTGACTGCAAGTATTTTCTGAAATCTAAATAGAAATAACTTTATAAAATACATACATATCAGTGCGAGTGTCGTTTTCGGTTATTTTTACATATAACTCCTCTACCTCTACCAGTAGGAATGTTCTCCCTACTACAATATCTAAAGGCATCGGGAGCGTCATCACTCATCTCAGCGACCAAAAATTATGGATTTGATACTGAAACCGACCGTTTTCGTTTATTTTTACATCTTACCCTTTTCCCACCCCCACCCTACCACACCAATCCCACCACGGTCATCGCAAATGCAGATAGCACAGCTTAGATCTATATCGATGACCTTTTTGCCGAAAACTCGATACCCACTTCTTGGGAAGCCAAGTGATGTCCAGAAAAAAATGTATCTGTAAGGGCTCTAAAGTTGACGGTAAGTAGGACCTTATAAAGTCCATAGTCAGCGAAAAAACCATGGCAAAGATAGTAAATTCAGTCGATCCCCTTAAATCCACGGGGGTTGACAGGCTAAGCTCAATTATGTTCCAAAAGGCACCAAGTCATATAATGACATAGCTTATGTCGTTAAACATATAGACATTGTCTCTCTAGAATACCTGTCAATACAATACTAAAGGTGTGTAAGGTAACATGTGTGCAACAAAAACAGCACAGGACAGGCTGAAGAAAAAATATTTATATGGGGTTGCTTTGGTGCAAGTTTTGAAATTCTGGAGAAATCTATTTAAAAATGCAATTTTTTCTACTCATTAATATATTATTAAAACAAGAGAATTTACTAATTAATTTGCAAATCAGTAAGCACTTCAATAAAATAAGTTTTCATCTATTAACTCCTTGCACAATTTTATTGCACCTCCTGCTTTGGTGTTGAGTTGAAAGTTCAATATGACTGCCGAGAAAGGAAAGGAACCCGCTTAGAATATAAAACTGAAGAAAGTGCCCTTATAATCAGAAAATTAAGCTCTTTTCTTCATGTAGTTGAAGTGTACCTTGGTGGTAGTTTTCACCATAGAAAACGGACTTGCGCGGGACGGGGCAAACATAAGTTTTAAAATTTAAATATATTTTGGCTGACCGCCACTGGACATCTAAGGCGACACAGAAATTTCAATTCCTCAGAATGTAAACAAACTGAGCATGGGGACAGAAACTTTTATTTTTTTGCCTGCCTGAAAAAAAATATTCCACGAGCCCGTCGTCATTTTGAAAATCTGTCTTTTAAAGTCTATAAACTGTCTCACAATTTTTAAATACAAATTACTCAACTAATATAGTCTTGATATTTATTATACTTTTCACTAATCACTTTTTATCTCGAATAACATCGCGAATAATTTCGACCGAACTAGCGATTACAATTCGAATTTGCCATCTGGGGCATTTCACATGAAGCGGACAAGCAAAAAAATTTCAGTTTTTTAAATTCGTTGATATGTATTTGGGTACGATATATGTATCTCTATAAGTCCCTAACCAGTATACGGAATTTTTAACCTGTGTGAAATGTAGTTAACGACTTACGGGCTTCTGAAAACTTGGCTAAGAGCTAGGTATGCCCTATTTCGAAGGTAATTAATCATAATAAGAAAATTATATAAAAATAAGTAAAATAGTGATTCTTATAGGAAATTGCATACTCTTCGCAGTCGTGGTATCGAATTCGAAATTGGATGTTTTTTTCATGTAAAAAATCCAAAATTAATATTTAAAATTAAATTTTGACAAACTTCGACCTTTTTTTTTTTTAAATAGCTCAAAAAATAACTTATTAACTATAGTAAATGCTTGACAAATTTCATAATGGGATCTACAGTCGTTTCGGAGATAGAGAATTTAAACTTAAATTTTTTTATGTTTCCATACAAAACAATCGCACTGGCCATTGGCCAAACGCCGACTACGCGCTGCACTGTGTTCGAATGCAGATCCCATTATGAAACTGAACAGGCATGTACTATACATTTTAAGTTATTTTTTGAGCTATTTAAAAAAAAAATTTAAAACGTGGAAGTTTGTCAAAATTTAATTTTAAATATTAATTTTGGATTTTTTACATGAAAAAAAAAGATCCAATTTCGAATTCGATACCACTACTGCGCAGAGCATGCAATTTCCTATAAGAATCACTATTTTACTTTGAAATAGGTCATACATCACTTTTTCCAAATTGTTGGTTGTCCGCTTCGCGTGAAATGCCCCATCTTTCAAGCTAAGGCGACAACCCTGCACATCCCGGTTCCCACCGTGCCCGCAAGAAAAAGGCTTACACACGTTCGAGTACGAGTTCAGGCGTGGGCACTTCCTTCAGTTCTAAATTCTAAGGGAAAACGTAAACAAAAGTGACAGCAGAATTGAAATATTAAAGCCAAAAAAAATTCGAAGAAATAGGCACGCTCAGGTACACGGATTTTGCAAGCTATAGCCATTCCATTTAGTTTTTTACTTGTAGTAGTACCTTTCTGGACGTTTAGGGAGTCTTCAGGTGGATATTATCTATAACCGGCTAAGGAAGATGGGTATTAAGAAGGCCCTATGTGAGTGGATCGATTTTATATTCCTCCGTAAAAAGGTAAGCTCATGCATGGGTGACTCAATGGTGTGAAGAGCAGTATGCTGGGGAACACCAGTGGCGAAAATGCCCACTGACTTACACCACCTCACAATGAGCACAATTATTAACTACACATTAATTTTTAAATAAAACTTAATTTTTAGTTCTCTTAAATTGAGAAATCCTATAAATACTTGAAAAAGTTTATTTTATCTATATAGTTAATTTTGTGGACTCTTACCCGGATTAATATTAAATTAATTTTGATATATTTTGGTTCACAAGAGCTTTTCGAGGTGCCTGTAGGTATAAAACAGAAACGCTCGGATACAGAAATAACATTTATTGATGTACAAAATGCGTGTAAGAGCGTGTGGGCCGGTCTTGACCACTTCACGTAAGCTAATGCAATGAACTCCTGCTCAGGGAGATAGCGAGACAAAGATTTCCGTTTTCGGATGGACACTCAATAATTAAAATTTGAGTTACAATTTGAGTATGTAATGAAGTTATGTATATTTTTGCCACCAACGCCATACATTCTATAACCAGGTCTCCCTGTGGATTTTTAAAATTGAATTAAAAAATACACGCCATCTCTGGGCTGTTGTCCCCGTGTGTTTTTAAAATTGAATTAAACAATTGAAATGCAAAAACAAGACATTCAAGTTTCCTCACTTCCCTTACCCTAATTCCCTTCCGGATAAAGCCATGCTCAAAGCATCAGAGAGTTGACCCCTAGGCTTTGGCTACGTCTTGAAAAGAAAACAAGTGTAGGGTAAACTTTGCTGCCAGATCGCAGCCAGTGGTCTGGGCGAAGTCGATAGAAACTTGTCATGGTCGATGGCGCGGTTGCGTGGTTCCTGGGAGGGGGGGATCAAATTATTTATTTATTTATTGCTATGTTGCGCGGAGTGAGGTCTTGGGTTGGGGCGGGTATATTATTTTCTGTGTTTGAAATAAGATAAAAATTTTGTTGCATTACATATTCTACTTTAATTTGAATATCTGTTTCTCCAATCAAAGTTTTATCCATATTTTTACAAACCGTAAATGCACGAATGCTTGTATCCCGTTGTAAATTTCGTAGATTGATGCAATGCTTTTCATTATTCTTTTTCACCAACTGAATCACCTAAAGACGAACGAAGTTTCACTCAATCCGTGCGCTTATGTAGGTGAAGTTTAGGTTTTACAGTTCAATAGCAACTAGAAAGCGTTATAGTTTCGGTCTGTCTGTCCCAGGGTTGTGCGTCTACACGTGTAAATCAATAATCTACATCGACGTGTAGAGTATGTATGTGTAAATTAAATAGAGTATGTATTATGTAGAGTATTGGTGTAGATTATAGAAATAGCGAATTGCGACTACGTAAACATGATGATGCATTCAGCAGCCAGTCTGCAGTGATACTCTGTGTGATTCATTAAATCAGCGTTGCCAGACTTTGGCCAATCGATTATGGTGCCATCTGAACAAAATAACGGTAATTGACGAAAAATTATGATATTGTAGGTAATGAAGATAATTGAAGAAAATATGAAGCAAATAACAGCCGATCCTAGCCTCAGAAAAATGAAACAAAGTGTCTCATTATTGGTATTTGATAATGAATTCATGAAGGAGGTTACAGACTCAATTAAGCTTCTCGATCCAGTATGTGAACTTGTCAATTTCTCCCAGAACTCTTATATTTCTATCGCAGATTCAGTATTATGGTGGCTAAAATTAGAATTAACAGAAAAATTCAGGGAAAATTTAAAAAAACCAAAGGAAATGGCTTTAAATGTGTACTCTTTAGTGACATATTACCT
This sequence comes from Leptarthrus brevirostris, assembly GCA_964036015.1. Taxonomy (NCBI): domain Eukaryota; kingdom Metazoa; phylum Arthropoda; class Insecta; order Diptera; family Asilidae; genus Leptarthrus; species Leptarthrus brevirostris. The sequence goes on from OZ038371.1 coordinate 32,405,571, forward strand.
TCATCCTTTATATGACAATGCGCTTCTGACTACTGAACAACAAGACATCAAAAGCGACTTTCTTTTCGACCATCTAGATACCAATGTTATTGAAGACTGGCTTCATTTTCGGAAATAGTCAGGGCATGTTTTTCCAAATTTAGTAGAGAAAAATGTAGAAAAATCTATTGTACTTTGGAGCATGGCTGAATTTAACCATCCAGCGTTAAAAAATTAGCCATTATTTTTGTGCGAATTCCAGCTTCATCGACTGAACTGGAGAGGTCCTTTTCCAGGTGGGCATACGTTCACTCACCAACAAGGAATAGATTACCTTTTGAACATTTAAAAAAAATTTTACATGTATACTTTACCCTAAAACTCGCAGACTCAAATGTTACAAATAAATACTAATCAATAAAGTAAAAATTATGGGCTATATAAACGTTGCTTTTTATTAACGATACCTTTTCATGAAATCTTGTAAAAAATCGAAATTATGTATTTACTTTACGTGTAGATTAAAAGTATCCCATGTAGTGCGTGTAGATTACACGTAAATTATCGTGTAGAGTACACGATGTAATCTTCACGCAAAACACTGGTCTGTGCGTCCGTATGCCATAGGCTTCCATTATCACATTTATAAGCCTATCAAGATACAATTTTATTTTGTTTTTTGAACCTCCTTTTTATAAAGTGAAGGTGTACTGGAAAATTTATTTTATTTATAGGTCTCCTAAAATGCATGTATATCTTAGAGCCCTCCCCTACTGTAACTTTTAAATTATTGATTCAAAATATATTCAGAAATTCCTAATACTAATTCAATAATAATTCTAACGAACACTGTGGCAAAAATACTTTGTAAAAAATTAAGAAATAACTACTTAACACTAACATATGCGTGTCCAACATGCTCTGAACAATTTTTTTTATTACATTATTAATGAAAGTGTTAAGTATTAATGAAAGTGTTAAGTATATAACTATTATTTTTTCAATCAGAATGCCAAAGCTCAAGGAAGTTCCCAATGATGAAATTCCCGAAATTTGACAAAATTTGTGCAAATTTGTCCTTTAGAGTATATGTAGGGTGGGAGCAGCTTCAAGCTCTTCTATCGCAAGTTGTAATCTGTCTACAAAGAATTAGGCAAGCAATTTTGTTAGAACAATGGCCGTGGAAACAGCTACAGCAGTTTCATTCTGCTATAGCTGTTTCCACGGCGATTGAAGAGTGAAAAACAACCGAAATTCCATCGATGCTTCAGAGAGTCGATGTTCTCAGAGATAGTGAAGGCATCAATAAGTTTAACAGTCTTTCTTTAAACTTTATCTAACTCGGACAATGCGGTATGCTAGACTTCTGCCCTAATATGGAAACTATATTCCAGTCTAGGCCCGATGTGGGACTTATAGATCAACGCCAAGTCAGAAAGAGTATTTCTTACATTTCTGGAGAAAATCCAAGCCAAGTGACTACAAATATGTGATCAGTTCAATTAAAAATTAATATCGAATTCTATTCCAAAAATAACTCCGATGAATTATTTAATATCATAATTACGACAATACTTTATTATTTAGAAAAAATATTTCTTATAATGGGAATTTTTACTTTTTGTAGAAAAACTAAGAAATTTTATTCGTGAATCAAGTAAATTTAATATGGGTCTTGCCCCTATAAAAAAAAGTTCGGTCGTGGCCCTGAATCCGCGCCTTGGTGATCGACCAGAACATAAACCAAAAGAGCAGTGGCCATACGACCATCCACCACCAAAAAAGAGGTAATTTTGTTCTAGATGACTTAGAGCCATCTACTAGTGCGGGAGTACTCCAAGTGGTAACATAAGTTTGAGTAGGCAGCCTGCTTTCCCAGCTACATACGACAGTTGTAAATGGGGTTAACACTGACTCCATCAGTGGTGGGTAAGCAGATAATTGATATCTCTCTCACCAGAGTGCCTCCCTGATATTGGACGCTCGTTCATTTCTCTTCCACGAGCGTACCTCCCTGGTACACTCATAATTAGCATGCCTCCCTAGTTAGTCGTTCACTCCCATAGCGAGCGTTCTTCCTTAACTATTATTTTAGTGATAGAGAAGCACTTCCATACCGACCGCAGGATCTGCGATTGACTAATTTTCCGACGGTTTCACCGCCACAGCAGAAGAGCATGAGCATTCTAGCAGGGTCGACAAAAGAAAAGTTCCGTGTAGACCATTTGGAGACATCCCCATAAAATGGGCATAGGATAAGTAATATCCACTGAAGCATTGAATATAATTAGTATTACATTTAGGAACAGGTTTGTTTTCAAAGGCCCTGACCCTGGAGCTGGCGAGCTCATCCTCTGGAGAAAACCAAGCCGCCTACGTTGAAAACACGTTTCGTTACGTGTCAGCAGTGCTAAAAAAAGTACATAGAAATAATTGAAACTGAAACCGAAATTTTTAATTTAATTTGCTTGTATAAAATACTATGCATCTTGGAGTGTCTCTGAGTTATTCATCAATTAAATACTCAAAATATTTACATATTTCCAAATCTTAATCTAGAACAGAATTGAGTGCAGATATCAAATGTTCCAAATCGTTTTGCAATAAAATAAATAGCTTACAATTGGTTTCTTGATTAAATGACAAAACTTTAACATGTGATCCATGCAATATCTCAATTATTTCCTTTGTCATTCTCCTCAATTACTGAATTTGCCCAGCAAACAAGGTAGGAAAGCGACCTACACCATCAAAACGTAATTCCAGCAGGCAGATTCATTTAGGTCAGTGAAATAATCACCTGGCTGGCTATTGTGTACGGAGCTAAGGTGCAGTGATTAACACAGAACATTGCTTATGCTTTATTTTTATCGATGGATACCGAAACGCATTTAAGCGAGGCAATCGTCGATGGTATTTAAAACCTTTCATTTTGTTTTGGTTTGCTAGTTGTGTTAATTTTTTATGCTTTTCGTTGTTATGCTTTAGATTTTTCTTTTTGCTGTTTTGTATGCCTACATCTTGATTTATGACGTTTGAAATAAGATGAGTTGCAAATGAGATGAGTTGTAATAGGAGTAAAACATTACACACTTGGTAGTTCAATTCCCTTGTGCGAGCGTTAAATGTATGGTACGATTTCTAGTGTAAAATGTCTTAACGGAAATGGCCCGCACAGAATTAAAACAACGAGCGTGCAGCAAATAATGTTATGAAATGCAATATAAGAATTAGGAGTATTAAAAAACAACTATGAGATTATTAAATAGTCGGGCAAATATAATTAAATATATTTAATAATTAAAGTCGTCGCTGGAATAAATGATTCCGTGTCCGTCTACCAACCCGGAGGGCCCAGGTTCGAATCCCACCGGCGGCGACACATGTTCTTTTTATGCTCACAACAGATCACGATAGAAAGGCCACGAGGGTTGTAGAGAAAAATCCAAATTGGTCAACTAGTCAGCGATTCAAAATCCACTTTAAGTTATATGTCCACTGGTAACCGTTGTCTCGAATCGGGTGAAGTTCCCATACCGCCCCATGTGCCACAAGGGGTTATTGGATCTGGGGAGATATTATTTAATTAATATAGTTATAGAAAATTTAAAAGCCTAAAACCCTACTACGCTAAAAGCCTAATGTTGTCGCACGTGCCTTACGTCTGTCCCTATATGTATGGGAACCTAAATCCGGACGTGACTAAATGTATACCCAAAATTTTAACAGTGTACCAGTAAGGGGATCAGTCCCTCGCTCTAGGTTCCGATTCGAGACTCTTTCTCTAGTTATCGGATTTGAGGCAGTCGATTGTAGGTCTACCTACAATTTTAATAATACGAAAAAAAGCGGAGCAATGAAAAATTTAAAATAAATGGAGTGGGAGAGAATGAGAACATTTTTGGAAGAATAGCCATATTTAATTTTTCTGCAAAAATTTAAAAAGCATTTCTGCATTGCCCCCTTTGAATGCAATTTTTATATTAAAAAGAAGAGCTTGGTTAGACTTGGTTATTTAATTTATTTTCGTTACGTTATGGATATATTATTATTTTTATTACCATTGTCCACAAGCGAACAAATAATTAAGTTTACATTTCTCAACTACATTGACTCATAATATGATTTTCAAGATCACTTAGCCAGCAATTTCATTGCACTACAAAATAAGTGTACTTGCTGAATTTGCTGATCGACACTTTTTCACCGATGGATATTGTGGGGCAATGCACTCATTATAATTAGCATTTTTTTTGTAATAAAAGCAAGAGCCTCAGAATAAAGTTTTCAGATTCTATCCAAGGTTTGAACTGTTTTTATTAACAAAAGCCACCTTTTGATTCACCCCCCAGAGTTAAGGGAACAAAGGTTTTTACAGTATAACCAAATTTATACTTGACTCCACACACTGTAGAGTCTCGTACAACCATAATATTTAATTTTCCATAAAAATCAACTACAGAATTCACATCGATCGACGCGTTATGAAGCTGTGTGCTCCTAGTTCCACTGCCACCAAAGCCCAACATGTTTGTCATGATACAAATTGAACAAGATACTCTATACAACAATAAACCAATCAAATGAAATCAGTCCACGCGTTATTATTTTATGTTCCCTACGTCACGTACTTGGGGGGTAACTTATAAGAAGCACAAAAATTGGTGCATCAAGTATATGAAGACGACACCCTCTGCCTCTTCATCCTACCTTAACCACAACTCCACCTTAACCCCAACAAATCCTACATAGAAAATTATTAGCCAGCTACCACCGGAGCAACATACTCTAAAAAGCAGGAAAAGTATTACCCATGGTTAGCTGTCGACCTTGCTCTACTCCAACTCGAGGTCAACAATTTTGAATATGATAGCAGTAGGGCAGCATTTTTCGCGTTAGGAAGTTAAGTGCCCCCCCTCCTGTTATCATCCCTACCGCGCTCACAAAATCTTTAATATGTTATCAATGGGTAAAAAAAACTTTTTTATGAAGACAGACTGCTAATATACTAGGCTCAAAACTTTTTCCACAGCAGCAACTACCTATCTACATGGTGTTTCAGATCTGACGTACCAAAATGAGTGGGATGATAGATCTCATCTAAACAAACAAAAAATTGTATGGCAGGGGGTGGGGCAACCTCAACCGTTTGGAAGTTACAGGATGATTCACAAATTTCAGTTTTTCATGGTATGTACTTTACTCCTTTATTTTTATCTTTTGATCTACATAACATACCGACATGAATTAAACGCTTAAAAACGACCTTTCCAAAAATATCAACACTGCTGATCTAACCCCTACCATTGCACGTACAGTCTTTTCGAAAAGTGAAAAAAATGGTTTACGATTATCTAAAGTTCTGAAATTTGCAAAATTTTCTCCGAAATTCATGTAATTAGTACACCCCTTTATAATTTTTATCAGATTGCCCATCTTATTACATTTCTAAAAAGGTACAACATGTCTACGTAGAGAATATATGTAGAAATTTATACGTAGAAATTCTATCGGAGAGTATTATAAAAACAAACAAATTAAAGAAATTAAACTCAAATTAATTCTAAAATGCTTTTTATTGAAATTAAAAATAATTACAATTAATCTTGGTAAGTAAGAAAAGCCGTTCAAACTGTCCACCGACATTTTGGATGCATGCCAACAATCTCGCGTATTGCAGCCAGCCTCTTCCGAATTTTCGTCCCTGCATTCCCTATTCGGCTAACTAAATCCTCCCTGCTGTTAACTAGACTTGAATAAACTTCATCTTTCATTGTTCACCATAAGAAAAAAATCAATAGGGCAAGGTCTGGAGATCTAGCAGGCCAAGGAATCGGTGCACCTCGTTCAATCCAAGAATTACGAAATTTTTCAATTAGTGTTGCCCTCACAATGTTAGCCATATGCGCTGGTACTCCATCGTGTCGGTGAAACATTCCCCTAGGATTATCCGTACGGTTCTCCTCTATTAGATCTGGCAGTGTGTTGACCAAAAAGTCTGCATAAATTGCAATAATAAGAACCTGCGACTAAATGAATGGTCCTACCAAATGGTTGCCAATGATACCAGCCCAAACATTGACACTGAATATCTGTGTGGGTTAGTGTTCGACCAGGTATGGAGGTTATGGAAGTTCGTGATGTCACTCCTAGTGAATTGACATTCATCTGTCCACAGAATTCGGTCCAGAAACGCTCTGTCGTCAATGTCGCGTTCCACAAGCGATTTTCGCAGGAAATTTCGGTTTTCTCTCGGAATCTCCTGCCAGTAGTCCTTGGGCTGGGTGATGGTAATATGGACGTAATCACCCTCGATGAATAACCCTCCAAACCTTCCATGACGAAACTCCTAATCGCCTGACTGCGACTCGTTTCGTGCTCGTCTCAGGGTCATGCCTCACTATGGTGATTATTTGCTGCTCGACGTCGGCAGAAGTTCCCGAAGTTTCGGGTCGTGTCTCCCTGTCGTGTGAAGTTACATTTCCTGTTTCTCTTAATCTTCGGAAACTCCGTGTAAATAACCCTCATTGGGGTGCTCGCCGATTATAGAATCTCCTTTGATATTCCAGTATAGCCACTCTCTTGTTCCCGCCTACTACACCATAAGTGTACATAATATCCGCGTATTCCTCAAAAGTAATTTCTACCACTTTTTAATAATTCTTGCTTAAAAACACTCATACTTATTGATTTGTTTTTCAACTATGATAGGTATTCTTGCTGACTGACCCTTTTTTATAGCAAAATTTCTATAACATTCAGAACGCCAAGATACAAGGGTTTGAATTCTGGTACACACATGTTAATATCAGTTAGTAACGTTTTTGAAGCAATAATTAAAATTAGTTACCTCTTAACCCCTAATAAAGATATTCGACCCTTTATCTTAAAAATTTTGTTGATTTAAAGAATTTCCTACCTAAAGTGCAATAAAATAATTGGGTAGTCAGGGATTTCTTAGGATGCGGTTTTTCTAATTCTTTGTTTACCTTGCTATGTTGCACGTTTTTGAAAAGGTAATAAGATGGGCAATCCAGTAAAAATAAAAAAGAGGTGCACTAATTACATGTATTTCGGTTTTTTTTATACGATGTGGCAAAATCCTAGGAGACAACCCTTTGATGCGTTAGTATGGTTTTGGCCGGAAGAAAAATAAGGTAAGGGGAGTGAGGCAACACCCGAGACAGATTGGATTAATTTAATTTCTTAATAAAAGCTCGCGGGGAGATTTGGTCTCGAACCCGATGCCCATGGCATGCTGGTCGTGCGGCTCTACGAATTGATCCCACTCCGTCTCCAAAGTCGAAAGGAAACTTTCTGATCAAACAATATTTAAGCAGTATTGGTATTTTATGAAATTTATGGACTAGAAATCCCCTTCATAAATAATTCGTACTTAATTTTCAAACTAAGTACTTATAGGAGTTGTGTTTTTGACCTTCCTTCATGGATGCCCGGAGTGGAAAGTGCAAGTACCACGCTGATGATGACCACCTTGCACTTTCAGTCTAAACATTCATCATTTTTCTTTAAGCACTCATATTTTTGAGTGATCACCATCCTAAAGAAATTATTACTCCTGTTTTTGTGGAAGTGAAACAAGTGCTTTTACTTTTTAATTTTTGAATAAATGACTTCCACCAAGTGTTAGTCGAAAGGAAACTTTCTGATCATGAAATTTATGAATCACCCTGTAACTCCTAAACGGTTGATACTGCCCCCCCCCCCCTGCCATAAAATTTTTTATTTGGGTAGGTGAGATCTATTACCCCACTCATGTTGGCACGTCAGATCTGAAACACCCTGTGCATACCGTATAACGGAAAGAAATTATATTTATATTCTATGATGTAGCCAAAGTCCCGGGGACAGCCCTATGATGCTCTAGCATGGCTTTGACCGGAAGAGAATTAGGGTATGGGAAATTACGGCACTTGAATCTCTTGTTTTTGCATTTTAAATTAAAAACTCAGGTGCAGGCCGAGGCTCGAACCGTGGAAGAAACTGTAATTTAAACAATTTCATTGACAGAAAATTACAAAACACACCGTGAAAAATTCGACCAAAGTAGGAAATATTTAAAATTTCTTGACACGATCATTGTTTCTAATAAAGAAACGCTAAATTCCTTTCCCTCGTCGTCAACAGCAGCACCAAATGGTTAGCTCTTCTTTAGCTTTTCTTTATTAGGAACACCGCTCATGTCAATAAATTTTAAATATTTTTTGCTTTGCTCGAGTTTTACACTGCGTGTCTTGTAATTTTGTTTTGAAAATTTCACTCGAGTTAAGAATTTGCCTGTATATTTTTATAAATAAGTGAAATTTCATTCTTTAGAAAAAATTAATAGACAATTAAAGACTTCGATTCTTATTTCTCAATTAGGTGCAGTTAGATCAAAGACATTTCTAGCCATTATCACAAACATTTATTCCAAGAACCTGAGCATTTATGTATCTAGCGCAATTTACATAACCGTGCCTGTCTATACAAACAAAATTCTAAATAAGATAAGATAACAAACATATTTAATGAATTGCATTTAATAAATACATGTATAAATAAAAGGGTGCCCATCCATAAGTACATTGAAAGCTCTCCAGCTATAAGTTTCAGAAACCGCTGGCCTTAGGTAGACCTCCACCGTAACTCTGCCTACAAGTATTCTATTTATCTTCATTTTGCTTATACTCTTCTGATAAAAAATATTTCAAATGCACTTTGCGTATTTTCAATAAGATCAAATATTAATGGAGCCCTGTTTGGTTAATTCCCCATTTGTATGTGTGTGTGTGTGTGTGAAAGATCTCAGGTAGTTCACCCGCAGATTGACAGGTTTGCATCTGGTCTTTCAGAAACAACAGCTGCTTAAGAATAGAACGAAAAGTTTTCATCAAATCATTGCTGCTAGAATCGGCCGGCGGAACGTGGTTTTGAAATTTTGCTGACTTCCTTTCTAAACGTATCCCATAGATATTTTTATATAGTTCTCACAATGTCCTATGAAAATTGATGAAAAAACAATGCTCTTTTTTCGATAATTATCAAGTGGGAGCGATGAAATGTATTTTTGATCCAAATACGGCAAAATGTCAATTCCTCTTTAGGGATGGATATGCGTTATTCATCACTCTTATATAGTTTTTTTTTCTATATTAATAGACATTTACGAAGAATTTTTATACAGGGACATATTTGTACACGAAAATTATGATTTATGATATGTTATAGGTACCTGTAATAATACAAATGTTTTCTCTCACACAAATTCTTGCTGATAATCTAATTATAAACAAATATTTTTTGTTGTGCCGAAATTTATGGTAAATGTCTATTTATAGAATGTAAATGGAAATGCGTGACAATTATCAGATTTTCGACTATAGCGTATATGATAGATAAAATATAGCAGGCTTTGCAGCAACTACACATTGCTTTGCCGACAAGAGAAAAATTTACTTAGATTTCTAAGAAGGTTTTGTCAAAATTCTATAGCCGCCATTGACGGGAAACATGTTCGCATAAAAAGCCCAACAGATTTTGTAACAATGTTTTGTGTGGTACTGTGCCGAAAATTCGTATTTTGTTGTCTAGGTGGAGAAACGTTCGACAATACTGGGTGCTTACCAGTTGAGGATTCTAAGTTGGGCGTTGTCAATTTTACATTCAGGTTTTCCTTGAAAAATTTCAGTTAAGGAGTTATACGCAGTCAGAAGTCCGAAAAAAGCGATTTTTCAAGAATTTTTTTGGAGAGGCATTTTAATTTATTAACTTGAAATTATGTATGCTTATAAGAAGCACTTTATACAATATTGTGATATTTTTTATTTATAAAAATAATGATTTTCAAGGTCACGGCAGACGATCTCCAAAACTTCCTTGCAAAAAAAGGTGTTTGGCGGTGTGCACGATATCTCTGAATTAAAAAAACAAAGAAAACTTCCTTACCTTATGAAATTAATCTAAGGAATAAGGAAAATATTGATTTTTCACAAAATGGCGGTTCCCAAAAAAAAGTTTCGATTTTTAAGGAAAATCAAATCCCACCTTAAGGGGGGGAAAAGAGTCTGAGAGACAAAAAAAAGAGCATATTTTTGTGATTTTTTTTTCACAGTACCTTCTTTATTAAAATTCTTAAAATTTGTGACATTATTAAGCATCATTCCAGGAATATTTTGCTAAATTTTTATAAAAAAATATTAGAAAATAAGGCAGTGGTAGTGGGGAAAACCGAGTCACCTCAAAAAAAAGTTTCCATAAGGTAGTCAGGATAACTCATGACTGCTTCATCTGAAATCAAAAAACCAAAAATATTTCTTTAGTAAATAAGTTTATCTTGGATTTGAACGAAGGAATAAACAAAATATTCATTTTTGAATTTTCGGTAAAGGTGCAATCAAAAAATTCGTATTGTTTAATTAAAAAATAAGCAGTAATTAAAAAAAATCCTTCGTTCTGATCCGAGTGTTTAGTATCCAAAAGAAGTGTTCAAGGTTTTGGCGAAATCGGTCCAAAAGTTTTTGAGAGATTTTGACTACCGACTTAAAGAAAAAGTTTTGAGAAAAACGCGATTGAAGTTGCCACGCCGAGCGTTATGACGTTCTAGGAAGACCGAGCTCTCGGACTCTATTGTCTATAACTAGAAAAGTTTTACTCCTAATGACTTCAAATTTGCTGACAATATTTCTTATATTTATTTATTTTTATTTAAGCTTAATACAAGCTATTACATAATAATACATACTACAATTACAAGCTACAACACAATACCAACACCACAATAATAAATTATGACAATAAATAAATAGTAAAAGCTACAATATGAGCTCTAATTAAAGTAGATACGGGCTGGAAGGAAGAAGAATTAAGAAAGGCGATCAAGATGGGCGGAATTAAGATATAAGGCTTCATGAAGGAATGATTAACTCAGATGGAAGTCAAAGGAGGAAAGGTCGTTGACTTCTCGTAGCATCCTAGTAATTGGCTCACTTTGACTGTAGTTTGTGCGATGGCGGTCGAGTCGGAAAAGGGGAGTGGACCTAAGGTTGCGGGGATTCGTATTGATGGGTAAAGATTGAAGGATTGAAGGACAATCTATGGCACCACTTAATAGCTGATGAATGAAGAGAATGTCGGAAAAATCACGACGTTTACTTAAAGGTTGTAAGTCTATCAGTTTCAGACGGTTTTCATAAGGTGGAAGGTTGAATCTGTCAACCCACGGAAGATCACGTAGAGCAAAGCGAATGAACCTACGCTGGACAGATTCAATCCTATTAATGTGAGTTTTTTGTGTAGGTGACCATACCTGGCTGGGATATTCAAGGAGAGGTCTAACAAAGGAAATATAGAGAGATTTGGAAACATAAGGATTGGAGAACTCTCTGGACCAGTGCTTCACAAACCCTAGCGCGGAGTTAGCTCTGTTAATTATGCTGTCAATGTGGGAACGGACATTGAGTTCACTATCACAGATTATTCCGAGATCACACAAAGAGGTAACGATAGGGACTGGTACGTCGGTTAACATGTAGACTCTCGGGGTGGTTGTAAGACGCTTGCGGGAATAAGAGATGGACTGGCATTTGGAGACATTGAGTTCAAGAAAGTTTTTCATGCATCATGTGGTGAAGGAATCGAGAAGTTTTTGCAGGAGAAGAGAGACGGTTGTGGAGGAGATATGTTTGATTATTTTCATGTCATCAGCATAAATGGACAGCTCTGAGTATTTGATGACACAATCAACATCATTAATTACAAGGATGAAAATTAATGGACCGAGGTGGCTGCCCTGGGGGACGCCGGAACGAGCGACAATAGGGTTAGAAAGGGATGAGCTGAAAAGAACATTGTACCGACGGTTGTTGAGGTATGATTGAATCCGGGAGATGAATCGGGAGGGGAAGCCAAGCCGTCCAAGTTTGAACAAGATAACATTATGGGATATCTTGCCGAAGGCTTTACTAAAATCGGTGGCGATAACATCAACATCTTTACCGTTTTCCAGGGCACATAGTGTTTTGTAGACGAAGTCAGTAAGGTTGGTGGTTGTAGATCTTCCTTTGAGGAAGCCATGCTGGGAGAGGGGAAAATAGACTTACAGTGGAAGAACATGGAGTCATAGAACAAATTTTTCAAATAGTTTAGGTATGGATGATAATTTAGCGATGGGTCTGTAGTTGGACACATCGTTCTTGCAACCTTTTTTGAAGATGGGAATAATATACAAGTTTTTCCATAAATGAGGGAAAACCCCTTGAGTGACTGAGAGGCGGAAAAGCAGGGTAAGGGGTTGAAGTAGATGCATGGCACACTTTTCCAGAACGATGGGCGGAATGCCGTCAGGACCTGGGTTGAAGTCGTCCTCAAGCCCGTTGATGCTGGCGGCGATTAGTTCGGGATCCACGATATCAGAGTTGACGAAAAACGATCCGTTCCGGTGCGGTTCGAAATTTTCATAACGCTCTAGGCCGAATCGATACGTGGAGCGGAGCGAAAACAGTCTCCCGGATATTCAGAAGAATAGCTGCAGTGCAGCGTATATTAATACATGTTAACTATTATTTTTGCTTTACTTACAGCTGTCTTTAATTTATTAAAGCCTAAAAAAAGCATACGCAACAATTTGAGAGAAAGAGGGCAACACGCTTTTAATAAATTTAAGTCAACTGTAAGTAAAGCTAAGAGAATAGTTTATTATTGTGAGATATATTTAGCTAAGTAGTATTTGAAAATCAAGAAATTTATTTTTAACTTTTTAGTTTTTCAAATCAACAACAAATGAAAGCTTCTTTTTTAAAAAAAAAACTTTATTTTACTTTTTTAAAACGTCGACTTATAGTCAAATTGATATTCATAAACGGCTAGTGGTCGAAAAACCGACAATCTCTGATTGTCTTAACATTTTCTTTACATATTTTCTATTACTTCAAATGAACGTATTTAATAGTTTCTCTGGCGACTCAAACCGACAGGAGTGGAAAAAGCTGTATCTTTTGATTTAGTGTAATTATGCCTTTAATGAGCGGATAAAAATATATGATTTTTATAATAATTAAAAGTTACATACAGAATTGTAGAAGAAGGAATAATAAATCATAATTAACATAATACATTACACACAAATAAAAATTAATTTGTTTTAACTGGTTTCAAGAAAATGTATATATGTATATTGTCTAAGATTTGAATGTATCATTATAATTTATTTGTAAAAGTTTTAGGTCTTCTTAAAATTCACTAATGTAAAACCAGTCAAAATACGAATGTATTTATGTAGGGACAACTTGTATAGCCAGCTCACAATGTTCTCTAACTTCACTTGTTGTTCTTCTTTGCCGCTGTTCAGATCTCTTGTACTGGTATTTGCAGTAAAATAAAAAAAATTTAGTTGAGGAAACGTAATTTTTGTGGTTTCATTTCTTGTGAAGGTGAATAGCGATTCAATTTTTTTATCATTTTTCCCTCTGTAATGCAGAAGCCTTCAACACGGATGTAAAAAGCCTTCAATGTGTCAGCAAGCAGACATGTAATATGTTAATAAAATAAATGCGTAAATGAAGGACCCTGTATCCGAGGCTTCCAAGAATTAAAATTAATTTAAAACTAAAACACAACCTCTCCTTCAATCTTTGGCTGCTTTCCCTACCCCAATCCAAAGAGCCACATCCTGTCCCGCATTTAGGATTTAAAATGTTAGCGGCCTTAAAATTAACCAGTCCTTCGTAACAAAGACTGGTAAAGACGTTTAAATTGCTTTCTTGTTTTCTTCAACAAAAACACATTGAATGCAGAGTGATCCGCTTTCCTTTTCCTTCTCTGGTGTTTTAGTGTTTAAGTTTTCTAAGGTAAAAGTCCTTCACTTAAACGTGGCCACTTTCAAAGGGCACACTTTGCACTGTTAGATTTTATAAAACTTTTCGTTTGTATAGTTCTTTGCAGAAACAAAACAACTAGAGTAAGAGTAATGCAAAAGCATTAACTACTGAATACCTGTCGATAACCCAACTAATGGTATTTAGCAGAACTTCAACACAGATCGGTCTACTTGAAACTTAATCGAGCTTGCAAAAGCATTTATTCCGGGTAATCAATTAAAGGATTGGTAAAGGAACAATATTTTTTGACAAAATTTTCTGTTGGCACCACCATCTGGTAATTGCAGAAGCCGAAAATATTTTCAAAAGAAAACGGGCGCTATATACCTTGTAGAACTGAGGAAAACGTTACGCTTAAGAACACAGACCAGGTGTAATAAATCATGTTGGGATTTCTTGAGAACGTGGCTCACAATATAGTTGAGTGCAATTTATTTACTTGATGGTTTTCCATTACAGAGTAGCGTTGCAATTTAAATCATTTATATAGAATTTCTGTCGCCTTTTTCAATGGTTTCGATAAATTGAGGTCAATGATTTCTCAATTTATTAAATAAATAGCTATAGCGTTCCATTCATCCGCTTTCCTTTCAGGACTCTTAATTAAGTAACAATTCCTGGTAGAATCGACGTCAGTACCGATGTATTAAGATCGATTAATGTTTGAAAGGTTTCTGGAATCGAACACGTTTACCAAAGTCGGTCTTAAAAATCTGATTAATGTCCTCTAGTGAATAGAACCAATCTAAACCTCGCAAATGAATGGAAAGAAAGTATGTTGGCGAACGCTTCTTTACAAGGGCGTAAAATGTGTTTTTTTAGAAATTTTTCTTTTGAGTTAAATTCCCTTTTAACAAAGACGACCCGACAGATGTTTTGAGTGACAAATTAGGAGAGTGAAATGAAAGCAAACATGAGTTGGCTGCCAAGATAAAATTACTTTCCTGACAAACAGCGCAGAGGACGATAGAAGTATTCTAGCAGCGAATTTCCATGAATTTTGATGAAGAATGTTGGCCTTTCGCTACTACACAGATAAGAAAAAGGAACATTATGCCCTCGGCAACATTTTCTGCTGTCAGCTTTTGAAATAAGTTGTAAGTAATATAACTACTGGCTTTCATCAAAGGGTATTGTAAGGAGTTTTATCATAACCAATTTTAAGGCTAAATAAGTTAAGTTATAAGTGCTTTTGAATTAATACGACTGCTCTATTTTGATTTATATCGTCATTCTGTTATAGCTTCGTTTTGTGGACAATTTCTAAATTAGGGATTAAAAATTAGCTGAAATATGAAAAATGAATGTTAAAAATAAAAAAGCCAGTCGCAAAACGTATTATTTTACTATCCTGAAAAGAAGATCGAAATTACATTGTTTTCTTGTAATCGTGCAATTTGAAGCTGGAAAACATAATTTGCTGCAGAATAAAACGCGGTTGATGAAATCAGGTATATATTGTCCATTCTAATGGGCAGGTTAATGGAAAAGAAATGTTTTGTTTTCTTCCTTGGGAGTAAAACAGAGGTACGTCCTTTTACATGTACTGGATAAACAGACGTGGGGAAATTATTAGACTCAAAGTATATTTGACGAAATAATGCGATGCTTTTGATATGTACAATTTTATTTTTATATGTGGCAAATTTACTGTAGTGGTTCTGTGTTGGCTCGGAACAGGCCTCTCAAACCCTATACTGGTCGCACTGGTGCTATCGGTTGCCTTCCCAAATAGCACAAAGCTACTCAAAAGTTACATTCGCTGACACATTTTAGAACTTAACTTAAGAGGAAACAAAAGCTAATCTGATTGTAAACCTCGCCAAATCTCTGTTACTGTAACAATTTGGTAACTATTTTTCTTATAGTTTCAAAACAGTATTAAACAGCATTGCTTTTGTCACGTTAGTTACACAGTTTGTTTTCCAATACTAAACAGATACCCAAATCTGTTTAGTTACAAACACTTAACATTTGATATCAAGGTTACTATTAATAATAACTATTTTGTGTAAATGTGGAATCAGAAGTTACATCACGTAAACAAAGTTAAGCATAGGTTACTGGTAACATATTAAAATTAAATAATTTTATACGGAGGCCTTTATTTAAAAAAGTTTCAAAAATTTTATCTTTTAGAAACTTTGTGTCAAGATGGCTGCTCGTAGTGTTTCACGTGTATGAAATAAATGAAAAGTGTTTAAGCACTCTTCTACATATTATAGAAAAAACTAACACTGTCACAGCTGCTTGTTCAAAATGTTAAACATTAAAAAAACATATCCGTAAAATGCTACCTAGAAGTTTCACGTCGTTTTTTGGTAATAATTTGGACCCGTTTTTGAATCAGATATTGAAAAAGTGTTCAAAATGATACAAAGATGAATCCAGTAATAATTTCAGTACATTTTGGAAGCAATCGCATATATTGAGTTTAATTTGTTATTTTGATACTATTTCGAATTTTTTTAGAATCAGTTCAGTTTACGTAATCTTTCTGAATGTTAGCAATTTTTGTATTTAATTATTTCGTTATTATGCAAGCCTTTAGAATGTTACACCTTCTAAGAGAAGAGGAGGAAAGTTCTTGCAACACTTTTTGGCCTTAGGATATATTTAAGAATTTTTTAAACATACTAAAATTTCATCAATATAAAATTAATTCCTAAATTTAGATTATTTTGAAAGCGCGTTAAAAATGGTTGTTTATATTTTTTCTAATTTGAGACGAGATAAATCATAAATATTTCTCAATAGTAAAGACATTCATGATTACTATCATGAAACTTATATGTAAAGTCTAAATTAATGAAATGTTTCTTTCAAGATACGTTTATGTTTCTATTATTTAACAATCTTAACGCTTTTTAGTTACATTTTATTTTATGTATATCTTTCTCCTTCTTCCCAATTTGTTTATGGCTTGGAATTTTGTTAGACACATTTAAGGCTTATATCTAAAATTTTACGTTATTGCTTAGAAACAAAATTGGAATGTGTAGTTACACTTTTAGCAACAGCGATAGTAACCGATTAGATTAGGAAGCCGATTAGACACAAATATTAATCATTGTAGAAACAGTTGTTTCTAAAGAGTCCCATTCTTTGTAGCAGATTCGTAACCTATCCTAAAATGATACTTTCTGTGATAATTGGTAATGCTCCGAACTGAAATTTACAGGTAGCGACTGAGACTGAAACATATTTTCGTCGTTAGGAATCGAACTGAGAAAATCAATTCAGTACGGATCGATCTATAATTTTTTTTCGATTTCGCCGATAAGTCGATAAGTCGCCTTGAAAAGCATTTTGAAATTACAAGTAATTAGAACTGCTTCTATATATAAAAATATAGGGTCATTAGTAAACCAATTTATTAAATAATAGAAAATAGCCTTTGTAGCTTACAAACCTTGATTAACCAACAATGGGTATTTCACAAATGTTGCTTATTTAATAGAAACAAAAATTTGCGATTATAAAACAGAGTCTTTTTTGAAAGTACTAATATTGACTCTCTTTATTAAAGGAACACAACTAAAAATTTACACACCAAAAGTAAAAGAGAAGCACAACTTTTGTGTCGCGAATTTGTATGCCCAAAAAAATTTTTTTTAATAACAGCACATGTCCCAACAACATTCCAGCAATATTTTCAAAAAGCATACCCAAAGAATTTATATGTCTGATTTCAGAAGCTATTCCAGGACATTTAATGAGTATGTACGAAGAATGTTCGGTAATTTTCCGGGAAGGTTTCTGGTCTCAGCCCTGAAAGGGGACGTTTTTTGAAAATATTCTGGGAATGTTTTATTCTTTCGTTTTAAACGGAAATCACCGAAAGTAAAATTTGAAAGTTCAACTTCATCTTTCTCACTGTCTTCACCTTACCAAAGAACAAAGTAGTCAACTGTTGTAGTTGCCAACGTTAAATTCAAACACGTGGCTTAAACACTACCACAAATCCACTGGCATACTATTCAAAAAATAATAATTGTGAAAGATGCGGTATGAACAGCCTGCTCCTTTATTTTGAGAATGATTCTTCAAAGTCGAAAAGGTGCTCAAAATACTTACTATAATTCTATCAAATCCCAGCAGAAAATCAGTCACCGTCAATAGTCGACAATTACATAAGGTGAGAGAGAAACATGACTATCTCTCAGTTGAAAATTTCAAACTGGACGCAGTTTTGGTTTACTATTCAAGTGGTAATTGTGATTGAAAAATCTTAAAGACTTTTCATATATGACTGTTTTTATAAAACCCTATGTAAGATTTTAAAGCACGCAAAATAAAGTCTTCGTCTTTATTGTAGAAAGGTTTTTTTACACCACTCACCATTGGTTAAATATTTAAGTTTTAAGGCAATATCCTCTTCGCTCTATAATGAATACCACCGACATAGCAAACAATTTTGCTTCATACTTTGAGAGTGCCTTTTCTTCGAATAACTTTGAGCCATGTGCGAATAATTTTGATCATAATTTTTATCGTCCCGCTTCACCCGATTTTTTGCCGTTTATATCACGGGATCATGTTTCGGAAAAAATCAATGAACTTAAATCGGCCTTTTCCTCTGGTCCTGACGGCATACCTCCAGCCTTTGTCAAGTCCTGTTTCGATGCGATTCTTACTCCATTAGCGATTCTCTTCAGTAGGTCCCTTCAAGTTGGTAAATTTCCTACATTGTGGAAGCGCTCTTTTATAGTCCCTGTTCATAAAAAGGGCCATAAGAATATTATAACCAATTATAGACCTATCGCAAAGTTATCTTGCATACCTAAATTGTTTGAATCAATAGTGTATTCGCAGCTGGAGCGTTGTATTGGCTTGATCTCTCCCAATCAGCATGGATTTTTGCCCAGCAGATGAACGAATACTAACTTACTTGAATTTACCTGCCACATTATTTCTGGCTTCCAGCGAGGCATGCAAAGTGACTCCATATACACGGATTTCAGTAAAGCCTTTGATAAACTCCCTTACTCCCTAATTATATTTAAGCTCGGGATGCTGGGTTTCCCCCTTGTTCTTCTCGACTGGGTTTCATCCTATCTAAGAGACAGGTCTTATCGTGTGTCGCTCCGCGGCTCTACTTCTACAATCTTCAAGGTTTCATCTGGTGTACCACAAGGCAGTCATCTCGGCCCTCTACTATTCGTTCTTGCCATTGATGATATTGTCCGTCTGATTTAGTACTCTAATATTCTAATCTATGCTGATGACATGAAGATCTTCTCTTATATTAAGGATGGTGGACTTAGATACGTTTCTGGCGCGGTGCGAGCATAACGGCTTACACCTCAATTTTGAGAAATATAAAGCTATGACTTTCTCCAAGAGTCCTAATCCGCAAGTTTATGATTACAACTTTGCGAGGAATGGTCTCCGTCGCGTGCTGTCCGTAATTGACCTTTTGGTAAAACTTGATAGGAAGATTAACTTTACTTTGCATATTAACCATATCGTGTCTAGAGGCAGTTTAATCTTGGGATTTGTTAAGCGATGGTCCAGGGAATTCTCGTATATACCAACATTGATGCATTTGTACTGCTCCTTAGTTAGACCTATTCTTGAATATGCATCTCAGGTCTGGTCGCCTCAAAATGTCGTAAAAGATATAAAATTAAAAATTATTTTATGCTTTTTAGCGCTTTTTCTGAAGTCGGTTCAACTTTTTTTATAAAAACTAGTTTTGAATTGTATTTACTTATTTAAGCTTAATACAAGCTATAACATAATACTAATACTACAAGCGATAATAAATGATAAGTCGTAATAAATAGTATAAGCTACAATATGAGCTATAATTATGGTAAATACAAACTGGGAGGAAGAAGAATTAAGAAAGGCGATCAATATGGGTGGGATCAAAGTGATGATGATTTACTCAGATGGAAGTCAAAGGAGGAAAGGTTTGACTTTTCGTAATATCCTGGTAATTCGTTCTTGTTGACCGTAATTCGTGCGATGTCGGTCGAGTCGGAAAAGGTGAGGGGACCTAAGGTTGTGGGGATTGGTATATATGGGTAAAGATTGTGAGGATTGAAGGGCATATTCAAGGAGAGGTCTAACGAAGGAGATGTAGGGAGATTTGGATTGGAGAACTCTCTAGACGAGCGCTTCATAAACTCTAGCGTGGAGTAAGCCCTGTTAATTATACTGTCAATATGGGAACGGAAATTTAGTTCGCTATCACAGATTATTCCTAGATCACACAAAGAGATAACGATAGGGACTGGTACGTCGGTGGTTAGCATGCAAACTCTCGGGGTGGTGGTAAGTTGTTTGTGGGAGTAAGACATGTACTGGAATTTGGAGACATTGCCAAGTTTTTCATGCACCATGTGGTGAACGAATCGAGGTCTTTTTGGAGAAGAAGAGAGTCAGTTGTGGATATGTTTAATTATTTTCATGCCATCAGCATTAATGGACAGCTCTGAGTGTTTGATTACACAATGAACATCATTTATTATAAGGATGAAAATCAATGGACCGAGGTGGCTGCCCTGCGGGACACCGGAACGAGCGATAATAGGGTTAGAAATTGATGAGCTAAAAAGAACATTGTACTGACGGTTGTTGAGGTAGAATCGAATCTAGGAGATGAATCGGGCGGAAGGGGGAGCCTAGGCGATAAATTTTGAACAGGATAACGTTATAGGCTTTATTAAAATCACTAAAATCTTTACCGTTTTCCAGGGTACATAGTGTTTTGGAGACGAAGTCGGTAAGGTTGGAGGTTGTAGATTTTCCTTTGAGGAAGTCGTGCTTGAAGAGGAAGAAAAAAGACATACAGTGGAAGAACATGGAATCATAGATCAATTTTTTGAATAGTTTAGGTATGGATGATAATTTAGCAGTGGGTCTGTAGTCGGATACATTGTTCTTGCAGCCTTTTTTGAAAATGGGAATAATATACGAGTTTTTCCATAATTGAGGAAAAGCCCCTTGAGTGACCAGGAGGCGTAAAAGCAAAGAAATGGGTTGAACTTGATGCATGGCACATTTTTTCGGAAAGATGGCAGTCGGGACCGGGGTCAAAGTCGAACTCAAGGCCGTTAAGACTGGCGGCGGCGATTAGTTCGGGATCAGGGTTGAAGGACTTAAACTACGTGTGGGGCATTTGTACCAAAAGGTCAGGTTGTAGGGAATATTCGGTGAAAGATTTACTGAAGAAATATGCTAAGAGGTTGGCGATAACCTTAGGATCAGATGTAGAAGTATTCTCGAGCTTAAGGGTGGAGGGGTAACCATTGCTGAAAGATTTACTGAAGAAGTATGCAAAGAGGTTGGCGATAACCTTAGGATCAGATGAAGAGGAATTCTCGAGCTTTAGGGTGGAGGGGTAACCATTGGATTTCTTCTTGGAATTAATAAAGCTATAAAAGCTCTTGGGGTCGTATATGAGGCTTGTTTCCATCAGTGGTAGGTACTCATAGTGGAGGGTATCACAATATCAGAAAAAGAGATATAAGCACACAAGTAGGAAGAATAGTCAGACTCAATCTGCGGCCGGTTGCAACAATATGACGTACCAAATTGTGAAAATTTTCGATGCTGCGCTCAAAAACCTGTTGCATATGCAGGAAACATATGACTGACACTTGGGGATACATTTTAAAGGAACAGTCAATTTTTACAGATTTAGATGAAATTTGACAATATTTTCCCTTTTGCACATTATATTTAAGCTCACAACTTTGGAACATTTGAAATACTGTACAAAAAATATTTGTATGTGCAATAAGAAAATATACATTATGATTTTCCTAAATTAATAAAAATAATTTTAAAATTTGACGGAAAAATCATGTAGTCACTAGAATGAAATTTTATGCTTAAGTCAGTAAAAGTGGCAAAAGTGGCATTAAAGTTAAATTTTTTAATGATTTTAAAACTTTTAACTTGCATAGTCAGGAAATTATTCCACACAAAAGTTGATATAAAGTTTACTCGGTTAGTGATTAATAGATTAAACAAAGTTAAGATTTGACTGAGTAAAACTTCCTTTAATTACAGGGAAAATTCAACACTGGCAAAGATAAATACGAAAAATCATCTTGTTTTGATAGGACAAATTACAAAACCTTCTGATAGTGGAGTAACTTCTTCGACGAAATTTCTGTAAGCAAGTACCAATACCTTTTCATTAGTACTCTAAAAGGCTGCGAACAAAGAGAGAGATTTGTTTCGTTACGAAAAGCACAACTAAATTTAAGTTTGCTAATGGGAAGCAAACTCTCGCGTTTAAACTTTTCCGGAACAATTACGGACATTAACTACTGTGCGGTACCTCATTAATGGCAAGTATCCAACTGCAATGCAGAGAGTATGCTGTCTCTGACAAGAAGCCATCCGTTCATTATGTAATTGGACATAGAAACAAGAGCTGGCGTCCATTTAAAATTACGAATTGTATAGGAAAGCGGGATCGATGAGTATTCCCTTTTATCTGTGTGTAGACATGCATGTGAACCACCTGAAAGTTTAAAGTTACGCAACACGTAATCCATGAGGTAGATGGCCAGTTGGAAGTATTTTGGAAACACAGTTCAAGTCCCAGTTAAAAAATTAATCAGATTGTTCATGACGAGATGCTTTAGTCACTGTTAGATTCCTAACGATTATTATCAATCACTTGATTTGATATTTTCAATACTTCCCAGAGGAATTTGAAAGGGCCGTTTCCACTTCAATTCAAGAAATAAGTTCAAACGACTGCTTCGTCCTTCAAACTTTTTGACTTTAATGAAATTTGAAAAGTTTTGAAAAGGACCTTCCAACGTTTCCGGTGTCGCTTCAAAGAAACTCTGCCTACGTGAAAGGAACCTGAAATATAGCGTTAAGGAAATGAGTTCACATCAAAGTCTTTAATGCTCTATATAAGATAAACATCCTGATGTTTTCGTGACCTACTTTTCAATTCAGATATATTAAATCTCGTTATAAAGACTTTACAGTTTTCGAGCAGGAAGTGAACTGCCGCAGTGTGCATCCTTTCTAGTCATTTTCGCTGTTCCTGTACTTGCGCTTACATTACTTCGCGTACGTATATAAACTTCTAAGGATTTTCTGCTTTATTCAGAGTAGTTTGGAGAAGTTCAAGATAACAAGGTAATGGCTTAATGGATTTCGTTCAAAGTACCTTCCTGATTTTTCATTGTCTCAGGGTATTGAAACATTTACTTTAAAATAACAGAACTTAAATTACATCTTGCTGAACTAAACATGACTCTTAAATACTTAAATAAAAAGTTGATTTAATATATGTTAGGATTTGTTTCGTTGAGTATACTTGCCCTTCAGCACTTGAATTGCGAATATGTCACTTTTGAAATATATGAAAGGTCTTTCTTTTCTTATAATTTTTATTTGCATGTGGAGCTCGTAATAGTTGTGACTTTTAATAAATGTCAATTCCAAAACAGTTCTACTCTATGGATACAACGTACTCCTAAAAAATACTGATTTACCTTCCCAATAGATGCAGAGGAAGAATGATGTGGAATAATTAGTGGAGTAAGAAAATGGCGCATATAAAGGAGCATTCCTGCCTGCGGCGTAAGTCTCAATTTTTACTTTTAATTGAATGTATCGTTGTGAAAGTTGTATTGTAATTGTGTTCTTAAAATTCGGTGGATATATCAATTGAAGGTAGTATGTACATGTACACCTTTTAGAGTGTTTCGTAATTTTTTTGTTGCGCATCCATTTGAATGGCAGTAGTTTGAACACTGTAATGCTTGATGACCTAATTCTTATGTTATTTTACAACTTTGAAAACGCCAGATTCGAGCAGATGCATTCTGGGGTTATTTTTTAACCGATTTCCCAAAAAAAAAGAGGTTCTAAGATCGACGTGTATTTGTTTTCCTGACCGGGCATAACTTCGTATCGCTTTGATCGATTTCGATGACTCTGTTTTTGTTGGGTAGAGTATGTTCCCTGGGGTAAAACCACGAGAAAAAATGTTAGTGGGGTGGGGGTGAACCTAACTTTGTAACGCGTGGACCGATTTGCATAATTCTTTTTCTGTTGGGGAGAGTACATTCACTGGTTGATGCCACGAGAATAAAAATAAAATTTGTAGGGGGGGGGGGTGGTGGGTGGAACCAGGGCCGCCGACAGGGGGGCGAAGGGGGTAAACCCCCCGGGCCCGGGCTTTGAAAGGGGCCCCGTCATCTTAGCCATCAACAGAAAATTTTTTCCATTTTAATTATTTATATAAAAAAAATGCTTCACGATCGAAAAAGTGTACTATAGTAGACAGATTTTAAACTGAAAGTCAATCATTCGATTGTATATGGGCCCGTAAACCCTAAGTTCCGGGCCAGAAATTCGTTTCGCGGGGGGCCCCGTATGTGGTACCCCCCGGGCCCGAATTTTGTCTCTACGGGCCTGGGTGGAACCTAACTTTGTACTGCGTGGACGATTTGGACGTTTCTTTTGCTGTTGTATAGAGTGTTATCTCCCATTGCTAATAGCAGAATAAGTTGGTCCTATGGTGGAGGGTGGGTGCTGAAAAATAGAAGGATTAGTAGACGAAGAAAAGTGAAAGAAATCAAAAATTACCTTTCTGTTCGATGTGTTGTCCCAGTACTAAGTTTCGAAGTGATGCTGCAAATAATTTTCTTTAATTACAGATGAGTGATTATAAACCATAATGTGCGTACCTAAAGAATGCTGGTTATTCTTGGTAGTCCCGGACACTTTCCATGTTTAAATACCCTGGCAAAAAAAATTAAAACAAAAATACAACGAAAATACAAACGAACTTACCCATTTAATTAAGTCACGATAATGTGGAGCAGGAATCGATCTTATGACGCATTCCAACGAGTTGAAGAAAAGATAAAAGATAGAGAATAAGGTTGCGCGTTTCCGGAAAATCATATAAGCATTTCATCGCTTTTACTAGAATGGCCTGCAAAGAGTATAATTCTTAAGAATTGGATACTGCAGATTTATAGGGTTAATTTATAACAGATAAATTAATGTAGACACGATAGAATTATAAGCTAGGGAAAGAAAAGTAAGCTCATATAAATTAATGTTAATTAGACGAATTACACAAAAAAAATATACATATCAGCAAAGGTTTCTTTAAAATTAAGATTAGGTTATCAGCTTAAAGGAAATATTTTAAATTCGATTAATATAGATTATAGACATTTTGACTTTCTTGAATTAGATTAGAATGAAAATACCAAAAGATTGAATTATATTAGAAATTACAATATCAAGTGTGGTATCAATATTATTATAGGAAGTATGTAAAAGGAAAAATGTCCGCTCAGCCAAAATATTTAATTGGGTGTTAATTTTCATACTTTTTTTTGTAAGTCATAGAAATAGAAAATTACAGATTACTTACCTGGCTGGAACTTCTCCTTACCTGGCACAAAACACCTAAAAGATACTTCACCTAACCTCGCAACAGAAATGACCGGAATTACATATCGAACTTAATGTTCCGGAAATATTATAACGAATAAATGTGCTCTCTGTAATCCAAAGGATAAGGTGGTTATTAATTAAAACCAGGAAATCAACGTAAAAGAGACTTTGTTTACACGTGGAGGCAGATGACAGATGGAGAAGAAAAGCTAAAATTTATAGATTTTTCGACACCGATAGAATTTTTCCGGTATACCAAAATAATCTACAGAATTTAAGGATTATTTTAAAAAGAAAATTCGGAATTAAATTTTCGGTAATCATTAGAATTACCCTGTATATAAAAATTTCCTGCGGAAACTGTCATAATAGGGGCAAATTCTTTATATAACCACGTACTTTGGTATGTGAATCGGAGAGTCCAGTGTCAGAAAAGCCAGGATAAAAAAGTGGCATAAGACAAAGTATATTTAAATTAATAAAAGAGGATCCTGTTAAGTTTAACATAGGAAAATAAAATTTAATTAAAGTGGACCTAAAGTTAAAAGCGGAAACTCCAGGAAAAAGCGACAGCTGAAAGAAGATAAATAAATTGATCGATTGGACAAAACAAAGGGAGAAGTGAAGGTCACGGTAAAGTTAAGTATTCTTATCACCTTCTTTTTTTGGTTTTAGTTCTTTAACTTTTTTTTTACCCTATTAAAAATTTCAAATACCCTGTAACTTTTTTTTGGGCCGTGCGCGGACAAATTTTGTATTTTTTTTTGGCTTTGGGATGAAATTTTGCTTAGATTTTTATTGTTTTCCATTTTTAAATTTTCGGTATCTTTGAGTTGATAGTTATCTTTATGGACTTTGTTACTAAATTATAAGTTTTGTGCTTATTTCGTTGAATTTATATATAAATATGTAACATTTTTTTTTAGTTTTCCTATTTTTGAATTTTTAATTTATTTATCCCGAAAGCGTTATTTTATCTAGATCAAGTTTGTGAATAAATTCTAAGTTTGGTTTTCTTTAAAATTATGGTTGGTTTCACTCAGCAATACTGAGTTCGTGGACTCTAACGCCACGTGGCGCCCAATACTTTCTTTTAAAACCTACCCCCTTCTCAAAAGAGCTAGCATAATGATATGCTCAAAAGCGAGCATATAACAGGTGTAGTCTAACTTCGTATCGCCTAAACCGATTTCGATGATTCTTATTCTGTTGGGTAGAGTATCTTCCCTGATTGATACCATGAGCAAAAAGATTTTGGTGGGATGGGGGTGATGGTAGGGAGTTAAACCTAATTTTTTAACGCGTGGACCGATTTGGATGGTTCCTTTTTCAGAGGAGAAGACACTAAAAAGTGAAAAATAAAATAGTTTAAAAAAAAAGTTGCACCAATTTCACAAAAAGCGCTAAAAATCAAAAAAATAATTTTTAATTTTATATCTATTGCGACATGAAGTCGGTGCAAATTAAACAAACCAAAAAACTACAATAAAAGTATTTAATGGCCCTGGACATGTTCGGGTAGTTTTATGTTTTATCTTCAATTGTGGTTGGGTAGTTGTTTTGTTTGTTTAATTTGCACCGACTTCAAAATGTCGTTATATATATAAAATGAAAAATTATTTTATGCTTTTTAGCGCTTTTTGTGAAGTCGGTTCAATTTAATTTTAAAAACTATTTTATTACTTATTGAGTAACTCATTTGTATTATTGAAGACGCAATCTATGTCCGTCATCAAAAGTTTTTAAATTGCATCACGGCAAGAGGTTGGACGAAAGAATTCATGGGAATGTACGCTAAAGAGGAGCTCTCATTTGCAGCTAGTACAGCCCTACTACTATGTCTGGTCGGAGTGGATACTGTCGCAGAAAATTCGCCAAAAAGACCGAATAGGACAAAAAAAGCAATGAGTTCTCAAAATCTTGCCCTCACTAAATATACGCCAGAAGAATCTCTCGCATTATTCATCGACGGGAGATAAGAAAAAATATTCTTATATTTTAGGGTCACACAGCAGCAAGAATTGCGATGGTTCAAAAAAAAGATGGCTTGGAGCAGAAACTAGCGACTATGAAAAATCAAATAAAAGACATTCTTCTAAAAAATTATAAGTATCAATAATTGTTTTTAACTAAGCATGATAGATGTTGATGATGTTGATGTCATCACTTTTTCCCGTTTACTTCATTCAAGGTATCCGATCTGGTCTTCAAAGAGTTTTAGTGTTAGTTTGCCTGACTTTAATTTTTCGAACACTTCTCGCAACTTTCCTAGATGCTCTTCCAAATTGCTTCCAATAACAATGATGTCATCCAAATATACCAGGCAGGTTTTCCAAGCTAAACCTCGTATGGCACATTCTATTCAGCGCTCGAATATTGCTGGAGCATTGCAATG
Organism: Leptarthrus brevirostris; assembly: GCA_964036015.1. Lineage (NCBI taxonomy): Eukaryota > Metazoa > Arthropoda > Insecta > Diptera > Asilidae > Leptarthrus > Leptarthrus brevirostris. Next base: position 32,433,225 of record OZ038371.1, read on the forward strand.
TCCAAAGGGTATAACTTTAAATTGCCATATTACACTTCCCACGGAAAATGCGGTATTTTCCCTGTAATCTTGATCAATCTCGACTTGCCAGTAGCCGCTTTTTAAGCCGAAAGTTTAAAACCACCTGCATCCTCCTCGTCTATGCGAGGTAGTGGGTAAATATTTCTTCGTGATATCATTTAGACGACGAAAGTCTACGCTGGATCTTGTACTGCTATCCTTCTTCTTTACCAGCAACTTTGGGGACATACACGGACTCTTCGATGCTCTATCAGACCTCGGTTTCGCATTGATTACGCCATATCGTCTGCATCTTCTCACTTTGCTAATAGTAATCTTCTTGTTGGTTGCTTAATAAAGCAGCCGACGCATCGTCGCTGTCAAGTTTATGTTGCACGATATTATTTTTCCTATATTCCTCGCCTCCTAGTACAAAAATATCGGCAAATTCCTCAATGACCTTCGCTTTAGAATATTCCCTTTGGCTGAGTTTATTAGATGGAAGTATCATTTTAGCTAGCTTAGGGTCGTCTTTCCTTGGTTGTTTGGTTTCATCTAAGTTTGAACATTCCACTAATATGATGTATTTGGCTGGTTCGCCATGTCCCCAGATTTCAGAAAAATTTAGGATTCGTAGCACATTTGCTATTTTCAATTTTATTCTATTAGAAATAGTTTATAACTCCAAAGATGACGAATAACTCTTGCTTGCACTAAGGCACTAAGGTTTCTGCACAAGGAGGAAGCTCAACACTAACGGATGCCATGATGTTAAGCTTGGAGTAACAATTTGATCCAGAGCCATATGAATTCATCTGTTTTCCTACCTCATGACTCCTGCTCCCATATCCCGTTGAATATTATATGCTTACATGAAATCGAAGTCAAGTATGCAGTATCCATTAAATCTGCGACACGAAATTTGTGCGAAAATCACTTTCTGAGAGAAGAATATTAAATCCGTCTCATCCGGGTTTATACCACACTCATCACTCCTTGATGATAACTTAAATAGTGTTGCAACACTTCAGCCAGTGTTACTTAAATTAGGGCAATGTCATCGACGTTAGCGATGACTTTGTAATCATAGTGCTCAAAGTCCATGAGTAACTCATCAAGAGTTAGGTTCCACAAGAGTAGTGAAAGGTTACCTCCCTGAGGAGTACCCCAAGTAACAAATCTGTGTATACTAGATCCTCCCTAATTCGATGACCCTGATTTTTAGCAAAAATTCGATGAGAGGGCCTAAAATCGTTAGGCTTGTAGTATGAGGCCCTTCAGCTTTTAGAAATACTACCTTCACCCTTATCCATGAGGACGGAATATAGGTGATGTTAAGGCAGGTCTCATAGATGACAATTAGCCACGGAATAAGTATCTGGGAAGCTAATTGAAGATCAGCTGAGATGATAACGTCTAATCCCAGTGATTTGTAGGGCTGAAAACTTTGTATGGCCCATTTCAGTTTCCTTTTATTAAGGATCTTATGGATTAGTTCATAACTACTCGGAGTATCCGACAGCTCAGCAACTTCAGTTGTTGAGCAACCCGAAAGTGGGTATCGACCAGTAACTTCAGCGGCTCAAGACTGGATCAACTGCCATCCCGTTTGGCTAAGAGGCTTGTGGTACTAGGCTTTGTTGATGGGATTTTTCGACAGCGGCTCTCTTCTGAGGTGCTCTTCATTTTAAAACAGAGGCAACCCACGAGGATCGTTTTGCTTTCCTGACAAATTTTTTAAAATTACTGAGGCATTCCCTATAGGAAGTCCAAACATTGGTTCTTTTCACTTGGTTAAAAAGCTTACGACACTCCTTCCTAAGAATCAGGACTTCCCTCACACTCACTTTTCAACATCAGGATGTCCACCACCTCGTGACGTACTTCCCCGGTGCGGTTACTCGGGCGCCAACGCAATTCGATTTTTCTATCAGTACGGTAGTGAGAAAATCACAAAATCAATTTCCTGGGCACTTTCAGTGGAGAAAGCCCAGGGTCTATCAACGAGAATTTGGCTTGGGAGTTGTCAGAAAGCCCAGTTCTTAGTAACACTTAATTTATTATCCTTACTCTCTAAATTATTATCTTTAACTCCCAATTTAGTCTTATAACTAACAATACTAGCATCAGGATCTTACTTCTACGGTCTTATTTCTAAGTCACTACGTCCCTTTGACCGGTCCGCTCAACACGCGTACTGGGCCGGAGCAGCAAATTGCCCTTAAACTGCTTAGACTGAATAGCTAAGTTCCTTACACCGTTCCGTTCAAAACGCGTACTGAGCCCGAGCAATTAAGCATCCCTTACACTACTTAACACTAAACTACCTAACTGCGGTCTATGCTATTCCCTGAGCCGTTCTTAAGCATACACCCGTACTTGGCTCGAGCAGCATAATACCCTTAACTTGCTGGAAGTCTAACCACAGGAATTCTTTCGGGAGGACAGCAACTCGTCTCGTGGGCGGAGTATATGGCCTAGCTTTCACTCGACGAGTGGAAAGTTAAACTGTATGAGAATGTAGGAAAAAGGGTTGTGAGGGTAGTTGGAAGGTCGGAAGGATGGTAGGTGCTTTTGTCAGTTCGGAGTCTGGTGCTTATAGCACCTCCTCCGAATTATATGAAGAGAAATAATATTTTCGCTTTATATCCACAGTTTGGTTTCTTAAACAACTTTAATACTGGGTTTCCGTGTTCGGTTGCTAAAAAGCCCTCGCTCTTTATTTTTTTATATTTTGGTTCGCGATTAAATATTTCCAATTATATCACCCATTTTGGTGTTTTTGGTAGGAAGAAGGCTTTAGTTCGCTTTTAGGCATTGCAATTTCCAATTTTCGATAGCACGGGACGTGTGACAGGTATACTATTACTAAGGAAAAGATAAGAACATCCCGTCACTAAAAACGTCACCGGCAATATCTTTGGCAGAAACATCCTTTCGAAATTTTGTGTTTTGTTTACTGAGCCGTAGACTGCTAGGCATACGAAAAACATTTATAAGATATTCGTTACATCTGCAGTCCAGGTTAATATATTAACGTATTAAATCATAACGTATTAGTTCGTCTATTAAATTTCTAGTACTATAGCTAACGCTACTTCGAAGGCTCGGTGTAACAAAAAATTTAGGTTTACGTTACTTTGATTTTCGATATGTGAAATAAAAAATAAATTTAATTTTACTCAGATTAAACATTTACAGGCTACTTCTCTAAATTGGTTAGATATTGTGTGAAAATTACCACATCCTCGTAAGCTTATAAAAGTGTGCGTATGACAATGTTACCCACAGGAATGCCTCGCCCTAAGGAATCGTACAGTTCTTGTCTACAGAATGCGAACAATATAGCACTCTAGTTGTAATCTTGTTTTAATCTAGTTTGTTTGAAAATATTAAAATGGCTTATGACCATCACAAAATACTGCTTCGGTGCCCTTATACATACTTTAAAAACTTTACGGAATTTGTATGATTCTCCTATGGTCCCTCTTTGTACTGAGATATAACTTCCGAGTTCGAAAGTCCACAAACAAACCATAAACCTCTTTTAAATCTTTCTTTCAGCAGAGCTTAATAGCATTGAGTTAATATGTTCATGAGTATGTTATCGATTGTTATGGATGCTACTAGGATGAAGTATATACATACATATCTCTATAATTGCTCTTATTCATTTTATTCAAAGCGATAATATTCCAGAAAGTTTCAAGAGTCTAAAGAAAATCCTCAAACCTTATCATAACCAAATCTCTTTATGTGATATAGTTCGTGAAATTATTTCCTTTTTCAACATTTCTAAAGACGCAAAATATCCATCTTAAAATTTGAGATCCGTACAGCGAAAAATTTCATAAGTAGTTCATAACATTAAGAAACGGAACTTGAAACACACAAGGTGATTAAAATATACAAAAACTTCAAAGTTTATGTTTTAATTAAAGACTGAAAGCAGGTAAATTATATTTGTAATATTTTGATAAAAAGTATGCGTCTTTGTTTTGATGTGAGTATAATCTGCTTAAAGAAGTATTATTAAGAGACTCTTCATACTCAAAATAAAAGATGGTACTGATGTCATGCCATCTGCTGTGAATACTATTTCTTGATTTTCTATGGGGCACACATACGTTAGGAAGTGATATTTTTGAGTTAAAACAAATGTTTTTTTAAATTTATGTTTTGAGCATTAATTTATTTTTTTAATAAATACCTTACAATCTGAAGAAAAACGGCACACATTTTCACATAAAGTTTAAGAGACGTAAAGTATCCTAACATGTGGGAATCGTTTGTTTTGCGTCTTGCTTGGCTGGGTGCTTCACAGTGTATGTGCAAAAATGAAAGATCTGGTAGATCTAGCTGAGAAACGAAAAAAATTGTAAATTAATTGTAAATTGAAATTTTTTTACGATTTTAACTATTTATTATTATTTTTATTTAACTATTTTAACTAAGTTTTAGTGCTGGAGACGTTATTAAATTCTCATGTCAGAACAGGTAACTCAATGATGCTAAAGACGTTATTTATTTATTTATTTAAGCCTAATGCAAGCTGTTACATAAAAAAATACAAAATAACAAAATAAATACTACAAACTAAAATAAACAATAATTCATAACAGATAATGTAAGCTACAATATGAGCTATAATTACGATAAATATAAAATGGGAGGAAGGAGAATTAGGAAAGGCGATCAAGATGGGTGGGATAAAGATATAAGGCTTTGTGAAGAGATGATGTACTCAGATGGAATTAAAAGGAGGGAAGGTCGTCGATTTTACTTAGCATCCTGGTAATTGGGGAGTGGACCTAAGGTTGTGAAGGTTGGTATAGCTGGGTAAAGACTGCAGGATTATAGGGCAGTCTATGGCATGAAGAGAATGTCAGAAACATCACAACGTTTACTTAGGAGTTGTAAGTCGATCACTTTCAGACGGTCTTCGTAAGGTGGAAGGTTGAATCTGTCTACCCACGGAATATCACGTAGAGCAAAGCGAATGAACCTACGCTGGAGAGATTCAATTCTGTTAATGTAGGTTGTTTGCGTAGGTGACCATACCTGGCTGGCATATTCAAGGAGAGGTCTAACAAAGGAAATATAGAGAGATTTGGAAACAAAAGGATTGGAGAACTCTCTAGGCCAGCGCTCCACAACCCTAGCGCGGAGTTAGCTCTGTTAATTATGCTGTCAATCTGGGAACGGAAATTGAGTTCACTATCACAGATTATTCAAAGTTCATACAAAGAGGTAACGATAGGGACTGGTATGTCGGTAAACATGTAGTTTCTCGGGGTGGTGGTAAGACGCTTGCGGGAATGGACTGGCATTTGGAGAAATTGAGCTCAAGAACGTTTTTCATGCACCATGTGGTGAATGAATCGAGGTCATTTTGGAGAAGAAAAAAATCGGTTGTGGAGGAGAAATGTTTAATTATTTTCATGTCATCAGCATAAATGGACAGTCCTGAGTATTTGATGACACAATCAACATCATTAATTATAAGGATGAAAATCAATGGACCGAAGTGGCTGCCCTGAGGGACGCCGGAACGAGCGATAATAGGGAAATGGATAAGCTAAAAAGAACATTGTACTGAATGTTGGTGAGGTATTATCGAATCTAGGAGATGAATCGGGGGAAGGGGGAGACTATGCGATAAGGCTTGAACAGGATAACATTGTAGGCTTTATTAAAATCGGTGGCGATAACATCAACATCTTTACCGTTTTCCAGGGCACATAGTGTTTTGGAGACGAATTCGGTAAGGTTGGGAGAAGGAGAAAATAGACTTACAGTGGAAGAACATGGAATCATAGACCAATTTTTCGAATAGTTTAAGTATGGATGATAATTTAGCAATTTGTCTGTAGTTGGATACATATTTCTTGCAGCCTTTTTGGAATATGGGAATAATATAAGAGCTTTTCCATAATTGAGGGAAAACGCCTTGAGTGACCGAGAGGCGGAAAAGCAAAGTAAGGGTTGAACTAGATGCATGTCACATTTTTTCAGGACGATGGCCGGGGTGAAAGTCATCCTCAATCCCGTTAATACTGGCGGCGATTTTTTCGGGGTCAGGGTCGAAAGATGTAGACGACGCTTGAGTGCATTTGTCCAAGAATGAAAAGTAGTTAAGGTCAGGTTGTAGGGAATTGTCGCTGAAAGATTTACTGAAGTAGTTTGCACAGAGTTTGGCAATAACATGAGGATCAGATGAAGAGGTATTCTCGAGCTTTAGGGTGGAGGGATAAGCATTGTTTTCTATAACTTGTAGTTTTTGGGAGTCCTGTAAAGGACTAGGTTATTAATAGTGCTCAAAAAAGGAAGTACAATTAATAATTTAACATATTTTTAAAATGTCCTCCGTCACTTCGAATACACAGTAGAGCTCTTTTCAAGTCAATTGTTGCTAGATTTTTTTTAAATTTTATTTTCGGCTTCTAAGAATCTTGTTATGAGTTCATCTCATGTTGCAACTTCTGCCCGTATACCATTTCTTTCATGGTCCACCATAAAAAAAAATCAAGTGGGGTTGAAATAGAAAGGATGCCGGAGTAAGAACAGCCCTAAATTTGTTCAAAAATGTTTTTATTCCAACAATAAAATCTTAAAGCTAATATCACACAATAATTCGATCACAGAAGTTCAATAAAAAAATAAATAATTCAATAAAATAAAAAATTCAACAAATAAATTCAATAACTCCAATAAAAATTCAATTTAAACCCCAACAAGGAAAAGTCCTCCTAGTTTCCACTGGGTGCAACCTGTAATAATAAGAGTAAATTAAGAGATTGTGCAAAAATGTCGGGCGAGAAACTCAGATTAAACTCTGAATTAAGGATATTCAGATTAAACTCTGAATAAGGATAGCAGATTAAACTCTGCCTAGGTAATAGGATATGTTTAGATTAAACTCTAAACGAGGAATGGGTGGAAATTCAGATAAAACTCTGAATATATCGGGTGGAAAATCGCAGATTAGACTCTGCTTAGGTGGATATAAAATATTCAGATTAAACTCTGAATATAGCAGGTGAATAGGATTGCAGATTAAACTCTGCCTGAGGATAGGAACGTTCAGATTAAACTCTGATCGAGGAATGGATGCTATTCGCCTTGTTCGCCGGCCTTTTATACAAATTTTCATTATGGCCATTTTTTTTCGTCTTTTGGCGAGCGTATGTAGCATTATTGTTTTGCCAATTCGCTTTATGGCAAGTGAAGTGCCAGCTGTCAAATTTTATTTAGTGACAGGAGATGGAATTGTACAGAAATGTTTTGGTAAGTTATTTTTATATAAATTTTTATGTTATTTTAACAAATTTGGATAATTTTAGGTGATATTATACAGGAGGGGATGCAAAAGATAAAATGCAGTTCTCGTGCATTATTACATAAGTATTTTTGTGTAATTAAAGTGTCGATACTTTGTGTTTATTTTGATTTTTTTCAGATTTGACTGCTGGATGGAATTAGAAACAGGAGGAATCACAAAAGGGATAAGGATAAGTATTACTATCGAACACAATTTGTAATTTGAGTTTTTAATTCTTGTTTGTTTTTTCAGAAGTTTTGAGTGGACTGAACAGAGGGGAAGTACCAGCTGGCCAAGGAAAAGTACCACGTCGACCTATCCAGCTGCCCCTGTAAGTACCATTTAACCTCTGGAATACGTTTCTTCGACAATCTGAACTCCAAAAGTGAATATTATGTAAATTCACTATGTCAAGAATGTTCAGTCATCAAGTTCTTCTTCAAGTTTCCAATTACAGAATTCTCTACGGATTATTTTCCTTCGGCTGAAGTTCCTGAACGGATGTCACATGGAAGTCCTTCTCTTCGCAATAATCTCCATACTGTCACTGCACTATCACCTACGCTATAAGCTATGCGACTTGTAGTAGTAGTAGTATCAGCTCTGCTTGCCGCGAGAATTGTCTCCTTCATTTCTGATGAAATTAGAGCAACATTGACACCCGCATGTGTCGAAAGTGTATGAGCGCTTCCAGTTTCTCGAAGCCTTTGAAACGCTCTTTAAAAAACACCTCTCGACGTTTGCCTTCTTTCTGGGAATCGCCGGTGATACTCACGCTCTGCTTCCAGGCAGTTTCCGTTGCTAAATCTATTAAGGAAGGTTATGTCCGCGTATTCTTCATTTTTAAATTGCACCATTATTAACTATCAAACTATTTCTTAAACTATCAAAACAACTTCTCACTATCAAAAATACTACTTACTTTGAAATATATAACGTGCTATTGGTGATCATAGAATTACCATTCCAGGTACAACAAATCATTAGAATTTTGAAATATAGTAAAACTTTAACCCTCGAATCGGTGACAGATCCGCGAGCGGTGAAATGGGGTACCTTCAAAAAAAGTCATATAAAGTTCTAAATATACATATATATGAAGGGATAATATACATAACATATGAGTGGAACGACAGAAAAAAAAAGAATTTTTTTATTTAACCAGTAAATGAATGAAAGAAATATTACAAAAATAGAATTGGTATTTATGTCATTATTCTCTTGATGTACATATATGCTATAGCTGCCGCTTAGCAGGTTGCGCAGCGAGCCAATTTATGTGAGTGTTTAACAGAAACCGATGATTGGCAGATAAAATATTTTGGTAGGGTTTTGCGCTGATGATGGTAGACGTGCGACATAAATGGTATGACTAATGAGTAGTACGATGTACAAATTCATGCTCAGTTCCCGACTATGTTGCCTGGAATACTTGAAAGTTTAAAAACCACAAGATGAAGTGATTTCACAGCATTTAGAATTTAGGGATAGCACGTAATGCGTGTATTGGTGGCTCGTTCTTCAGTTTTTGGTACCGCTAACAATTTTAAAAACGTATGCTGTTTGGCTGATTTTCGGAGATTACACATTTCATCACATATTATGAAGACAATCAACGCAGCAACATCAATCATGTTATAGAACATTGCAAGTGGCCAACGATTTGTTGACCGTTTGTACGAATAAGTGCCAAGTTTTTGATACATTGTATCAATAGGTTTTCTCTTGTTTAGATTATCTACCTCATAAGTGTAATGAATGCATGGTAGACAGCAATAGTACCGATTTATTGTTATTTGGCATACATGAACACAACAAAATTTGTAGAATTCAAACAATGAGTTTATCACAGGACTTCTCAGAAATTCAGGCGGAACGCATGCTTTGTTTGGGCGCACCGTTCCAACAAACGCAATAACCTGGCCACTTCCAACGTTGAAACGAAATTGTTGGAATGTTCTATGTGATCAAAACCAACGTATTTTCCAACCTAAAAATAATAATAATAATATAATAAATCTTTATTGATTATATGTATTTTATTCAAAGTTTTTTACCTAAAATTACTTCAAAAGAACGGAGTTGGATCAATTCGTAGAGCCGCACGACCACCATGCCCTGGGTCCCGGGTTCGAAACCAGATCTCCCCGTGGGTTTTTATTTAAACATTAAAATAATCCACTCCGTCTCTGTCTAGCTCGCAGCAATGCAAAAAACAAGACAATTCAAGTTTCCTCACTTCCCTTCCGGCCAAAACCATGCTAACGCATCAAATCGTTGCCCCTAGGATTTGGCCACATCGTATAAAAAAACATGGTATTATACCGTCTGTCAGGTTGCCTAGCTCTGAACTTAATTTCACAACAACAAAACAGCCTAATTTCAGGAATAATGATTTTCTCAAGCAAATAACATTAGTTTAAAAATCCTAGTTTTAATTCTACACACTCTAACTTTTAATGATAACTAATATAATACGAAATTAATATACTTATGTATATAAAACAAAAAGAACCTTAGAAATACGATGTCAAACAAATATCAAAATGCATACATTTATAAACTAATAAGTTAAAAAGTAAAATAAGAAAATCTTACGTCCACCAATACCAATATAAAATATTATATTCTTTGATCAGAAACTCTCTGTACCGTAACATTCAGAAAATTATACAACGCATCCCAATCCGAACTAACGATAATCTTTATTTTCCTAAGTATTTAGCTCGAAAGTCCTTTAGAATAGGGCAGACTGCTAAAAAATGCTTTGTATTCTCTATCTCATCTAAATTGCACATGGAGCAAAGTTGACTAGACATTTCCTCCCAAGGACTCGCGTTTAATCTTAACAACCCACCTCTTGCTCTGAAATTCATATTAATTTTACAGATGCTATTACCTTCAAGAAAATAATTATTGGACTTGAAGTCACACAAATCATGCCGACAACCTCTGCATCATTAAAGTATTGTTTTCTTTTCCATTCCCCAATATTTCCAAAAGATAAATCAATACCGAATCTTTCCGCTAATAGGTACAGTACATTCCTCCCACCAATACAGTTTCTACTTTATTATTTCTTCTGCTGTAATTCTTGTTAAGCGACCTCTGCATTTAAAACTTGACTAGGTATTGTGCTTAAAGTTTAATTGTGTAAAGGTGCATTTTTCTAAATCCTATCTCTAATTCCAACATATAATTAAGAGTACTTTGGGGTAAACGAAGTAACTTTATTAAAAAGAACCTTTGGAACTTTTTAACCTCTTCATAGCATTGTTAACCCCAAAATTGCGCACTGTAGCACAAAGTAGTACAAACTGCTATAAATATTTTATACTTCGAAGAATGTGGGATATCTTTTTGAGTGATAAACAAACACGGTTCAAACGCTATTAATGATTGTCTTTGCTAATTTAAGTCTTTCTTTTAGATGTGGAATCATTGTGACCCGTCGTAAGTTCGCAGGCGGCACTCACAACAGAGCCACTGTCAATAAAAAAAAACTAAGCACGCTATCCCTTTACTACCAAAATGTAAGGGGATTAAGAACAAGAATAGGCCAGCTATTTCAGGCTTCTGAAGCCTGCAGTTACGATGTCATCGCTCTGACCGAAACTGGGCTTCATCGCGGTTAAGAGGAACTTTTTCCTGCTCTGTTGTTATATTCCTTAAAATTTGACAAACCGCGTCGTAGTCTCTTTGACAGTTTAATTCTTAGCTTAGATTTTATTAATAATATGACGAACCCAGAGGACGAAATCATCCTTCTTGGTGACTTTAATTTACCCAATGTTCAATGGGTATTGAACACTCATGACTTGCCTTAAATTGTCTTACTGTTAAAGACTCCCTTTTTCTTGACGCCATCTCCTCATTTGGTTTACACCAAATGAGTGATGTAAAGAACTCTATGGGAAGACAGTTAGATCTTATATTTACTTCTGACTCGAGTAACACTATAGTCGAACCGGCTTCTCGTAGCTTATCTGCTATCGACAGTTTGCATCCGCCCATTTCCATCTCGTTTTGCTACGATGGTTCTAATACTGCCGACCCCAACGTAGATCAGTACGTTCTTGATTTTAAAAGGACGGATTTCTCTGTTCTTTCAAACAGGATCCTATCGATCGATTTCGCATCTCTTTTTGATGATAGCGATATCGATAAGTGCTTGTTTAAGTTGTATTGCAGCCAGCCACTCCCGTTTTTTTGTCGTTGCATTCCCAATTCGGCTAACTAAATCCTCCCTATTTTAACTGGGCTTGAATAAACTTTATACTTCATTGTACTCCATAAGAAAAACTCCAATGGGGTAAGGTATGTAGATCCAGCAGGCCAAGGAATCGGTGCACCTCGTCCAATGCACGAATTACGAAATTTTTCACTTAGTATTGCCTTCACAATGTTAGCCATATGCGCTGGAACTCCATCGTGTTAGCGAAAGTTCCCCTAAGATTATCCATAGGGTTCTCCTCTATTAGATCTAGCAGTGTACTGTCCAAAAAGTCCCTATAAATTTAATTATTAAGCACTTGCGGCAAAACGAGTGGTCCCACCAAATGGTTGCCGATGATACCAGCCCAAACATTGACACTGAATCTCTGCTGGAATGAGGTCACCTTTGCCCTGTGTGGATTAGTGTTCGACCAGGTATGGAGGCTATTTAAGTTCGTGATATCATTCGCGTTCCAGAAGCCAAGTGCTAAATTTCGATTTTCTCTAGGAATCTCCTTCCAGTAGTCCTTAGGCTTGGTGATGAAGATATGGACGTAATCTCCCTCGATGAATAACCCTTCAAACCTTAGAAGACTCCTAGTCGCCTTGCGACTCCCTTCGTGCTCGTTTCAGGGTCCTGCCTCACGATGGTGATTACTTGCTGCTCGACGTCGGCAGAAGTTCCCGAAGTTTCTGGTCGTGCTTCCATGTCGTGTGATGTTTCACTTCCTTTTCTTTTAACCTTTGGAAATCCGTGTAAATACCCCACTTTGGGGTATTTGCCGGTTAGAGAATCTCCTTTGATATTCCAGAACGGCCGGTCTCTCTTTTCCGTCTACTACACCATAAATGTAAATAATATCCGCGTATTCCTCAAATGTAAATTTTACCATTTTTTAATAATTTTTGCTTAAAAACACCCGTACTTATTGATTTGTTTTTCAACTATGATAGGTATTCTTGCTGACTGACCCCATTTTATAGCAAAATTTTCATCAGGTACGAGTAACAGAAGGCCGGGATACATGGGTGTGAATTCTTGCTAACAGAAGCTTATAACGGCAATTAAACAAAATTATATTAAAATTTTTATACCTTTTTTGCAGCAGTAATTAAAATAAATGACCTGTTAACCCAAAACAAACATTTTCGACCCTTTAACTTACACATTTTGTGTATTTAAAGAATTCCCTACCTAAAGTGCAATAAGATAATTAGGTAGTCAGGGATTTCTAAGGATGCGCTTTTTTTAATCTATTGTCTACCTTAGCAAGTTGCACCTTCTTAGAAAGGTAATAAGATGTGCAATCCAATAAAAATAAAAAAGAGGTATACTAATTACTTAAATTTTGGAAAAAAATTCGGAAAATTCTGAATTTGAGGTAATCGCAAAACATTTTTTCCACTTTTGGAAGTGACTGTACGTGTAATGGTAGGAACTAGATCAGTATTGTTGACAGTTTTGGAAAGGTCATTAGGATAGTTGTTTTTTTAGCGTTTGTTTGATGTGGCTGGGTTGGGTAGATCAAAATATTAAAATAAAGGAGTAATGTGCATATCATGAAAAACAGAAATTTATGAATCACCCTGTAATTGTGATTTAGGTGCCTCTGTGGCCTTTCATAAATCGAATAAACCAGCGATGTATTACATGTAAGTGGTAATGTACTTTAATATTTGATTTCACTTAATTTTTTTGTATTTTTTGTTATGAAATTGCTAAATGATATCGCTAATTACCTAAATCAAAGTGCCTAAATTGTTTATTGGTGAAGGAAGCAATTTTTCTCAGAATAATTTTTATTCCAATTTATGCATGGAAAATTAAGCTCGCGTTTGAAAAGAATGCTAAATAGTAACCAAACCCCGCTAAAATATTTGAGTAGTTTTGATTTTATGCGAGCACACATGACAAACCGTCATTCACCCCCATCCATTGTGCATCATCCATGCCTATACTTCATGTATGTCATTCATGCAAGCAACACTGTGTATGAGCGGCTTAACTAAATTCGCTCGTTTGCACAAACTGATGGTTGATCAGTGCCGAGCTCCAAAGTGGATTATTAACGCACGAAAAAACGTGTGCACTGACGAACAAGTTCAGTTCTCCTGGTACCACGAGTGAAAATGTGCATAACAATTCTCTGCATACACACCTACCTATACATACCTTGTATAATTCGAAAAGGACGCATCTGTACTTTCGAAGATTATAAAGGAAGGATTAAGATCTGCAAATTGACTGCGGTATATTTACCTTACTACATATTAATTTATTTAGATTTCATTGACTTTGTAAAGCCGTAAACATAATTTGGGTTAGCAACTTCACTGCTTTCTTAATGAAGCTATGCCGAAATGAATGTGTTTTCGTTGCCTGTACACCCTGTAAACTAATAACGGTCGTACCAAATTTTTAAATTAATGTATTTTATCGTTACAAAGAATCAACTTTATTACATATCTGAATACGTTTCATATTTAAAAATGTTATTCGATTCACCCTCCTTTCTCCCTGAAATACATCTGTGTACATATTAAGTGGAATTAACCCCTTCTACCACAGAAGGCGCACCACTTCTTGATAGAAGCCAAGACAAAAATGACATATTCCATCAAAACGGTAGAATGAGGCTCCCAAACGAACATTCATAGGAGAAAAAGGAAGGAGTAGGGAGAAAACAAGTAAGGAAACCCATCACACAGCGTGCAAAACGGAGAGTCACGGGAGGACAGAGAACAGATAATTCTTAAGTGACTCCTTGCCAATGACTTATAACTATGGACCGATAGAGCTGTCAAAAGTACATGCAGCAAAGTGAAACACTTTTGTATGTTCATCCTTTTTCCTATAAGCACATTGCATTGAACTCTAAAAAGTAAATTCGTACACAGTTCATTGAGCTATTTCGGACCGAGCAACAAGAAGACTCTGGGAATATTCTGTTTAAAGGTGCTTATTTTCCTTTATTTAATTATAATTGCTATGTTATACTTCGTGTAAGGCACTACAATATTTATTGTATTCATTATTTGAGATATAGGAGTGCCCGCCGATCTAAAATACTTTCGATTAAATTCTCGATCTCGATTTTAAATTGCCGCCAGCAATGGTGTCGTTCTTATGTTGGTGTCACATACAAAACAAGAAAACACATGTGATAGAAATAGACGAATATACAGGAAATTATCTCTGCTCTCATTCTGGTTAAGCACATTCCAGAGGAAAATAACCATTTATTTCTAAATTTTATTTTAAGAAATACGAGGAGTACAGAGAAAAATTATATCACAAAAAATAATTTCAGGGAAGGCAATTAAATCTGTATATAATAAGGTTTTTTTCTCTTGACAGTGTTAGCAGAATACTGGTAAGAAAAATACCAGCAAAAAAGGTTTTCCACTACTGGTAACAAAAGTTGTCTCAAAATTAAATAGAATACGATCGGGCCATAGCTATGTGTCAATGCTCCTTGCTAAAATTGAAATCTAAATTCGGACATGCATTAACAGCCCTACTTAAATGGTTAATTGGTTCATGCCTACCATAATTTGATCCACACGGATCAACCTGCAATACAGGAGATTATGTTTGGACTGCCTAAAAAAACCTTACTAACAAGAGTACTCGAGTTTATATTTGAGTTAGACAACCAACCTACTTGTTAAGACCAAGTCAGTGTTTTTTTAGCCTTTTCTCAAGTGAGGGCAAACGAAGGCGGTCGGCGTAGGGCGGGAGTCTAAGCGGATAGTCCCATGGGAGCCCTCTTAGCGGAAATCTAAATTACGTTGCACTGATTCGGTACGCTTGGAATGGACAGCGGAGTAGGGGGACAGACCTGAGATGAATATTCTAGAATGGGTCTTTAATCATGTCATATGTATTTCCAAATCGAGTAAAGTCGCAGTCGGGATTGTAATTCGAGCCTAAAACCGAGAACTGTCTAGACCAACGCTTTGCACAGCCTAAAATTAAACTACATCTGGACACAATATAATTAATATGCAGAGCAAAATAAAGATACCTATTAAGTTTTACGCCAAGGTCAGTTGCGGACAAAACGCGACGGAGGGTATTCCACGCAAAGTTGTAATCACAAGCATGTGGATTAAGGCTCTTGGAAAAGGACATAGCCTCAGATTTCTCAAAATTGAGGTGTAAGCCATTATGCCCAAACCACTCCAGGAACGTGTCATAGTCCCTTTGAACAAGGGTGTCGTCACCACCATCCTGAACATAGGAAAAGATCTTCATGTCGTCAGCGTAGATCAGAATATTAGAATGCGGCATCAGATGGACAATGTCATCAATGACAAGAACGTCTAGTTGAGTGCCGAGATGACTACCTTGTGGGACACCAGATGAAGCCCTGAAAATTCTTCATAGAGAGCCATGAAACGCACGATATATCCTGTCTATTAGATGGGAAAAAGTCAAGTCAAGAACAACAGGGGGAAACTCAACCTCTTGAGTTTTAATATAATTGCCGAATGAAGGAGTCTATCAAAGGATTTATTGATTTTTCTTGTATATACAGTCTGTTTGGATCCCCCACTGGAAGCCAAATAAAACGCAGGAGGTACACTACAGCAAGCTAGTAATAGTTGATCTACCGGGCCAGAACCCATGGTGATTGGGGAAGATTAAGCCATGACAAAGCTCAATAAGCTGCGATACAAATAACTTGGGTATGCAAGATAAGTTAATATATAAAAGAAATTTACCAGCTTAAAGGGATTTACTGATGAGAAACACTAATGAAATGAGAAGGACATCGGAACAGGACTTAACGAAAGCAGGAGCCGATTTAAGTTCTTTTAAGGGCAAAAATTCGGATAAAGCGGGATGAACCAGAATATGATCAAAATTATTCTCACAGGGCTCAAAGTTATCGGAGGAAAACGCACTTTCAAAAAATTCAGCAAAAATATTTACTATGTCTGATACCTTATTACGAGAAGACCTCTCAAAACACATCTTAGATGGAAAGTTGTTCAATTTCTTTTACATCTTGACGAATTTAAAGAAGCTACGGGGGTTACTATGCACATTATCGCGAACACTAACAAGGTATTCTTTATGGCTATGCGAACTATGTAGCATCTTGCTTAATTATTTCTATTGTTATTTTCAAGATCTTTTAAGCCCAATAGGTAATGGTAATGTGTTCAGCTTCGCCGAACCGTACGTAACAGATCCTATATGAGACGAAGAAAATAAGCGCGGTTCTCGGAAAAGACAATACCAATAAATCCTGAGGAATGGACAGAGTTACCTACGAATTTTTCAAAAATGCAATGCTGGAACTTTTGGAAAAAGTGCGCACCGCCCCCATTTACATATACATACATATAGTACAGGCATGGTACCTAATAATTTTCAGAAGGCTATTATCTTTCCGATATTTAAAAAAGGTGATTCGCAGAATGCACAAAATTTTAGAGGACTATCCTTCCTTCGGCAGTAGTCCCTTCATAATGCCCTAAGAAGGCGAAACGCGTCGGGTTAACATGTGTATTAACTACACTAATCAAAACAATTAACGGAACAAAAAAAATATCTAAAGCGAGAAATAATCGTATCGAGGATCTGAAAAAAACGTGTTAAAGCTCAAAAACTCTAGTTTTTGAAACTTTTAGCCAAACAAATTTAAAGGCCACGGATCACGCAATTCAAAGGAATAACGGAAGAAAAAAATTTCAAAATTTTTAGTAATTTTTTTTTGGTGCACCCTATGAACCAGATAGCCTGTTAATTCAGCTTTAATTACCTTTTTTGAAATCCTTGATACGTCGATTTGGAGATATCCGATATTAAACGAAAAAGGACACTTTTGTATTCAACCATGGATATCTCAGCAAGCAATGATCGTACAGAAAATATAAGGGCAGTTTCGGAAACTGGGCTACATTTCCTAAAAGAATTCGTCAAGACATCAAAAATAATAATTTTTTTTTATCCGTAATTTCAATTTTGAAAAAGTCAAAAAAAGTGACTTTTTTCCTTGTTTTGGTAAATTTACCGCATCTTTGCAAATACTGAAGGAAAGGCTAAGGTTTGTAGGAATTTTTACACCTCAATGTACGCACAATAGCCCTGTAAATCCGCAGATCGATCTATTCGACGGTTCCTTCGGCCCGATCGGTCAAAGTTTTGGAAAAAATTAAAGGAACAAGAATTGTGATCTCAAACATCGTGTCATCTTCATAAAAATGGAAAAATCTTTTTTTCAACTTTTTATTTTTTTATCACTTTTATGCATCAGTCACTTGGTAAATTAAAAAAAATTAAAAAAAAAACATTTGACACTTTTTAGAAAATGAAATACTGAGATGTTGCTGCCTCGGCTTTTAATCACTGCCTCCAACTTGTCACGCATATTTGAAATGCAGTTTCGACTCATCGACTACGGAAACCTCCAAAAACTGTTTTGTAAGAACATCTCAGTATTTAATTTTCTAAAAAATTTCAAAAATTTTTTTTTTAATTTTCGATTTTTTTTTTTAAATTTTCTGAGTCCGTGCACCAAAAAAAAAAATGACCAAAAATTTTGAAATTTTTTTCTTCCGCTATTCCTTTGATTTGCGTGAGCACCGTGGCCTTTAAAATTGTTTGGCTGAAAGTTTCAAAAACTAGAGTTTTGGAGCTTTAACACGTTTTTTCAGATCCTCGATACGATTATTTCTCGCTTAGATACAGCCCGCCAAAAATCACTAAAAAATTTAGATATTTTTTTTGTTCCCTTAATTGTTTTGATTAGTGTAGATTAAATAACAAAAATTGTGAAACAATTTTATACAAGTGTTTTTTATTGAAAATTTACATTTTCTAAAAATAACTAAGTTTAACATTTCCCAAGTTCATTGACTCATAATACGATTTTCTAGATCACTTAGCCAGCAATTTCATTGCTATTGATATTGTGGGGCAATGCACTTATTAGAATAAGCATTTTTTGTAATAAAAGAAAGAGCTTCAGAATAAAATTTTCAGATTCTATCCAAGGTTTGAAGTGTTTTCATTACCAACAGCAACCTTTTGATTCACCCCCCACCGGAGGTAAGGGAATAAAAGTTTTTTTTAGAATCCACTTACTTAATTTATACTTGACTCCACACACTGTAGGGTCGATATTATGAAGAAGCAGAAAAACTGCAGAGATTTTTCCTGAAGTTTATCTTGGGACTTCCGCAGCATGCGACTAATTATATGCTACTCCTCGAAACAGGACTGAATAATATTTATATTGATACCTTGCAATGTCATATAAAGTATGTTGATAAGGCACTTAAAATAATGTCAGTGTACAGATATCGAGATTTCTAGCTTCCAAAATCATAACGAAAAAAAATTATTGGTATGAAAAGTGGGAGTATCTTATGAACAAACACCAGCTCGATATCACTCCGCAGTCGATAGGTAGCGTCATTGGTGAACTAATTGATTGATTAAGAGAACTTTTTCCTATGAAACCAAAAAATAGATAAGGCGCGTCAAAGTATTAGGCATAATATGTATAGCAAGTTCTTGATGAAGTAAATAACTTCTAGGATAATTACTCCATGGAGATAATTAGACATATTTTCAAATGTAGAGGTGGTCTTCTGCAGCTAAGCCCGTGCCCTTTCAGATCTAGTGGCAGAATGTTCTATGTGCATTATTCACGAAGATGAAAACGATTATCATTTTCTTTGGGTTTGTCCGATTCCTTCAAAATACAGGCAGCTTTACTTTGGCTCTACTGTACCAACTATCTTTTGAACAATCTTTAGTTATATTGAGCGGAGATAATTGAAGGGCTAGAAGAATTATGCAAGAGACGCATTGCATTACAGACATTTCCTTATAAAGGAGTATAATCGTTAATTCAGTGTAACGTTCCACTTTAATATTTTGTTAATGTCATATTTTAATTAAGAAGCTGCGAACTAGGCAGAAGACCCGTGATTAATGTCAAATGCTTATTAGTTTTCTTTCGCTTTGTACGTATCCTTTGTTTCAATATTTATATTGGTTGAATTGCTCGCTTTACCTTGAATTATTAAGTTTAGGATTAATTTAGAATTGAATTAAATTAATCAGCAGTATAGTTGTTACTTACTATTAAGATGATTGAAATAAACGGTTATTACTATTATAATTATTAGAGCGCCAACGTATCTCTATATAGCAAGAGAAAAGCATCAAAATCGGGGCACGCATTGCGAAGTGCACTTCTCTATTTGTTTCCGTTGTGACTCTAGATGCAACTTTTTTATCATTTGCCAATATAGAAACGCATTCTGCAGGACCGAATGAAATCATCAAAATAGCCAAAATCGTATACGCTTTAGAAAGCCAGAAAGCTCCACCTACTACTTTCATCGTCAACAACAATTTCTATCATGATACGATTATTGCAAAATACTACAATCAGAAATAAACGTATCATCAAAATAGATCCACGCGATATGATGTTGGGCTCCACTTTTCCACACCACAAATTTTTGTAGTAGTACCAATGGGTGAGAATACTCTATACATTACACAAAAGTAATCATCCAATTCGGTGCAGGTGTTATGAAGTTAGCCTCTCTGTCCCTATACCCATATCATAGGTAAAATGTTTTCCTCATTGTAGTAAACGGTGATCATATTCAAAGAATCATTGAAATCCGCGTTAAGGAATTTTTTTGACATGGTACCAAGCGGAGCACATTCTCTACCCAACAAAGAAAGACTTATTCGGTCCACGTGTTAGACTAGCCCTCCCCCCTTGCTCCTATCCTAGGGACAAGTTTTCCCTCCTATTAGCAATGGGTCGATCATACTCCATACCACAAAAAAAGTACCAAAACCATTAGACGAGTTAAAAAGATAGGTTCAACCCCCACTACCAACCCTCAACCATTAAAGTAAGAATTTTGACATGGTACCAATCAGGGAATATACTCTACACAATTGTTCGGAGTCAAACATAAAAAAAAATACAGGTCGAACTTAGCACCTTTCTGTTTTTGGGAAGTCGGTTAAAAGTCGGACTTCACCTAAAATCTAGAACGTTTGGTCGTCCTCACCCAGGTGCACTACGACTTCTTTGCTGTACATACAGAATTAAGTATGAACTAAAATATCGATATCTATGCTTAAGACGAAAATTCAGAATGAAGAAAAAGTTGCGTTGTTATTTAATATATTTGAAAGTCTTCTATCAGAAAAACACCTAACTGACAATTTAATTTCACCTACAAATAGTTAGCTTAAAATATTTTCTACTTGAAACGAACGGGTTTGTGTTAGTGACGTTTTTCGAGTTGACATGTTTGGAAACTCCATGCAGGTACGTTTATACAGAAGAGCTTGAATTCGGTGGTACATAGTTGAACAATAAAACTGGACAGACGAATAGATGTAGATATAGACGAAACTGACCAAACACTGGGAAAGTGTACATTGTTACATTGAAAGCTTGGCAGAATAAATTGTTGAAAATGTTCCCCAGCACACCAACGTTGCAAAAGTGAGTGCTTTAATTGAAATAATCGATTTTTCGTTTCATCAATTCTGGACTTCACTTACAAATTACTTTTCTGTATAAATTTCGCATGTGATTCACATCTCCTGGAAAGTTTGGCAGTTTTAGATTTTCTGTTCAGCGCCATAAATTCAACGTGAAAGTCTCTTTCTTTGCACGTCAGTCTTTGAAGCGCGTCATGTAAGGTAACAAAGTATAGCAATTTTTCATATTTTCCATAAAATATTATCCAACAATTTTTCATTTTTCAGCCCTTTGACACTTGACTGTTGCACTTAGGAATATGCAGGAAGTATAGTGTTCCAATTTCTTAAAAAGTTGATGATGCAAAATATCTACTTCATGGTATGTGTAAACTTGTGCCATTGCATACCTGCTGCAATTACATATACCGCGGTTACTAACTTTAGAACTTTCTATAGGGGATTTGCAAGATGAGCACAATTTTACGCTTGCATGCCTTAATAGTTTATGCATATTCACGTCTTGCATATGGTATTGTAGTTGGCATAATTTAATATTTGAGCTTCTTCTTCCTAAATATATTATGGCACTTTCAAATAAATGGTTTGAGGCTCATTCACAAATTTTGGAAATAGTTTGGTAATTTGCTATAGTAAGCAAGTCAACTATATTTTTAATGAAAGTAGAACTCTTTCGAAATAATTATCCCAATATGGTTGTTTTCGATCCTATACCTGAATATAATCGAACGTCCAAAGCAATAGATGTTCCCTTTTACCACTAATTGTTAATTTTGCCTTATATTTTATTCTCTAGCAAATGTCGAAATACTTAATTTCCTTATATAAGGGAAGTTTTATTCCAGGTACTGGTTACTACAATCAGGCCCGTAGAGACAAAATACGGGCCCGGGGGGTACCACATACTGGCCCCCACGAAAGGAATTGACGAATGATTGACTTTCAATTGAAAATCTGTCTAGTATATTACACTTTTTCGATCGTGAAACATTTTTTTATATAAATAATTAAAATGGAAAAAAATTTCTGTTGATGACTTAGATGACGGGGCCCCTTTTCAAGCCCGAGCCCGGGGGGTTTACCCCCTTCGCCCCCCTGTCGACGGCCCTGACTACAATATAAGCAATAGAACTGTAACTCGAAATTTCGAACTTATTTTTGTAAATTTGCTAATTAGCAAGGGAAGCAGGACATATTTTCACAAATGAAGGGAGGATACCATCAGGACCAATTGAAAAACTATGTCAAAGTAGAAATTTGCTGCAAAATCACTGCTTCCTAAAGTCTTTAGTAAAAGTCAAGTAAGTAAAATCCTTAAAATTATCACAGTTGTCGCCCGAAAACGCAGATTCAAAAATATCGGTAAGAAGCCAGTAAAACCGCTTTCATTCTATTCATGTATTATTATTATTACTAGGGAGTGGATCAAGGACTTACAACATCCTTTAGTCACTTTAACCAAGATGATCTTTTGTGATTTGCTCCAGGTTCAGATTTAAGCTACCCAGTCAAGCTTTAGTTCTTTAATTAGACCTAAAATTTCTTTGAGGGCGTCCTTAGCTATATCTGATGGGCCTCACAGTTACAGAGGATGTGCTTTGCTGTCTCTTCCTATTCCAAACAGAAGCGACATGCATAATCTTCAGCTAGCCCTAACTGCCCAAGGGGCAGTTACCAGTTAGAAGTCCTGTTATCAGCATTAAATCTGGTCTGTTGAGTGAGAGCAGCACTTCCGCTTTCTGTTTTGAGTAGGTTATAAACCTCTTTGCTTGTCTTAACCCTGGAATATTTTTCCAGTGCGTGAGCTTGCCTTCGTTCTCCCATGACCTGATACGCATTGCTAGTCGGCGTTTCAAGTAGCCACATATTTGCCAGGTGTTCCGCCTTCTCATTGCCTTCAAAGCCCTCGCGCCCTGGTACCCATGCCAGCGTAATACTGTTGCTCTGAGCCAGTTCTTTAAGAGCAGTAAGACAGGTCCAAACGATTTTAGACTCAAAGGTGTAGGACTCCAGAGCCTTGAGTGGATACTGACTTACTTTAGCACCGCATATACCTCTGTTAGTAATTTCACGTGCGCAGAATTCGATGGCATGTATCTCTGCTTGAATGATGGTTGGTGCAGAACCGAGCGATTTGTGCAGCCTTATTCTTGGCCCGTAGAACCCGATGCCCTTTCTGTCTTCAATCTTTGATCCGTCCGTGTACCAAACTAGTGATCTTTATTCAATTGTTGAGCCAATAATGTCTGCTTTTAGGGATCAGCTTGAATGGTAAATCAAAGTTGTGCCTTTTCGCATGTCATCTAGGATTGAGTTGATCACGGATCATTTTTGAATTCTTCCAGAATTTTCCTGTGACCAGTCAAATTAACTGCTGAGAGGAGATTGGTGCCAAGCAGTTTTATTGCGCTTGAGGCAGCCTCCTTCCTTAGGTGTAGGTGTAAAGGGGGAGGTCTAATATACCCTCCATAGTTGCCGTGGGCATGTGCGCATGGCACCTGTAACTCCTAGACATGTTGACTTTTGTAGTGTGGACTGCGCTGTATTTTGTCTGTTTTTGGTCACCACACGATAGCTGCGTAAGTGACCACGGGTCTTATAATTGTTTCAAACGCCCAAAGGGCCATTTTAGGCCTTATACCAAGTTATGCCAAAGAGTCTTTTGACATGGACATAGGGCAGTCACAGCCTTTCTCGTGACCCTATTGAGTTGCGGATTCCATGTGATTCTTTGATCTATTTGACATCACTTATGAATTCTATCTGTGTTCCTTCAAGAGTAGGAGCTTTTCACCTTAGCTTCCCTTTTCTTGTTAAAGGTACAATGGTTATTTTACTAGGGTTGACTTTGAGCCGTTCCCTAGTACACCAGGATTGCACCATATTGAGAGCATTTTGCAGTGGTAGCCAGCATCAGTCAGTTTAACCAGGAGACCATTGATAACAAGTTACCACAGCAATGGGGAAAGAACTCCCTTCTGAGGACAGCCTCTGGTGGCGCTCAGAGATGTCAGACGGTATGGAGCAAAACTCGCCGAACCGTGGTGCTGAAGTTGCCCAAAGTCGCCGCGCTATTATTTGAAATCGTCTTTTGATTTTATAGTCAATCAAATCTTTCAAATTGTTGATTGTACCACTTTATTGTAATATTTTTTACAGTTATAACAGAAACAGATACAAATAACACAAATTTAAAATTGTAGTAGAGGCGTCGTGAAAAACAAAAAATACCCTTAAGTAGGTATTTAATAATGGAAGTGACTATTTGCACTTACGTGTATTCACGTGTACCTTTCGTGTACTTTTAAATTCGTTAAAGTTTCGCTTTTACTTTCTTTATGTACTTTTATGTACTACGATAGAAAAGCAATTTTTATGACGGCTGTATCAGAATCAGATATTCACGACGTGACGACGGCATTGAGCATAATTTTATGTCTGAGCGAAAAAATTCCATTGCGATAAACGTCAGTTGGACTCGTTCGGAGTTCAGTAAAAAGTTAATCGCGAAAAATAAGAATTTGAGATGACTCGACAGGAAAAATTGTTCTACTGTCACGTCAGGTTATGTGATTTAGATTAGCCAATATGAACTGTTGCTGTAGTCTGCCGTGCATTCTGATTCATCCTATAGCTCAAAAGCGCAGATGTTCCGGTTACTCAGAATTGCCCCAATCCATCGAAATGTCGACAGATCAATGATCTGTCAATGCCCGCTCCCTCAATGGATGAAAAAGACGTGTTGTCAAGAGCACCTTCAGTATCAAGAAAAGCACAAAGGGCAACACCCCTACCATTGACAGCATCTTTTGGTTTTTCAACTAGACTTACGGTTGATTTGCCTACTTGATATGCGTGCTATTTGGCGTGTAGCGGCGAGTCTTTGAGAGCACCGTACCTGATGTGTTGGTCAATATTTTTCTCTCTCTGTATTCTTCTGATACTGAATACTTAGGGAAATGTGTCTCCAAGAGTAATTTCAATGTATCCTCCGATTCAGTGGTGAAGGATCCATAAGTCCTCTGGATGTTGCTCAGTGTCACTGAGATCAGTATGACCAGTAGAAAAACGAGGTCAAGATATCTTCCATTATTGTTTGATATGCTGCACGTGTGCGCCAAGCCCGATAAAGCGAGGCTATCTATAAGAGGGAAATAAATTGGTTGGCAGACAGAAAAGAAGGAACCAAGCCGTCTCCCAGAGAAAGAGAGACAGAGAGAGAGAGAGCTCCTAATGAACTCCAGGCATGTTAAGGTCGCCATAAAGCTATAACTCGTCGGAAGGCAACAACATCCCCGATAACTGCAAACGACAATATAATCAGGGCGAAGTAGCCCCGTTTTTGTCAAATAGACAGCATTGAAGCCTGAGTCACTTGAGCCGGTAAACAGCCTAGCCGTTTTGGAGCGAAGTTATGTTTGATAATTGAGATTTAGAGTAATTTGTTTTTTGAGGAAGCATCGACAAAGCCAAAAGTTCTTGGAACAAATTCACGCACAATCGAATTTCGACAAAAGCAATAAAAGAACAGCCAGAGCGATTGCGTTAGCAGCGAATACTGTTACATGCAAGAGTACAGGAAAGGAAATGGTCGATGGCTTCTAGATGGATTCTGGATACAAATTCATGCTTAGGGAGGATCGTAAAGTGCTGGTATTATTGCACGTATACACATCAGTAGCGTCTGCATTTGAGGCAGATATTGATTCGAAATCATCAGTGACGTGGTGTGACAGGCGATGGAGAAGCCTTCAAAGCACCATCCTGAGAATGACGTGCACGACGTCGTCGAGAACAATGAGAGCCATCTGCCAACTTAGAGGAATTAGAAGAAACACTTGAGTCACTTCAGTAGTCGATGGAACGGGGGACTCGTTCGTCTTTTAGCCAAAGAGCCTAAATGAACGAGTAAAATTTTAATTACTATTGATGGCCGCCGACCATGAATCTCAATCAACTTTTAGATTGGAAGAATTGCGTGAATTGTCGGAGTTCACAATAATTTAAGAGAGATGGAATTGGACGTTGTAACGAGTGTCTGCGAGAGCTCGTGAGATCTGTTCCAAATGAGAAGGCACATTTTTTGGATGAAATTAACGAAAAAGGTTTATTTAAAAGAACGCAACGAATCGATACCTGGCGCTTTATAAATTATAAAATAAACCCCCAATCTCCGACAAACATGTTGTTCACTTGACGGCGAGGAATTAGAAACCTCACTGAGGACAATAATTCGTCACTTCTAGGAAGGGAAATTTTGTAGGTATTTAGATACTACTGTGTTGTATAGAGGCCGCGTTGTTATCCTCCTTCGTTTTGTATGTTGATTCTTCTTCTTACTTGCGTGGGCTGAAGGACTTTGTTACATTACTGGTATCTTTGTTGTATGTTGCTAACGTAATGGTGTACTTATTTCCCTGTATACATATATTTGGTACAGTGAGCCATTGGTTTGGCATAGGGAGCCATAACTATTCCCTCCTTAGTGGTGGGCTTAATGATGGTTGCTGTTCCCGGAGTTGTGGTTGTCTTGATGGCTATGGCTTTCCTGTCACTTTCATCGATTGATCTTTCCTTGGTAGTATCGTCCATCATTATCGGTCTGCAACTAGTTGTAAATTTATTTTAGTGTAAATTGAATGAAATTATTTATTTAAAATATTTAAAGATTTATATTTTTATTTTTAAAATATTGAAAGATTTATTAAATTGATATCATTTTTGATTTATTTAAAACCCATCTATTAGGCTGTACAAGAAGAACTCGTTAATATTTAATTTTTACTCCCTTTTGTATGCGTGAAAATCAAAACAAATTATTTTAGGATTGCTATGATATTTGTTTGCAGTGATGTCAGCCGAGTACTTTTTTGGTCCTGAAGCGTATCTGATTTCATTCCCCACCATTTAAAGATAATCTGAAATATATTCAGCTCCAAGAAATAGCACAATAGTTAGCTTACCTCCATTCGTAGATAACAAAAATATCTTGAGGGTTACAAGCATCAAGTCTACCTTATGATTAAGCATCCAATTCTGTTACTTTACGAACAAAATTCATAAGGAAAATCTTCACGTTGGTGCTCAAATGTTACTGGCGCATACTAGGCAAACATTTTGGCAAACACTCGCTAGATCCATAGTCCATCATTGTGAACATTGCGCCAGATCACAATTAAAAGTTTTGAACCAATTAATGAAAAACCCTTCCCACACATCCAGTCTAGCCAGTACGACCATTTGTAAATTCGGGTGTGGACCCATTTAAAAAAAAACGCCCTATAAAGGCTTAAATTGCTGTATTTTGCTGCTTCGCCACAAAGGCAGTACACTTGGAGTTAGTACGTGACCTCACAACAAGAAGAGGATATTGTAGGCATATTTATTGCTATAATTCGACCAACTTCATAGGCGTTAGGAGGTTAAGGAGTTAATCGAAAGCCAACAATCCATGCAGAAGATTAAGGCCGAATGCAGTTCAAAAGGATCTGATTACCATTTCCATTACCATTCCACCAAGAGCCCCACATTTCGATGGGTTATTGGAGGCCGCAATCAAATCTGCTAAGCGTCTACTAAAATCCATTGGCCGCAACATCAACAACTTATGAAGAAATGGAGAGCGTAGAAACCGAAGCGGAAGTAATTATCAAATCAAGGCACATGATCCCAATGTCAAATGACTTAATCGCATCCATACCCGGCCATTTCTTAGTCGAAAAACCCCTCATTTATTCCATGGGATCGTATGCTTAACCACTGAAGGCCAATTTACTCACAAGGTGGAAGCTTGTTACACTTCTAAAAAGTGAGCTTTGGCGCCGTTGACACAACGAATATCTAAATCATTTGCACTATCGTAGTGTTCAGGATGTTCAACCAGAACTATGATGGTTTTTAAAGAAGACAACTTAGCAGCACTCAAATCGTAATTGAGACCGATAATTGATACATTTAAGAGTGTATATGGTCTAGTGCGAAGTCGACGTTGGAACATCGACTGGAGTAAGACGTCGTGCTATAGACAAATTTGCGCCACTGCCAGTAGAGACTCCAGAATACAACCTTGATGAATAAAAAAACCTACACAGTGATAGAGATGACAATGACGAACTATTTACGGCGACTGCTTGCACATCCACCTCTTAACTTCCAGAAGGAAGAAACTTTAGTGATGAAAACCTATAAAGAGAAGCATATCATCCTACGGAAAAAAGAACGCCGATCATTGGGTACTACATTGGTCACTTTGTTATTGACATGGCTAGAGATGCCAACCACAACCAGATATATATTTCGAAAACCTGGATCCTTCTAGCGTCATATCGAATGAATGGAATCTAATTGCTCATTGCAACACTGGAAGGAATTCGAAATATTCACCAATTGGCGTGCTGGACTCAGAATATGCTAACAAAATGTCAGCCTGAATCGATGTCCAGCAAAATGAAGCACTCCTAGTAAACTTTATAAAGAACCCCACCTCTGTACTCGACACAACTCTCAACATGCTAAGGATTAACTGGTCGCAAGCCATGAATTACAGGACTTAGACTAATTAAGGTTACAGGAAGGATGAACGGTATCCATCAAGAACAGTATCAATAACGATTAACACAGTTATTTACCTCTGTGACTATTCAGGTAATGTTTCTCGGATCACATTTGCATTGAATCTAAGGTGCGATATCGGAAGTAATGATCGATGCTCACAATGGACGGATTAGCCCGCAACTCATTCACTGGCACAATTACAACAAGAAATCACAAGGATTAAAATCCATCTGTCACCGGCTTTAATACTTCCAGCATTTGAGGACGATATTCTGAGCGTCTAAAACCTGTTAACTATTCACTAATCGCGATACACCCATCTTTCCCGTTCGTGATACTGAACTTACATCGCTACCAGTATTATCCTCTGGCTGGTAACTTGCATCTCACTGAAAACTAAAAGAACATTCTGTAAACCGAATCACCCCATATGCAGAACAGGTTGAGCAGTCGATAAAGGGCCGCACTGGATAAAACTACACACTCCGAAGCAATGTATTTACTCGTTGCATGACAGAACCACAATTAACCTAACCAAGTACACAACTTAGCTTCTCCAGTAACAAGATTGGGATGTATAATGTTAACCAATTTTTCAGAAAAACTGGTACATGAACTCTGACAAACGTACCACTACGTGCCTCACCTGGAAGAACTAGTAGAACTCAAGAAATGGCTTATAGAAATGATTAGTCTTGTTTGGAAATACCGAATCCTTCAAAGATGTTCTCAGAAAAGCGGCGAACAAAAGAACTCGGTCGTTGATTCCAGCACAGAAGGCAAGGAATTTTCAAGAGAAAACTTTGTTGTCAGATGTGACATATGACATGGTTGAATGAAGGATTCAACGTGCGACGAGGTACAATTTCGAAACAATTTTCCTACGTGAAACATAATCATAATTGGATGATAACACTTACTTCGCGAACTCCACTTGTCTTTCACACAGGTAAATTCGGATATGCAGCTTGTATGCAAAGCCAAATAATGTATTTCATTTGGCTAACAATTAACTTAAGTTTCTTGGAAAAGATAGATAGTGGAATTCGCGAGTGCAATTATTGTATTTAATTTTTGTACCTGTACATTTGTTGTTAGCTATGTAATTATAATTCATCAAATAACTGATTACTACAATTTCAATATAAAAATATGAAACAGTCAATCTCAAAGAGAAAAAGTAATCTTAACTAAGCTGATCCTTTATCCGTTTTCTCAAAAGATGAAAGTCAATACAGTACAGTCGCGATAATTTCAAAATTTGATATTTGCAACTGGCGGTATTTGCAACTATCTCAATAATTTCAATTGTTTGCCGATTTTTACACCCGATGATTTCAACTCACATACTTTTTTCATTTCAAATGATTACGTAAAAGTACCTATATACATAATATACATTTAGAATCATGCGTGCGCATAAGAAAAGATCACTTAGAATTATCCGCAAAAAGATGGCACCAAATATTAGGCATAATAAAACCCATAAATTTCTTTCAATAAAAGAAAATATTGAGATTCATAATAATTTATCACAAAGAGTTAGTGGCCAAAATTTGGCACTTTAATACAAAGTGGATAAATCTACTAAGTATTTCCCATTTGAAAAAGAACGAAACTAAACTAAGGAAAATTGCTACATAGTCAACTTATTTCCTAAAAAAAAGATTTTAAAGGCTGGTGAGTTTCCAAGAACAGAAAAGGAACAAAGAAAACAGCATATTCCAACAAATTCCCTGAAAACGATGGTAAATTTAAGGCAAGTTGCTTAAATGCTTAAAATTTGTGGCGAAAAACTATCCAACTGTAGGTGTGTACTACGTAGTTATGTACTTCCAATAATTTGCCTTGTTTGTAGTTCCATTGACAATCCGTCAGTTCTTTATCGGGTTGAGTCCTATCTCACTACTTCTTTAATCATCAGTAGCTCTCAGGTCCATCATTTAATATAGGTTCCTATTTGAGTAACTGAAATTGCCTCGGGAGGTTAGAGCTCTCGAGGGATTCAAAATGTTGCCTATTTCAAGGACTTAATTAATGTTGAGAAGCATGCAAAAAATAATAATAATAAATCAATTTAAATTTAATTCAAAATTAAAGTTTTTATTTTAAACAAAAATGAATATTTTTATAACTGGTATACTGGATACTACTGAATCTATGGAACAATTTTCTCGCTTTATATACACGAATTATTCAAACAAAATTGTTCCTATCTACTAGGTTAGCATTTACAACAAGTAATCTAAATGCACGAACGTAACCAAAAGTAATTAAACGTTACAATTGTTAAAGTGATTTTGGCACTACAATCGTGCTGTCACCACACAACAAACCAGATATTGCAGAGGTGTTTTTGAAAGAATTTAAGGACAAGGTTTCTGAATTGAATCTTTCAGGTTTGTTCTGGCAGCTACTCCCTTCAAAAACACCATTTTAAAGAGACAAGAGCCCCCGGACAAGTAAAGCATCTGGAAATCATAAACTTTAGTTGCATGTAATAGGGAAGTCACGCAATCTACGGGCTTTAAAAAATGTGAAAAACATCCCAGTTACCTATGAATCTTCTCTCAGCTCTTGGATGACATCAGACATTTTTTCAAGATGGTTTAACAGATCTTTTATACCTCAGGTGAACTAGAATGAACATGTTTACATTTTCCTTACGAAAAAGTGCAAAAAGATAAAAGAGAAAAGCTCACGCCTTTGTTGGATCTTTCTATTTTCGTAAATGGGTCATTCTTTTACAAACCGAACAGATTTTGAGAAAAAATCATTGGCGTCTCTTCGATTTGGCTGAAACTTTTTATACGGATTCTATATCGAAAAATAAAAGATACGTGTCCGAGGGTTTTTGGTTTTTTCCTCATTGTTTCGATAATACAAGTGATCGAAAATTTGAGAATGGCGAGTTTTTTGGCTTGGAAACTGATTTTCAAAAATTCATAGTTCCGAATCTATAAGATCTACAAAATTTTCACCAATTACACTTTTGTAGCTAAAGGACTGAACTTTTTCTTTTTTTTATAGAAAATATTAACAAATTCATATTGTTATTAACAATTTAATTGTTTAAATCGTGTTATAACAATGGCCCCCAGAACAAATCAAGGTTATGATATTTCCATCGAATTCCCCGTTAAATTTTACGTCAAAAACATGTTTTCAAAATATGGTACCCTTTCGATTATTATTGTTAAAATAATAAGTTATGTAGCGCGTGGCGGCCAAAAAAACGGTTTTCTGCTGATAAAACGAAATCTGTGACCCGTGTCGAAAAAAGTTAAATGTAAAAGTTGTAGATAATTGAAATATCTACAACTTTTGTTGTAAAAAAAGCTTGAAAATCATCTTTTTAACTTTTTTTTTATTGCAAATGTGCATAAATAAAAATATTATGGGTAGTTTGTTCACAAACCGAATCTTCTACGTGTTAGAAAACTAATCTTGATTGTAAAAAATTATTATCTAGCATTTTTTAATTTTTGACATTCTTGAAATTTCGCAGGGAAGTCTGCCTAAAGTCTGTCTGGCGGAGCTCTTTGATTGGTCGATGTAGGTCGATTAGGGAATGTAGATAATTTATCTTTCTTTCCCAAGATACGACGCAAGTAATTAAGCAGGCGTCTCTTAAGGAAATGTGATGATTGTCTGCATTGTCTTCTCCTTTCCTTGGGTGATAAACTCATAAAGCCGAGAATGCAAGGTACGAAAAGTGTGAACATGTAGAATTCCTAATTAGTCTTGCCTAAAACTGTATTCGTAGAATTTGCAATCCTAGACTCTAGCAACCCAAACCGTAATTATCCCAAACCCTCACTTACTCAGATTGAAGACAATTAACCCAAAATGCATACGTTTAAGTCGAGAAGGAGGTAGTGAAAATGTTCCCTTAAAAATACCTTGCACCGCTGCTAAGTTAGTTAGATCGCTAAAGGGCATGGAAAGGAGTTGACGACCCAATAGTACATTCCAACGAGTTTCGTGTTACAGTGTGTTATTGCAATAATGTCACGGAAAGAAGCGCTAACTTTGCGAGGTACTAATATTCGGTCCGATCGATGTTTCAATCCCTTCAATTTGACACATCCTGCTACAAATGCTTCTGAACTGCGAAAAGTGAACGAAATTCAACTCAGCAAGTTGAATTTAACAATTTCATCAGAGACATTACAACAGAAAATTTGCAACTTTTTTTCTTAAAGTTCAGTCCTTTAGCTACAAAAGTGTAATTGGTGAAAATTTTGTAGATCTTATAGATTCGGAACTATGAATTTTTGAAAATCAGTCTCCAAGCCAAAAAACTCGCCATTCTCAAATTTTCGATCACTTGTATTATCGAAACAATGAGGAAAAAAAAACATCCTCGGACACATATCTTTTATTTTTCGATATAGAATCCGTATAAAAAGTTTCAGCCAAATCGAAGAGGTGTCGATCAGAAAGGTGTTCGGTTTGTAAAAGAATACCCAAATGCTGATCTCTCCCGACGGCTATATGAGATAATAAGAGGTGCCAGCAAAAACATATACCCTAGTCACAGCATCCTGCAAAAAGCAAGAAGTGACTGTTATACGCCCAAAGAGTCGTACCAAGTGACCAAAACATGCGCTTAAGTAAATATTTAAGATTTGTTAAACCATACTTCTACAAGGTTACCCACCTCTTAGGCGAATGTTTTACGGGATGTCAGAAGAGTGTAACTGTTTGGAGCTTATTTGTAAGTTGGGTTGTGATGGATGACAACAAGCACAATTCAAGCAGAAGATGCAAAATGATGCAACTGATTGAAACGTTTTTCAAAGTAGCTTTGTGTTTCTTAGATTGTTATATGGCACAAATAAGCAAATAGTATTGTGGCAAAACCCAACCCCTTCTTCACCGAGATATTGTCATCCTATACGAATTAGATTCGTCAAAGAAAGTGTGGATATTATCCAAGAAGAAATCGAATATGCGGAAAATGCCATCAACTGCTTGCAACAAACGAAATGTTGACTGGAAGGAAAATTGTACTCAGTAGAACACAAAATAGCGCTTATTATAGTATATACGAAAGTCTGTAATGTTCTTACACAAACTACGTCAACAATTAGGTGCTATATTTGTGGCGCAACATCAAAATAATTCAATAATCTCACAATCAAAAAGATGTGGACGCGCTTTCATTTGGACTATCTACATTACAAGCCAGGATACCCCTTTATGAATCGGCTACCGCGAAGTTCAGGCCCTCTCGTTACCAACATGAGATCAACACCCAAAGGAAAAACGAGACCATTTACCAAAGAGGCAGTAGAATTACTGCTACGGGCTGAACCTGCCTCCGAAGGTGAAGCAGAATCGGATCAAGAATATATAGATAGTTGTCAGGACGATGAAGAATCTTAGAATTCATCGTCATCTTAGATTTTTAATTGTTTTTTTTTTAAAAAAAACAATAAAATTATATTTAAAATACAGTTTTTTCATTATTTTTCTATAAGTACCTTTTGAATGAGTACCTTTTCTAATGAATAATGGATCTATATTCATTAGAAATATGTCATACAGCTTTAATATTAACGATAGAACTATTACAAATTTTAAAAATTTAAAGAAATAATTTTGACCGGCTAGAGTGGCCAAATACCCTTATGTGCAGCGTTTGTATTTAGATTAGTGCACTTGAAATGAGTTTAAGCGATAACTCATATGAAATCGGAGATACTATGTTGGCAGTATTAATCATTATAAAGTTTATTTACATTTATATCATTTATAAGGTTTTAATAGTGATTTTGGGTTACGTTCGTGTTTTGTAGTTACTTGTTGCAAATGTTATTAAGTAGACCAGAACAATTTTGTTTCTTTGCAAAGTTTGTATCAAATTGAATTGTTCCTTTTTGTCAGTGGTAGTCCAGCCTTGATTAGTTGTTAACGAAATATTCATGAATTGTTTTGGGGAATTAAATAAAAAAAATTTGAAAAATTAAATTCGACATAAGTTAATCTTTTAATTCAAGTAAGTTGGGTTGTCTACGATTATTTAAAGGTATATTTTATTTACATCGAGGTATAGAGAAGTTGACGGCATTTAGCCATCAAACAACGAAGGCTTTATTAAAAAGCAATAATTTACAAGTCCTCTTCATGAGGCAAAATTTAATAAATCCTTTTAGGTAGAAAGCTAGGGGACAAGTCAAAACGAGATACTGAAGACAGCTGACACGTCAAGATAAGATACCAGGAGACAATCTGGATCCTTTTATACCAGAAGAGGCGCTAAAAAGCAACAGAAAGACAGTGGAAACAGATGAATATCAAAAGGTCTACTATTCAACATACGGTGGTAGTCACTGGTGATATATACTACCACAGTATCCACAATACATTATGACATTTTATTTAGAACAGAAAAAGAATTAATGTGCACTCATGAACTTGGTTAGGTCAGGATAAAATTTACCATTCTGAAATACGATAAATTAGCTGTTGAGAAATTTATGGTTTTGGTGTCACCAGTACCTGGAAAAGCGTGCTTCGCACCATATTCTTATCGCTAATAAAAAGATTATGGAATACTTATGACATAATCTTGAGACAGATGCAATTTTTATCTTATCTAAATCTTATCTAATTAATGAATAATCTTAAGAAACATATTTGTTTTCCTTTACATGAATAATAATTTACAAAAGAACCTATTTTTTTGTATTTAGCTCCTTTAATCATTCGAATTTTGTGCATTTACAGGGGAGTCAAGTTTACCATCTAAACTTCCTATCTCAAGCATTTGGGAGTTACAGGGTGATTCATAAATTTCAGTTTTTCATGGTATGCACACTACTCTTATTTTTACCTTTTGATCTACCCAACACAGCGGCATCAAGCAAACGCTAAAAAACTACTATCCGAATTACCTTTCCAAAATTGTCAACAATGTTGAACTATTTAACTACTACCATTGCAGGTACAGTCCCTTCCAAAAGTGAACTTTTTTTTTTGCAATTACCTAAAGTTCAGAATTTTTTCCCAAATTTTCTCCGAAATTCATGAAATTAGTACACCACTTTCTTATTTTAATTAGATTGCCCATCTTATTACCTTTCCAAAAAGGTACAACATGTCCACGTACAGAAAATGTAGATATTTTATAAATGCGCACTATATGGGTACGTTCCCGAATGTGCTTAAATATTAATTATTGAATGTAAATTGTTTTGTTATATTCAATAAAATTTTATTCTATTCTATTCTATTGTAGATATTTATACGTAGAAATTCTATCGGAGAGTAATATAAAAATCAACAAATTAAAGAAATTAATTTTAAATTAATTCTAAAATGCTTTTTATTGAATTTAAAAATAATTACAAATTAATCTAGATAAGTAAAAAAAGCAGTTAGAAATGTCCACCGCCACTTTGAATGCATTCCAACAATCTGCTTCTAGGTCCCTGTTTGAGGCGTAGGCGTATTGCAACCAGCCCCTCCCGTATTTTCGTCACCGCATTCCCTATTCTGCTAACTCAATCCTCCCTTATTTTAACAGGACTTTAATAAACTTCATCCTTCATTGTTCCTCATAAGAAAAAGTTCAATGGAGTAAGGTCTGGAGATCTAGCAGGCCAAGAAATCGGTGCACCTCGTCCAATCCAGCGGTTAGGAAATTTTTCACTTAGTATTTCCTTCACAATGTTAGCTGGTACTCCCTCGTGTTGGTGAAACATTCCCCTAAGATTATCCATATGGTTCTCCTCTATTAGATATGGCAATGTTTGTCCACAAAGTCTGCATAAATTGCATTATTAAGCACTTGCGGCAAAATGAATGGTCCTACCAAATGGTTGCCGATGATACCAGCCTAAATATTGACTCTGATTCTCTGCTGGAATGAGGTCACCTTGGCCCTGGTGAGTTAGTGTTCGACCCGGTATGGAGGTTATGGAAGTTCGTGATATCATTCCTGGTGAACTGACATTCATCTGGCCACAGAATTCGGTCCAGAAACGCTCTGTCGTCAATGTCACGTTCCAGAAGCCAAGTGCTAAATTTCAGTCTCCTCTCGGAATCTCCTTCCAGCAGTCCTTGGGATGGGTGATGGTGATATGGACGTAATCCCCCTCGATAAATAACCCTCATAACCCTCCAAACCTTAGATGACGACACTCCTAATCGCCTTGCGACTCGTTTCGTGTTCGTCTCAGGGTCCTGCCTCACGATGGTAATTATTTGCTGCTCGACGTCGGCAGAAGTTTCGGGTCGTGTTTCCGTGTCGTGTGAAGTTACACTTCCTGTTTCTTTTAACCTTTGGAAATTCGGTGTAAATACCCCTCTTTGGGGTGTTTGCTAGTTGGGGAATATCCTTGAATATTCCAGTACAGCCACTCTCTCGTTTCCGTCTACTACACCAAAAATGTCAATAATATCCGCGTATTCCTCAAATGTAATTTCTTTTTAATAATTTTTTCTTAAAAACACCCGTACTTATTGATTTGCTTTTCAACAATGATAGGTATTCTTGCTGGCTGACCCTTTTTTATAGCAAAAATTCCATCAGGCACGAGTAACAGGGTAAAAGGGTGTGAATTCCAGCTAACACAAGCTTATAACGGCAATAAAACAAAATTCCACTAAAATTTTTATGACTTTTGCAGCGATAATTAAAATTCATTACCTATTAACCCAAACAAACATTTTCGACCTTATATCTTAAAAATTGTGTTTCTTTAAAGAATTTCCTACCTAAACTGCAATAAAATAATTAGGTACTCAGGGGGTTCTAAAGATGCGGTTTTTCTTACCGTGTCTACCTTACCAAGTTGCACTTTTTTGGAAAGGTCATAAGATGGGCAATCTAATAAAAATAAAAACAGGTATACCAATTACATGAATTTCGGAGATAATTTGGGAAAATTCTGAATAGTCTTATAGTTGTGTTTTGGCGTTCGTTTGATGTGTCTGTGTTGGGTAGATCAAGAGATAAAAATAAAAGAGTAATGTGCATACTATGAAAAATGGAAATTTATGAATCACCCTGTAACTTCGAAACGCTTGATATTGCCCCCCCCCCCCCCCCGCCCTTCTGCCATAAAATTTTTGTTTGCCAAGTTGAGATCTATCACCCTTCTCATTTTGGCACGTCAGATCTGAAACACACCCGGTATATTCAAACTTCAACGTTTCCCAAATGATAGGGCTTTGAAAGAGCATCCTGTGGAAAAATACCTGAAAATAATGCATATCGCTACTTTAAAAAATTATTACTTTTTAAATACCAAATATATAACAATATTTTATGTAAAGTTCTTTTATTCAAGTTCAAAGCAAGTTTTGCTAATTTTTATTACAGTACAAGATTGTAAGGAGCGCTGGAAGAATTTAAGATGTTGCTATACTAGGCATTTAAAATCGTTAACCGGACCGCCTGGTTTTGAAGTAAAGATAAATAAGGCGTACTATCTTGCAGAGTGCTTGGCTTTTTTTGCAATTATTTACTAAATTCCGTAAATCGCGAGGCACATTTCAAACCCACAATTAAGAATTTCTTCGGAGACCCAGCATATACCAGAAGAAGATGATATAGTAGATGATAATGAATCAAGAGACACGGAAGCTGCCCATAATATAGCAAATGATCCTCTTTTTGAAGATTGGGGTTCTGCAATAATCGTTCCAAAAAAAAAAAAAAAAACAATTTAAAAAAATACCAAATAGCCCGTATCGCTTGCAGAGGTAAATAAATCAGCAGAATATTTTGAATCGAGGACAGCGCAGAGGAAAGCTCTTAAGACCCAAATTTAATATTCTTAACAATTGTTCTCCCTGATATGAAAGAAATAAACAGATCAAAAAAGAAGATTTAAAATTGAAATTTTGTATTTGGCGGGGAAAATTTTAAACGAATACAGGCCCTCAGTCCCTCCAGCAATATCAACGCCTAAGGGGGGAAATATTGTTAGACGGTTCAAAAAATCGATTTTTTTTAATTTCATAAATTGTTGGTAAAACTATTGAAAAATGTGTTCCCAAAATTTCTATTGTTCTAAGCTTATATGTTCCATTGTTTATAAGCCATTAAATTGAGTAGCTCTCCTTCAGGCCCCGAGCGTTTTCTCAAAACGACTTTTTTCGAACTTGCGTACATGCTAGTTTGAAAAGTTTTCAACCAATCGTTTTGAAAATTGGCAGTTACTTTCTTCATAGTATTGCGCTCTATATGAACCTAAAATCGGAATATTTTCATTATTTAAAATAATTTTTTTCGAGTATGACCCCTAGATACCTAGTGTGGGTCTTTATTGCTAGGTTATTGCCCCCTAGTTTGGGTGGTTCGAAGGCTTCAATCACCCTCCTCTTTGTGAATAGGATTGCCTCCGTCTTTTGATGATTGACCGATAAACTACAGTTCTTCGCCCACCTGTGGCATTTACCTAGTGCTCTTTCCATCAATTCGCATAGTGCTTAGGAACTTTCCTGATACCAGTAAGGCCAGGTCGTCTGCATAAGCCACCACCTTTATCCCATCTCTTTCAAGTGAGATCAGTATATCGTTGACCACTAGGAGCCACAATAATAGTGACAATACACCCACTTCGGGTGTTCCTCTGTATACGGACCTGACTCTTTCGTGGTTGCCCAGTTTTGTGTAGATCTGGTGGCTTGACAACATTGCGCCAGTCCACTGGAAGACAGAGTGGTCTGTACCGTGAGACATAAGGGCATCGTGAATTGCTTCAGCCTTGACGTTGTTGAAACCCCCTTCAATGTTAAGAAACACATCCAATGTGTATTCCCTGTTACTAAGTGACTGGTCAACCGTGCTTACTACTACATGCAGCGCAGTTTCGACTGACTTTCCCTTTGTATACGCGTGCTGGGAGCCACTAACACCTCTTGGTAAAATACGCTCACGCATGTAAACTTCGAGAAGTCTTTCTAGTGTTTTAAGAAGAAACGAGGAAAGGCTAATTGGTCTGAAGTCCTTAGCGATTATGTGTCCACTCTTTCCTGCCTTGGGGATAAAGATCACCTTGACCTGTCTCCAAGCTAGAGGGACATAGGAGTAGATGAGGCAACTTTTAACTATCACCCTAATCCGCGGAATAACTGAAGCCTGTGCTTTTTGCAGCATGATAGGCCAGACCCCGTCTATTCCTCGTGACTTATATGCCGCAAAAAATTTAATTGGAATACAGGCTTGGTAGCTCCGATCTAGCCGGTCTACCAGCATAACTTACCGCCCTATTTGCATCCGAGTTATCGGGAAAATGTGTGCTCATAAGCAGTTCCAGTGTCTTCTCCGCCGATTCTGTAAAGGCACCATCGCCCCGCATCAAGAAAGATGGAACACTGGGACTGCTTGAGAAGGCCTTCCTGAGCCTAGCAGATCAATGGACTCACAGAAAGCCCTCCATGAACAGCGTTTGGCCTTTCTAATGGAGTTTTTATACTCTTGAAGACCCCTTCTGTAGGCGGTCCAATCCTTTTAGGAAGTAATACCAATATTCTTACAAACTTTAATTGAAATCGGTGAGGATCGGGTCAAAAATCTCCTCTTTTCTATCGATTTTTTATGGAATGACCCTATAACGTTGCTGTCAGATCACGCGTCAAGTCAGCTTGGTGGGCTCTCTGCCTAAAAGAGAAGGTTTTCCGTTTGAAAACGGTAACATTTACCAATTTTTTTCGTTTATTTACAGTTAAGTAGACCTAAATATAAACTGGACAAAAATGATATTATATTTTATGCTCTTTAATATCGTTTTTTTAACTGAATAACTTTAAAGTCCAAGAAGTTACAGCTTTTAACACAAACTTTTATAAAATGCGTATGAGTTTAGTACAAACTAATGTAAACAAATAAAAAATAAATAAATTTTGACACCAAGCTTCATTGGTTGATTTGATATGGATTGCACTTAGGTTAGATCTATCGCCCCTATATCGTATACGTGTGTGCACTGCTTGCGTTCCTATTTTCTTTGTCGCACTGAGCTTATGCTCGCACGGGAACTTTAATGCCTAATTCAACTAATTTTTTCACGCCGAACAGAGTTAGATCCTTGATCAATATTTTTTGTCAACAGTCAGCTGGCTTGAACATCATTAATTTGAATGCCAGAAGCATCAGACTTAAGCTTGATGAGTTACGTGATATCTTGGT
This sequence comes from Leptarthrus brevirostris, assembly GCA_964036015.1. Classification (NCBI taxonomy): domain Eukaryota; kingdom Metazoa; phylum Arthropoda; class Insecta; order Diptera; family Asilidae; genus Leptarthrus; species Leptarthrus brevirostris. The sequence continues at coordinate 32,473,965 of OZ038371.1, forward strand.
GGGTACTGATGTTCATATAATCTTGGTATGTGAGACGTGGCTTCATTCGCAGATTCCATCCATTTCAGTTTCCTTGCCTGGATATAGGTTGTATAGAAATGACAGAGTAGGCCGGGTTGGTGGGGGTGTGGCTATTTATGTCAGTGATTGTTTCAACTCCCGAATGATAACATATTCTAAATCTGCTCCCCTGGAGTTTGTAGGTGTGGAGGTTGATTTTGGGGTCGATAAGTGCTTGCTGTCCTCAGTATATTGCCCACCGAATAGTTTTTCAACTGAGAACGCAGCTGAATTAAGTGAAGTATTCTCTAACCTATCTCACAGTTACTCTAATATTATCGTTGGGGGCGATCTTAATGTAAACTTGTTGAATCGTAATGGTCTAGTTGAATCATTTATCTTCTTGTTCCAGTCTCTCCATCTACGTGTTGTAAATAATCTGCCAACTTACTTCAATACGGCCAATCCCTCGTTACTAGATATATTTTTTACTGCAGATAGCGATGCTGTTTCCTTCCATAATCAACTGAGTCCTCCATCTACTTTTGATCATGATTTCCTTTTCTTGACTTATAACATTAATATCAATAACTATCGTAAGTATAGAACTATATCTTACAGGAATTATGATGACATAAATTTGTCCCAATTGGCTGATGAGTGTAATTCCCTACCATGGTACGGTTCATCATCGCATGCATCACCAGATGACAAGGTTGAACAATTTAATGAAACAGTACATTATCTTCATGATAAGTATGCCCCTCTTCAGACACGTAGGATCTATAACAACGGTTGCCCCTGGTTTACAGCTGAGATTCGGTCCCTAATTGTCGAACGTGATTTCCAATATCGAAGATATTTAAGGTCTAAAACTGTTGCAAGCCGAACTCATTATAGGTCTGTTAGAAATATGGTGACTTCAAAAATCCGTGCGGCCAAAAGAAGGTACTATAAAAGGAAGTTTGATCCAAAGCTTCCTTCGAAGACTCTGTGGGGAAACTTGCGTAAGGCCTCTGTTTGTGGTGGAGACAAAGTTGAATGCAGTCTTGATCCAAACATGTTAAATACTTATTTTACTACTCTGCCCGCACTTCCATCATCTGGTATTGGACGACGGATTGCTGGTCATACCGAGGGTACCTCGGATAATCAGCGGGCCTACTTTAGTTTTAGGTGTGTTGATGCTGGTGAAGTTGTCGCAGCTATCGCAGCGGTCAAATCTGACGCTGTTGGACCAGATGGTATTCCCCCAAAATTTATTAAACTACTGTTGCCCTGGTTAATTCACCCCATTTTAGATATTTTTAACATCTGCCTTACCACTTCTCAGTTCCCCACTGCTTGGAAAATTGCTACTGTTGTGCCTATAGCGAAGACAAATCAGGCCAAGGTACCAAATGATTTCAGACCAGTTAGTCTACTTCCATTCCTAAGCAAAGCGTTCGAAAAATTATTATCCAAACAGGTCATTGATTATTTGGAGACATTTGGTCTGCTAAAGTCTTGCCAATCTGGTTTCCGTAAGGCTCATAGTTGTGAAACAGCTCTTCTGAGTGTTACCAGTGACGTTCGCTGTGCTTTGGATATGGATCATTTGTGTGTTCTTGCATTGCTCGACTTCTCCAAAGCATTTGATATGGTCAATCACTACAATTTGCTAGAGAAGCTGGCTAATAAATTTCAGTTCCACGACACTGCTGTTTCCTTAATAAATAGCTTTCTGTCAGATAGACTGCAGCGGGTTCGAGTGAAAGACAGCTTTTCTCGTCCTCTGTCCCTTGCGTGTGGCGTCCCACAGGGTTCTATCCTCGGTCCGTTGCTGTTCTGCATGTATATAAATGACCTCCCAGAGGTTCTTAAGGACTGCAGGGTGCAGCTGTATGCTGATGATGTACAGCTATATCTTAGTCGACCTATTGGGCTTATGGAGGACTGCATTGACAGGCTGAACTCGGACCTGAATAACATTGCGACATGGGCGGTTGATAACCGCTTGCTTCTAAATCCGCGTAAGTCTCACTGCATTGCATTCTATCGCCGGGATATTGACGTATCTCATATCCCTCCTGTCTTTCTGAATAACACAATGCTCCCATTTGATGGTAGGGTAAAAAGTCTTGGTGTTTTCCTCAACGCTAGAATGACATGCTGTGACCATATAACTGATGTGATGGGCAAGATTTATGGTGGGCTTCGACGGCTATGGTTGTCATCTGCTACTTTGTTGTCGAATACACGCTCGTTGCTTGTGAAATCGTTGCTACTGCCTTACTTTATCAATGGCAGCCTACTTTTCCCACGTCTTTGTTCTATCTGTTCAAGGAAAGTCAAGGTGGCTTTTAATGACTGTGTAAGATTCATATTTCGTTTGAGGAGATTTGATCATGTGTCGGGATATAGTAACCATCTGCTGGGTTGTTCGCTGGAGCAGTTTTTATTGCGTAGGCTTGTGACATCCCTTTACCAAATTATTACGTCAAAGAATCCTGGTTACTTACATGAAAAATTGATTTTTTTGAACTCCCCAAGGCGCTCTGACCTGCTGATACCTAGTTTTCGTTCTTCAGTCATGGAGGATTCTTACTTTGTTCGTGCAATCCGTGCTTGGAATCGTTTAACAGCCGATATGCAGCGTGTAGGCTCGGTGCGGAGTTTTAGGGATCTAGTAACGCAGTACTGTATTAATATAGATTAAGTTTGTTTGGAACTTTTTCCTTTTTCTCTCGTTAAGTGCGGTCTTGGCTTCTCTAGTGTGGTTTGTAGCTTTAAATCGTAACATTATTACTTTGAAATTGAGTTATTCTTCTATTTTTCTTTTGTATTAAAAATATTACATTTAGGTATATATAGTATTTACTAAACTTGATATAGTTTTAAGGATTTTTCATTAAGTAATTCTTTTGTTAAATTGCTCATTAACATATTGTTTGTTCTCCAAAAACTTTTATAAGTACTATTTAAAAGAATGTATTTTCTTATTGTACTTAATCCACTAATAAAGTTGAATTGAATTGAATTGAATATACGAGTATCAGTTGCCAATTTGCCGAAAATGATCTAAGAATGAGACATGAATTTCGGAGAAACTTTGGAAAATGCTGAAATTTTGGTAATTTCAAAACATTGTTATCACTTTTGGAAGTGACTGTACCTGCAATAGTAGGAGTTAGAGCAACATTGTTGAGAATTTTGGAAAGGTCATTAGGATTTTAATGTTTGTTTAGTCTTGCTGTGCTGTGCTGAGTAAATTAAAAGATGAAAAGAAAAATAGTGATTTGCATACTATCAAAATATGGAATATGAATCACTCGAGGAGTTGAGAGTGCTTCGCCCCTCCCATACCATACAATTATTTGTTTGCCTATTTGTTGTCAATTTGTCGGAATTAATCTATGTTAAAGATAAATTTTTCGTTCCTAATGTGGTAACACAAAGCCATCAGGATATTTGACGTAATGCATTATATGTATAACGAAGTTGCTACTACGTTTGATTGTTAACTCTAACAACAGATTAATCCAAATTAAATCTAGAATCACCTTGAACATTTGTACAACACAGTATTAGTGCTTAAACTATTGATCAGGACCCGAACGCTCCTATTATCCATGAACGTTCGTAGGATACGTTCAACTTTAATTGAAATTCGACATTTAAACATGAGAGAATTCTATTTGGATGTTAATTACTTTTAAAATTATTGAAACCACAACCCCATTCATGACAGCATGTATTCACATGCACACAAGAGGAGAAGCATCCATCCGAAACTGATTGACAGACTCCAATCATGGAGAGAGAATTTTAATATTTACTTGACTTGAAATTCTGATTCACTCAGCTTGTGATGTTTTGCAACTATTAATGTGCCCCTTGAATATTTTTAATGAACTTTGGTTAAAGAATATTAACGAGTAAAATTTTGATGAGGTTTTTTCGGTATTTATTTTTATAATAGTTATTTGGATGAGGTCTTCCTGTCAGGATAGAAGCATTCTATTGGTAGAATTCAGAAATTTTAATGACTTCTCTACGACTTTCCAAAGCTCAAGACGAACTGCAACTAAATATGTATATTGTACGGGACGGAAATGTTCAAGCCCCTGACCAAATAGGAGCTATTATGAGAATATATATAAAGCGGTCACCCGAAACAAGACCGGCTTCCTGTAAATCTGTCGTTTTTGATGTATGTCCCCCAAAGGAAAAATAAACCATTTTGCTCGAGATATGATTTATGAACTTTTAATTTGTTTAATGTTCTTGTTCAAACGTAAATCATCGTGAATATGGGACATTGTTCTTCCCATAAGTTTTCGCATAAATTAGATAACAACGTCACTTCTTTGAAGTTCTCATTACATCCTCATACTCCATTGGCCGTCTGTTAATTCCCGGAGAGCTGAAGTTAAGTTTAAGAAGAAGTTTAAGTCTTCCGTTAAAAGTTTGACCTTAGTCTGATTAATTTAAAATACCCAGTCTTGCATGCAGTAGTTGTAAGGCTTCAATTGTTTGTACATTGTGCTTTTGGCCTTGTGACCGCTTAAGTGGGTTTAAAGCTTAACATTTTATTGACCATCTCTTTTACACCACTTAACTATTCTCTTTTTACATGTAGGTTGCATTTAAAACGACAAAGTTTTTAGGTGCACAATGTAAACGAGCGGAACCTGTTGATTCCCTGACTGCAATGCAGAGCTTATATTTATCTTTACTTCTTTAGGCTTACGAAAGCTGGATGAATCATATTATTATAATAAAAGCGCTATAGGCTTTGGTTCTTCTTAAGATTGGGATTTATCAAAGCTGTGAACTTTTAAAAACCATTGACGCAACCATTAGCTGTAAATTAATTTAATTAAACTAATAATGAAGTAACATTAACGGCAATGGAAAATCTAGCAAATTTATAACTAGTGAAAATAATTGCAATTCTAGTTATTATTTTTTTTCTATGGAGTTTCTTTGAAAATAAAATTTCAGTGGATCGTACAGAGACTCATTTTCAAGCAGAAAAAATCACTTGAGAACCTAGGTTAATTCTCGGCTAAAGGTAATGGAAAATAACATTACTGCGGCGCTAAAGGAAGTTATATCGGAGTTTAAAAACCGACTTTATAAGCTTGAGGAGTATATTACCAACCTTTCAAGGAAAAATTAAGAACTAGAGTCTAAACTAAGATTATCGGTTGACCTTAGACATAAATGGAGTAGCAGTAGCAGTGATTTAAGCGAAAACCTGAAGCAAATAACGGAAGAAATCTTTAAAAATATAGGTCACGTCACGTCTCGTCACGTTTTAAGATGTATTTCGCACTACAAAGGTCAACAACCCGCAAAGTTAGAACCTTTCTGGTAGAGCTCCTGCTATTGTAATCGAATGCACTTTACGTTCATTAACCATACCAGCATCACACTCAGAGACGTAAATTTTAGGTCTGATCGCTTTACTAAGCAAGGCAATTAGGTTAGGTTAGCTAACCGCCAACGGTAGTAAACCGATCGACCTCACCCCTGATGCGCTTCGTACAAAAGGCATCTCAACATGGATCACTCTAGCACTGCCATGCAGTGATTAATTGAACTAGCGTAGGGTGGTGGCGGGGGTGATCCCCCATTGCTAATAGAAGAATAATTTGGTCCAAGGTGGGGGGAGGAGAAGTCTAACTTCGTAACGCGTGGACCGATTTGGATAATTCTTTTTCTGTTGGGTAGAGTATTGACACCACGATAATAAACAATGTTTGGGGGGGGGGGGGGGGGTGGAACGTAACTTTGTAACGCGTTAACCGATTTGGGTGGTTCGTTTTGTAAAGTGTGATCCTCCATTGCTAATAGGAGAATAATTTGGTCCTATGGTGGTGGTGGGGGAGAGGGAGGGGTTGTAATTTCGTAACACGTGGACCGTTTCGATAATTCCTTTTCTGTTCGGTAGAGTATGTTCCTTGATTGATACCATGAGAAAAAAAGTTTAGTGGTATGGGGGTGGGGTAGGGAGTTAAAACTAACTTTTAACGCGTGGACCGATTTGGATGGTTCTTTCTTCGTTGTATAGAGTAGAAGACACTAAAACGTGAAAAATAATACTACCTGAACGTTTCAGGTAACGAGATCATAAGAAATGACGATTAAATAGTTTTGTTATAGTTGTTTGGTTTGTTTGATTTGCACCGACTTCAAAATGTTGTAATAGTTATAAAATAAAAAATTATTTAATGCTTTTTGTGAAGTCGGTTCAACTTTTTTTTTAAAAACTATTTTATTTATTGTCAATTCTTAACACACACACACACGCACACATAATTTTGACTTCAATCTTGTATCTTATCATTTTGATTGAAACCTTCTTTACTTTTAATATTGATATATTTTATAACTCTAGTTTAGATTGTTGGCCTAACCACTGGTGGGGGGACTCACCAATCTTAGATTAGTTCTTTATAAACTCTCAAAAAGTACTGCTTCTTGCCTGCTATCCAATGCACTCTTATCTGCCTTTTCCCTTCATCAATCTTTAGGGGAAATCGATCGGTTTTTGGGTTACAATCGTCGTTGGGTTTTGTAAGTCTTGTATTGAATTTATGCTCAATTGGAGGTAGAGATTTAGGACAGTAATGAGTTTAAATTTGGAGGACTCATTACACAATGACTGAAAACCCAGCAGAGAATCACCATGTGCAGAGCCCCCAAGCTTTCGAGACCGGTCCGGCATATGCGCAACAGCTGTGATTTAATTGTTCTTGAGTCGAGCGCTTTAAGGTCGGCTTGACTGTCGCTATAGTGATAGTCTATAGAGACAAATTTCCGGCAGTCGATACGAGTTCCGAATGTTGAGGCGGTCGGAGGAAACTCCCGCTCCTAATCTGTTCCTACTTTTGAATCATTCGCAGCCACTGACATCGCTCCAACTCCTCCCTACAAGGTATTTGAGTAGAGAAAGCTCCCTCGCAGCTTATTATAGAAGCGGTACAGTCAGTATTCTCCTGCAAATTAGCCCCCGGGAAGGCCCTAAGTATGTTGCTGTGTCCGTAGTCCGAAGTTTTCCAACTGTTGGATTCCTTCAGTCGAATGCATTACCAGCAGCTGTAAACCAACCGTGGGAGAAGATGGAGCATTGCCTCCAACGCGATACAACTGAGATGCCCAAGCAGGCGGCTCTTTGAATTTTGGCAAGCTTGTTGAGGTTATACTTCCTCCCGGATTGGTAGGCCGACACGTTATCACTTACTCCAGCGACGAGTATTAATTGATAGAATTTGACAAATGTCTTAACATTTTATGACGAAATTATGTTTTAGATAAAATTGATATGTGATTGTTTGTTGTACAATGATTTACTTGTCACAAGTTCTGTCTGATATAAACTTGTCATTACATGTAAAATTTTGACATTATGCTTTGTTCGTTGGAAGTTAAATTTGTCGTTACAAGTTTATCATTAATGCATTCAGTCAAGCCTTGTACTCCAGAGGCCAAATTTTAATTTAACGCTAAGACATTCCAATCTTTATGAATGCTCTATCGAGCATTACGAAAGTAAAGTTTCATCATCATTGGAAGCAAGCAAACAAAAAAATTATAGCCTCGAATTTTTGAAAAGTCCGTCTAGTCCATCTGTCGTACAGACTAGAAGTCGTGTTTTTTTATACATCTTGGTTTCAAACGCCCTACAGCACATTTTTAAAATCAGTCTTAAGGGGATCGTCTCGCTAAGAGAATTGGGAATCGTTTTTCTTTCATAAATTGGATTTTAGCACGTATAGCGTGTAGCACGTGTAAGTGGATTTGTGAAAATGTTGAATATTTTACGGGATCAACGGCAAGCGGTGCCGAGCGAGAATAGAAGGAACATGTTTACATAAAGAAAGGCACAATTTGCTGTCTCTAAAAGCCGTTCTACAGTATTCTAGATCTAGACGTTTGAACTAGCGAGATTTTTAGCGAACTATATAAGTATTTTTCCTGCCTAAACTTAAGTTTTATAGTGGCAAATGGATAAAATGAGAAATAACCCTAAAGGTCGACCGAAAAGAACATAAATTTAGGTGAACATCGGAAAATACGACAGAGTATATATCAGCATGGGCAGAAAGGATCTAGATGTTCTAGTGTCACTGTTCTCTAACTATTATATTCTTGAATTCTGGACTATCTTCTCAGCGTTTTCATCCTTGATCAACTGTGAGAAATGTAAGAACGAAATTGCCTTCAAAAGATTGCACATACGAGGCCTGAAATTCAAGATTATAGTGCACTGCAGCTGTGGTGATGAAACGATAAATTCCTAGAAAAACCTTATGAAATCAATCGTCGTTTGATTTCTGTAATGCGTCTTCTGGGAATAGGTTTTCAGGGTTCGAGTCTTTTTCCTGGCCTCATTGATATATGCAGGTCTCCAGAACATTTTCAAATCGGCACTCGCCATATACCACATCTCTATATCGAAAAGCGTCGAAAAAGAGAAGAAGTTGAACATAGCATTCAGAGGACATGATAACTATCTCAAGTGATGTAACTTGAAAGAAAAGAGGCTTTTCTTTCCTGTTTGTTAAGTGTAATGAATCCGGCCAAGTTGATATCAGTCGTTTCGCGAAAAACCCGTTTGAAATTTTAAGGAAAGGAATAGAAGTTTAAACCAAAATTTGTGCTGCAAATCTTAGTAAACATCGGCGTCCATAATAAGATGCTTCTTCTTAGTTATCAACGTCTCTATGACAGGTGCACTATCTGCCGCGGCAAGGCAGAGATAGCGGGCTACTTGCGCCCAGGTAGACGGCTGTAACTACGTCATATTTTGCGCTTTTCGACTAACATGTGTTTTTTACATATTTCTGAAATATCTAATTTTAAAAAATAAATAAAAAATAAATTTTTTTTTACTACCTCACACCGGTCACCGGCTCACACAAAGAGGGACACTTAATAGCTCAGAATTTATAAAAGGCGACTTGGTCAGTATAGGACACACAAATCTTGACATTATCAGCATAACAAAGAATTTTTCAATAAGTCAAAACATAGACACATCATTGATGTAAATAATAAATAAAAAGGAGCCAAGATGGCTTCATTGAGACAGACCAAAATGGGAGCCTGTATGTATAGTTGAGTTAGAGGCTTATTTAGTTCTTATAATATACAAATTTATTTTACATTATACACAAATTAAAATCAATTCAGAAACTCTATTTCAATTTTCTAAAAAAAAGTGTATATTATTCCGAAAACGTAACTCCACCGACTTAACTTGTTTTTTTTATGTATATTACCCGAAGTGATAATCAGCAAATGTTTATGTTTTAACTAATTTAAAGTTAATACTAGGTGGGTGGCGAGTGGTGCTGATATGAGTATGGGGCACTCACCCACCCCCTACCCACCACCACCATTCCCTTACCGCCACTTAATGACTCAACCTCAGCATTACCCTAGCCCATTATATGCCTCTATCACTCCTCCCTCACCAAACCACCATAACTTAGCCAATAACTCAATATCGACATCGTCCTCGTAGTTCAAATACAGAACAATTCAACTTTTTCATTACCACCCCACCGTCTGCCACCCACCTATTACCATACCTCACTCAGCCTCCACCGAAATTTAGGGACTCATCCTTAGCTTACGCAGAACTATTCATACTCACGATTCTTTCTACTTAACTTCTGATAAAAATGAACAATTTTGAATTTTACGCCCATCCGACCTCCGAAAACTCATCTTCAAACACCCACTATGCTCTCGAGCTACTCATCCCAAGTCCGACCATCCAGTACGGAACCAAACAAATCATTTTGTTCTCACTACCCTTCGGCATATCCCCCCCAACCCAACTCTCACATTCAGTAACCCACCAAACAAGAACAAAATGATTTGTTTGGTTTCATAGTGGATGGTTGGATATATTGTGAGTGTAACCGTGTATCGTCACTGGGTAGGTGAAGGTGTACCGTAGAGAAATTTGAATCTTTTGCCGAAGCGCTATTCCTTAATCATGTGGTCGGTTTTGGTAAACATATTTACACCAGGAATGTGGGAAAAGATTATCATGTGCTCCTGGTCACAAGCGGGCTTATAAGATTCGAGCTGCACTCTGAGTACACTAATTTCAACCGATTTTATTATAAAGATGTGCAGGGGAAGGGAACCAAGGCGACGTATGTAACAGTCGGTTTGACAATAGTATGTATAACCGGAAAGTCATCCACGGGGTATAAACTCAAGTCCTTCAGAAGAGTTTTCGACAGGCCTATGGGGCTCGTGTAGCCTTACTTAGGATAGCGTCAAAGTGAGCGTTCTAATTAAGTGTTCCATCGAGCGTAATGTGTTAGCGTATTTCACCTCAACGGAGTACTCAATGACGGGTCTTAAAACGAAATTGTGCCAAGGTCCTTCTGGTGAACGCCGCAAGAAGAGTCTTGACAGCGTTAATAGGGAAGTCCTCCTTTGCGCACCAGTCAGTAATTATGCGCAGCGCTGATTTCATTACAATAGTGACAGTTGCGTCGAACGTTACTGTAATAATAATTGCAAGGCCATTCGCATAGCGGAATTGTCGATAATTAAGCTCACATAGCTCTTTCAAAAGGTCGTGTACTCCTAGAGACCAGAGCAGCGGAGACAGTATACCAACTTGTGGGCACCCCTTAGCGGCCCTAATGAACGCAGGGGTACCACTCAGGAAGATGGAGGATTTAATTTCTTACTTTTTTATCATACGTCCACCCACTTTTCAGTATAAGAATAAAGACCTCTCCGTGTGAGAGCTCTAGCTCTGGATCCATACCTAGTGTTGTCGAAAGCAAATTCTATTACAAGAAAAACACAAAGTTATTTCTGTATCGTGAAAGGAACCCACGCTCTTAAGTCAAAAAGAGGTAAGACTGATTAGTCTGCATGATTTTTTAGGTAGCTTTAGAGGCCTATGCCTTGTTTGAGGATAAATACCACGACTACTTTTCTTCGTAAGGGCAGAATGTAGCCACAATTATAGCTGACTCTAAACCAATGTACCAATAAACCAAGGACGGCCTTAAAGAGGCTTTAAGAGGTTGTTGTTGTAAAGAATGACGTCGGATAAGCCATGCGGCTCAACGGAGATCCTTCGTCACCGGCCGCATGGTGGGCTAAGTCTGATCATAGTGTTGACCAGTAACTAGTAATTCAGTGTTTCATTTGGGTTTCAGCATAAGTACCATCCTGCTTTCTGAAAGTCCTACCCCATTTTAGGCGTCCTTGACTAGCACCCTTTTAAGGCAAGCTGCCTCTGGCAAATATATTATGCTTGGACAGCGCCTCATCCAGGATTCGCGTTTGGAACGTCTTATTTCATTATTATATTATATTAGTGCAAGACAGTGTTTATCTCAATTATGGGGGCGTTTAGCTCTATTAAGTAGCCGTCGGACTTGCGAACGCGTTTTAGACAGCCGTTCGCTGCACCAGTGCAACTTACGTACCGCTCTGATTGAGACTGAAACGGTGCTGTCATGGTAGGAGGAGATGAGCAAATCATTTAGCTCGTTGGCCCCCTTTTTCGTATTCAGTAATAGAGTTAAATATGGTGAGCAGCATAAAAGCGTCTAAAGGTATTCAAGTTTGCTTTCCTAGGATAGCGGTACGGGATAAGATCTCAGAACGCTCCGAAAACGAAGTTTAATTTGAGACTTGCCAGTACCTTATGAACAGGGAGAGGACCCTGCTTGCCACCTATTTTCTGTCTGCAGTAATAAAAGTATGTTTGCACCCTCTTATAAAAATATCAACATTTTTACCGATTAGACAGTTTAGGGGGATTTCTACTGTGATGGCTTGATTTTCTGGCATTTGGCGTCATTTTATTTGGGACATAACGTACAGAAAGAAATTCGTTTTTGGTAAAATAAACCAAACATTACGGCACTGTAGACAGCTTAATTTGGATCCTCCAAAAAATGCGGCTCTATGGTGTGCATAGTTTGAGCCCTCCAGTGATCTAAAATCAAAAAAAGTTTCAGAATTTTAAGGTAGAAGCTTGTGGTTATCGTTCTGACCAGATTAAAGTCGAAATTTTAAAAGCTGTAGAAATGGCGTGAAATTCAATATGGATTTTCAAATTTTCCATGTTTTTTCGTCTTTAAGGCGATGTAACTTTGCCCTTAATATCGCCAAAAAACTGAATGCGAACTGGACGCGAACAACATGCACATTAGCTCGAAAAACATGGTTTCGAGAAAATTTTCTTTAAAGTTTTAAAAGTGCCGTCAGGAAATTTCGTGCAACTCATTTTTTAGAGCAGCTGTGATAAAAAGGTTTATTTTAGAGCATAATAAATAAAAGGGTCTATTTGATTGGCTTCAGAATATCGAAAAATGCAAAAAAAATAGATATTTTGAAGGCAACACAGAAAATATCCTTGACTGGTGCTCACTCTCATTGTGTAGTAGGCGTTCGTGTCTCAACCAATGATGAATTCTCGGTTCATCTGTCAACAGTAGCTGATGAGATCTTGCATTTCATTAAGAGGAGCGAATGGGATGTCGCCAGGAGAGTAGGCCGATGCCGGGGCAATTCCCTGCACAGAGATGTCAGACGGTATGGAGCAAAAGTCGCCGAGCCGTGATGTTGAAGTCGCCCAAAGTCGCCGCGCCATTATTTGAAATCGCCTAAAAATCGCCTTTTGATTTTATATTCATTAAAATTCTTGTTTTTACAACTTTAATGTAATATTAATCACAAAACAAATACAAGTAACACAAATTTAAAATGTTGGTAGAGGCGTCGTGAAAAACAAAAAAATACTCTTAATTATTTAGTAATGGAAGTGACTATTTGCACTTACGTGTACTTTTGTATTCGAAAAGTTCCGCTTTTATGTGCTACTATAGAAAATAATTCCCTGGCGGGAGGATAGTTAACGAAGTAACGAAAAGTCACGTAAGTACACATAAATACATGTAATTACAAACAGTCACAGTCTTAAATAATTCACCCAGTCGCTTCCAACTATTTATTACGCACATTTTAATCTTTTAGGAATTATTATTTATATAAAGGAAAAGGAAAATTATTACTTATTGAATCGTTCATGCCCCTTTTCAAAACATAACCAAGAACTGTCTTTGTGCAATTGGTGGGTTTAAAAATGAACATATTTCAGATATAAACACGACGGCATTGAGCGAAAAAATGCCATTGCGATAAGTATCAGTTTGGACTTCAGTAAAGAGTTATTCGCGCAAAACTAGAATTTGAGATGACTGGATAGCAAAAATGTTTCTACTATGACAGCAAACAGCCCAAAAGCGCCCAGCAAGAATTAAAGAATCGCCTAAAACTGCCCAGCAAGAATTAAAAAATCGCCTAAAAAGTGCCTAGTCGCAGAGAGCAAAATTTTCTCGCCCAACTGATGGCTCAAGTAGCCCAATCAGCGAGAAATCGCCCGAATTGGCAACTCTGTCCCTGCATAGCACCTACAATGGGGATCTCAGCCAGGATCGCCAAGAGTTGATGTTGATTTCTCAAACATGGCCTCGCAAAACCCAGGGCTCCTAAATTAGTGTAAGGATTAAGTGTTGTTTGGCAAAACTCATGCATACCGTGGCTGATGCTCCTTTAGCATGGTGCAGGTTTGCCTAGAGCAGCCGCATAGTGAGTGCTTACGGAACCTGCCGCCCTGACCGCCTAATAAGCCTCGTCTTGTCAGTCAGTAGGGTGCTGACGGAATCAATACTCGAGAACTCTTCCCAGATACCCGTGTTTGTCCATAATAGCTAAGCACTGATGCAGTGATGGCACCCTCGTCACCATATCTTGGTGAACAAGGGTTGGTATCCTGCCAGAATCTCCAGAAATGGGCCCAATGGCTCTATCCGGAGAAACACAAAGCTGTAGCCCACCGTCTACTGTACGGACTTTTGTGACTACTGGTCTGGCCACATTTTAATACCCATAGAGCTGCACCGGATTCTTTTTGATTTCGTTAGAATCCATGTGATTCCCATGAATAGTTGAAAAGGAAGAGTCACCAGCAGCAGAGCCCGTACGCACAAGAAGTCCTGATTGAAACTGTAGTGCCATAGGTATTCAGAGTCCGCATACTAAATACCAAACTCTCCCTATACCATGCATATTTTGGTGTAGGGTTTTTCACTTTGGATTACTGTATTTTATTTACTATAAATTGGATTTGGTTTCGTTTCTTTTATTTCTATGCCATGAGGTTATAGAAAAATGAGCAACCGAAATGCAAAAACTTAGTTTTTCCTTAGTAGATTATAGTTTCTCCTTAAATACTTCAATAATGAGAAAAAGGAAACTAGAAAGCCACAAAACTAACTAAACTAGTTATGTCATTATGGAAAAATAGTTTTTAAAAAAAAATTTGAATCGACTTCACAAAAAGCCCTAAAAAGCATTAAATAATTTTTCGAATAAAGCAATTTCAAATGTTCCAGAGGTAGTGCACTAACAAAAGCACCCAAATCCGGCAACATAATACGAAATAAGTCACGGTCACCCTTTAGTACCCTCACCTTAGAAAATTCCTAACATGACAATTAGGCGTCACTTTTCTCTACACAGGAAGAGACAATTATCGTGGTCAGAAAAGCATAGTTGTCACTCTAAGCAAAAAATTGTTATCATTTATCAATCAGGAAACGTATTCTGCACAACCGAATAAAAATCGGTCTATGCTGTTACGTTCGTAACAGATTTTGTTGTGCGTATGTTTGAGCTGAAAAGAAAAGAATTAAATAAGCGGAAGAAAACCAAAATTATTTGCACTTACCTGTCTTTTGTTCCGTCCTCCAAACGAATTTAAGGATGAAGCTGCAAGAAAATTTATTTTATTATTACAGAAAATAATCAAGGACCTTACCTGCTCACTGATGAAGCACGGAGTCAAGGAAGATCCGTTGAGAGTCTGGTGATACTGAAGATGCCCTCCCTTGAAGATGTCGATGACCCTGATGCGGTGTTTTAGATAAACCCCTATTCCCGATACTAAAGTTTCTTTCCCTCAATGTCCCAACGTCCCAGAAATCCTGAAAAGCAACTTACCTAAATTTCCTCCTCAATCTCAAAATATCCTACAAGACTTGTCCCGAAAAGCTGAGCTGAAAAAAAATCAGAAAAAGAAATAGAATCTTACAAATTGGATAAAATCTTGGTGCTGAAGCTGCAGTCGCTGTATGTACGGATATACATGTAACCTACCTTGAGTTGAAATCGCTGACCGATGAAGTAGATGATTTGAAGCCTGACCTAGTTGTGTTAACCACTTGAAGACTCGCGGATGGAGTTGCGGAGACGATAAGTTGCTGTAAGGATAGAATAGGTTAGACAAATTCAGTATAGTTTAGGTATATAATATTCGTTAGTCTGGTTTAGGCATTTTACTTACAAATTTAGGGAAAATAATGTAATGAATGTGGATAGGATAGGATAGGATTAGTTATTGGATACATATAGTTTTGAATTTTAGCTGGAATATAGATTAAGTTGAGCAAAACGCAATAATACTAGTTACATATAGCTTACATATGGTTTTGAATTTTAGCTAGAATATATATTAATTTGAGCAAAATACAATAATATTAGTAATTTAGTTAGGATATAAGTAGGATAAAGATAATGAATTTTTGAGATAGGAACAGTTAATTATTTGAAATATGAAAAGATATTTACTTTGTGAAGAAGATGTAAGCCCAATTTGTCTGCTCACGTTTCTGAGGAAATCTAAAAGAAAGGAAGAAAACCAAACATTTTTCGAACAAATATTTGCTGTCCGAGATATTTCAATAGCTTACTTTTTCGGAAATTCTGTCCTGTCGCGACGAAAACTAAAAATTACATCACACTTAACCTCACCACGAAATGATCACCAAATAACTTATGAAACTTTAATACCCGGAAGCAACGACCGATTTTCCTAGGCTGTCCGTAACCCAAAGCATAGGTTGGTTAACAATTTAGAGGCGAAATAATATTATTAATTGAATCAGAAACACGTGTACCTGAATGACAGATGGAAACTTTGGAGCGAAAATTTTTACCCTTACAAAGATCGAAGAATTTTCCTAACAACGCAGAAATGAATGTTAAATTCCGAAGATAAATTTAACATAGGAAAAAAGAATTTAATTTTAAAAATGTGAACCGATTCGCAAAATTATAAACCGATTCACGAGTCAAGTTGATGTTTTTGGGGAAAACGTCATAATAGGGGCAAATTATCTATTTAACCAACCCCTTTGGTAGGAGAAGCGAACAGTTTAGTGCGAATTTTTGAGAAGTTAATGTGAAAACAAAAAGTCAACCATAAAATATTTCTTGAGTGAAAACGTAAATAGTGGAGGAAACGTCCAAAGTCAACAAGAAAAGCAAATACGCAGATACCTGAAACGAAGGAGACACTAAGAAGATAACCAAGGAAGTGGATATCTACCTGTGGTAGGAGAGGATAAGGAGAAAGAGAAATTTTGAAAAGCTAAGTAACTTCTTTTTGTTTATTTATTTTTATTTTTTTATTTATTTGGTTTTCTTCCGCAATCACAAAGTTTGCGCAAATGCTAAGTGTTAATAAAAGAATTAATCTGACGAATGAAACGTAAAATTTCCGTGAGAAGTGAAAAGGGGCCAAAGTGTTCATAGTGTCTTAATAAATTTAATGGAGGAATAAATTTTCTTTAAATTTCATCAAATAAGCTGGTGTTTACAATTATTCCTGCGTTTGAGTCGGCAACATTGGAGTTCGTGGACTCTCATAACCACGTGGCGCCCACAGATATAGTGAACCCACCCCTTCTCCAACGAAGTTAGCTTAATTTATATGCTTCCAGGAAAGCATATAACAATGCCTTATGAAATTAGGAGCAGCCCATCCTCCAACTCTCACCATAAGCCACAATTTTTGTCAGAACACAAATAGATACTCTATGAGCCACAAATTACAAATTGTGTAAAGACCCCTTCGCACACCACCCAAATTGTAAATTTTTTCGTTGTATCAGTACGGCAACATATTTTATACATCAAAGAAAGAATCATCGAAATCGGTCCACGCGTTATGGAGTTAGACTACCCCTCCCCCTTATCCATCCCCCACCATAGGACCAAATTATTCTCGTATTAGCAATGGGGGATCACACTCTATACAACAGCAAAAGTACCATCCAAATCGATGCACGCGTTACAAAGTTAGATTCCACCACACCCCCATCCCCACCACCCACCACAACCCCACCAAAACATTTTTTGACATGATACCAATGGTGAACATACTCTACGCAACAAAAATAAAATCATCGAAATCCGTCAACCCGTTACGAAGTTATGCACGGTCGGACATAAAAAAAACACGTCGAACTTAGAACCTCTTTCTTTTTGGGAAGCCGGTTAAAAATGGCTGGTTATAACGCCACAAAAGATCTTTTATTTTATACCAGCATACCTTGAATATTTGTTAACCATGGTTTACACATTTTAGCTATATTTTAATATACACAGAAGTACCAGAAGAATTTTTTGTCTTTTCTTATTAGACTGTACTCTAGCAAGCTAAAAGGTCAAATTGTTAGTGATTTAGGTGTTGATTTGGCATTTGTATCACCGTAATAAGATTTAAATTACCATAGGAACCATGTGGTAATAATGTGTGTGGTAATAAACAGATGCGTTTTGTGGTCTGGTTGTGTGAAAAGAGGTTTCAAAGTATCTCATTAAGAGTAATTTGCATTGTTTAGTACAATTACAGAATAATTAATATATTATAATGATGGAAATCTTCCTAACCGTATTCCTAGCCTAAGGCAAAACTCTATCCAAGTGCATTGAATCATTGAATTGTTTTCGCATGAAACGCTCTTTACAACGTAATGTGCAATGGTAATTATGGTTAATCCTTTTTGGGAACTATGATACAATTAAATATAAGAGTTTTCAATCTTACTTTCAGCAAGGAAAGGAATGAGGAAGGGTCTGCTTCAAGCATGAAAAGAACCATTATTCTCCGACGAAACTTATAAGTGTTTTCAACAAAAATTATTATCAATAAGTATTTCTATATTTGAAGTATGCCCGCATAGTAGCCGAAATGCTCAAGACACTTAATCAGTTTTTACCTTAGAAAGCATTAGGCGGGCGCAATATCCATTAGATTAGCTTTTCACAGTGAATGCAAAAGCAATTGAAATCTGTGACAGGTGAATTCAGTGAAATATACGGAAACTCACTGTGTTTGCCCCCCCCCCCCCCCCCCCCCCCACTCTGCTCAGTTTTCCTGCACGTAAATGCACTTTATGCGATGATGGCAAATGTATGCCACGAAAAAGTACTAGTCCAATTTCGTTTCCAGCTTTGATACTGAGTAAAAGCGTTTTCAACGTTGAGTATCTGAAGAGCTCTGACGAAGTACGTTAAGTGCTCACGTCGAAAACGTGCAAGCTGTCTAATCTATGGCGTCCCGAATCAATGAGTTTTAGATGCGAAAAGAAAACACTGTTTCTCCCTTAAACGTGAGGGTGAGCGGGGGTGTTTTCCAAAAAATTGGAAGACTGCAAACAGCTCTTTTCTTGACTTTTGTTTTGAAGTGAAGTTCGTTAAACAGTTTAAGGATATTTGTCCACCCTGTGTTTCTACCGCCTGTCACGTTCTTTAAATTTTGTCGAAATTGAGATTTTAAAGAATTTTATACAGAACTGACGAAAAATCTCGTTTTTAAAGGAACTTAGAATAACAAACAGAAGAAGGAAGTTATAAAGGAAAAATCTTTATTCAAGTCTTTACGAGGAGAAGTAAGGGAAAGAAGACTACCATACAATGTAAGCAGCTCGCAATGTTCTCATAGATTTCATTTTTATTCTTATTTCTGGACCCGTTGAACCTATACACAATCCCTCCGAGACCTTGTATTGAAATTGTTTTTGAGTATCATAAAGCAAGCTTCTTAATAAATTGACTGCCGACGATACTCCTGAACATTTTTCACTATATACTTCAGTACTGAAGTAAACAAAGAGCTTCTTGGGAAAATGATGAATTCCATGGAGATTATGCGTGAAAATGTTTTCCGAAGGGAAATTATGTATTATGTTTTGGTAATAGCATTATTTTTTCGCGAACCTCTTGGTATACAAGTGATGGATGGACCAAATTTCACAAAATTGTATAGTCCTAACGATGGTATTGTTTAATTTCTTAAAAGAATTTCAAAGATCAAACCTCATTTTAAATTCATTCAGTATTGTTACGTAAATATTAATTTAATTTTTCGGCTTCTTTAAAATTTATCTTTAATGGCGTAAGTGTAAGCGCATCATCAGTATGTTAATAAATGGTTGAAAAAATAAAAACATGTCATTCATATAGATTTTTTTTATAAATTACGACAAATTGCTGTTTTGAGCATACAAAGTAGAATATAATCTTTTGAGGAATTTCGAACAGTCAGATATTACTCTTCAATTTACGATAACCTCTTGTTACCACGAAGCAGTTGAACTTTAATTGTCGCCAGGAAAATTTGAATTTGCGTAAACACCTACCTCTGCAATATATGGACCCATTTGGATGGATCTTTTTATTAAATGGTTTTATTTAGCTTCAACTGCAACTTATGTTTCACCCACTTCTACTTATTGTATCGATTTGAAATTTTGCAGACATGTTCAACACCATTCATTCATAACCTATTCCTTCTATGTATTACTGTCAATCTTTGAAAAGAATGTTCTAGTCTCTCTAAAAACTCCTGGTAAAAGGTCCGTGATACGTCGCTTCAATAACTTCCTATTGAAACAGTGCCCTTATGAGGTAACCTAATATATCGGGTCACAAACATTCTTTTTCATCTTAAATTGTTTGCAATAGGCCTAAAAGTATGCGTACAAAATTTAAAGCTGATCCGATGAATAGAACAGAAGATATGCACTGTCAAACTTCCTGCCGACTTATCGCATTGTACGGTAAAGTTGACAGATTAAATGCGTCAGCGAACAGCTGAGCATTGGTGGTGTAAGCAAACCAAACTTGCTATAGTAAAGAATAGGAAAAGGTTAGGAAATTTAAGGTTGGAATTTACTTTACGCGAACCTATGTTCTGAACATTGTGGTTGCGATAAAAAATTTCTCATTTACAATCTTTAGTGTTTATTAAAGAGAAGACTCGCTCTTGTGTTCGTTTTGCTGAAGTATTGAGGTTAGAACGCGTCAATGAAATCAGCATTTCTCTTTAGTTTTGGTTATAGCAGTGTTCAGTTTTATATGTGTTCGAGAATTGGTTAATTGATGGACAAAAATTAATGAAATAATTACGATACGCTTGGTGGTAAAATGGCCGAACTGTCATGTTTTCCAAGTTTGTATCTAGAGTAGGCTGTGAATTTGTTTTTCTCGCGACCACGTTTTCGCAACTGGTGGGCAGGATTACCCCTTAACTACTTTACCCATTGGCTCGAATTAAACTGCTAATAAAAAAGAACAATTAAGCGCAAAACATTAACATTTCCACAATTTTATAAAAATGTATAAAAAATTAAAATAAGTTCAAATTTTGATTTCAGAGTACTGAGTAGAGCTCAATATCGTCCACCGTAAAGTGGGGTCCCGGCCGCAACGCCATATTTGTGACGTTAGTGGGTGGAGCCAATAAATATTTAATGTAAAATTGTTTTTTTTGTAAAATATAATGCAGTAAAATTGCAATAACAAATTAGATTAATCGCACTTTTCATTACGCTGCAAAAACGCCCAAAGAAGGTTGGGACCTCAAACCCCCTATATTATAGAACCGCTACCTATAATCCTGATCTATCCGAAAGGGTCAAGAAGAGAGAAAGAATATTCAAATTTTGTTAAGCCTGGAAAAACAATAAATAACCGTTTTACATAGTTAAAAGATCAAATACCTAAAGAATTATGATCGGAGTAAATATACAACTTTGCTTGCAAAAGTAATGACAAGGGGACATGTTCCTCGATCTACATAGGAACAACAGGACAATCTTGAAAAATAGAATATTGAATTACCGACCTGACTTAAGGGTTAATATAACCTTGTGTTCACTAAATTTCACGTGGTTTTCTGAGACGTACCACGAACGATAGGAAAGAGATAAAATTATGAGGTTTTGTGCATATGTAAGTACAAGTCTTTAACTACCAAAAAGCGTACGCAAGGAAAAAAAGAAATCTCGGATCGTCGACATGGGCATACCGCTACAGGTCACAATTTTTAATCTGGAACAAAAAACCAAAAGTTCATTAAAATATGGTCCAAAATCTAGTGAACGTCGTGAGATTTTTTCGGAAAATTAATTAAAAAAATGGTGTTAATTTGAATTGTTTATTGAAGTATAACTTGTTCTGAATGAGTTCCAATGTCACCCCACAAAGACCCCACGCATTCAGTACTAACGCCACTCTAGCAGATTAAACATTATTTAATCTGCAGAGCGGGCTGTCTAAACACATGCGACCAGTATGGCGTTCATGATGGAACCCTGAATGATGGGTATGTCAAAAAAATTTATGTTTGGTGGGGGTGGTCGCGGAGGGCGGGTGTGAAACCTAACTTTGTAACGCGTGGACCAATTTGAATGATTCTTTCTCAGTATAGAGTATGATGCCCCATTGCTAGCAATGAAGAAAATTTGGTACTAGGGTGTGGTAAAGAGGGGAAGGGTAGTCTTACTCCGTAAAGCGTGGAGCGATTCGGATGATTCTTTTTTTTTGTTGGGTAGAGTATTTTCCCCGATTGGTAGCATGTCAAAAATATGTTGGGCGGTGAGGGTGAAACCTAACTTCACAGTGCATAAGCCGATTTAGATTATTCTTTTCTTGTATATTGTACCATCCCCAATTGCTAATAATGAAAAAAATTTGGTCACAGGGTAGGGTGGAGAGGCAGAGTGGGGTGAATAGTATTGCAACGCGTCGACCGTGGACCGATTTGGATAATTCTTCTTCTATTGGATAAAATATGATCCTTGGTTGATACTACGAGAAAACAAATGTTGCTGGAGTGGAGGTGGGAGAAGGGGGGTGGAACCTAACTTTGTAACACGTGGATTGATTTGCACGGTTCTTTTGCAGTTGTATAGAGTGTGATCCCCCATTGCTAATAGGAGAATAATTTGGTCCTATGGTGGGGGTGGGGGAGGGGTAGTAACTTCTTAACGCGGGTCCGATTTCGATGATTCCTTTTATGTTCGGTAGAGTATGTTCCTTGATTGATACCATGAGAAAAAAGTTTAGTGGAATGGGGGTGAGGTAGGGGGTTAAAACTAACTTTTAACGCGTGGACCGATTTGGATGGTTCTTTCTTCGTTGTATAGAGAAGGAGACACTAAAAAGTGAAAAATAAAATAGTTTTTAAAAAAAAAAGTTGAACCGACTTCACAAAAAGCGCTTAAAAGCATAAAATAATTTTTAATTTTATATCTATTACGACATTTTGAAGTCGGTGCAAATTAAACAAATAAAACAACTACAGTACCCCAATTGAAAATAATACCTAATACTACCTGAACGTTTCAGTTTACGGGGGATCATTTTAAATGACGATTAAATACTTTTGTTGTAGTTGTTTGGTTTGTTTGATTTGCACCGACTTCAAAATGTCGTAATAGATATAAAATTAAAAATTATTTTATGCTTTTTAGCGCTTTTTGTGAAGTCGGTTCAACTTTTTTTTTAAAAACTATTTTATTCTAGATTCTAGTTAGAATTTATTCAAATGACTTTATCAATAGAAATGTATAATTTTGATAGAAAATTCATTACTTAAAATTTGTCCTATAAAATGGCGACGACAGTAAAATTGTAAATTTCTACGAACTCAACCCAAATTTCTCCAGAATTTTTCTTCTCGTTTTCGTCCTTCTCTTTCGCACTCACCTCAATTCTGGCAACGCCATTGAATTTTTCGCGAGAAATCACCTTAATTTTCTGTGACGGTCAAAACCAGAGTTGCCAATTCGGGCGATTTCTCGCCGATTGGCCTACTTGAGCCATCAGTTGGGCGACAACATTTTTCTCTCTGCGACTAGGCACTTTGTGGGCGATTTTTAATTCTTGCTGAGCGCTTTTGGGCTATTTGCTGTCACAGTAGAACAATTTTTGCTATCGAAACATCTCAAATTTTAGTTTTGCGCGAATAACTCTTAACTGAACTCCGAACAAGTCCAAACTGATATTTATCGCAACGGCATTTTTTCGCTCAAGCTCAAAGTATGCTCAATGCCGTCGTGTTTATATCTGAAATATGTTCATTTTTAACCGACTTCCCAAATACAAAGAGGTTCTAAGTTCGACGCGTATTTTTATTTATTTTTTATTTTTTTTTATGTCTGACCGGGCATAACTTCGTAACGCGTCGACCGATTTTGATGAGTCTTTTTTTGTTGGGTAGAGTATGTTCACCGATTGGTACCATGTCAAAAAAATTTTTGATAGGGTGGGGGTGGGGGGTGGGGGGTGAAACCTTACTTTGTAACGCGTGGTCCGATTTGGATGGTTCTTTGTTGGTTGTACAGAGTATGATCCGCCATTGCTAATAGGAGAAAAAAAAATTTGGCCTAGGGTGGGGGGAGGGGGAGGGGTAGTCTAACTTTGTAACGCGTAGACCGATTTGGATAATTCTTTTTCTGTTGGGTAGAGTACGTTCCGTGGTTGATACCAGGTGAAAAAATTTTTGGGTGGATGGGGGTGGGGGTGGAAACTAACTTTGTAACGCGTGGTCCGATTTCGATGGTTCTTTTTCTGTTGTGTAGAGTATGATCCCCCATTGCTAATATGAGAATAATTTGTTCATAGTGTGAAAGGTGTGGGTGGGGCGGAGGGGTAGTCTAACTTCGTAACGCGTGGACCGATTTGGATAATTCTTTTTCTATTGGGTAGAATATGATCCTTGGTTGATACTACAAGAAAACAAATGTTGCTGGGGTGGGGGTGGGAGAAGAGGGGTGGAACCTAACTTTGTAACGCGTTTGGATGGTTCTTTCTTCGTTGTATAGAGTAGAAGACACTAAAAAGTGAAAAATAAAATAGTTTTTTAAAAAAAAGTTGAACCGAGTTCACAAAAAGCGCTAAAAAGCATAAAATAATTTTTAATTTTATATCTATTACGACATTTTGAAGTCGGTGCAAATTAAACAAATAAAACAACTACATAACCAAAATTGAAATTAATACATAATACTACCTGAACGTTTCAGCTCACGGGATCATAAGAAAGGACAATTAAATATTTTTGTTGTAGTTGTTTGGTTTGTTTGATTTGCACCGACTTCAAAATGTCGTAATAGATATAAAATTAAAAATTATTTTATGCTTTTTAGCGCTTTTTGTGAAGTCGGTTCAACTTTTTTTTTAAAAACTATTTTATTAAACCCACCAATTGCACAAAGACAGTTCTTGGTTATGTTTTGAAAGGGGCCATGCACGATTCAATAAATAATAATTTTCGTTTTCCTTTATATAAATAATAATTCGTGAATTATTTAAGACTGTGACTATTAGTAATTACATGTATTTACGTGTACTTACGTGTATTAGCGGCAACACTTTATTAGACTTTCTGGAAGGAAGAGGTGTGACTTTTAGTTACTTCATTAACTGTCCTCCCGCCAGGGAATATATTTGTATAGTAGTACATAAAAGCGGAACTACCTTGAATACAAAAGTACACGTAAGTACACGTTAGTGCAAATAGTCACTTCCATTACTAAATAATTAAGAGTATTTTTTTGTTTTTCACGACGCCTCTGCCAAAATTTTAAATTTGTGTTACTTGTATCTGCTGTTGTCATTTTGTAATTAATAATACATTAAAGTTGTAAAAGCAACAATTTGAATGAATATAAAATCAAAAGGCGATTTTTGGGCGACTTCAGCATCACGGCTCGACGACTTTTGCTCCATACCGTCTGGCATATCTCTGGTCAAAACATGAAGTTATGACAGTACCGTCATAAGTTGAATGAGTGTTATTCCTGGGGAAAGTGTGCTAAATTTGCCGTAAAATTCCCATGTTTTTCCCGTGTATTAAAATTGTTGTGTGAAGTTCCAGGAATTTTTGTTTAAATTTTATTACTTGCAAATTTCCTTTAACTTCTTTCTGTTTTATTTGTTTTCTGTAATTGCTTTCTTTAATTATTTCCCTTTTTCCTTTAGGATATGCGGGATGACAAGGAAAAGGACTGGGGGTACCTGGAGACTTTCTAGGTAACTAGGTAAGTTTAATTGAGAACAATTTACATATAATAATTTTTTATTTTTTAGGTGTCATCGAACACCGGCTAAAATTACAAAAATATCGTCACAGCCTGTTTTTAAACATTAGATAGATGACTTGATGGTTTTCTAGCGTTACTTAGTGTAGCTTTTGATAAATTCATAGTTTTTTTAATGTGTTAATAGTTTTAACGTCTTTTCAGCTTTTATTTAATTATATTGTGGATTTTTAATGTGATTTGATAGCAGAATAATTATGTCATCCTGTGAAAAGTGATAATTGCCTAATAGTAAGTAAGCTCAAGCTTTGTAGTGGTAAATTCTATTATCGACGCTGAAAAGCAATCTTGTCGTATCTCAAAAATTCCAACTCATGCTGAGGATAACTTCATCTTTTTTGTCTAATGACCATTATTTCAGAACTTTTACTCCAAGAATTAACTTGCTATCTTCTCTGGTACTCTACTTCTCTGAGCTCTACTGTAAACCACCTTTTCAAGATACGACAAGATTTCTTTTCAGCGTCGATATACATAATGTATTAGTGCTCCAGATGACGAATGCAGAAACAATCGAAACGTAGAGATGTTTGCATTAAAATTTTAAAACACAATTGACCATATTATCTACGACCGACAGTCCGAGGCATTTCAATGAATTATTAAATTTCAACGTTCGAGAATATCAAAGTATTTCAATATTACATCGTGTGGTAAAGTGAATTGTTGAACCAAGCAGCAGGTGTTTTCGGTGATCAACACCATCACAGGCGGAAGATAATAAAATAAAGTTCGAAATAAACAGGAATTTTGTTAAATTTGTAGATAAAATTGACTGTTCCCATATCAGAATAAATAATAAAAATATTACAGTGCTTTACTACAAGGAGTTGTCGACCCCCCAGAGCCATGGGCGAAGCCCGTCTTTTCGGAAAACCAACTATTTATGCGAAATTGCAAGCAGACCAGCAATCCATCATATATTTTGCGTACCTTTTGGGGGACTCTGCATACGCAACTAATTATTTAATACCACCAAACAAAGATTTCTGAAACTTAACATCAAAGAAAAGGAAATTTAATTGTTTGCATTCTGCAACTCGCATTGTTGTGGAGGACGCATTCGATCTGCTCAGGAGTCGTTTTCGCAGACTTAAGTTCTTTGTAAGCCCAGATTTGGGGCTCATTGCGAATTGTCTTGTGACGGATTTTGTCCTCCACAAAATCTTTGTCTTCGAAAAAGATCTTGAGAAATGACTAAAAACAAATAGCAGTACCTACAAAGATTATGCTGATGATATTCTTGCCTCCGATAGACGAAGCAACAGCGGAAGATGGGAAGAGCTCTTCAATTTTCTAGATATGAGATATTTATCAAATTAAATCACTTTAATTTTTAAGAAAAAATTGTATATTTAAATAACACAGAACACGTATTGCTTTTAAAACTAATCTAAAATAAATATACTTGATGTGATAGTCTTGTTTTTTTTAAGTAGTGCCATTAGTTCCCGATGGCTATTTTCCTTCGCCACCTCTCCAACTCCAACAAGTGCCTAGTTTTCCGCTTGTCCTCTAATTTCTCAGTATAGTATTGGTTTTTATGTCCAACTGTGTTGTTGTCTTTATTTTTATCGGCTTGGGCGGAGGATCCACTATGTTGTCGGTAGTCATCATAGGTGCAGGTTTAGGGTTTCTTTCCACACTAACAGATTCCGTGTGTGCTGATTCGCATTTAAATTGGAAAAGCAAGATTGATTATCACTTGATCCCCCGGTTTTATTAAAGGCTGATCAAACCCCATGATTACTTAGTTTTTTCGCTGACGCATCGGGGCAAAGTGAATCTTGGCCTCCGACACTAGAGGACGCCACTACTCTTGGTCCTACCCAATTTCTTACCTGTAGACAGTACCTGTATTTCGATAAACCCCACATCTGCGACCCATAATTATTTTCTAGTACACGATAACTGCAAATAGTCACTTCAATATTCATATTACTGGTAATAGTTACAAACCTGTTCTAGATAAAAACCTGGCGGGGGGAAATTAATAAAGCAACTTAAAGTCTGATTAATACACCTCTTCCTCCCAGAAAGTCGAATTTAAATTTTACGTACTTTCCGTGTATTTACGTGTACTTCCGTGTACACGGCAATTTGAGGATGGTAAATAGACACTTCCTTTATTAACTATGCTTCAGAGTATCTGGTTCCATTTATATCAAGAAGGAAGTTGTGGTGTTATAGTGGTGTTGCGACGAAGGGTGCCACCTGGCCTTGTAACGCGTGAAAGAATGTTGATGAGCTTGAATTTGTTTAAGAGACTGGATTATTCGTTCTTGCTGTATGGAGTACTTTGGCGGACTAGCACAATGGTAAACATTTTTGTATCTATGGTAACAGTGCCGGTTTTAGCACTACCAGCGCCCTGGGCGAGATTTCTACGGCGCCCCCATCTGCCATTGGAACCCATACGAAAAAAAGGCAAGGGATATAATGAAATAACCATTTATTAAAAAACCTAATAAAATTTTTTCTTTTCTAGCCTTTCTATCGGCAAACTCTTTTATTAATACATCAAAGCCTATGTTTTCCGCGATTTAATTTTCGATTGACAAAGTTGCTAAGTTTGTCAATCTAGATTGAGATATTGTCGATTGCAGATAGGTTTTTATCAGCTTAAGCTACGAAAAACTCCTTTCCCCACTAGCCACAGTTACAGGTATAGTAGTGATCAATATTCGCAATGCTATCCATACATTTGGATACAAATCTTGTAAGTTGCGATCTTTGATAAAATTTAAAATTAAGAAAACCACATTCTGCTCAGGCGAAAAAGATTTTAGACTTATGAGTTCATCGCACAACATCCAATCATCTATATCTGATTTAGAGTCTACAGTTAATTTCAATTGGAGATCACTACAGAGTTTGAAAAGGTCTGGTTTTTCCGGAATCTTTTTTATATTGTACAAAAAAGACCAAGATACCAAATATTCATTTAACTGTTAAAATCTTTCATTAAGTGAATTTATGGTAGTGTCCAAAAGACAGTTGAAAAATTCAACTTCAACTTTCTGGAGAAGTTATAGACTCATCGCGAACAGTTTCACCAGCTTCCACGCTCTAAACACAGGTTCAATTTCTAGTTCTTCAGCCAACCCCTTCGCAGTTAAAATGGCACTTTTTAAGCCTGTATTTCTATATTCACCCCATCAGCTGTTTTGAAGCTGATAATTATAGCGAGCAAAACGTACACAATTATTAAGCAACTAGTCTAGCAATCATAGCTAGTTGTCTCACCTTATTTCGGTGGATTTTTGAAACCGAAAACTTCGTCTTTACGACAAATACTCCAATCGGTACGTATAAATAAACGTATAGGAGCCCACCTTTAGCATTGCGTTCTGAGCGATCAAACCGAACATATCGGTACGAAACTTGCTGCATTGAAGCAAGACATTACTAACCACAAATCTGAATACACAATATAATTCTCTTACAGCTTACAGTTGAGGAGTCTTGAACCTTTAGGTTATTTGCACCAGCGAAGTGAGCTGGAACTATAAATATTTCTTTTTATTTTTACTAGAAAACTAATTCGACAGTGGTACACTCTGCAAAAGGCTGTCGCAAAGCCTGCACTCCAACTGATGGACTTGGTGGGAAAAGTAGCAGAAAGCACTGAAGGAGGAGAGCAGGAAGGCTTTCAACCGAACCAGAAGGAATCAGGATCTGAAAGCCTGGGTCAGATACAAAGAAAGGGATGAAAAAAAACCACTTAGAAGAAAGAGAGAGTCGTGAAGGTACATATATCTTCCCGGTCTTCCGACTCGAAGTAGGTAGGAGATGTCGGACACCTGGGATGGAACAAATGAGAACCTACTGTAAACTTACTTTCTGAGAAGTTATAGATCGGGCATGCTGTGGACTCTGTGGAAACAGCGGCCTAATGCCATGGATCTATCTGAGCTGGAAAGAATTCTGTCTTTCAGGCAATTTATTAAGTCGTTTGAACCGTTCAAGGTAGCAGGATCAGATGGTATATTCTCACATAGCAACTGTTGAAATCATATCTTGAACCAAGGACCTTGCGCATAATATCCAATCACCCTTACCACTGAGTTACCAGCGCTGTTGTTGCTGGAGAAGTCTCGATCCCACAAACATCACATGCTTAGGAATTGGGTACGTCCCTGTTTCGTGAAAAGAGGCTAAAGTCATATATCTACCAAAACCGAGAGGAAAAGACTACTGAGCTGAAGTCCTTCAGACTTGTGAACCTGACGTACTTTTACCTTAAAAAAATCGAGAGATACTCATTAAGTGGGAACCAGCACGCTTATGGTCCTGGTTGATCTACAGAAACGGTACGGAGCAGCAAATATCCAGATAGTATAGTCAAGATTGCTCGAGCTGATATGGGTTAATGCAATTAAGACAGTAAAACACTTGAATCGCCGGAGGAAATTGATACAGCGATCGCTTGACGAGAGATTGATTTTGTGTAAGAAATCGTAGAAGCTGAATTCGAAGTTTATGTGAAAAGGTTGAATTAGTTGGCTATCAAAATAATACATAATAAAGACGCGGGAAATGAAGGATTTTTTGGTCAAAATTAAGTCAAAAGAAAATTATTTGTGTAACAAATATAAATCGATATTACATTTGGCACTTGGTGGAATTTTTTACTTTTCGGGTGCATTTTATATAAATATAAACAACACTTGCTTAATTTCACAGTTTATTAAATTTACACTACGCGTTTCGTCCTACTTAGACATTATCAAGTGAGTGGCTAAACCGGCAACTAAATCTTTGTTTTAGTGGTAGATTCTATTAGCTATTTTTTGTTTAATAACATCACCTATGTATTTTCACATTCAGAAGTTTAGGATCACGTAAACGGCTATTATCAATGAAATTTAATTAATTGTTTACCAGGAATGAACCTTTATCTTTTGCTGTTTTTATTTCAACGATCTCATATCTGTCCAGTATTCTTCCGCCGCTAAAGACATGTATAAGTTTAACGTTATTTATTGACCTTGTATGGTCTGCGTCAATAAGATGATTGGACAAACCAGAAGTGGAATGATTATATTTGGCAGCCGAAACATGCTCCGAGTATCAATTCATGATTGAACGTTTTGTTTTTTGCATATATATTCTTTCACAATCCCAACAACTAATGCTGTAAACACCACTTTTTTCAATTTTATCGGATTTAGGGGTTAATTTAAAAATAAATGTATTCCACAACTTTTTGCTCAATTTATTAAATTAAATTCAACTTTATAAATTCAGTTCACGTATTAATTTTACTACTAAAATTCACTATGATAATTCTATATTTCAAGTGTTAAATTACTTAAAATATTTCACGTATTACTAAGAAATTACTATTATTGATCACGAATTTATTGCTAATTTTACTATATTTGCTCAAATTTAAATTGAAACAATTTCTTGGCGGACTTCTATATGAACCAAATAGAACACCAAATATTTAATAACTACTGTGATATAGGCAATAAGATGCTGTGTTGGTTTAGATATGTTGATGATGTGTTTTGCATTTGGACAGGCTATGAGCGACAACTTAATCATTTTTTAGTAAGGTTTTAAAAAAAATTGACGACTCTATCAAGTTTACTGTGGAATTTGGTGGACGCATAATTAACTTTTTAGATATTACTATTAGTGTTATAGTAAATAGCTTAGACTTCAGTATATAAGGCTTCTAATTAGCCTTGTTCTCTCTTTTTGATTTAATTGTCCTTTGATATGATATTATTTCCGACGTTGGTGAGTTTTGTCTACTTATGTATTTGCAATTTAAAGCATTGTTTACAATTTGTTTTTATTATAAAATCGAATTTTAGGAATAAATAAATGAGACATTTCAAGCTGCTGACGATGACGAAAACCTTGCATACTGTATTGACATAGACTAATTGTTTCATTGCTTGGATCAAGAACGTCAACCAAAAGATTGGTGATTATTCCTCTATGGATCATGCAAAAGTAAGTATTCTATTATTTGTACTCCTGAAGCAGAAATGCGTTGATTTGCAGGGATATTTGTTTGACCACAAATTTGTAAAATCATGCGAGATGGAAATTTCACTGAGAAATTGATTCAAGTGGAAAAAGAGCATGGCTAAGTTTCTTTTCCCTATCAGGGTATGCCCTATGATGCTAAAGCACAGCCTTGGCAGGAAAGGAATTAAGGATGAGGGAAATGGGTTAGGAGGTGTCGCCCCGTTTGAAAGTTTCAGGCTCATAAGACGAGGGAAAAACAGAAGATGGTAAACTGTTCCACATTCGTGTTGTTCTGCTAAGAAAAGATTGCCGAGATTTGCCGGTACTTCCAAATTTGACCTGGGGAGTATAGAGGTGAGAGCGACTTGTAACTCTTGTATCACGCGTTGTCATGTGTCTATAAGGGATTAGGCTAGCAATTTCGTTAGAACAATGGCCATGGAAATAGCGATAGAAGAGTGAGAGACAACCGAAATTCCGTCGATGCTCCAGAGAGTCCAGTCAATCAAAGATTCAGAAATCGCCAATAAGTTTAATAGCCTTACGGTGGACTTTGTTTAACGCGGACAATGCGGTGTGTCCGGCCCCTGCCCAAATATGGGAGTTATATTCAAGTCTAGGCCTAATGTGGGACTTGTAGATCAGCGCTAAGTCAGGTGGGGTGAAATATTTCTTACATCTCTGTAGAAAACCGAAACATTTTATCGCACTGTTAGCGATTGTAAATATATGATCAGTCCAGCTGAGATTGCTGGATATCTCAATACCCAAGATGTTTATGGAGGGCGAATTGGGTATATTCACTCCGTCAACTGAAATTGGGTTGGCGGTGAACTGGGCTTTTTTTAAGGGACATTAAACGTAACACGATTTACTCTGCCCCAAGCGAGGACCATAGAAATGTCGTTGTTTAGTGATCTAAACATGCGTTCCCGATTGACTTCTGTAGCATTTCCACGTGAATTCATTACAGAATCAAATGAGTACGCGAAATCAAGGGTGCTGTCGTCAGCGAAACTGATTGAGAGTAAGGGATAAGAGATCATTAATAAAAAGAAGAAATAAGGTTAGTGAAAGAACTGAACCCTGAGGTACACCGGCATTTATTTCGTGAGAATCAGATGTAACTCCGTTAATTACAACACGGATTGAACGGCCTGACAAGAAACTCTATCCATTTAACGAGGGTAGGGTGCAGACCAAATGTTTGAAGTTTAGCTAAAAGCGCAGCATGCCAGTCCCTATCAAAACCTTTGAAATATCATGAGCGACGATTTCGGACTCACCAAAATTATTGAGACAAACCGGAAACACGGAAACGGTACTGGCAATTGTTTTGGGCGAAAACAAAAGCGACAACTACGTTGAAATCGTGAATGAATTTTTGCGAGCCCACGGAGATATGAAATGCAAAATGTCGATCAAAGTCCACGTTTCGCATTTACATTTGGACTTCTTTCCAGAGAACCTTGGTAAATTCAGTGATTAACAGGGAGAACGATTCCATCAACAGATGGTATCAATTGAAAGGCGCTTCGATGGAAAAAGAAAAACACAAATGTGATTACTGCTTGTCGCTCAAACGCGAAACTAGTTATTCTTCCCTAAAACGACAAAGATCCAGAAAACATTTTTGAAACTTGTGAAAATAAGACTTCAGATAATGAATAAACACATGAAAAATGTAACATGACTGTTATTTCCTTCAAATAGTAAATTTATCAAAAGATCTATTCATCTCCTTTCCAAAACATATTAAATTTCGAAAATCGGTCGAAAAATGGCCGAGTAATCAATAGATTCGTGTGTCAAGTCCAAACAAACAGTTCTTTTTTTAAATAAATAAAATTTTGAGGGTTCAAAAAATACAAAAAAATATTTCTTAGTTGTATTCGACCAGATTTTAAGCCTACACTATGTCGTTAGGCAGGTGTATTTGGTTATTTTCTCTCCCACATCGAAAAAATAATATTCGCAATGTAAGGTACACAACTCACATACAAATCATGCCTGCATCCACTTCGCCAGATTAACTGTGTCGTTATAATACTTTTCTTTCATACATATATGCATTTATTTCCTTAAACTTTACATTCCATTGGTTAATGTTTTCAAAAGAAAGCTCAAGATTACATCTATCAGCTTATTCAGGACACTCCTCGTACCAGTACACTTCTTTTAGAATAACTTCTTTCGCTGTGATATTTGTTAAACGCGTTCTTTCAGATCGCACTACCTTTACTATATACTTCGTGTGTAGCTTTAATGTAAAAAGATGCAGCTTATCAAACCCCGTTTCCAATTCAACCACCTAATTAGGAGTACTGAGAGGCAAGAATTAAGTTTCTTAAGAAAAAATCTTTGTAATTTTTCAACCTCTTCGTAATACTGGTATCCCCACTTGAGCACCGTAACACAGGATTGATCTAAATACTGCGCCGTATATCTTAATTTTTACAGAGTAAAGAGTTCCTCTTAGGGAGATGACTGTATTCCATACATTATTAACGCTTAGCTTTGCTATTCGCGGTCTTTCCCTTAAATGAGTCTGCATTGACAATTTTGAAGTAAGGATCACTTGTATTCCTTCACAACTTCAACTTCATCGTTACTATAAAACTACTTTTCCCTTTGTATTCTGCGGCCTCCCCTACGAAAAATAACAATCTTTGACTTCTCTAAATTAACTAATAGATTCCTTGTTAGAAATCTCAAAACCTCTACCAATGTTATCAGGAAGATCATTTATATAAAGGTAGAATAAATTGGGACTAAAATTACACCCTTGTTATACACCAGATTGTGTTTCGAATAAATCTGAAAGAGAACTGCGATTCTGAATCCCCCTACTTGTTTTGTCATAAAGTGCCTGCAAGATACTTGCACACTTTATTGAGAATACTAAACTATAAAGCTTTAGAAAAAGGGCTCCTTTGCCTACTTTGCCTTCTTAAAATCGATAAAGAAACAATTAAGCTTTTTCGTTTCTGCAAATTTAAGTTTACTAATATTCGTAAGAATAAATATTTGATCGATTGGATGATTTCCCTTTCTAAAGCCGGCCTGACACTCTGTTAATATATTATGTTCACAACATAACTTATAATCCTTTCATGTGCATAATTGTAAAGAGTTTTAAGAGCGCATCTTGAAAATTACTCTGCTCTAAAGTTGCGAACATCTTCCACTTCCCCTTTTTTAAACAATGGAAAGGAAATTTGACGCTGGAAAGAAGAGGGTACTTCACCTTTGTCAAAAAGAATGTTTAAAAATTCAATGAATTTACACAGAAATTTTTTGGAAATTCTATCAAAGCCGGGCACTTTATTTGTTTGTGCGACTTTAGGTGCATCTTTGAGCTCCAACATCCTGAAATCAAAATCCAAACTGGTATTCCCTATAAACGATTCAGCAAAGGAGTGTCCAAAATCCAACGAAGGGGGATTAAGAACAGACCTAAGGTATCCTTTACCTTTAATTCACTAACTTCCACTATTATTTAGTATCTTTTACACTAGCCACCAATTTTAAAGCACAGTCACTTACAAAATTGTCTTTTTTTATTTTTACAAATGGCGTCCGTCGAGATTATCAGCAGACTGTTGTATTACATGAAGAAGAGAGTTTGACATCTCCTCAATTGTTTTATGTGGTAAATCTACAGCCAAAGCCTTATTTTTCAAATCCTCTACAATATGACTTTTCAAGTGCTTCCTCCACTGTAACTTTGACAGTAGACGCATTTCTTTCTTTGTTATCTCTGCACTCGAAATACAATACCAAATGTAAAGGCATATGATCTGAAAATAATTCAGTAATAATTACAAAATCAATCATATGCGATACTATGAAAATATTGCAATGAAAGTTAAATCACCATTTGAATTACCTAATGTAGGGCCATTTAAAATAACAGCATCATAGTCCTCTAGCCCTTCGATAAGAAGTTTACCTTGGCTATCACTAAGACTATCCTTAGAATTTCTAACTTCCTTTACTTTCAAATTATTCAAATCTTCAAAATCTAATCTTTTCTTATGGGGAACAATGAAGCATGAAGTTTATTCAAGCCCAGTTAACAATAGGAAGGATTTAGTTGGCCGAATTGGGAATGCAGCGTCGCAAATACGGGAGAGGCTGGCTGCAATATGCCCTAGACAGGGACAGAAAGAGGTTGTTGAAATGCATCGAAAGTTGCGGTGGACATTTTTAACGGCTTTTGTTATTTATCAAGATTAATTGTAACTATTTTTAAATTCAATAAAAAGAATTTTTGAGTGAATATAAGTTAAATTTTTTTAATTTGTTGATTTTTATAATATTCTCCGAAAGGATTTCTACGTATAAATTGCTAAATACTTTCCCTACGTGCACATTTTGCACCTTTTTGGAAAGGTAATAAGAAGCAATCCAATAACAATAAAAAAGAGGTATACTAATTACATAAATTTCGGAGAAAATTTGATAAAATGCTAAAATTTTGACAATTTCAAAACATTTTGGCCGTGACTGTACTTGAAGTGTTAGTTGTGAGTGTTCAATTTCAAAGGATTTTTCAGGCGCAGAAATCAATAAAAATTATTTAAGTACTTTATTTAGAATTACTTCACCTGTAGCAACAAAAAAAGTGAAACAAAACTCAAATTTCACAACGCGCGGATTCGAACCCAAACCAATGTCTTGGCCACTAAAGAGATTAAAAGGCACTGTCTCCATATAATTCAGTTTTATTAACACCACTTTAAAATACTAATATTTTATTGAATTCAATTCTATCACTAAATTTTACCGAACTCTAAGAAGTTTAAGATTTAATTGTCACTCAACGTCGAAAATGATTTCACTTTTCTATGAATTCGAATTTCAAAGAATATGATTTCCAAGAATCTTGTTTAGATTTCAAAACGATTTTATACCACGGTTTGCAACTTTTCGCAACGCCGATTTCTGCTCGAGTGTGTTGAGATGTCGGAATGAGAATCCCCTTAGGTTCTCCAATTAAATAAAAATTACCATATTTGGTAATGTAAAAGGGAAAGTTACCCTATGTTCTAGAAACATTACCATTTATGGTAATGTTTCCTTTCACATTTCCCCAACTATACTTTCTTTTTATAGATGTTGTCCCTTTCCAATTTTGAATTCGCCCAAAGTAATCGACATATTTTGGCTTGCATTAATTTAAAACGTTGGTGTCAATGACTAATAACAAAGTCAAAACAATTGTCAAGTGGACGAGGTGATTGAATTGAAGGTAAGTTTGTAATTATTGATTAGATTAAATGTTTTGTGTTATTGGTGATATTGGATTTATGTATATTCGTTAATGTTTAGTTTTCAATATTTTAATATATGCTCGTGTATCGTGAAATCATCTTCGTCGTCGGTGAGGTTTGTCTAACATGTTTGTTTACATTTACTGATTGTGTTTACATACAAATGAAACCAAATTTAACTGATTATGTTTATGATATTTTTTTAGGCAAATAAATTATTTGGAATGGAATGGAAGCATAATTATATTACAATAAAATCTGTCAGATAAGTATTATAAATGATTTTTTATAATTATTGATACTTTGTGGTTTATTATTTACAGGTTATCTGATGACTTTCCAGTTTGCTGCAACAGTGAGATCAACACTGTTGACATTTTTGAAAAGGTAATTAGGATAGTTGTTTTTTAGCGTTTGTTTTATGTGGCTGTGTTGGGTAGATGAAGAGATATAAAATAAAAGAGTAATGTGCATACCATGAAAAACTGAAATTTATGAATCACCCTGTAACTCCCAAACGGTTGAGAGTAACTCCCCCCTGCCATACATTTTTTTGTTTGGCTTTCTATCACCCCACTCATTTTGGCACGTCAGATCTGAAACACCCTGTATAGTTCGTAGAAAAATTTCCCCTCTCAATCCATCAAATCCATTCACTTTTTTCAATGAAGTTGATCAATAATCACATGTCCGCATAAAAAGTAGCTTCATTTGATTATTATTAACAAGGCAGTGTTGTGATGTATTCGCTTGCATGTTACCTTTTATTTATTTCATTATATTTTTTATTGTCTTATTCGAATAAAAGATGACAGTAGGTAGTTCTTATACTCGAAGTGAACATTTTACTTTATTTTTGTAGAACCTGTGAAAATAATAAACGTATTTTGAATATACATAGTGTGAAGTTTATAATCCAACAAAAGAACGTGACAATATGCAAATATTATCAATATTTTATACATGGCTGTAAATTCATGCAAAGTTAACGATTCGGCTCAGAGATTTCGTAAGGTTCGTTTAGTTTAATACCATACCTTTCAGTCTTATACTATGCATTTTTTCTATAATACCGATTTTTTCTATATATACCGATTATTCCATCAGAGATTAAGCCTCACGGCCAGTATCTTTGCACCAAATTGCAATCATGTTCAACAATCATGTTTGTAATTTCGATTTCACTCGGCACATAAACTATATCGTATCTCGGAGTAATTCAGTTCTGGGTTTTGTTAAGCGGTGGTCAAGGGGGTTTTCTGATCGACAGACCCTAATTCACTTATTTTTTCTTTAGTTAGACCAATTCTCGAGTATGCATCTCAGATTTGGTCTCCCTGCTATGCTGTGAATTCTAGACGCATTGAATCGGTGCAGCGGAACTTTGTTAGGTTCGCACTAAGAGACCACTTAGGCTTCCTCCTTATGCGGATCGCCTCCAGTTACTTAATATGCACTCGTTGGAGGAACGACGTACAGTTGCTGACCTAGTCTTTATTCACCAGCTTTTGAACTTGAACATAGATTCTCGCACTCTCGTTAGGCCTGATTGTAGTTTTAGGGCGTGTTTTAGTTTTTTTTTGTTTACTAATATTTTTTTGCATGTTGGTGTGGGAGTCTCATTCACCTCAATATATGTCATATTCTGGTGAATAGTGAATATGTCATATTCTGGTGAATGATTCCAGGGTTCTGCCTGTGAAGTGCGATTTCTGAGTTAGAAGGGTTAATTCTATAATTATTCTAATTAATTAAGAGGTCGACAATACTATCCCTACCACCCTAAACATTACCCGTCAACAATAGGAGTGTAATTTAAAAAGTGAACAATAAAATTTTTAACAATGGCCTAGGGGTTGTTTGTGTCTGACCCATGAAAATTATTTTAGTTGTTTTATTAGCGTTTTTTTATAGTCATTTATCACATTTATATTTCGGGTTTGTAAAATTTCTTCATTGCAATATTTCTAGAATTTAAATATAATGAAAAATTACTGCTTGGAAAATGCCACAAAAGGAAAATATTAAAACGAAATTTGTTTCCCTCATTCTGAGAAAACTACACTATTATTACTAACTCCAAAACGTAGCTGCCCGGAAGAGTGCAGGAAAGTCGCCACCACAGCAGGGAAAAGAAACCTTTTTCTGGATTTTTGGAAGGAAAGAATCCGGTAAATAAACAAAATCTGAAAAGCAGTTCCATTTTATTTCAAACCACGGACTAAATCTGAACATGGAAATTAAATACGGACCAATTACATTCACATATCCTGGGGGCATGCTACAGCCATGAATATGCACTCTAAAGTGCTTTGGTTTTTCTCCCTTTGACTTCCGCTTTAATCCTAAAGTCCCATCCCTTGGCTATGATCCACAACTCCAGCATTCATATGAGGCTTTTATTGCTCATAAATGCAAATAGTGTGACAAAAAACATTTTTTCCTGTTTTTCCTTTTTGTCGGTGAAAGGTTAGACAGTTTCCGTTTGACTGTTCAACGGCAGTTTCACTTCCATCGTGATATTAAAATCACTGGCCTGGGAAATTCTTGGAAACGCTTACATTGTTGCAGACTTAAAAGCATAGGATGCTGAGGGAGACCACCACTATTTTCAACATAATTCAAAGCGGAATGGTTGAAGTGTCATATGCATAGATTATTAGGACAATTATGAGAATTTTCATATATTTTTCTCGTTTTTTTTTATAATTTATGGGAATTTTACGCAATCAGTCGACATTGAATAATTGAAAAATAAAAGACAATTTATGGCAGTAGTTTTTGAATTTGCATATATTGTGAGTTTCGCTATAGAATACAACTTTCATAGGAATTAAGTAGAGCGTGCGTATCTCTTAGAGTTGTACAAGGAAAATAAGGCCTTCTATGTTTGCGTTCGAGAGGTAGTCTTTTTAATATTTAATATTAGAATTTGAAATATTAAGGAAAGGAAGTTTTAATTTTCTATGAGCAAAATGTCAATTAGTAAGAAGTCTTAAATTCACCGTAATGCTCACCTTTCCATTGAGTTATCATCACAAAAGGAAAAAAACCCTGCAGGAAAAGTGAGAAGTTATTACATAGAGAAGTAACTAAAAACCATTACAGGATTTAAGGACTTGTCGGAACAAGCTCTTTTTTCTTAAACCGATTACCCAAAAACGAGAAATTGCAAAGTTGGACGCGTATTTAATTTTTATATTTTTCTTTTCCTGTTTTTCTTACGGCAAAGGCCGATTTGGACGATTTTGTTATTGTATATTGTTGATCCCCCATTGCCGCGATTTAGATAATTCTTTTTTTGATATATCTAGTATCCCCATTCCAAAAATGTATAGGGTGGGGGATGGGGCGCAGTCCCACTTCCTAACATGAAGACCGATTTAGATACTTCTTTTTTTGTTGTATGGATATGCTACTATGATAAAAAATATAAAAGTATCAGGAGGTGGGAAAAACTGACGGAATGGATTCCTAGAGTACCCAACCCCTTGGTGGGATAGGGAAGTGGAAGCACAGAATAAGGAAAGTAGCAAGGCTTTAAACTGAGCCACAAGGAGTCAGCATATGGAAGACGGGGACAGATACAAGCCCTTAAAGAAGGTGATGAATACAGCTCCACGCAGAAAGAACAGAGAGCGTCGTGGATGGACTTCTGCTCGAATACGAGAAATATCTCAGAGGTCTCTCGACTCCGACTAGTTCGAGATACAACGTGAAGGATGTCAGAGACCTGGGACGAAACAAATGAGATCTTGCTGGAAACTCACTTGCCGGGAAGCTACAAATCGGATATGCCCTGACCTCTGAGGAAACAGTGGGCGAATACCACCGATCGTTCTGAGGAGGAAAGGATTGTGTTGCTTGAAGGGGAAACGATCTATTAGATCGTTTGATCCGTTTAGGCAGCAGGATTAGATGGTATATTCCCAGACAGACTTCAGTGGGGCGTTACGATTGTACCTCCAATACTCAGGGCCATATACACAGTATGCCTAACAATAGGATATGCCCCGGGTTCGTGGAGATACTTTAAGGTGATATTTCTATCAAAACCGGAAAGAAAAGACTATGCTCAGCCGAAGTCCCTTAGACCTGTGAGCCTGGCATCCTTCTTGTTGAAAGCAATGGGTAGGACTATGGCTTAACAAATCGAAGAGACTGTGCTCGTGTGTCACCCACTAAGTAGGAACCAACACGCTTACTCTCCTGGGAGATCTACCGAAATAGCACTCCATCAAGTGGTGAGAGTAGCAGAAGAGGAGCTTTATAACAAGAGCATAGCAATGGCCGCAATAATGAACATTGAAGAAGCCTTTGATAATATAGACTTCAGAAGGCTGGAGGATGTTCTCATCGAACGTGGAACTAATCCTACCGTGAGGAGATGGATTGGTAATGTGTTAAAAACGATAGTAGTTAATTTCCAGAGAGAGAGAGAATGGAGATTAAGTGGGAGCGTAGGCTGAGGATGTCTGCAGGGAGGAGTGTTATCTCCCATTCTACGGAACATTACTGCCAACTCATCACTACGCAAACTCGAGGAAGAAGGCATACCAAACGTGGGCTATTCCGACGAACTTACAACAATAACAAGGGTTAAGCTCAGGTGCGCCGTAGTAGACACCATTGGGAGGGTGGTGGAGGAATGACGCGTGGAACAGGGGCTCTTCATAAATGCAAAGAAGTCTGATCTCTTAATTTTCACTAGGAAGAGGAAGAATCTAGACTTCAGACCAGTAGAGGTCTTTGGAGAAGAACCTCGGGTTCAATCAAGTATCTGGGGGATTGCTTAAAAAACACGTGGATGAAAAAAATCCAAAATACTAACAGGGCTCTACATCAATGTGTATGGGAGTATGGTCAAAGCTGGGGTATCTCGTTCTCTCGAGGTTATCAAAAATGAGATACCGGAATTAGAAATGCCTGTAAGGGTAATCGCGAAATGCCACGAAACACTTATACGGGATGGGTCCCGTCCTGAAAACAGCCTAATGTATGTTATTATTTTCACGGGTGGATCCAAAACTGATGGGAGAGCATGTGCAGAAATCTTCAGGGTGGAACTGAATCTGTAACAATACATATTATTAGATATACATAGAAAGAATTTTGAAACAATTTTAAACATGATTAGTCTTCAAGATTACAACATTGGGCACTGAAAAACTTGAACTGAAGCACTACAATAAATTTTAACGCTTATGTACCTCGCCCCTTCACCTTTCAGAGAATGCATATAGAATTAATCTGCAAGAATATTACTTCCAAATAAATTATGAAAAATAATATTATTCCGGTTGCGGTGGAACGGCTTCCCATAATTGAACAATCCCGGATATGTCAAGACTAAATAAACTTTAACGCTTTTCAGAATGGCGAACATTTTTACAAAGTCTTTCCTAACATTCAAAGAAAGAAATTAATAGTGCTGCCATCTCCTAGCCTGCTTAAATACTGCTCTCCTAAATCTGAGGAAATTGGCATAACGAGTCGAACACGTGGTCTTAACATACATAGAATATTGTCAGTACCTCACATTGTGTTAAATCACATTTAGTCAAGACCACAACCAAAACCACCAAACCGACCTAATTAAACATTTCGCTGTTGAAAAGTAAAATTAATAAAAGATCGGGAATTGGAAAGGAAAACCTATAAAGTTAAACAAGTTTTTGTTATTCCTGAGGTGAGGAAACTAAAATAAGATTAGTAATTTCTTAATCCCCGCTTAATTACGGACCTCTAGCGGAGAAGGGCATAGTTATATTGTTACGATAATCTAAATTAGTATTTTAGTATTTCCCGATCGACAAAAATTTACCCTGCTAACTAACCTAGCCGTTGATAGGAAGGGGAGCATCATTCTGGCAGTAAGCGTGCAAAATAGAAGTGGGACTCTCAACTGTGGTTCAAAACTTTTGGTTGAAATTAAAACGTGGAGTGCAGTGCGTAAAATTTTTGGTTGTTAATAGTTACAAGTGTATAAATCCCAACGAATTCTGGGAGAATTTTTTTTAAGTTAAACCCTGTGTTTGAAGGGAAAATTTGCGATGGGTGAAATAGCGAGGGATTATAGTTCCACATCTCGTGTCCCCCATCTAAGGATATAGATCAATTAGCGCGTTCAGCAGGCTAAATGCTGATTGCGTTAGTTTCGTATTGCCATTGAAAAAAAAAAACAAACGAGATTTCAATTTTGAGACGCCAACGGCGAGTTGAGACGCCACCTGTATTTATAAGGTCGTCTAATTAAAACGATTTAGCTTGTTCTTTTGAAAAAAAAGGAAAAAAATATATATTTAAACCCATTTTTGGTAAATTGAAAATTTAAAGTAATCCTCGTCTGGCGAGGGCAGCAAATATAGGAAGAGC
Organism: Leptarthrus brevirostris; assembly: GCA_964036015.1. Taxonomy (NCBI): domain Eukaryota; kingdom Metazoa; phylum Arthropoda; class Insecta; order Diptera; family Asilidae; genus Leptarthrus; species Leptarthrus brevirostris. Next base: position 32,516,881 of record OZ038371.1, read on the forward strand.
TCCCCTAAGTCAAAACAATTTAATTTGAATAACTTTAAAATAGAGATACATAGTATTGAAGCTATTAGATTAGAAAGGTTGGTTGGCGTTTTTATTTTGAATGTTTAATATCCTTGTGAAATCATGATTCAATAAACAGTAATCTATACTTGCCGAAGTTTTCTCCAGTGTGCCGTGATAGTGGATGTTAGTCTGGAGCGAGTATGTTGTTGTTTTTATTCTTTCTCGTATTACAGCTCGGTTTCATCGAACCTTTGTTTGCGCTTGGGACTGGAATTGTTATTATAGCCCACCTGAGCATGTGCTGAAGTCCCAATGACTTGGTGTCGCTATGCGTAAACCGTTTAAGTTGCTTGGAGAGTGAACTTGCGGTAAGATGGGTATAGTCGAATGGGAAAACTCCAGAAGCAGATGTGTTGATTTCGGCGAGCTTGGGTTCGAGACTGGGTCAGGGCCAGTAAATATTATTATTTGTGTTTTTATTTGGGGTTGTCGGCAGTAGGAAAATATTATTAGAATTTTGATATGCAGTCAGAAAATCAGCTGGTCAGTCGGACTTGCGTGTTCGTAAACATGATTGCTGGTAACGTGTTTACACATTTAAGGCAGAGCGATGGTTCTGGTATTATGTGAGCTAATGGATGGCAAGGTTGATGATTGTATGTCCATCATCCGATGCATAATTATTAAAGGGATTTCTTCTTCATTCGTTTTTTTTGTTGTTGTTGGTTTGCTACTTCGAGAAATTCTCACCTTCCACCCACGCCCACACCGGCGAGCTTGGCCGCACCTTTTAAGGAGGTATATGGGAGGGTGAGAATGAGGGCTGCTGCGCATAATTTTCCTTTTGGTTCTAAGCGGGTGTACCGGACTCTGGCTGAATAGGTTTTCACGAACTCCATTTCAGCAATTCTCGCGGGAGTTTTGTGTGGCCCGGTACAGCCGCTGTAATTACTGTGAAGAATTTATCCTTTCTTCCAAGGAACCTGGCGCACAGTGCGCCAGGTTGCTCTCATCGTAGAAATACCTCCGAACATGTACGTAGTGGACAAATCTGGGCAGTGAAATGGGTGCCTCAATCCCAGGGCATGCGACTTGCTGTCCAAGACCATCACGTTACAAATCTGAATACCTATCTGAGCTTGGTATGAAAAGTTACCATTAGAAATCTGAGTATCACCTGAAAATACTGATTAAAATAAAAGGAAAGCAAGATTTAATAAATAAATATAACACAAAATAGTCCAGCTAAAGGTACATTGTAAAGAAACGAGTAGGCTTGTGTATTCGAACAGTAGCTCAATGTCTCATGACTGTTGTGTTGTTAGCTAAGACTAATGGAATATTATAGGTATATATATATATATATATATATATATATATATATATATATAAATATATATATATATATATTGTAACGTAATGGGGCTCAACAAACTATTCCCATTATCACATGCAAACGCTTCGCAGTCTAAATCACGACTAAAACTACCTTATCTACTGCTCAGCCCTATTTATACTACTTAGCTTAATTCTAGAAAGTTCAGTCGTTACGCATTTTTCACCTCACATATTCACCATGGGTTCGAGTCGTCCTTGACTTTCCCCGTTTGACATTTCCTTTTCCTGATTTCTGGCCACCTGGGACATGCGCATTACACGGTTGACTATTTCCCTTTTCGTGGCCTACCTCGTGCAATATAACAAATCCTACGTACTTCCATAGACAATGTATTTTTAAAGATATATTAAAAATTTCAAGTGAATCGGTTAAAAATTGTCTGAGTTATGTTTCCGACCAATTTGAAAAATACAGTTTTGAGATAAACGCGTTAGAAGTTTTGAGATAAACGCGTTAGAAGTTTTGAGTAGTAGAAAATCATGAATAATTTGGCAATACCTTAAATCTGCGATGCCAGGTATCGAGTACTTAGAGATTTTTCCTAGCCGTAATCTTTTGAGACATCATTTTAGAGGTCCGAAGGGATCATTTAAAAAAAAGTAAGAAACTCGATTTTTCGAAAATTTTAGAGTGGGCTAACCCCTTACGTAACATGGTATTTTTGCATTTTTTGCTCGATTATGGCTAATCTCCATAAGACAAGCACGCTGGCTGTTCCTTGTTTCCAAAAGAAGTAGATGGCGTGGAATCGGTTGTTGTTTCTTCCGAGTTCGGTAGTCAGAATATTCAGAATCCAACCAATTACTTAGATAAAAAAGCTTCCTATTTCCGTGACGCATGGCTCCATCGTTTATTAAACGTCGGAACAATGTGCCTATGAAGATCACTAATGATGAAACATAAGTTGTCCTCAGAAACTTGATAATTTTCTTTTGAAATGGTTAATAGTGCCTCAACTGTCCCTCTTCCATTAATATAAGGAGGTAATAATTTACGTTTGGAACATTTATAAGTTGTCATTTTAGCAAGTCACAGAACTAACGTACGTAATATTCAATAGTCGCACGTTTCGGTTTAATTTCCACTGTGATATAAATGTTTCAACTCTTTATACAAGGTGACCCATTTTAGTGTCCAGTGCCGGTCACTTTTCAGATTCCGTTTCATGAAAAATGTTTCAGATAAAAGTTGTTATGTTGCGAGGGGGTCAAATATTGGTGACCTTTAATTAAAACAATGTTCAAGGACATTTCAAGGTCAGAAGGAATAGAAAGCGAAAAAAAAATATTCAAAAAATTTCGTCAGATTCCCTGCACAAATCTTAGCACTTTTGCTGCCTTGCAATTTTTCTTTAAATCTAACCATTTGTAAGGTCAAGTTAAAGGGCACCAATATTTGACCCCCTCGAAACATTACAACTTTTGTCTGAAACATTTCTCATGACACTGTGAATCTGAAAAGTTATCGGCCCTGGGCACTTAAAATGGGACACCCCACAAAGCATAAAATAATTTTTAATTTTATATCTACTACGACATTGTGAAGTCGGTGCAAATTAAACAAACAAAACAACTACTCAACCAACGAAGACAATATATCAAACTACCTGACCCTGTCAGCTCACGGAATCATAAGGAAGGACGATTAAATACTTTGGTTACAGTTGTTTGGTTTACACTGGCTTCAAAATGTCGAAACAGATATAAAATTAAAAATTATTTTTGTGAAGTCGGTTCAATTTTTTTTAAAGTTATTTTATTTTTCACTTTTTTGTTTCTTCTACTGTGTGCAACAAGAAAAGAATCATCCAAATCGGTTCACGCTTTAAAAACTTAGGTTCAACCCCCTACCACCAACCCTATCACATCGAAAATGTTTTCTCGTGGTATCAATCAGGGAACATACTCTACCCAAGGAAATACCCAAAAGAAATCGTCGAAATCGGTCCATGCGATACGAAATTAGACTACCCGCCCCCACCCCCACCTAAGGACCAAAATATTTTCTTATTAGGAATGGGGCATCACACTCCATACAACAACAAAAGAACCATCCAAATCGGTCTACGAAGTTATCTTCCACCCGCACCCCTTCCCCACCAACATCTCATGGTATCAAGCAGAGAAGATACTCTATCCGACAGAAAAAGAATTATCTAAATCGGTCCACGCATTACGAAGTTATACTACCCCTCCCCCAACCCCAGGCCACATTTTTTCACCTACTAACAATGGGGGATCATACTCTGTACAAAAAAAAGGAACCACCCAAATTGGTCCACGCGTTATAAAGTTAGGTTCCACCCCATTGCCCACCTCACTTAATTTTTTTTTCTCGTGGTATTAACCAGGAAACATACTCTACGCAACAGAAAAAAATTATCCAAATTGGTCTGCGCGTTACGAAGTTAGACTACCCCTCCCCACTCTCTAGGCCAAAGTTTATTCTCCTATTCGCAATGCGGGGATCATACAACACGAAAAGACACATCCAAATGGGTCCACGCGTTAGAAAGTTAGGTTTCATCCCCACCCCCCACTCCAACAATTTTTTTGACGGTCAGACGTTGAACTTAGAACTTCTTTGTTTTTGGGAAGTTGGTTAAGACTGATGCCGATAACATTTTCACTTCAAAATGAGTGCAAAACTACTAGAATGTCGTGGTATCAATAAATAGTTGATAAAAAATTAAAAAGCAGACCCCGAACTATTGTTATTAATAGACAAAATTTGAAACCACGATAATTGGCGGTTTTCCGTTTTCTGACTTTTATCCCTTTTTCCCGATAACTTCGGAAACCGCATGTTTCGGCACCGAATTCTTGAAAATGTTTTTAATGAACGCCTACGTTACAATTCTGTTTAAATGAAAAGCGTGGGGAGCGTGGGTGACTGCCAAAAATCTCGGTGAACTTGAAAAATATTTTTTCTTCTCTTAATTACTCGTAAACTGAACCTTATAATTAAAAAGGTAAGATTTTCCTAAAATCTCCATAAGTTGAGCTTTTCAGAAATGTATAATAATTTATAACTATTCCTAGAAAGTTTTATAGAAAATTAACTTTTAAAGTGATGAAGGGAATAGGTTTGAATTGAACATCCACAAAAATAATAAACAGTAAGACTTCAAAAATTTTCTTTTTACATAAAATTATGTGAACTTCCTGCATAGTGGTAACGATTGACTATTAGTAGCGACATTAGTAAAAATAACATTTACGATATGCTGTTGTTCTACGATTTTCACAGTGGCCGGTGGGATTCGAACCTGGGACATCCGGATTGATAAGCCGACACTTACTCCTTCGACGACGATTAAATATAATTCCATCATCGAGCCTAAAGGAAAATATCCTTAAAATATGATATTTTTATGAAAACATATACATTAGTTGTTTAAGTTTGGAAAAGGTTTTAAGCTTATTCTTAAGATATATTCTTAATGGGCTTTTCTTGTGTCTCTATATAAAACTGCCATTCTACAAAAACTTTTAAAATGTGGCAAATATAAAGTAATCTCCATACGCTGACTATATTTCCTAAGTAGATTTTTGGTGCTGAGATGTATACCGAAAATTTGCTACTGATAGCTCCGTTGGAAAATTACTTGGCAGCTACAACAGATTGAAGAGTTAAAACGGGAGTGCAACAACTTTGTGAAACTTTTGATTAATTTTTACTTTTAGCATAACCAGAAATGTTGCAAATTTTCAGTTGAACAACTTTGAAACTTTAGTGTATTCGGTTGCATATGTTCCTGTTAAGTTGACAAGTACTCGGAGCGTTATGATTATTTTCTGGTTTTGATTTGGGATTTTAGTTGAAGTAGATGGAAATTTAAGCACCTTTGAGAGTTTTAATGGCAGATTTCTTGTGGTTTTTACCTGTTGATAAAAGTGTAGAACGCTCGTTAGTACAAGACAATTATTTGAAAAAAAAACCACAGGAAATTCTCTGACAATTTCAGATTGTTTCCAACATACCTAGTTGAATCAAAACTTGCCATTTGAGTCGTTTGGAATAATTAATGAGTGGCACAAACAAGCACCTGAAATAAAGCGAAAATCGTTTTAGCAATAATACCTTGGTAATGGAGCGTGGGTCTGGCAATTCATTAACAACGAAATGGAATAATTGCGTGGTATTTCTGTTAGATGTGGACATTTCGTGACTAACCAAAAACAAATTTATAAATAACCGCCCGTGATAGAACTGTAAACTAGCGATAGAAGTTATATTAAAAAATTTAAAATTCTTCTCGTTCCGTTTTCCTTAACAAAAGGAACGATTTTTATGTTAATGTGCAGTCGTAAAATTTAGCGAACATTTTCATGTGCGGTTTATTACGAGCTGAATTTCAAGCATGCGATTTTCTTATGCAAACCAGTTGATTTAGAATTCAACGGTTGCTAATATGCGGTATATTTCACTTCCTATTTTAATACCTTATTTTATGCTTGTGGCGAGATTGTTTAAGGAAACTTTTATAGACTAAATATTATGCTTGTAATTTTTTTTATAGAAAAGAGAAGGAAAGGAGAGTAACTTGAAATTGCTACATCACAGATTTAATGGGCGTGTGTAAGAGTATACTTAAAAAAGTTTGTAAGTATGTTTATTAAGGACATCGAAAAATTGGTGTCTATTTTTGAAATTATTATACGTACCTAATTGAGTCGGTCATTTCGAAAAGGGCTTATCTCGGATTTTTACAGGGACCGAAATTAACTGCTATTTTGGAAAGTTTAAACAAAAAAAGCTGGCATATATTAAGATCGCGCAATTTAGTGGAAAGGTGGTCAAAATATGCAAACCTAATTCGAGTTTGAGTTGAACTGCTGACGGGGACGGACGTGCCGCCGTGTCTTGCTCCCCATAATAAATTTAAATTCGGCTGTGAAAGCAACTTAATAAATAAGTTTAACTTATTAAGTGCTAGTGCCATCTTCACCAAAGGGAAGGGCTTTTACACTCTATTTGAAAGCACAGTCTGGTGAGTCCGTTCCATTTAATACCGTTTTTCTTCATCCAAAAATCAATGTAAGTACAATTGACGGGCTGAGAGTAAAAGTGACCTATTTATAAGGTTCGGGCAAAAGTGTCTTAGAAAATGTTCCGCGCAAGAACGAATCGCGTGAAGCTTCGGTCAAAAACGAATCGTAGAAACTGTCCGGGAAAAAATGACTTAAATACTTAACTGCATTAACTTTGCATTACTTTTTGTAGTTAAGTCGTTTTTGCCCGAAAATTTTCTACGATTCGTTTTTGACCGGAGCTTCACGCGATTCGTTTTTGCGCGGAACATTTTCTGAGCCACTTTTGCCCGAACCTTATAAATAGTCACTTTTACTCTCAGCCCGTCAATTGTGCTTCATTAAATGCTTTTAACGGTTCGTGGCTTGAAAAGTAACAATTTTTCGGTTTACTTCCACTTGATCGCGGGAACTCCGGCTGTTTTTGCACTACCAAACCAAGGTTGCTTCTGATTCTGATATTAATCAGTATTACATTCCTGGATATCACTTATCATCACTTCTAATATTAACTGCGATTCCTCTATTAGGAGAGAAGAACGGCACTTCTCTCCTCAGAGGGGAATCGCAGTTTATATTAGAAATAATGTCCCATTCTCCCATATCCCTCAATTCTCTACTACTAATCCAGAATTTAATTATGTCTGGATTAGATTTAAACTCTATCGGCACATCATTCGATTCTGCTTTTTATACCGCAGCCCGAATATATCTGACACTAACACTGTGTATTCCTTTGATAAGCTGTCATCCGATATCGATAAGATTTTGGAAATACCCTCCTCCTCTGAAATCGTTCTTGCTGCTGATTTCCTTGCTGCTGGCATTCCTCTATCACAAGCCCGTCTGGAAGACCGGTCGAGTTATTTAGTGAGTCCATTAATTTACAACATTTGTGAAGGAAGGTAATTTCTACTCAAAATGGTAGTAAGGGCTTCTGGTCTCCAGTAAAAACCATAAAGAACAATTTCACCTGTTCGTCAACACCACCACTCATTTATAATGGGAATGCTTTTACTTGAATCATTAGATAAGGCCAACCTGTTTGCTGCTAATTCGTACTTGCCACCTTCATCGCAGCCACCTCCATCTTCATTGCAGTGTACTAGTAGGCAAAAGCCGCACCACTTTCACACTGGAGAAGTTTTTAGGATACTTTCGAAACTACGTGTCCAAGCCTGCTGGGCCTGATGGTCTTTCGCCCTGGTTTTAAATGCGACTCTGCTTTGGCTACAACTTTTTCACCTGTCATATTCAACAGGAATGTTTCTAAGTGCATGGAAACTTCCTGATGTCCAGCCGATACTTAAAAAAAGGAGAGGCATGCGACCTCTCTAACTACAGACCAATTGCGGAGACTTACTAACGGCTCTAACTGAGCGGAATCATTGTCTCCATAATTTTGATGAATCCGAAAGCGTGGCTGATTTTTCAATGGCGTAATGATATTTTAAAGGCTTCTGATAGAGTCTGGCCTGCTGCCCTTCTAGCCAAACTTGAAACACTTTGTGTGCACCCTCGTTAAATGCATAGACAGTTTTTTGTCAGACCGTTCAATCCGTGCAGTAATTGACGGTTTTACATCTGATTCTTACGAAATAAATGCCGGCGTACGTAAGGGTTAAGTTCTTTCACCAAACTTATTTCTCCTTTTTAACCGACTTCTCAAAAACAGGAGGTTATAAGTTCGACGTGTGGATTTTATGTCTGACCGGGCATAACTTTGTAACGCATCGACCGATTTTGATGATTCTTTTTGTCCTATGGTGAGGGGTGGGGATGGGGGGAGGAGTAGTCTAACTTCGTAACGCGTGAACCGATTTCGATGATTCCTTTTCTGTTCGGTAGAGTATGCTCCTTGATTAATACCATGAAAAAATTTTTTGTGGTATGGAGGTGGGGCGTGGACTGACTGGATGGTTCTTTCTTTGTTGTATAGAGTAGAAGACAGTAAAAAGTGAAAAATAAAATAGTTTTTAAAAAATAAGTTGAACCGACTTCACAAAAAGCGCTAAGAAGCATAAAATAATTTTTAATTTTATATCTAATACGACATTTTGAAGTCGGTGCAAATTAAAAAAATAAAACAACTACAGTACCACAATTGAAAATACATAAAACTACCTGAACGTTTCAGCTTACGGGATCATAAGAAATGACGATTCAATATTTTTGTTGTAGTTGTTTGGTTTGTTTGATTTGCACCGACTTCAAAATTTCCTAATAGATAAAAGTTAAAAATTATTTTATGCTTTCTAGCGCTTTTTGTGAAGTCGGTTCAACTTTTTTTTAAAAAAACTATTTTTATTAATGATCTTTTATCCTTTACTCTCAATCAGTTTCGCTGACGACAGCATCCTTGATTTCGCGTACTCATTTGATTCTGTAATGAATTCACGTGGAAATGCTGCAGAAGTCAATCGAGAACGCATGTTTACAACGACACTTCTATGGTCCTCGCTTGGGCATAGCAAATCTTGTTTGTGTTTTGTTTAATGTCCCTTAAAAAGGCCCGATTCACCTCCAAACCCATTTCAGTCGACGGAGTGAATATACCCAATTAACTTCTCGAAAAATGCGACTTGGTTCGTACCACAGCTCGATCTGTTAAGATTTTCGTCCAAAAACTTCCACAGGTGCTCTATAAGATTCAAGTGTGGACTTTTAGCAGGCCATTCAAGAACCTGTATAGAACTTTGGCGAAAACATTTCCATGTGACTTTGCTTTTATGCTTGGGGTTGTTATCTTGTTGGTACAAGAAATTGTCCTTCAGACCCATATTTTGTGCTGAAGAATGTAGGTGATTTGACAAAATCTGCACGTAGTATGCTCCCGTCATTCTTTCGTTCACCAATACCAAATCTCCCAAGCCATGAAAGTTAAAGCAGCTCCACACTAGAACGTTTCCACGACCATGCTTTAGAATGCTCTGAATGCACTTCTTCTGGAGCTTTTCGTGTGGACGTCGCCATACTCTCTACCTTCCCTTTACATATTTAAGAATTTTCTTTCTTCGCTCCAAATTATTTTTTACCAAAATGAAAGAGGCATGGACAGATATTTTTTGGCGAATTCGAAAGGCTTCTTTCTGTTGCTCTCCGAAATACAACGCTTCTTTTTTTTGAAATCGCTTGTATTAAGCAAAAGTTTTCTTTAATACTTCTATCTGACGACGTCGGTTTTTTTTATTTTGGGGATTATTGTGACGTCATCGCAGGCAGTTCTTTTCATAGGCCTTCCCGTTCTTGGTGCACTCTCAATACAGCACTGTAGATTTACTTTTATAATATTTTAACGCTATACCCCTTTCCATTCAGGTGGTCGCTAATGATCACCTTTCGCAGATCCGCGCGGATTTCTGCAGATTTCGGCATAGTACTATGCTATTAAATAAAATGTTATTTAATCTTCACAGTTCAATGCTGTGTACAAAAAATAATAATCTCTTCGCAGTATGTATACTTTTGTAGCTCCACAAACTGCACTGACTTCAAATAACTTAATGCTGTTTGTTACAATAAATCTTAACTGGACTTCTCACATGCGTGTGCATTGGAGAGTACAGAGTAAGTACACTTTTATGTGTTTAAATTAAGTAAGAGTGCACACCATAAAAAAAATTCTTATAGAATGGAAATTTTTTCTTGGAGCGTGTATACTTTTGTCGCATACCGTAGCTCGGGAAATTAGGAGCTGCACATTGTATGTAGTCGATGCACTTTCATGTGACGTTGAGCTCATCTTTGAGCTGGGTTCAAGATTGATGGTAGTCTCTATTGCACTGGCTTTTTTGGGTGTAACAGGTGCCTTTCGAATCGGCCTAGACTTGAATACAATATCCATATTTAGGGAAGGGCCGGACACATAGAATTGTTCGCGTTAGACAAAGTCCAGCGTAAGACTATTAAACTCAGCCTGATCCCTTGTATTAACGCTCCCAACGCTATACTCTCCAGCTCAAATTTGGACGTACCATCAAATTTCGGGAATCTTTTCTAAGCCGAACAACACGAATGTGGAACAGTTTACCTTCTTCTGTTTTTCCCTCGTCATATGAGCCCGAAACATTCAAACCTGCTTCACTCAACCTCCTAATTCGTTTCTCTCACCCTTAATTCCTTTCCTGCCAAGGCTGTGCTTTAGCATTATAGGGCATCCCCTGAGATTTGGCAATATCATATGTAAGAAAAAGATTGTGTGAAATTTCATATAAAGGGTATTTCGAGGTCGCTGATTAAGAATTTTTACTTAAAATTTAAAAAAACATAATGACGGATCTAATATGGCGGACAACAAGTTTAAAATTTCCATATTTCCATGAAAATATGTTTATCGGCCTTTTTGTGGTCACTGACTTAAAATTTTAATGAAAAATTTACGAAAAACAAAATGGCAGATCCATTCTCAAGTTAATAACAAAGTTTTTTTTTTTTAAATGAAAGTATTGGCGATCTTATACTACTAATGTTATACTGAAAATATGGAAATATTGAAAATTGAATTAAACAAAAATTAACTAATTTGTGCAGGCTTCTGTTTATTATTGTTTATTTTTATTATTGAAAAATAGTAAAATAATACGGGAAAACTAGTTAGAGAGTGGGATCTCGAGGGACATTCGACTTATGTATTATTAAACAATAAAGTTTGGAACTCGAGCTTATAAAACAACTTATTCTTAATGTTACATTAGTTAAATAAGAAAGAACATTTATTGTCAACATATTATAATGTATTATTCATTAGGAGAATCCATTTCGTTCCAATCCAGGTCACTTTTACACGAAAAACTTGGTGCAAGTTTGACGGTTATAAAACGCTGATTTTAATAGGCCAGGTATCAACCTACATAACTAGACGCCAAAAAGTCCCCAAATCAAAGATTGTCGTTGTTCATGAAATGTTCTGCATTTTTGAGTATAAATAAACTTTACCATGCATCAAGAGAATCTATATTTTTCACCGCTCTCTCCAGCTTTAACTGATTTCTTCGTCATAATGATTTATTGTAATCATGTGTTGTGCTACATCTGATCTCAAGGGTTGATAATTCATAGCATGATTTAGGTGTTCTTTATATATTATCTTAATTTTTCTTCTTGTTTGCCCGATGCACACCTTTTCGCAATTTCCGCAACTTATACCATAGATTTCTGATTTGTTAAGCATGTTAATTTTCGCTTTAGGGTTTTCTAATAAATCTATCAGTTTTCTTTTATTCTTATGCATTACTACCAAAGCCATTTTCCTTGAATATCTCTTTTAATTTTTCCGTCGGTTCCCCTCAAATGGAAAACTTATATTCTTCCTTTTTATACTTTCCGAAGATGGCAAAGTAGTTAAGCTCTTTTTCTTAATCCTTTTAGTATGACCCTTAATTAAACAATCTATGTCATATTCCTTAAATCGGTTTGTGGTTGATATGTCATTTATACAGTTATAACTTTCATATAGCTCTCTAAGCATAGGGGTGTTTTGCATGATCTGTATGTCATACTATTAAATCTTGTTATGTTGAGCAATATTAATCAATGGTTATAAATCTTTTCGCTGAAATAGGCTTCCTATATATTTGACACTTTATTCTTCTGTTTTCTCTTGTTAGCATCAGATCTACAAATGGTATCTTTTTATCGTTTTCTTTTACTTTAGTGAATTTTATTGTGGGGTATATGTTATTTAATTCCTCGTAAGTTTATCCACTTCAAATCCTTTTATAACTACCAGTATCTTAGCCATATTCTGGGTGGCTTCTTTCTTTTATCCAAATCCATTTTAAATTTGACCCTGAAGATATTGGCTATGAAACATGAGATCGGGTTGCCCATGCTAGTCCCGTGTGTTTGTTTATAATACTTTTCGCTGAATTCGAATTGATTCTCTTCCATGCATAAGTGTATAGGCATCATTAATACATTTACTTTATCGTTTTCTAGGCTTTGCATTTTCAACCATTCCCCGACAACATTTAATGCTTCTGGTATTGATATGCTTGGGTAAAGTGCAGTAACATCAAACGATACTAAAATTTCGTCTTCCATCAGGTGTACATTCTCCAATTTTTGTACCACTTCCAGTGAGATTTTTAAATAGAGGCCTTCAGGATGGATTAAATTTTTAAATTCATTTACAATCCATTTTGCGATTTTTATGTTGGTGCTTCTGTATTGTTACAAATAGTCCTCGTCTTATTCCCTGGCTTATGTATTTTTGGTAATCCATACATAAGTAGAATTCTCTGATTAATGAGGATTAACCTCCATTTTGGAATTCCAAAAATTTTACTGATTTGTTTAGTTAATTTATTTGAACCGCGTACCATTTTCTGATTATTCTTTAGTTCGACGAACAAGAAGAAAAATTAAGGCAAGATATAAGGAGCACATAAATCATGCTAACAATAATCAACGACTTTGACAAATTAAATCACTTACTCCTCAACTCTAATAGTGGCGATATCCCTCAACATCTCCCAATTTGCGTTGTTGAGAGGCGTTCTATTCGGAAATACACGCTTGTCTAACACAATCTATCCCTCTTCTTCCTCGTAAAAACTACTCCTCAGCCCCCGTATGGTACGACAAAGAATTACGCTCTCTTTGCAACAGGAGAAATAAACGTTGGTAAACTTTTCTTCTAACTCAGACTGAGTCTGACTATTCTTGCTATCTATCTGCTTATACCTCTTTCTCTGAACGTTATGATACCCTCTACCATGAGAACCTCCAACGGATGGAAACTGGCCTCATATCCGACCCCAAGCGTTTTTATAGCTTTATTAATTCTAAAAAGAAATCCAATGGTTACCCTTCCACCCTAAAGCTCGAGAATACCTGTTCATCTGATCCTAAGGTTATCGCTAATCCCTTTGCACACTTCTGCAGTAAATCTTTCAGCGACAATTCTCTACAACCCGACCTTAACTATTTTGCATTCATGGACAAATGCACTCAAACGTCGTTTTCATCTTTTGACCCTGATCCTGAACTAATCGCCGCCAGTATTAATAGGCTTGAGGACGACTTTCACCCAGGTCCCGATGGCATTCCGGCCATCGTTCTGAAAAAGTGTGCCATGCATGTAATTCAACCCCTTACTTTGCTTTTTCGTCTCTCGGTCACTCAAGGAGTTTTCCCTCAATTATGGAAAAATTCGTATATTATTCCCATCTTCAAAAAAGGTTGCAAGAACGATGTGCCCAACTACAGACCCATTGCTAAATTATCATCCATACCTAAACTATTCGAAAAATTGGTCTATGATTCCATGTTCTTCCACTGTAAGTCTATCTTCTCACTCTCCCAGCATGGCTTCCTCAAAGGTAGATCTACAACCATCAACCTTACTGACTTCGTCTCTAAAACATTATGTGCCCTAGAAAACGGTAAAGATGTAGATGTTATCGCCACCGATTTTAGTAAAGCCTTCGACAAGATCTCCCATAACGTTATCTTGTTCAAACTTGATCGCCCAGGCTCCCCCCCCTCCCCAGATTCATCTCCTGGATTCGATCCTACCTCAACTACCGTCAGTACAATATTCTTTTCAGTTCATCCATTTCTAACCCTATTGTCGCTCGTTCCGGCGTCCCTCAGGGCAGCCACCTAGGTCCATTGCTTTTTATCCTCACAATAAATGATGTTGAATGTGTCATCAAACACTCAGAGTTGTCCATTTATGCCGATGACATGAAAATAATCAAACATATCTCCTCCACAACCGACTCTCTTCTCCTGCAAAAAGACCTCGATTCATTCATCACATGGTGCATGACTTTCTAGAGCTCAATGTCTCCAAATGCCAGTCCATCTCTTATTCCCGCAAGCGTCTTACCACCACCCCGAGAGTCTATATGTTAACCGACGTACCAGTTCCTATCGTTACCTCTTTGTGTGACATAGGAATAATCTGTGATAGTGAACTCAATTTCCGTTCCCACATTGACAGCATAATTAACAGAGCTAACTCCACGCTAGGGTTTGTGAAGCGCTGGTCTAGAGAGTTCTCCAATCCTTATGTTTCCAAATCTCTCTACGTCTCCTTCGTTAGACCTCTCCTTGAATATGCCAGCCAGGTATGGTCACCTACACAAACAACTCACATTAATAGGATTGAATCTGTCCAGCTTAGGTTTATTCACTTGGCTCTACGTGATCTTCCGTGGGTTGACAGATTTAACCTTCCACCCTATGAAAACCGTCTGAAACTGATCGACTTACAATCTCTAAGCAAATGTCGTGATGTTTGCGAAATATTAAAGTGTCTGTCTTCCTTGTACCCGCTTATATTAAGGTAGGTTTTTCTCAAGAAAATTTTTGAAAATCGATTCTTTTTTAAACTACTGATTATTGTTGTACAAGTATTCAAGAATATAAAAAAAATTCAAATGAATCCAAGCAATATTAATTTTACAGCGTTTAACGCGCGGTTGTTACGTCTTCCCTTTATCTTTTTGAAGGCAATGAGTATATGTACTATATGTAATACCACTTCATGAATATATTTTATACATGTATATGAACGTGTGTATATGTATTAGTTAATATAAACTCAAATTAGTGTTCCTTAGAAAGGGAACAAATCACATTTAATCATATTTATCTCGAAATATACTTTTTCAAAAAGGCCTGCACGATTATAAAAAAACTACTAGTCCGATTTCCTTTTTTTTAATCTATTATGCAAATCTTCAGGGAACGTTTTTGGAAACTTTCAATATATTTTTGTCTTGTTTCTTGAACGAAAACATTTTTTGTAAAACCTTAGATCCTTTATTACTTCAGATTTAAGCAAAACCTGTCTTTTTTGCTACTTATTCACATTACTGTTTAGTATTTTATTTATGATTTCGTTATTTGATATATTTCTAAAACTTATAACTTCGGTGACAAAATTGAGAAAACACTTCCAAAAAATATGATGCAACAAACTAATTTTTTTTTTTATAAAATGAAAGTAACTCTATTTCTCAACTTTTATACACTTTTTAAACTTAAGAAATATTCAAATGTTACTCTCAATTTAGAAAAAAGATGAATTTGTTGTGTTGAATCGAATGTTTTACGAGTGTCCACTTTATTTTGTCACTGCTTGTATGAAAAAATTAAATAATAAAGAACATAAAAGAATAAAGTTCCTTTCCAAGAAAAATAATTTAGGTGCCCAAAATCGGTTGGATGCAGTCTTGTATTTTTGGACAGGAAAATTTGTATGAACAGAAAGTGCTAATCAGTTTGAGAATGTTTTCATAGAAAAGAAATTTAAAAAGAATTAAGGAACTAAAACCTGGTTTTAAATCATGAATAATTCATTTTCAATTACTGTTCACTCCTTTTCCAATCTCGGTGGAATATATGAGGAATTCCATCTACATACATCATTACTTGGAATATTAATTCCATTTGTTTATTCCATTCCTAATTAAAACGTAATGGAATTAAAAAATGTTAATTCCAAAGAATGGAATTTGAATGGGAATGGGTAATGAAGCTTACAACTCTGTTACACAGTTATGTTTTTAAGCAGTCGTAAGCCGAACTTATTGATGCGCTTGAAGGTTTAGTTTGATACTTATTTGCTAAGTGATATTGATTTATACACTCTAATTTCACTAGATTTTTATTGTTTTTAAAAATGTAGATCGTTCAAGTGTCAAATTCGCTCTACCATTGGAAAATGAGTGCATTCTTTCCAGTTATTGAATAATACGAAGATAGTAGGCTTATGCCAGCTAATTACCGAGTCAATTTTTTCCCGTAACGAAGTAGTTTTGATTTGTTGCAGAGATTTATTGCCTCGAAAAAAATATATGCACTGCCTACTACGACAATATACATGAACCGTTTGACAGATTAGCCATTTACTTTACTATTAACGAATTTTCTCCTTACCGGGCGTAAAGTAACAATTTTGCTCCCACTATGCAATAAAACAAAGATGCCAGTTTCTGATCCAATTATTAAATCAAGAAAAGTTGTAATTAATCTGGTAAAAAAATGTTTGTCAAAAAAACTTAAAAATTAATTAAATTTCTTTTATTCACTGTGGTGGAGGCCCTATAGGCTGCAGCCTACACCAGCCTAATGGTAAATCTGGCACTGCAGCTCTGTCAATTGAAGCGGAAATAGCCGCTGGTGTTAACTATGAAATAATCTTGAAAAAATTCAGGGAGGCTAGAAACCGAAAAACCTGTTTATTTTAATTTGTGATTGTAAATGTAATTTTTGTCAACATTTTATTAGCAATAAATCTCCTATACTATACTGTTTTGAAGGGGAACTTATGAACAACCGACAAATTGAAATTTTTAATCTGGCCTTTTTGCTCTAAGAATCTCCCACTACGGATTAGCCACTATTGTCATACCTTTCTGTTACCTGATTAGGTACGTATCTCAAATTATTATCTTACTTCAAGTATTTTACAACACGTACTATCTGAAAAGCGACGCTGAGAATTTACAAAAAGTAAGGTGTTTCTATTACTGACAGGTCAAACTCTAGTTCATATTAAAGCAATTGGAGCTTCTTTAAAAACTCTTTAAGTATTCTTGCATTTCCTTCCGTACAATACTTCTTGCACGCAAAAATTCTGGATATCATTGTAAAGTTCGCAAGTATTGAATTAAAGAACGACTAAATGAGCAAGTTGTTTTATACAGATTAAAATCTCTTTGTTTTCCAAATAAAAGTAGCTTGTGAACATAAACTTGTAAAGTCTGAGCTTTTTCCGCAGTGAAACTGTTATTTACCATTCGAAATAACTTTCTTAAGGTAACTGAGAATGTGACAATGACATCGTGGTCATATATAAATATTACGTGAAACTGAATCAGATAGATTTGCCGGTCTTTACATCGCAAGGGGTTCCATCCTACACATTTAGGTATATCTAAGTATTTTTCGGATTACTATAAGCACAAATGTACCGTAGGGTGGCATAAAGGATTAAAAGCGTCACACAGTAATAGAATCGTCGCTCGATAGCAGACCAATTTTACACGCCAACTATTAAGAAATGAATAAAAAAAAAATATAAACTTTACTGAAACGAATTTAAAGTTTGTCACTTACATTGTCGCTTAAGGGATTTGTAACAGAATTCTCCTAAGAAAATTAAGAGAAATGTAAACTTTTTGAAGAGACTGCAAGAGCTCATTTGATTGAAGGTACCTAAAAAAGCTGGTAGCAGTAAGATACTCACAATTCCAACAACTTTTAAGCTTCAAAAGCTCTGGATTTCTGCAACTGCGAAAATCGTTCCAATGGCTCCTTTTAGGCTTCGGGACTTCAGGAGTTTAGGAAAGGGCTTAAGAAACATATGTTTATGGAAGAGAAAGGTGTTAAGAGCTTTTCGTGAACATTCCGTGGTCATCGTCTAAAGTGGCTGTTTTCACTTGAAGCGTAATATTTGGTTAGGTTTGGTATTTAACTTTCCCACACACATACAGTTGAAGAAATTTATGGCATAAAGACTTGCGGATTAATAGGAAACGAGGTCACTGCAAAGAAAAAGGAAATAATTTAAGCTTTTATTTCAAGTTCTTTTTCTTTGGACATTTCTTAGTTTTATTTTAAACATAATCTAGAGAAGTATGTAAATAGCTTAAACGTTTAAAAAATTTGGCTGAATTTCAATGAAATCGTTCTTGGCAGTTTCTACATCATATTAACGTAAACACATAATTCACATAGCTTGTGGAAGAAAGGGCTTCAAAAACGTCAGATGCAGGTTTTTGTGAGGAAGGTTTATTGGAATTTTATGTCTGAAACCTACTTTTTTCAGCGTCTGTCATTTATTTAAATCAACTTTAGTCAAGAATCCTTTAAATAAGAGAAAATATATCTTAAATTGTCTACTATTAAGTTTTCAAAACATTTAGAAACATAGCTAAATAAAGTTCGTTGTATTTAAATAGCACGCTCTCTCAATCTACCATTATTTTTATTTGCCACAGCTTTTTTCTTCTATTATTTCCGATTATCTCCAATCGCCCCTTTTCCTTGATTAAAACTTCATCTTAGTTGGAGCACAAGGAACAGCAGTTGTAACAGAAGCATCAATGATGCCTCCAAGAAATGTAAGGTGTCCTGTATCGGCCGTTACACATTACTGAACACCGAATCTACTAATTCAGGGTTCAATCTGGTCGGAATTGCTGAGAATTCCCCGTACCCAAGTTCACTCCATCGCAAATGGAATGATGAAGGCTATTCTATAGTCGAGCCTGAAGAGTGAAAGAGCCTTCCATAATCGACTTATTGAACCGAGGAATTCAGATATTACGCTTATGTTGCGATGTTGTAAACATGAAAAATTCTCTAAGATCTCTGAGAAGATTACGAAGATTAAGATTAAAAAAGAAATGAAATCACACCAAAAACATTTCATATAAAGAAGGTTACCAAGGCTAACAAACTCATACCATTTTCACTGTTAAAAAGTTATCAGATCTCATGTGAAACCAAGCCCCTAACTCTAGAAACCCTACTTCTTGGTCAAAAAGTATGGCTTGGCCGATTCATGGATCTAAACAATAACAACATTAAAGACCAGCGACTTAATTTCTTACCAATAGTCCATAGGAGTGACCGTGTGATGGGCGCGAAACTGCCAAGCCATACTTTTTGACCAAGATGTAGGGTTTCTTGAGTTAGGGATTGTAGAGTTAGTGGCTTGGCTCCACATGAGATCTGATAACTTTTTAAAAGTGAAAGCGGTTGCAAAGAAAATGTCTGTGGTTCGGAACCCACTTTAAAATTATTGGTGTACTTGCAATCGTTCTCTTGAATCGGGTAAAGTTGTTTTCGCGCCCCATGTCCAACAAGGGATCATGGGATTTAGGGAGAGAGATATTTATTGACATTTTTATTTTAATAAATAGTCTTCTTATATGTTAACATAAACTTTGAACTATATCATAATAACCACTTCACCAACCATTTTGAAAAAAATATTTTATGAAGGAACCAGTTTTAAACGAAGTCCTACATGATACAAAACAACAAGCTTTTCTTTGTTGTGGCCAACTGCCCCCATTAAAAATAATTAAAAAGAATATTTCATTTCCTTTGACGACGGAAATATGTGCGCGTCATGTACGTCAAGTCATTGTCGCGAAAAACATATGTGACAGACCACACGGGCGCGACACATGGCATTTTCTGCTTGGCAACAGAAAGAGAAAATTTTTTAAATCTGAACATTCCTATAACTTTCCGATGAATTTTTGTTCATTTGGCGGATAGTGTCAAGGGGAAGTTTTGTGTGTTGCTGGCATATTAGGGTGTTTGCTTGAGGTTAACAAGGCGACTTCGTCAGCTAAGCCTAAGTTTTATAACCGCAGGGTTCTGGATAGGGATAGACGATCTTCGATTAAATATCGAAAGATCGATATGTGAGCCTTCGATCTGCCGATTTTTAAATCGATTTTACGGGGCACTGATTTAGCTCCAATCGATTTATTTATTTCCGATTCCATTTTTTGAGACGCGCTAAAACCGAACTGAAAAATGTTTTGAATTTTGTCTTCAATTTGCGTAATAAACAAACATTTACATTTTTTTGTTTCTAAATTTAACATTTGTAAGATATGTTAAATTTAGAAAAAAAAATGTAACATTTACATTTTTTTGTTTCTAAATTTAACATTTGTAAGATATGTTAAATTTAGAAAAAAAAATGTAAATGTAGTTTGAGATCGTATAATATTTTAGGGCTACGTGATCAGTAACTACTGAATGATTCTGTCATTGGTGGCTTGTTGTGTAAATCAGAAATAATTGATTTTGGAGAGTGAGATTTTCAGTTTTCATACAAATTATTTTTTGGTGCGAAGGCGATTTCATAGGATTTCAGCAACTATTGGAGGTATCTGTCGAATCATCGGAATCATCTTAAAAGCAAAGGCCATCCAAATCTCATCTTTTACAATAAGTTTTTTTTTTGTATACTGGTGGATATGTGGTACAGTGTTTGCATTTATACGTTGACAATTTAGATTATAAAATATGCAGGATAGGCCATTACGTGTACGTAAGGCCAGCCATTTTGCTCGTTGACAAGATAAAGACCGGGAGGAAGATAAAGTTGTAATGTGAACTTTTACTAAATTTTTTGTATAAAGATTTTATTACAATTTCTAGTTTTTTTACATCTGAAATATTTTCATTTTAAATACGCCAGAAGTTTAAAGGCGGTTATTGGCTGTTTAAAACTGGTATACACGATTCAATAGATAATAATTTTCTTTTCCTTTTATATAATTATTATATTATTCCTAAATGATAAAACTGTGCGTTATAAATAGCTAAAAGCAACTGAGTGAATTATTAAAAAATTAATTGTGGTATTTTTCTTCCTGATCACGCTACCAAAAATAAAAATTTGTGTTACTCCCATTCATACAATGAAATGACCACTTTATTCTACTACTTAAAGAAAACTGGCGAAGTTTTCTGAGCTTAATGCACTTCTTTGTTAATCTTATATTCTACGGTTGAGTAAATGGCCGAAACAAAATGTTGTTAGTACTAAAGAAACAAACTCTGGCTTATTTTGCAATATACCCTATTAGCACAAAATGTCCCAGAAACATTCCAAGAATTATTTAAAGAAACATCCCCAAGATATACATTTTTATGTCTGAGACTGGAGACCTTACCAAAACATTTACGAGAATCTTGTTGGTACATACTCGTAAAATGTCCTGGGAACGTTTCCCTCCTCAGGCATAAAAATACTTTCGGGCGTTTTTTCGAAGTATACTTGGAATATATCTAGGACATTTTGTAGTATTTTTAAGGAAGGTTAGGCTAAACAGAGAGAGAATGCGTTTGGTATTCTCTTACTAGACATTTCGCGCTTGTAAAGATGTGCTTCTCTTTTACCTTCGTCGTGTAAGTGTACTTTCAAAAAAGACTGTTCCATGTATTGAACATTATTTTTTCCTCGAATAATAAGCAACATTTGTGAAATATCTTAGTCAATATTTGTAAGCTACAAAGGCTGTGTTCCATTATTTATTAAATTTGTTTACTTTTATATGGAAGCAGTTTTAAGTATTTCTAATTTTAAAATGTTGAAATAACTTCAAATGTCAAAATAAATTGAATGGCTCTGTTCGATCTATTAATATAGATCTTCTTAAGACAATTAATCGATCTATAAAATTGGAAAAAATTTACAGATCGATCCGTACTGAATCAATTGTGTCAGTTCGATCTTCATCACTATTTCTAGATCCAGTCGTAGATCGTTGAGGATAAAATTACACAGTATCAGCGATAGGATGCCTCCTTAGAAAGAGTCTCGTGGATCCCCCCAAGCTAGATCTTACGTTACTTCTTCTAAGCATGAGAGATATTAACTCGATGAGTGGACTCTATAGATCCAGCCTTCTTAGGAATGTCGTTTCGACCCTCATCTGACGATGTTGAAAGAACTCTCAATATCCAAAAAAAAACTGCGAAGGTGAATTCTTTGTAAATGGCTGATCTTTCTATTTTATCGATCAGCCTATGCAAACGTCCTTGCATAAAACAACAAAAACATACCTACACATCTTATATGCGTGCTGAGAGAGGGAGACAGCTTAAATGTTTCAACTATTTCATTGATATGGAAATCAAATAAAGGAGGATGGACTTATTACCCAAAGTCCAAAGGTTTGCTTTGAAGGATTTTTGAGAGGCACTTGCATTCCTACGAAGAGTGTTTTTATCAACTTTAGTGTCAAAGAGAGTCACGTCCACACCTTTAATATTGGGGCATATTCTGCTAATTTCCACTAGTGTAGTAGTTATAATTTAATGACTAAAATTTTGCGTTCTTTGGGTATAAAGGAAAAGAGCCAAAATGGGGAAAGAGGAAAAAGTTGAATACAATAATAACCGCCGCTTTTCATAGGATTTGGTGTCGCAGTTGGATCGATCTATGAGTGGCACGGTCTCCACGTCATGGTTCCAGGGTTCAAGTTTGAGTCTCCCCGTGAGTGTTTTTAAAAATAAAAAATTTGAAAAAATCTGGGCTGTTATCCAGCTCGCAGCACTGCAAGAGGATGCAATTAATTTTCCCTCATTCCCCTTAACCTAATTACCTTCAGGTCAAACCTTGCTAACGCATCATAGGGTCGTCCCCTATTATATGAAATTACTTTCGTTGACTCTTGCTTCAATTGATAGAAATATAACTATTTAAGAGGGAGGGGCAGTTCAACTTTGTAACGGCTAAACAGAGTTGGATAGTTCTATTTCTGATGTATATAATATGTTCCCCCATTGCTACCGCGACGCAATTATAAACGGTGGTTGAAGTAGGATAGGGGTTGGATGTCAACTTGTTAACGCGTAGACCGATTTGGAAGACTATTTTAATGTTATATAGGCTACAATCCAGCATTGCTAACATGAGGATAAATTTTGCTCTAGTGTGGAGGGTGAGCGGGAGGGGTAGGTTAACTTCGGAACATGTATGCCGATTCGGATGATTTGCCTTTTGATGTGTAGAATATGTTGCCCCCTGGTGTCACAACAAAAATGTATGGGGTGGGGTGGTCTTCGGTGGTGACGTTACACCAGGTTGGTGGGGGGGGGGGGGGGGGTAGCCTAACTAAGTAACGCGTGGACTGATCAGATAAAGTATCCATTTGCATTGTGACAAAAATTGTGGTTTGTGGTTAGAGTGGAGGAGGGCGGCGATTAGCTTCATAAGACATAGACCGATCTTTATGATTTTGATTCTGTTCTGCAGAATACGTTTCCAAATTGATAAAGGATAGCAATTTTGTACCTAGAGTGACTACGATAATTTTCTCTTGCTGTATAGAGTACGGTGGCGCACTAGGGCAATCGTAAAAATTTTTTAAGGTAAGGGTATGATTGGATTACAATTTATATTGGATGTTTAATTGATTATTGTTTAAGCGCATGCAGTCCTTGAGATCTTTTGTAAGAGGAGTGAAGCGATTCTTATGTAAAATATCGGCCAGGTATTGCGTTGACGGTTCGATGTATGTAAACGTCCCGTTTTGTTGGAAAGGAACTGGGTATGCAGGTGGTAGATTTCTGGGCTAAGCAAAGGGATTCGATTATCAAATAGTAAATTTTTCAGGGTTATGCGCAATTTGACGTGCATTGAGTTGTATATAGATAGTAATGATGTTGAGCTGCCATTAACTAGCACTCTTAGATTTGGCGGTAAATGTTCCTTTATGATTATGATATTTATGTTTTGGTGTAAGTAACAATGTATACAACCGTCCATGTTTGGGATCTGTTACTACACTTAATAAACCTTTCTGCATATATTGGAACTTAAGAAGATTTAACATAACTGACACAACAGCGGATCTAAATTCTTGTGTAACAGACGTTTGATTCATTAGGAGATTTTTCAATTTCCTTAATACTCTTTATTTATTCATCGTATCTATCAGCAAAGTCTTGATCTAGAATACCAAACAAACCATTTGCAATTGAACTAATTATATTAAAAGGAGCCCTTTCCATTCTGAATTTTAGATTATCTCCCTGCTAGTAAAGTTGATTCACTGAATTTATGACTTCTAGTACCGTTGTATTACATAATTCTTGTAGTAGGCTGAGTTGTCCAGTTTTCCAAGAGATTTCAGTTAAATTCTGAATGGATTCTCTTATTCCTATTAATTCGTTCCAATATGACGATAGGTTATAGTAAATTATCAAGTTCCATTCACTTGAATACAATTGTATCTTTGATATGTCTTCAAAATATATTTCTTCCTGTCGGTTGAACATAGTAATGCCATATGGCTTGTCCACTTGACATCCAGTACCTACTAGAGTAAGAAGAGCAAGTTTCATTAAGGAAAGCCATTAGGCCATGATTTATAATTGGTTTTTGGTATTGTTTGTTAATTTCTTCGGTGTTTAGGATACATAGGCACTTGTACAGGCTCTGGGCATACGTGTTCAACGTTTGTCCGCCCTTCGTCTACAGCTGATCTTTTTAAATCGAAGTCACGTAATGTTTTGTTCGTAGGTAGCAGAGAGAAATTTGTTACTGGATGCTTTATTTTAGATCCTATTGTTTGAAGAATCACAACTCTGGTCAAGCTGTCGGGTCCGATTACTCTGTCAAGTGCCCATTTGTTTGGTGACAGCTTTGCGTCCTTCTTCAATACGAGATTACCAACTTTTAAATTCGGCTACCTTTGAGTCCACTTATGACATTGCTGTAACCTTTGCAAATACTTGCGAATTGAGACAGACTTCTGATTGGGTCATCAGTGAACACATTTCTTCGTATGTTAGCTTATTGTCACCAATAACAAGGCGCATATGATGATTTATCGCTTTGACAACTGATTCTAATAGTCCTCCAAAATCAGAGGATGCAGGAGGGATAAAATGCCACTACCTACATAATTAAGTAATACACTGTGTACGTCATCTTGATGAGCTTGTAGATTGTGAGAGTCACTTAATATCTTGCTGGAACCTACAAAATTAGTGACAATTACTGGCCAACACTCGCATTAATGTTGCTATAAATGCCTACGAATTCAATTCCGTCACCACTTCTAAGTTATTACAATTTCCGGAATGCTAAGTGGCATAAAAAAGTGAACCAGATTGCATGATTTGTATCAAATTACGTTTGTTGACTTTTGCTTGAATTAACAAAAAAGTTATTATTTAATTTTATACTCAAAGAAATAAAAAATTTGCTTTATTTTTCTCTTTATGTAATAAGATAACTTCGAAATACCCATTAAATAACTACGTAAGTTAACAGATAATGAAAAAAATATATAAATAATGTTTTATTTTCCATAAGGTAATTTCTCCTCTACAACCAATTCGTCAAAAGAAGCCATTCGAGTAGAATTAAACGTTTTTCCTTAGCTTTTTATTCTTTATCAAATAGAGTATAGAAATGTCCTTTAGTTTGGCGGACTTTTATAAATTTGTCGATCCGTCTTGTGAAATTGTATTACGAAATCTAAATTTTCGTCCATTTTGTTATTTGGGTGGACACACATTCGTTCTGCCATAGCTCTTAGGCGTTCCATTATTAATTTTAGCATTCTTACTGAGAAAAAATGTCAAAAAGAACTGTCGTTTGACAAGCGACAATATTCCTTTTTGAAAGTTCTATAATAGCAAATAAAACAGTCGTTATAACAAAATAATTTTTCTTTCCGAAATTTTTCCACCTTTTTTTTGGCTCGAAAGACTGGACTGTTATAAATGGAAATTTCCAAGATGTTTAAAATCTTCAAGCAAAATGAATCAATACATTGCAATTCATTACAACTAATATAAGGTAGAAAGTTCGACTGATTTGATATGCAAAACACGAAGTAAATTTTTTTAATTTACCTTTTACCTAAGTATCTGAGTTCTTTTAGTTTCTTTTGTTCCTTAGATTTATTAAGTGCAGTAACCTCTATAAAGGTGCCTCATTTAAAATGCCTGACTACAAGCCAATATTTTACTTAAATATTCTGTCGACGATTTTTCTTTCGAAAGGGGTTAATTAGCGTCCGTTTACTTTCTTTTGATTCTTTGCATGATGATTATCTTTTGAAAATTTTAGAGCCAAGGTGAGTTAAGTGTAATCTGCGTTTCCACACAGACACTTTCGTGTCTTACAAAATTGTGCTAGAAAAAATTCATGGAGGATAATTTTCCTTTCAGTATTTCAATGAATAAAGAAAAAATGAATGTAGAGATTTTCTGACTATTTTTAATACAACCTTCAAAGGCGTTATTTTAAAGAGAAATAGTTGCCTTAATGCTTTTAAAACAAGCACAAAGAAATAAAATCCTTTCACCTAAAATTAAAAAAAGGATCTAAAGAATGAATAAAACCCTTAACCTCATCTGAAAACTAATAATGATCAAGATACCTCAAAAGAATGATTAGATAACTTGAAGCTAGCTCACTTGGAAGAAACATTTTCTTATTAAGTAGGTTATACATACTAGTTCAAGAGCTTAGTTCAAGATCGTTAAAAAATGCAAGATTAATAAATAGTAAAGGCATGGAAAATGCGGCTTTGTCTGCTTCTATAGTTCCCGTAAAACCTTGTGGGGGTGGGGCGTGAGAAGAACTTCACCCGATTCGAGTCAACGACTGCAGATGGACCAATAAATTAAAGTGGATTCCGAACCAATGACATATTCTCTGCAACCCTCATGTCAGTTATTAAGGATATTCGTCGAGGCATAAAGCGGTGCTGTTTAAGGGGAACATCGTGACTTGGAGTGTGATCTTAGATGTTTCTTTCTATAGGGATTCTGAAAAAAGTACAAATGATATCGTTAAACTTTTTTTTAATTTTTTTTGTTCAAGTATTTGCAATTACAACATTTTTTTTCCTTTATCTACTGGTTCTGTATAGATGGCGCTGAAATGTTAGCGTAAAAAGTTTGGAAGGAAATCGGTGGAGGTTGTAGCTCAATTCTGGAACGTCTGAAAAGAAAAAAAAAAATTCAAATGACAAAAAAACAATTGTAATTGAGCACTGACGTGGCCCCATTTCAAAATTTCTGATCTGGGGGCAAATGCCGCTAACTGAAAAATAAAATTGAAAAATGGCCTAAAAATTGAAGTGAAAATCGCGCCCAAATTTTTTTTTTAGGCGCAAAATTTGAAATATGGCCACGTCAGTTAATTACAATTGTTTTTTTATCATTTGCATTTTTTTTT
This sequence comes from Leptarthrus brevirostris, assembly GCA_964036015.1. Lineage (NCBI taxonomy): Eukaryota > Metazoa > Arthropoda > Insecta > Diptera > Asilidae > Leptarthrus > Leptarthrus brevirostris. The sequence goes on from OZ038371.1 coordinate 32,544,011, forward strand.
CAGACGCTCCAAAATTGAGATACAGGGTGTTTTCGATTTTGCTTCTGGGTTAACCCTTGTCCCTTGAAGAAGCAAATGCGTGTTCGAGATTGCGGTGGCATGACCCGAGTTATGCTTCGGATTGTTCGTTTTTGGCACATTTCAACCTTGGTGCTAACACCGATTGCCCCTGGTTTGGACCAGGAACAGCTGTGACACTACTAACACAAATGAAGTAGATGAGTAAAGTAAACTGGTATTGTGCTTGCGTGCTGCGATTTTTTATATTTACTTATTTATTTTTACTGTTCTGTTATAATAAGAATGAAAATAAACCGAAAAATCTTTGCAGCTTCCATTCTTTTTATTTTAAGGAGGAAAATTGTACTTTCGGATTCGTCATGTAGCCTTTCTTCTTCTTCAAAATACTCATTTTCATTAAATTAATGCTGCAGTAAACCAATAATTGCTGAAATTGCTGCTTTTTTATTAATCGCCATAATTTTCAGTTGGATTTGACAGCGGGTGACAATAATAAACTCGAACACAGGGTTTAACACTTGGAAGCAGATGACACTTCGGTGCAGGGTCACAGTAACTCCAGTTGTCCCCGGTGTTATGTCTCGGTGGCAAAATCGAAAACACTCACAACCTACACCGATTTCCTGCCAAGCTTTTTACGCTCAAATTTCAGCGCCATCTATACAGAACCAAATTCAAGACTTGAAGGGGGAATTGAATAAACCTTCCCTACCTACAATTTTAAATAAATGTGCTATGGTAGCGTTACTACAAGAAGCTGTGGAAAATAAAGGAAAGGGTCCAGAGGCTTTTGTCTTTGAAGACGAGCTAGAAGAAAAAAAAAGAAGGACGTACTCTAAGCATGACAGATTTTCTCAATGCTCTGATGTATAAGGTAAAATCTTCCAAGAAAGAATTGAAAGCATCAATGGCTCAACAGAAATCATCGACGGCCGAATTAAAATCATCGATGGACGAACAGAAGTCATCAACGGTACAGTTGAAATCGTCGATGGAAGGGTCCGTTAGCCAACTGAAAGCGGCAATGGAAGAACACCAATCGTCGATGGAAGGGTAAATCAGCGAATTAAAAGTGGCAGTGGAAGAACAGAAATCGTCGACAGGTGAGTTAAGAGCATTGAAGAACAGAAATTGTAGACAGCGGAATTAAGAGCATCTTTTGAAGAACAGCAATTGTTGACGGCCGAGTTGAAATCATCAATAGTAGCGGAACTAAAGGTCTCTATTGAGGAAGTGAAAGCTGAAATGAAAATGTCTATGCAAAAACAGTTTGAAGGTCTGGAGTTCAATCGTACTGAGAAACAGAGTTTATTTTAGCAGTCCACTAATCGACTAAAATTAACTAATACTATCAAATTTAATTATATTTGAATTCAAAACAGGACTGTTATTATGTTTAGAGAATCCAGAGTTTGGGTCAGAAGAATTATTAATGTGTTCCGTTTATCTTTGACGTATAGATCGTTTGGTCTGTCCAATGTAAATTGCATCACAACCCGCACAATTTAACCTATAAACGCCACATTTGTCTATTTTATTGATATCGGGCTTCAATTTATTATTGACTAACATATTTTTTACAGTTTTATTATTAAAAAAATACTGGTATTATATTTTTTCCCCTAAATAATTTACTTACATTTTTGGATATATCTCCAAAGTATGGGATCTTCCTCCACAACTATACATCGTGCTCTGAGTTCGATTTGATATCAATGTTTATTGTTTATTTATTTAAGCTTAATACAAGCTATATCATAATTAAAAAAAATAAATAAATAATACAAGCTATAATAAATACTAAGTCATAACAAATAGTGTAAGCTGCAATATGAGTTATGATTATGGTAAATACAATTGGGAGGAAGAAGAATTAAGAAAGGCGATCAAGATGGCCTGGATCAAGATATAAGGCTTTGTGAAGGGATGATTTACTCAGATGGAAGTCAAAGGAGGAAAGGTCGTTTACTTTTCGTAGCATGCTGGTAACTGGTTCGCGTTGACCGTAGTTCGTGTGATGGCGGTCGAGTCGGGAAAGGTTGCTAGGATTGGTATAAATGGGTAAAGTTTGCAGGATTGAAGAGCAGTCTATAGCACCAGCTAATAGCTGATGAATGAAGGGAATGTCGGAAACATCACGACGTTTATTTAGGGGTTGTAAGTCGATCAGTTTCACCCGGTCTTCATAAGGTGGAAGGTTGAATCTGTCTACCCGCGGAAGATCACGTAGAGCAAAGCGAATGAACCTACGCTGGACAGATTCAATTCTGTTAATGTGGGCTGTTTGCGTAGGTGACCATACCTGGCTGGCATATTCAAGGAGAGGTCTAACGAAGGAGATATAGAGAGATTTGGAATCATAAGGATTGGAGAACTCTCTAGGCCAGCGCTTCACAAACCCTAGTGCGGAGTTAGCTCTGTTAATTATGCTATCAATAGGGGAACAGAAGGTGAGTTCGCTATCACAGATTATTCCCAGGTCACACAAAGAGGTAACAATAGGGACTGGTACATCGGTTAACGGGTAGATTCTCGGGGTTGTGGTAAGACGCTTGCGGGAATATGAGATGGACTGGCATTTGGAGACATTGAGCTCAAGAAAGTTTTGCAGGCACAATGTGGTGAACGAATCAAGGTTTATTTGCAGAAGAAGAGAGTCGGTTGTGGGGGAGATATGTTTAATTAGTTTCATGTCATCAGCATAAATGGCCAGCTCTAAGTGTTTGATAACACAATCAACATCATTAATTATAAGGATGAAAATTACTGAACTGAGGTGGCTACCCTAAGGGACGCCGAAACGCGTGACAATAGGGTTAGAAATGGATGAAATGAAAGAACAATGTGTTGATGGTTGTTGAGGTAGGATTGAATCCAGGAGATGAATCGAGGGGGGAAGCTTAGGCGATCAAGTTTGAACAGGATAACGTTATAGGATATTTGGTCAAAAGCTTTACTAAAATCGGTGGCGATAACATCAACATCTTTACGGTTTTCTAGGACACATAGTGTTTTGGAGACGAATTCGGTAAGGTTGGTGGTTGTAGATCTTCCTTTGAGGAAGCCATGCTGGGTGAGGGGGAAGATAGACTTAAAGTGGAATAGGATGAAATCATAGACCAATTTTTCGAATAGTTAAGTATGGATGATAATTTAGCAATGGGTCTGTAGTTGGATACATCTTGCAGCCTTTTTTGAAGATGGGAATAATATAGAGAGGTGGAAAAGCAAAGTAATAGGTTGAATTAGATGCATGGCACACTTTTTAAGAACGATGGCCGAAATGCCGTCAGGACCTGGTGAAAGGTGTCCTCAAGCCCGTTAATACGGGCGGCGATTAGTTCGGGGTCAGGGACGAAAGATGTAAACGACGTTTGATTGCATTTGTCCAAGAATGAAAAGTAGTTAATGTCATACTGTAGGGAATTGTCGCTGAAAGATTTACTGAAGAAGTGTGCAAAGCGGTTGGCGATAACCTAAGGATCAGACGAAGAGGTATTCTGGAGCTTTAGGGTGGAGTTAGAAGAAAAGTTTGCCAACGTTTATTTCTCCTGTTGTGGAGAGAGCGTAATTCTTTGTCGTACCAAACGGCGGAGGAGGATCAGTTTTAACGAGGAAGAAGAGGGATATATTGTGTAAGACAAGCGTGTATTGCCGAATAAAACGCCTCTACAGCAACGTCAATTGGAAGATTTTGAGGGATCCAATTTTGGAGTTGAGGAGCAAGTGATTTAATTTGTCAAAGTCGTCTTTACGAAAATTGAAGGAAAGAGAAGACTCGTAGCTTGAAAGGGCGTGATGGTGTACGTAGGAGAAAACGATGAACAGGGGAGGATGGTGACGATAGAGGGAGGAGAGGAGATGGTTACTTTCCGCGACAGCCGAGTTAACTGGGTCTGAGAAAAAGATTAAGTCTAATTGTCTGTCTAGAAAGTTCCCGACTCCGCTAACTTGAAAGAGACCAAAAACAGAGAGCTGGTCGGTAAAAGGCTTCTTTGTCGGAAGAGGCGTTCAGGGTGACAAACTGTGAACAGTCCTCAGACAATGACCATTGAATAGGGGGGAGGTTAAAGTCACCCAATGTACAATGAATTCATTGGAGGCGTTAGCGTTCTCAAGCATGGTGTCAATCGTTTCAATTATGGGCTCGTAGGCTTCTAGAGGTTGAGAGGGACGAATATAACAACAAAGAATACAGAGAATACACTTATTCAGTGTTAATTTGATACATACATATTCTGATATTGAAGAGTCGGAGGTCTTAAGCAGGGCGGCGATCATTGATGCCTACACAACCGTCAACACGGAAAATGGTATAGTTTGGAGGGAATAGTTCGTTGTCGAGAATTCCTGGTCTTAGATTGGCAAAGATATCGTGCGGGAATTTGTGGTAGTTGAGGAAAATATTGGATGTTTTTGTACGAAGTCGTCTTACGTTCTGGTAATAGACTAAGAAGTTGCTGGGAAGAGGTACTTGATCGGAGACCGCTGGTGCATTAGGAGGGAGGTCAGAAATAGAGGAAGCGGGGGTTAGGAGCGAAAGTAGTTTAAGGAGTCGTTGCGACTTTTTTGGAGATAGGAAGTGCGGCGATTACGTCAGTTAGATCTTCTGAAAACTTATGGGAAGGGATATTGAATGATTCATGGTACTATGTGAACATTTGGTGTAAGACGGTTGGGTCTGGGCAGGCCTTCTTGATGTATACTTAACATGACGTTGGTGCTTGTTTTACCGTCAATACAGACGGAGTACGGATTGTCGTGCAGATAGGCTAGAAATAGACGTACGTTTTCATTAATGTGCCGGTCCCGCAAACAGGACAAGAGTTATCGTCCATCGTTGGAATCCGCAGAGCGAAAAGTCAATTTAACTGTAGGTGGGATTACTGGATCGATAAATCAGTTATGTTCGGATGAAGGAGTTTTGGTTAGCAGAAGGGGCGTGTTAGCGGAGGTAGAAGAAGTTAGAGAAGGGGCGATAGTGAAGGAAGATTATGACTTGCAATTAGGTGGGCATGCGGAGGAAGTAGCGGGTGCAAGGTTTGGTGTATACAGAGAAGGGGTGGGACTATGGCGTTCGAGGAACTTTTGAGAGAATCGTGATTGATGTTGCGGGGAGTCAGTTCCAGGAAACTGAAATATTTGAATGGCAATGAATTATTTTAGTATATGGCCTGAAGTAGCAGTCAGTGGAATAAGCGATAACGTGTCGGCTAACCAATCAAGAGGTTCCAGGTTCGAATCCCCCCCCTCCCAACACATTACGCGAAAAAGGCCATGGGGGTTGCAGAAGAAATGCTGGTGGTTCATAATTCACTTTAAATTGTAGGTCTACTACGAATCGTTTTCTCTAATTGGGTCAAGTTCTTCTCCAGCCCCATGTTCCAAATGGGATTACGGAAATTATAAAGGATATGGATATTTGATTGTTCTTATGAGCCTCATTCTGGCCAAGGACGAATTTAAATTCTGAGGCATTTCAAAAGGTTTGCGACATTCTTGTAATAAGGAATACCCAGCCAACATCACTTCATCCACCTCACGAGATGGTTGAGCGATTTAATAAAACAGGGGTCGAACATCTCAGTAAACTAGTATCACGAGATTGGGATATTTTCATTCGAATATTTATATTAGCTTATCGAACAGCAATCCATAACTCAATAGAACATGCTGAGTTTGGAAGACCGATTCGACTGTCCAGTGTATCCAAGTTCGGGATTGCGGAAAAGGATAACGAATCCACTGAAGAATATATGACCATGCTCCGTAAGTGTCTCAAAGAAAACGTACAAGAAGAAGAAAAGTAAATTGGTAAAATTTTAGTTTTTATTGTCCTTAATACATATAGCTGTGCTATAACTTTATAGATTGTGAAAATTTATATGTGAGTTTGTTCTTACTTTAATGAAAATTGATCAGTAATTTAATCCTTAAAATAAACAGAAGCATCATTGGTTAATTTTTCAAACATAACATACTACACGGAGGGAAACTTTCTTGAATTTTTATACGAAACTGCCAGTAAAAATTAGATTCTCAACTGTAAACGGTTTGTAACTGCGCCGAAATATTCCTGCAGAACGAGCTGCACTTGGTTTGAAAGAATATTTCGATCATAAAATTGAAAAGGCTTAAAATTAATAAAATTAATTTATATTTAGAAAAATAAACCAAATAAATTATGTTTACAGGGTGTTTCAGATCTGACGTGCCAAAATAAGTGGGGTCATAGATCTCAATTAGACAAACAAAAAGTTGTTTGGCAGGGGAGGGGCAATCTCAACCGTTTGGGAGTTACAGGGTGATTCATAAATTTCAGTTTTTCATGGTATGCACATGCTTTTGCTTTTATCTCTAGATCTATCTAACACAAGCTAATATCGGCAATGAATCAAAATTACACTAACATTTTTATAACTTTTTTGCAGCAATAATTAAAATTAATGACATGTTAACCCAAAACAAACATTATCGACCTTTTATCTTAAAAATTTTGTTTTTTTAAAGTATTTTATACCTAAAGTGCAATAAAATAATTAGGTACTCAGAGAGTTCTAAGGATACGCTTTTTCTAATCCTAAGATGAGCAATCCAATAAAAATTAAAAAGGGGTATACTAATTAAATGGAGTTCGGAGAAAAATTGGGAAAATGCTGAATTTTAGGTAATCGCAAACCATTTTTTTCGCTTTTGGAAGTGACTGTACGTGCAATGGTAGGAGTTGAATCAGTAGTGTTGACATTTTTGGAAGGGTCATTGGAATAGTGGTTTTTTGGCGTTTGTTTGATGTGGCTGTGTTGTGTAGATAAAGAGATAAAAATAAAAGAGTAATGTGCATACCATGAATAACTGAAATTTATGAATCACCCTGTAACTCCAAAACGGTTGAGATTGCCGTGCAACCTGCTATAATTTTTTGTTTGTCTAGTTGATATCTATCACCGTACTCATTTTAGCACGTCAGATCTGAAACACCCTGTATTTTTACAGAATGTGTTACTACTAAGACGACTGCGATGAGTGGATCCGCAAACTTCCTGGAATTTTCTCTTCCCGAAGCCCTACATTTTACTTAGCTGTATTAGTTAGCTTTTGCTCCAATGTTAAAAGCTTCAATAATAATTATAAATGAAGTTTATAAATGCGTGCATATGTATAAATAAAAAATATAAAAAATTAATAAACTAATCGTGAAATATTTTTGCAAGTGTTAATAATACCAATCTGCAAAATATTCCAAGCCTTTCAAATAAATAAATTCAATTATCTTCTACATAAAATAAGACAAAGAAATCAATATAACATTAATGAATATACAACAATTATTGTTATGATTTATCAAGTGAACTTATGAGAGAGCTTTGGGAATTATATATTGATGGATAAATAATTTCGGTTTAGTAACTAATGCTCAGATAACTGAAATGGTGCTGTTTACAAGGAGAATGTATAAAGTATATAGACCAAAAATAAAGCGTGATACTATTATAAAGTCTGGTTGGCAACCCTAATAAGATTAACCAAACCGATGGCAACACCGAAAAATTACAGCAGATGTATAATATACCCCCCACTGCGGCCCGCGGATGAAAAACTTCCCCCGATTCGATGATTAAAATTGAAGTGAAGAAACTATTAAACAGTAATATATTACTCTCCAGCAATTTATGTATAGTCTGCTGTCAACCGAAACGTACCAAACGTCGTTGCAGGCGGGAATGGAACCTGCAACTATCGTATAGCAAGCCATCACGTGGCCCCTCATATTACTGATGACACCACCTTCCAATAACGGTGACTGTATTTACAAGAATTTACTTAATTTTAAAAAAGTGAACTTTATCACAATATTTCTGCGAGAAACCTGACAGAATTAACATTGTTTACATAGGTGAAAGGAATAGTTGCAATTAACCTTTATTATAAAAATCAATTCTTCTTTCTTGAAATTTATGCAAAAAATATTTAAAAACGAAACTTTCTCTTATGGCGATGGACTGCGGCACCTTCGGGGCATGAACAAAGTTCACACCTGACCTACTTTTTTATTTTACTTGAGTAGCTTTTAAGCACATAAATAAATTTAATTTAATAAACTTTTCTTATCAAATTTAAATAACAATTTAAAAAATCTGTATCTATATAACTTTTTAGTGGATATAATAGCCAAAATGTCGTAATGCAGAAGTCGATGTCATATGTGTTTCTGAAAGTGTCCCAATTCGTTTATTGCTAGCGTCTAAAATGTATAGCCTAACATAAACCGCATGTTTAGACGTTCGGGCCATCTATATAAGGCAAGTTAGTGCTTAAACAGCTTGCTTTTAACTCGAAAATTGCTTCATCCATTACAAGTTGTACAGCAGTGCTTTCCTGCGAGAATGTCTGAAGTTCTGGTGTACAACATTACCAACTTCAATATATAAACTTGAAAGAACCATATTTTTTGAGGAAAACTTTGCCATCATTGCCTGCGATAATACTATGGAAGCAAAACAAAATTTTATTATCTCATTTGTTCACAATTTTGAAATGTCACGTACGTATTTTTGCCTCCCCCACCACAGCGCCCTTATTCAGGCTGACTTTCCTTTCATTTTCGATAAGTGAAGTGAACGCAAGGACTTACAATAATGCTAAAAGCGTATTCGACACGCTTTTAATGGGGTCAGATCCAGAATAAACAAATTATTACTGAATGCAAATGCAAATGCTTTGTTTAACAAAGGCAGCAAAGGTACTTTTTCAAGAGCTGAATAAACTTTCAACGTACATTCACAGGGTATTCTTGTTTGCTCCCCACACGGGGTTGGCAATTTCATCAAAGAACTGTATTGATAATATTGACTGGGAGCAAAAGGGCAATCAAACTGTTACTTTGGCTGCTCGAGCGACCTGAAAGTTTCCGTCATAGAGATGGAGAAACACGTGTCTACATTTCATGCACCGAATTGAAAATAAATAGAAAATTTAATTAGCTTCATTGCTATTGCCAGAGGTCACAGGAAAAAGTTTAAACAATTCCGTAACCATAATACCGTCTCTATTTCAAACCGTATAAAATGCAATTAGAGTGCAATTTTCTAGTGTTCATGCTTTCAGAGAATTGACTAAAGACAAGGACGAAAAGGATGAATGTACGAAATCTGGAAAAACGTAGTGTCTGCAGTTAGGCGGAAGCCAAGTCTCTCCTAGAGAATTTCCTTAGAATAAATTAAGTTAATTAAGGCAGTCAAAAGTTAAAAAAAAACTTTATTAAAGATTTTAAAATATACTTTTCTTTTAATTCAAACCGTTAAAAAATCTTCGCTAAAAATTTTCATTTTATGTAAAATTTCGAAAAAGGTCAAACTTTTTCTGCCACTATTTACTATGTGTCATTACGGGTGCTAAGCCATTCTGTTGTTATGAATGGAAGTGTATCTGTGGCCTCCAAGTGGCACCACTGGTAATTGCAGGATTATAAACATGCAAGCTAACACAGAACACGAGAGGAGTAAGCCTCTTAAATAAATCCCTTAACTCCAACGCTAAGGAAGTTTGAAAGATGAACCATCTGAGGATGCGACTTCCCAAATCGGCTTGGTGCCTCTCGCAGGATCAGGGGTCAAAAGATTGCTAGTGGCATCTCCTCAGGGGCAGCTCAATCTCCTATTGTAACTTAGTTGAGTAGGATTGATATTGGGGGATCCCTGCCTTCCCGGTCCGTTTATTTCTCTACAGGTCAGATGAAGCCAGCGTTCCTAGGCTGTAGCAAGCTGCAGAGATGGAAACTTCCAAAGGATTGGAGGAAACGGGAGGGGCTATTCCCAAATCGGCTGACAATGTGGTAAACAATCCGGCGGAAGACAACGCTATCTCATACTCTAAGGCGGAGATGCGCAAGCATTTGAAGCGGAAGAGGCAACGTACAAAGCAGCAGCTGGCGTCAGCTAAGGCTGCTTATAAGGCAGGTGTAGACCAGGAGTTCGGGCAGTTAGCTGACAAACTGGAAACATCTGCCCCAACATATTGGACACCAGAAGAGGGGGGTCCGGCTAAACGAATCCGAGGTGAAGACCAAGGTGCAGTGAGGCCAGGTAACTCCGTGGATGGTGGTGAATCTTCGGTGGCCTCTGGAATATAGGTATTTGAGCAGTCGGCAACGGTTACTCTTACCTCCATGGGGCAGTCAGAAGCGAGGATTTCGCAAGAAGCAAGGAGAAGCAGAAGCGGATCCGAGCAAAGGCGAGAAGAAGATGGATAATATCCATCAGAAATTTACCTCTAAGCCAGATATATTAGTTAAGATCACAGCCAGGTAAGCCAGTTGAGCCAGGTGAGCCAAGCCGAGCAATGAAGGGAGCTTTGGACCAAGGAAAGAGGAAGATAGTTCATCAGGAAGGTCCGTGAGAACAAACACTTGCAGGTCTTCAAGGCAGCCCTTTTGGAGGTCATTGACTCCCTTCCTGGTAACGCAGGGGAAATAGTTGTGAACAAAGTAGCCTTGGAGAACGGGTTAATCACACTAAGGTGTGTGAAGCAGAAATCGAAGGCCTGGCTGTGTGAGACCGTCAGGGGAATGTTCAACGTTTTGGATGAAATGAACCTGAAGGTGGAACGTGTGGATGTCATTAAAAACATCAAGAGGGTAATGATCTTTGTAGCGGGGCAACCTGAGGGCAAGGACATCATCATAAAGAAGCTGTGGAGACAGAACTCCTGCATCGGAGATACCTCCAAGTGGAAGGTGTCCCGAGTAGAGGGGTACGGCGACTCGGTCAAAGGCTGAACCGCGAACAGAGGTCAGGCGGAAAAGCCGTTAGTCGGTAGAGCGACTGGCAGTCAACCTAAATAATTAGTGGAGACGCCAGTAGGGAGGGAGGTAGGCCGGTACCGAGGGAGGTTTGTTGGAAACCCTGAAAGCTTGGCAACTCAATCTGCATCACAAGTATGGCGGCAGCAGATATTATACTGTCCCGATGTTTTGTGGAAGAGAAGAAGAAATTTCGCAGCTGCAGGAACCCTAGCTATTCAGAAAGAAAGTAAAAGGGCTCCCGGAGAAAATCGCTAATTTGTTTTGCGTAAATTTAGGAAGCAGAACTAGATCCCGCATTTTAGTCAGGCGGGGAGTTCAGGCGGTATTCCTGCCACAACTCAGTACGCCAGACCATATTATGACTCGTATGGAGTCCGGGGCAGGGGCGTGGGTCGTAACCTTTGGCTATCTACCATATGATTCATCGGCCTCACCCCCAGGTGGGGAAGTGGAGGCTCTGGTAAAATACTGCAGGGATAGAAATGTGGGACAACTATTACGTTGCGACGCGAATGCCCACAATATTGTGTGGGGCAGCACAGACGACAACCGGAGAAGCAAAGATTTGCTGGAATTCGTGGTAGGTAACAACTTGGCATTGTAGCAGACAAGAAATCTGAACTAGTGTACTGTCTAAATGATGAATTAGAAAATGATATAGACTGGTGCCACATAAACGATATGAAACGCGCATAAGTTAAATTAAGTATAAATGAATAAATTAGGATCAGAAAGATTTCAAGTTAATTCCAGAGATAAGCATTTTTTTTCGATAAGACATATGAATCACAGGAAGTCTTTTTTTTATATAAATATAACTTTTAATTCATATTCCTGGGTTACGATTTCATTCTAAGAGATTCGAGAAATCGGAAGATATTAAGTAATCGAATAATAATTGGAGATAAGTAGGACAAGTACAGGCTAGTACTTGATGATATTAATTCATATTAAACCCAAGAATAAAGGCTTAACACACGCTCAGTATATTCAGTTAATAATTATGTTGGTCAAAAACTAAAACGCACAATTGGCTATTGCCTTAATTCTTCAGTTCATACAATAGTATCATGACGACGCACGTAGCAAATTGTGTTCCCAAAGTTGGCGAATGTTTGATAGAAAAAAAATATTTCATGTTCCATAATATTTTTTTTAACCCACGAATGGAGATGACGCACATTACTTGCAATGGGTTGACGAGCTGTTTCCTTATATTACTTAACATCACCCTGACAAATTGCTTCAGTTTAATTGGTTACATTTCTTATCTATTAAAATGTCCTCCATTAAATTATTAATAATCAAATAATAAGTCCCAAAGTTGCGCAGATTCTCCCTCATACACACATATATCAACATATATATAAATTTATATTTATAAAATTTCAATCACAGAGTTTGAAAGCAAATGTTATTAGAAAATTAAATGGAATTATGCCCACCAACTGTCGAACGCTGTCCAACCCTTACAAATCTCGTAACTACTTAACCCTATATCATTCATAATGGGAAATTATCCATAATTGCTCCGTGCATGGGCCAAACGGAAGAGAGGAATGAAATAAGGAGAATCTATCTTTATTTTTCGCATTGAAATCGTGGAAGAATTGAGGCAGAGAAAAAAAAGTTTAAGTCTAGTGAATTGCAGTGAACTTCAAATATAAATTAATTTAAATATTGGCATAATTGCCGTTAAGTGCACTAAATTGGTCGTTCCCCAAATACATAATTAAGAAAGGAACAAAGAAAGTGCCGATCTTCGAGAAAGGGCAGAAAATTCGAAGTCCAGGAAGTTTTAAATGCTAATCTAATTTTGTTTTTATAGTCCGTTTCTGAAAAGCCCCCTGTTGAAATGGATTCTAAAAAAATTCATCATCATATCAAAATTTATCTTATAAGCTTAGAACTATTTTTCTGAACGTTGTGATACCCTCTTCTATGAGTACCTCCAACGGATGGAAACAAGCCTCATATCCGACCTCAAGCGTTTTTATAGCTTTATTAATTCCAAGAAGAAATCCAATGGTTACCCCTTAACCTTAAAGCTCGAGAATAGCTCTTTGTCTGAACCTCAGGTTATCGCCAACCTCTTTGCACACTTCTTCAGTAAATCTTTCAGCGAAAATTCCCTACTTTTACATCTTTCGGCCCTGACCCGGAACTAATCGCCGCCAGTATTAACGGGCTTGAGGATGATTTTAAATCAGGTCCCGACGGCATTCCGGCCATCGTTCTGAAAAAGTGTGCCATGCATCTAGTTCAACCCCTAACTCTGCTTTTCCGCCTGTCGGTCACTCAAGGGCATTTCCCTCAATTATGGAAAAACTCATATTATTCCCATCTTTAAAAAAGGCTTCAAGAACGATGTATTCAACTACAGACCCATTGCTAAATTATCATCCACACCTAAACTATTCGAAAAATTGGTCTATGATTCCATGTTCTTCCACTTTAAGTCTATCTTCTCCCTCTCCCAGTATGGCTTCCTCAAAGGAAGATCTACAACCATCAACCTTATCGAATTCGTCTCCAAAACATCGCCTAGGCTTCCCCCCTCGATTCATCTTCTGGATTCAATCCCACCTCAACAACCGTTAGTACAATGTTCTTTTCAGCTCATCCATTTCTAACCCTATTGTCGCTCGTTCCGGTGTCCCTCAAGGCAACCACCTCGGTCCATTAATTTTCATCCTTACAATTAATGATGTTGATTGTGTCATCAAACACTCAGAGCTGTCCATTTATGCTGATGACGTGACAATAATTAAACATATCTCCTCCACTACCGACTCTCTTCTTCTCCAAAAAGACCTCGATTCAATCACCACATGGTGCATGAAAAACTTTCTTGAGCTCAATGTCTCCAAATGCAAGTCTTACCACCACCTCGAGAATCTACATGTTAACCAACGTACCAGTCCCTATTGCTACCTCTTTGTGTGACCTAGGAATAATCTGTGATAGCGAACTCAATTTCCGTTCCCATATTGATATCATAATTAATAGAGCTAGGGTTTGTGAAGCGCTGATCTAGAGAGTTCTTCAATCCTTATGTTTCCAAATCTCTCTATATCTCCTTCGTTAGACCTCTCCTTGTATATGCCAGCCAGGTATGGTCACCTACACAAACAACCCATATTAACAGAATTGAATCTGTCTGGTTGGGTGGGCTGGGTGATGATGATATGGACGTAATTGCCCTCGATTAACAACCGTCCAAACCTTAGATGACGACACTCCTAATCGCCTTACGACTCGTTTCGTGCTCGCCTCCGGGTGCTGCCTCACGATGGTGATTATTTGATGTTGGCAGAAGTTCCCGAAGTTCCGAGTCGTGTCTCCCTGTCGTGTGAAGTTTCTGTTAACCTTTGGAAAGTCCGTGTAAAAACTTCTCTTTGGGGTGCTCGCCGGTTAGGAAATCTCCTTTGATATTCCAGTACAGTCGCTCTCTCTTTTCCGTCTACTACACCATAAATCTGAATAATATCCGCGTATTCCTTAAATGTAAATTCTACCATTTTTTAATAATTTTTGCTTAAAACACCCGTACTTATTGATTTGTTTTTTAACTATGATAGTTATTCTTGCTGACTGACCCTTTTTTATAGCAAAATTGTCATCAGGTACGAGTAACTGAACGCCAGGAAACAAGGGTGTGAATTTCGGCTAAAATATCGGCAATAAAACAAAATTACACTAACATTTTTAGAACTTTTTTGCAGTAATAATTCAAATTCTGACCTGTTAACCCAAAACAAACATTTTCGACCCTTTATCTTAAAAATCCTGTTTCGTTAAAGAATTTCCTACCTAAAGTGCACTCAGGGAGTTCTAAGGATACGGGTTTTCGTATTCACCTTTTTGGAAAGGTAATAAAATCGGCAATCCAATAAAAATAAAAGAGAGGTGTACTAATTACATGAATTTCGGAGACAATTTGGGAAAATGCTGAATATTAGGAAATCGGAAACCATTTTTTGTCACTTTTAGAAGTGACTGTACGTGCAATGGTAGGAGTTAGATAAGTAGTGTTGACATTTTTGGAAAAGTCATTAGGATAGTTGTTTTTGAGCGTTTGTTTGATGTTGCTGTGTTTTGTTGGTGAAGGAATAAAAATAAAAGAGTAATGTGCATACCATGAAAAACTGAAATTTGTGAATCACCCTGTAACTCCCAAACGGTTGAGATTGCCCCCCCCCCCCCCTGCCAGAAAATTGTTTGTTTGTCTAGTTGAGATCTATCACCCCACTCATTTTGGCACGTCAGATCTGAAACACCCTGTATTCGCCAGGTGAAACTGTTCGAATCTTTATATTTGTTCGTTTGTTTCAATATACTTTGAGAGTTTTTCGGAACATCCAAATTTTCCGATTTCAGTTAATTAACAGGGAATTAAAACATTCGATAGGCGGGCTCTACTTTCTCAAGTCATTAATAAGTTTCTCCTTTTTAAGCTTTTATTAATCTATATAAATGCCGCTTACTATATTCACCTTTATCTGACATGATCGTGGGAGTTTTTATTTCAACTATGCGACCATATAAGTAAGAAGCAATTTTCGGGAATGTGAGATACGATGTTTTTCCACTCAACTTAAGGGGGCAAATACATAGAAATTTTTTCGGAAATGTTTTTTTTAGTCCACGAATCGATACTTCAACATTTTAAGATTAATCTCTGAAAATGGTATAAGGATATTATGAAGACTTTCGATGCTACGGCCGGTGAACTGAGCGACCACGCGCGGAGCACGTATAACACCATACGCTAGAAATGTGATAAAAATATAGATTTTTCGCATTTTTTTCGATGTTTAGTTGGAGTATGTAGGTGCCTTAACATTACCAACATACTTAGCTAGCAAGCAAACTGTACTAAGTTTACCAAAAACACTTTAGTGCCACGCATGGCAACACTGCTAGTTCTTTAAAAGAAAGTTTAAACGCGATTTACTCTAAACTACATTTTCAAAATTTGTGGCAGCGATAAAAAAAACTATTCATCCGATTCATTTCAACCAAAGGTTTCTAGACACATAGTTGCAAACCCTCGTCGATAAACCTCCATATTCAAAAAAAATTAATTTAACAATCATTTTCGCCATTATTACAAAATTCAATTTTTTTAAACTTTTTCTTGGTTTATCGACAGCATACTTTCACATACATAGAATGTGATGGTTTTTTAATTTTATGTTTTAAATTAAAAAAGAAGAAAAGTACAGCTGCCGCAGTTCGACATCGCGGGGAAAATTCGTTCATCAGAAATTGGCTGTAGGCTGCTGATGAACACATATTATCGATTTAAAAAAAAGGTTTTTCATGACTTCTAATGTACAATAAAACACCACTTAAAATTTCAAAACGATTGGTCGAGTAGTTGCGATAGAAAAAAATCCCGAAATGTTTCGTCGTTTTCGACTATTTCTATGTATTTCCCCCCTTAAACGTAATTCGATCAGATTAATCCAGAAAAAGCATCCAATGAAATCGTTATATTTCCAGGAATTACAAAAATTTCAAATAAACACCACGTATAGAGTACTTTTAGACAAAAAAAAATATTAATAAGATTGTTTCCCTATACAAGTATTTACTAAAGCTCGGCCAAAAGTAATTTTTTCTATAAACTTTTATGTTTGGATTTCAATAATTTTTATCCGTGGATGAAGTCAAAATAAATTAATTAAATAAGAATAAATTGATTGACTTACCGGGATATCCCTTCTTAAGTTGAGTTTGTTTCCTGAAATAATTTCACACAGTAACTTTTCACAGATAACTCTTCACTTCAAAATTAATTACCCGATTAAACGCCACGTGCCAGGGTTCTCAGGTCCGCTAGATTGGGAGATAGTATCGTGGTGGTGAAATTATAGTACCAACCTGAGAATTATAGTATGCTTAGTAAAAACGACAACACCAATACAAAAACGTATAAATTCCTATATCTCGAGTGTAAAATCGGTATATTTTAATAATGTTGTGATTGAATTTAATATATTAAAGGCGTAAAAACTAATGTGTATCGAAATTTACTCAAAATTTTTACTTTATCCGCAGGTTATATGTTGGAATAAATTGCACAGTTGACGATTTTAATTTGAAAATTATACATACGTAACACACTATTATTAAATCCACTTATAATATATATTTCTATAATAAAAGTGGAATCACGAAACTATAATTAAGTTATTATCTTTCTTTTTTTTTAAATTGAAATTAAGTTATTATCATTAGTTGCGAGAGTAGACTCCCCGATATCCTTTAGAATAATAGAAAATTGCACAAATCATGTTAAAATACCATATAAAAAGTATGGCTTGGCCGTTTCATCGATTTAATTCTGTGATGTCCAAACCTATGCCCGCGGGCAAGTGAGCTTTTGAGCTTTTAAATTCGTATATGCACTTGTTTGCCTGTATTCAGTTTCCTGTTTTTGCATTTTTTAATTGTTAAAGCATACAAAAGTTTAAAAAATCTTCATATTTAAGTAGTTTTGTAAGCAATTGCACAATATCTTAAGATATACAACCCTTTGCAAACATTTTAAGGTTCTAAATTAAACAAACAGTACTAAATGTTTCCAAAGCTTTTAAGCATTCCTCACATTAAGTAGTGTGAGTTTGGCCATCAATGATCTAATGCAGTGATGTCCAAACCTATGCCCGCGGGCAAGTGAGCTTTTGAGCTTTTAAATTCGTATATGCACTTGTTTGCCTGTATTCGGTTTCCTGTTTTTGCATTTTTTAATTGTTAAAGCATACAAAAGTTTAAAAAATCTTCATATTTAAGTAGTTTTGTAAGCAATTGTACAATATCTTAAGATATACAACCTTTTGCAAACATTTTAAGGTTCTAAATTAAACAAACAGTACGAAATGCTTCTAGAGCTTTTAAGCATTCCTCACGTTAATTAGTGTGAGTTTGGCCATCACTGATCTAATGCATGACACAACACTAAAAACCAGTAACTTAATTTATTACCATAAGTCCATAGGAGTGACTGTGTGACGGCCGCAAAACTGCCAAGGCATACTTTTTGACCAAGATGTAGGGTTTCTATGGTTAGGAGTTGTAGAGTTAGGCCTTGTAGAGTTTGGGGCTTTACATGAAATATTTTTGGGGGGATACTAGTTAGTTAGTGAAAGCATTAATTAAGTGACACTTACATAAAAGCGAATTTAATAATAAAAATAATAAATTTATTCAACAAGTGGAGCACAATAAGACAATAAGAAAGTCTTTTAATCAGCACTACTAAAGTTACTAAATAAAAATTCAACCAAAGCAAATGTAATACCCATCGAAAATGAAGTACAAGAGAAAAGTTGAGGATTCTTTAAAAATAAGAAAGAAATGAAAAACTAGTGCAATCCGAATGCGTGTGCGATCATTCTGTATAAATTAAAATTTATGATAACAAATTTGTCTATTACCACGTAAAAAATTAACCAGATCGTAAAGATATGCCGGACCTCGATGATCAAGGATTTGATGAAGGAAAAGTGGTGCCCTGCATTTTAAGTATATTTCCAATGAGCAATCTAGAATTTTGTATCGGAAGGAAGAGATGTGATCATACCTACGCAACCTGAATGCAAACCTAATAGAATTGTTGTAAGCTATTTCAAGCTTGCGCTTCCAACGTGAGTCGAGTCTGGGATAAATAATGGAGCCATGTGTGATATGTGGCAATATTAACGTTTTGACTAACTTTATGCGAAGGTCAGTAGAGAGAACATAAGCATACAGCCACAGTACATATTATCGTGATCACAGAAACTGATACGAGCGTTAAGCATAATTCCCAGATTTGATAAACCGGTCCAGTTCTAAAGTAGGAAAATAGGTTAGGTCATAACTTTCTCTGCCCATCACTAATACGTGCGACTTTCTTAGGTTAATAATGAGATTATTGATTGCTGACGATTGAAACATGCTCTGAAGATCTTCATTTATTCTGCTGACACAAACCTCCAGAAGACCAATGGGGCGATCTAGATAGATTTGCACATCATCAGCATACACGTCCACAGAACAATTTTTAATGACATACGGCAATTCTTTAATAAAAAGACTGAACAGCAATGGTCCTAATATTGATCTTTGGGGGACACCAGTATACAGCAAAAGCTTTGGCGAGATGATTTCGTCGATCTTAACCCGTTGTGAGCTATGATTCAGAAAGCCTTTAAGTAATTTCAGAGCAGAAGAGCCAAATCCAAAAGAGTTTTTCAGTTTGAGAAAGAGTTTAGCATGATCAACACTGTCAAAAGCCTTCGGGAAGTCTAAAAGAACTAAAAACACTACTCGATCATTATCCAAAGCAGTTCTGATATCAGTTGTGACTTTTAGAAGAGCCGTATCGTAACTATGTTTAGGACGAAATCTCGATTGCCAACGACTTAAAGAGCCAGTTAGATTTAAATGTTCCGATATAAATTTTGCCATTATCTTCTCCAAGGCCTTCGCTATAAAACATAATAACCTTATCGGTCTAAAATCTGACGGGGCATTGGGACGAGAATTCTTAGCTATAGGGACTACTAAAGCCTCCATCCAAAGAGATGGAAACACGCTGGCTGTGAGGCAGCTGTTGTAAATTTTAGTGATGGCTCCGCTCCAATGATGGAAGGTAAAAGCGTGGGGAGATATCATCTGGCCCAGTTGCATTAGACTGAAGGAGAGGCACGTAATAGCGTTCGCAGCCTCAACCTTATCAATGCAGCGAAAGCTAAACTTTGATCCAGAGTGATCTACGGAGAAATTCAGTGGAGAGGATACAGTATTGGAGTTTATGCAACTTTCAGTATTTGAAGTAAAGAACCTAGAATTTCGACGAAGTGAAATTATAGTACACTTGCATACTGTAATGGAATCAGGATTGCGGATAGTACAGCTAGTCAAATTATAGTACACGTACTATAATTATAGGACGGTTGAGAACCCTGCCACGTGCCCTTTAAAAGCCTAACAAAAAAGAACAAAAATGCATTCTGCCTTAGCGAAGCGAAGCTTATCTAAACATGTTCATTTATCTACGAGTAGATTTGTTCAGAATTACTGCCTGAAAACGAAGAAGTAGTGCACTCAAAGTGTAGCATCTGTAAAAAGAGTGGACTGACATTGCTATATTTTTCTAACTCATTACAGTCTGCATTACCCAGGAAGCATTGTAAAGCATTGTAAAGCTTCTTCTCAATGCAACAAACTCACACTTTTTCAACAAGGAATTCTTATATGTTGCAGGTTGATAATTTTTTCACAATTTTGAGATTTTACACACTGTCGCACACGAAACATTTCTTAAATGAATGAAAGAAGGACATGTCATAAAATAAACTTTAACAGATATGTCTTTGATCTCAGGTATCCGACTTACAAAAAGATATTGTTTTGGTGTAAAAGAACTTTATTAGCAATACTAAATTCAATAAATATTAGACGTTTCTAATTCGTTAAATCAATTAATTGCGTAAATGTTAAAATGATAAATGAATTCAATTGTATCGATTAATTTTTAACCCCAAAATATGGTGAACCTACCCTCCCAAGCGCTCGAAAATCGGTAATTCCGGAGCATATCTTTCTTTATAATTTTTCGTGAAAACGCGGAGGGAGTAGGTTTTGTAGCTGCAGAAATTATTACCTGAGACGGCAAAATCCCGACTCGTTCAGTCCGCATTGTGTAAAGTTTGTACTTTGTGTAAAGTACCTCTAAACAATAAATTTGAAACTTTGTGCCGAAAGTGTATTACTATTGTGGTCATTTTTCAATACCAATTTAAAAATATGAATAATCTCTGAATTTAAGCTTAACTTCTGAATTATCAGATTACTTATATTTTTAATTACTCTACCGTGTACTGTTGTATTCAAGTGACTCCATTGTTTTCCTTTTTTTTACATTTTTCGCGCTGTAATCATTTTTCTTGGCGGAGTTTGTATCACCTCAAAAGGTATGTTTTTATGTAAGGATCTTTGTTGCGGACATAACCAATGCTTAGTCTCGGCATCCCTACCAAACCATGAGATTTTTCATATTTCCGCCATGATTCATGGATATTTAAAAAGTTGATTTACAGTCCAGATTCCGCAGCGGCTGCTTGCAGGTTGCCATTACAAGCTGAGCTGGCCAAATAAATTATCGCGCATAACCATTCACAATAAAATGTTTATGGCAAATTGCATTTTCATGAATGCACTAGCTAAGTGACTGCCGTTGGCCATTGTGGCACTGGAAATGTATTCCGTGAGTATTTATGTGACTTCCCAGAGGATGCTCCAAAGTTTTCCAGAATTTAAAATTGGCTATCTCTATACTGGTTATATTTCTATGAATTTCAAAACACCTCCATTTGGTTAGCTATATGCATATTTTGCAGTTTCCTTCCGCAAACATCAGCTGCTTTAGTGCTGAAAATTCTTGTCTTGTGCATTGACTGAAGGTTGCCGGGTTATTATGACCTTCTGTCTGTGGGATGCTCCATTATACTATAATACATTCCTTCTGCAAATGAAGTAAAAACATTCATTCATTTTCAGTCGATTTCGAGCAGAATAGGAACACAAAACGACTTTTGCGACCAGTTAATCTTGGCATTCCACTGGTAGTTTTAAAATGGAAAACACTTTCGTAACTTTTTCCAACTCTAGTGTCTTTGCAATCAGTAAATTTCCAGTATTTACCACAATTTTTGTAGCAAACTTTCCTTCGGTCTGGTTTCGTTCCTTCTATCCTTTCTGGAATAAAAAAATTCAATTACTTTAAAATGCGAGTGATACCCACTAGTACATGGGACAATGGAGTCGCAGCCAACTTTTTGTGTCGCTAAGTTATTTCTGCTTGTTGTTGTCTTCGTGGTACTGGATCTAGTTTGAGTTACTAACTCGAGTACATCCCCTTGAATTATTGCCACCTTTTGTCCTTGTTAGTTTAAATTGGAGCTGTTTAAAGTATTGAAGTCTCGGAATGTGCATAAGGAATTTACGGAGCATTCTCTGACTTGGTTTGTTAGTTTTGAGAAAACTTGAGCGAAAATAAAAACAAAGATTAAGGAATAAAATTGGTTAGAGATTTTTTTTCCTTTATTTAAGGGGGTACTGACCTAAAACGGGAAACGAAGAGCAATTTGCAAGTCATTCAAATCAGTTCAGTTTTTTTTATTGATACTTTTTGCATAACCGCAGATTTCGATGTTCGGGAACAAGCCGACGCACAGTGGGGACTTTCTGAATGTTTTTAGACAAAAATCCATCTACAATGAAATTATTAATGGATTTGAAATTTTTTTCTTTAATAATCACCCGATGTTTGAGCACTGCTCAAATTTCAAAAACTTTCAACATAACCTCAAAATATCTTAGCAATATATGAAAAAATCCTATAATTATATTAAAACACACGCCAAAAAAAAGTTAGTTCATTTTTAAGATTTTCTATCCCTTTCCGATGTATATTGACCTCCTAAACACAAATCCGGTGTTAATATGTCATATCACATTTTTTTTCTAACCTCAATAAAAAAATTGAAAATTTTGGAACTTTAAAGATTTTTTACTCGAAAATGGTTGAGTTTACAGAAAAATTGCAGAGAAGTAAAAGTGCTTAGATTTAGTCGGGGAATCTGAACAAATTTTGTAAGAATTTTTTTTTTGAAAAATTTTGGATAAAAAAATCTTTTTTAAGAAAATTTTGCATAAAAAAATATTCAAAAAGTTTGGTCAGATTTCCTGAAGAAATCTAAGCACTTTTGCTTCTTTGCAATTTTTCCGTAAACCTAACCATTTTCGAGTAAAATATCTTTAAATTTCCAAAATTTTCAATTTTGTCCCTGAAAAATCTCGAAAATGGTTAGGTTTACAGAAAAATTGCAAAGAAGCAAAAGTACTTAGATTTCTTCAGGGAATCTGACCAAACTTTTTGAAATTTCTTTTATGCAAAATTTTCTGTACAAAATTCGAATCAGATCTCGTTGACTCCAGTCTTTATTACCTTAACTTCTGTGTAATTGAAAAAACATAGAAACAATGAAATGTTATTGATTAACACTTTATGAACTGCGTAAAATAATGCATTTTTAATTTTAAAATAAAAATATCGTCCCACTGTAAAAGCGTTTCTTAATTGTAATTGTTATTGAGATCCGTGTTTTTTCTCAACAGTTTTCGATTTCTTAGAGTTTAGATGTATAGTGATAGCCCCAGAACGAACAAAAAAATCATTTGTTTATAAACAATTGGTTAAATAATTATAATAACAAATTTTTTTCATCAATGTTTTTTTAATTAACTAAAGCTTATTCTATTGTCTTCAATATTCTCAAGTTTCGTTGACATTCAATTATTACTTTATGAATAACAAGATTTTGTTTATAAAGTGTGCAAAAACTTCATTTTGCAATAACTTTGGTTAAAATAAAAAAAAATTTTTGTTTGGACGTAACATTAACGTGGTCAAAAAGGTATAGTTTTTCACAATTTCGACAAAAAATAAAATAATCGATTTTTATGTGAAAATTTCACGTATTCTGACCCAATACTGACTTAAAAAAATCCGATATTATATTGGATAACATTAGGCAATGTTATACCTTTTCCAATGCACAAAATGCACAAACTTTTAAAATAAAATGTAAATTAATTCATTCTTTTTTACCGAATTATAATCGAAATAGGCTTTAATCAAATTGAGCCAAGAGCAATTTTCTAAAGTATAAAAAAGCTTTTTTGGAAAAAGAATATTTAGTTCAGTTCTCTGAAGATCAAGAATTTGAAGATAATAACGTATGTGAAGATACAAGTACAGAATCATCAAAAAAGGGCGTCCACGCAAAATTTACGAGGAAGGGAATAAAAAAACTAAGTGCAGAAGAGTAGAAGAACTAAGTCTTTAATTTGTTTGAAAAAAATAGAGATATCTGTTGATCTTAAGCTGTTTTTAAGAACCCAATTGTTTTTGAACTTTAGGATGATTTAAATATGTTTACTAAAAATTGCACTGTTGTTCCACATTGCATAGAATGGATGACAAATTTTCATTTCACTTTAAATATTTTTTTTTCCTTTCAAAGAAAAAAATGCGATTTTTATTTTACGAGCTTCTTAGAAACGTTGAAGAACTTATAATTTGTTTCTACTTCCATTGAATTGTTGTTTATTCACATTGTGAAAGTATACAAGAAATGATTAATTTAACGTTTTAAATAATTTTTATTTATCAAACAAACATGCACTATGAAAAATAGGTGAAAATAAGTAACGAAAATTGCTAGAACTAAGTTGCTGAACACTAAGTTGCTGAACTTTCTAGAATTAAGCTAAGTAGTATAAAAGGGCTGAGTAGCAGCCTAGTGAGTTACTTGTATTTTAACCCGTGAAGTGATAACTGATAATTAGAAAAGTGAAACGTTGCTATATTCTGAAGAACACGTGTAAAGAAAAGTGTGAAGAAAACTAATTAAATGAAGTGAATAAAATTGTAAACACTTGTGACTGTAAATAAGTGTCTTAATTAATCGGTCGAGCCCGAAGAGCCCCATTTTCATTACAATATCAAGAAAACGGGGTTTGTGTAACCTGAGGATTTGTTTAAGGGGGGAAGTCCATGTAAAATTCTCAGAAAATCGATTTTTTTTCGATGATCTGAAAATATAGTATATTGAGCGTGTACAGACGAGAGGAAAAAAAAATCTCAAATATTTACGAAGTTATAGCTAATATAATAGAGGGGGCCGGAGTGCGTATTGTAAAGTAGCGAGCCAGGTAGTCGGAGCGCTTCAGGTAAAAGGGTCCCTTCCATTATAATAACTTGAAATATTTGTTTTTTCCCATAACCGGAAATACCCTTATATATTACAGTATATATATCTACGTTTATGTTCCTGTACACGTGTAATATTGCTATACGAATAAAGGTTAGTCGAAAAATATAGGTAGTTTAGCTGGAGCATTCGTAGTGTTCAGTCGATTTCGAAACATAAAAATGTGGAATTATTTAAGGTACACGAGGCAATATTGCACAAAATAACCCTAAAAAACGACGTTATCAGGGCAATCAGTTCACAGATAAAGAAAGTGAAACATTCGAAGCCAGTACAAGCCATAATGATAGTGAAGATATAAAAACTAATCCTTTGCACGGGTACAGAATAATTGAATTTTTTACAGTGTTTACAGCGAAATTGTGAAGTGCTCGGTATGTAATCAGAAGATAAATTTCAGTGAGTGTGGCTCTAGAGGTCTCGGTTTTAAAATTGTTGTCACGTGTCCATGTGGTGATAAAATAATAAATTCAGGACCGTTTATCAACAATGGATTTGAAATAAATCGAAAATTAGTGTTTGTCATGAGACTTTTAGGCGTTGCAAGAGAAGGAATAAATGTCTTTTGTAACCTGATGAACTTATGCACTGGTTTGAGTAAACATTGTTACACTGACATCGTGGAACACATTTATAATGCAACTAAATCATCATTTGAATTACTATCGCAGAAGGCAGTTGAAGAAGAGATAGAAAAAAATGTCGAGCAAGGAAGGGAAAGGAATATTTTAAAAGTATCTGGTGATGGCACCTGGAAAAAGCGCGGCTTCAAATCAAAGTACGGTGTTGCAACGCTCATAGGTTATTATTCAGGGAAAGTCATCGATTTGAGAATAAAAAGTAGTTACTGTCAAGGCTGTAATTACTGGAAAAAAAGACTCATACAGAAGAATTCCGTAAGTGGTTTGAGGATCACGAGGATGAGTGTCAAAAAAATCACGAAGGTTCGTCAGGAAAGATGGAAATCGATGCCATGAAAGAAATGTTCTCAATTTCTGAAGAAAAATTCACAGTAAAATACGGTAACTACATTGGCGACGGAGATTCTAAAACATTCAAGGCTATTTTAGATTTAGAACCTTACGGTGATGAGTTACAAGTTGTTAAGAGTGAATGTATTGGTCATGTAGAAAAAAGCATGGGTTCTAGACTTGGAAATATAAGAAAAGAAAAGAAACTTTCAGGAAGAGGAAAACTAACTGATAAAGTTGTAAAGAAACTAACAAAATACTATGGTTTGAGTATTCAGAGAAATATTCACAGTGTTAGCGAGATGAAAAAAGCCATAGTGGCAACTTATAATCATATTTTTTCTACTAAAGAAGAACCGACGACATGAAAACTGCCCAATAGGCGTTGATAGCTGGTGCAAGTGGCAGAAGGCTATTGCTCTTAATCAAGATCCGCGAAACGAAGATTTAGCTCCATTACTTGGTGAAGAAATAAAACAGTATCTTTTACCAATATATGAGGATTTGTCCAAAGATGATTTGCTTGAGCGATGCCTTGGTGGTCATACGCAGAATGCGAATGAAAGTTTTAACGCGACAGTTTGGCGATTATCACCAAAACATTTCCATTCTGGACTAAAAATAGTTGAAATCTCAGCATACATTGCTGCTGGGATATTTAATAAAGGTTTCAGTTCAGTATTAAGAATAATGAACCTTTTGAATTTGACTATTGGCACTTATGCTAAAGTATTTGCTCATAATACAGACGAGGCGCGAATAACCCGACAGGATCGTAAGAGCTTCTCAGAAACAAAAGATGCTCGTACAGCTCGCAAGCAACAACAAATGGAAGAAAATCAGCTTTTTGAAGAGGAGGAAGGACTATTGTATGGACCTGGGATTGCAGATTAATCGGTAAGTAACTAAAACTGGTCATTTTCCTGTACTAAAACTTTAAACGCGATTATCTCGAAACTGTATTTTTAAAAACTGCTCGTGTTGTAACTCAAAAAGTTATTGACCGAGGCTTATTTTATATTGAATTTTATACGTTTTTATTTTTTTGTTTCAGATCAATGGTTGATGAGTGACAAACAGAGCAGTTTGGGACCTCGCGCCGGAGGCAGCAGACAAAAAATTTTCCTGAGCCGCCATTTTAAAAGAAAAAAAAATATTTTTTTTGTACTCTAGAATGGTTAAATAAAGTTGTGTTAAAGTTTAAAAACAATAAAATTATTTTATCACTTTCAAAAATACTTTTAAAAAATGACCGATTTTGAGGCTGTTATATGGACTTCCCCCCTTAATATGAGATATGAATAATATTAACATCTATATAACTAAAACTGTAGAAAATATGCGCTGACATGTAAGGCTGGTTAATTTTATAGTAATAACTTGTTTAACTCCTAGGTTTGAGGGGGTGAAGATATATATGTATTTTTTCGTTTCTCGCCTAGTTTTGCCAGTTCAAGAGTCACCCTGTGAAGATTATATATTTTTTAGCTTAAGCAATTTTAAATTATTATTTTGCTACACTCTTAGCTGTACCCAGGATTAACGGCGAGGACGTGGTGTAACACTAATCTCATTTTTTGCTTGGTTTTTTTTAAATTTTTCTTTAAATTTTTCTTTAAAATTTTTTTTCTCAGCCAATTTATTCATTTGCAGCTTTATTAATTTAAACATAAATAAATAGCCTAATAGAGCAACCGTCTCCAAGAAATCAAATTCTGAAAAATGTTTTCAATTCTTTTAAATTGATCTAAAGAATATTTTTTTGGTTGATTCTCCACCAGCTATTTCGGTCATTGACTGTTGGTAAATAAGCTCACTTGGTCCTGGCTTTATTTTTAGAATTTTAAAAAACAAAAAGGAGGGTGGTTTTCTTGCACTAATTCTGCGAAACCGAGACGGCATCCTTCCATATTATTTTTGGTTTTTGCTAAATATAAGTTTAAATCAACATTCCACCATTTCATTGGAAATAATCGAGGTTTTTTGACTCTCCGAACAGCAACATACCCAACAAAGTCTCTTCCAAAATATTCGAGGAACTCCTCACAAATTTCAGGTAGTTTTGATGCCACAAGATGAATTTTTCTTCCACATCCTCTTCTTTCAGGTATGCTAAAGTCGCTATCATTCGAATTTGTTAAGCGAATTCTGGATCTAAATCATACTTTGATTTTGTCTATAAAGATTACTTGAAATTACAATACATAATCAAATTAATATATTCGGAAATACTTCCAAATAAGCATTTAAGTTTTAGCAAAAATTTCAAATAAGTGCTCCGATTTTTATTGGGTAAAAGGGCATAAATTATTTGAATAGATTTATTGCTTTTAATACTACGAATAGTATAAAATTGATTTAACGCGATTGGGAATGTCTTAAGAGTGCCATCAGAATACCATTCTAGGTTTCGGGAAAACAAAATTAAATTACGCACGGAGCCAAAATCAACAGACGATCTGGTACTTTTCCAGAATCAAATAATAAAAACAGATCACTTTTTGTTGTAGTACTGAATTGATTATGAATATTAATTTCCTCTCGTGATCTTGGATTTTCATTAGGAAATCCAGAATCCTGTTGCCGGAGTCTTCGAATAGTTTATTTTAGTTTATTTTTGGAAGACTAGATGCTACTGACAATTAAGCATCAGATTATACGGATGAAGCTAATTGATGTGTAGTTTTAGCTGTTTTAAGAGCAGCTCTTTTAACATTTTGAATGATACTATCATCAACAACTTTAGCTGCATCTGCAACATGATTATGAATTGAAACAGTTTTTAAGACTATTTTATTCTTTGTGTGAATTCTGGCGGAATATGTAGTATGTAGTCGAATTATGTTGGTAATACTTATAATAAGCAAAACCCTCAATCATATGGCGAGGTTTTCCTTTTTCGCTATTTAAATATTGCAATCTTTGAGACGTCATTTTTTAAATTTGATAAAAACAAATGGCAAAAGAGTAACAACAATTATTTGAATTAAATTAGAAAAAATATTATTTTTTCTTGGTTATTTTATGTATGGTAAAGATTTAAAATGAACAAACATTTTGCCAGGAAACAAATGGCAAATAAGCCCAGGAACCATCGCCAGCGATTTTTGAGCCGAGGACAGCTGATGCGTGGCGGTGCGCGTTGAAGGCCTTGGCAATAAACTCAGGGACTATCTCCGGCGATTTTTGAGCCGAGGTGAGCTGATGCATGGTGGTGTGCCTTGAAAGCCTTGGCAATAAGCCCAGGGATCATCGCCAACCATGATTTTTGAGCCGAGGAGAGATGATGCGTGGCGGTGCGCGTTGAAGGCTTGACAATAAACCCAGGGATTATCTCCAGCGATTTCTGAGCCGAGAAGAGCTTATGCGTGGCGGTGTGCGTTGATCGCCTTGGCAATAAGCCCAGAGAAAATCGCTAACGATTTTTGAGCCGAGGAGAGCTGATGCGGGGTGGTGTGCATTGAAGGCTAAGGCCTTGGTCTACATCGCGCATCCCAAGCTGTCTCGTCTCAAAAACATCTGCCTTACGATGAATTGGTGTAAAATAGTTAGGTTTAAGTAATAATTTGTGACCGTGTGTAATCCACTAGATTAAGGAATGAAACAGTATTAAAATCAGTGAAGCAATGAATCGGTGCTTTTCCTGCAGGATATCTCAAAAAAACTTGCAAAAGGGGTAAAAGAATCCAACAATTGGAAGTTCGTCCAGGATTCAGTGTGCAAGAATGCACGTGAACATGATATTTTCAACCTATAAAGCAGGATCAAAAAGCGGATACCAAGAAATTAAAGAAGTGAAGTAAAATTTTCTTATTAAAATCGTGGAATTAAAGTAAAGCTTCCTTACAACCAGCAAGGAAACACGTACACATGCCCACAAATCTCGTCCCAGAACGTTAATTTTACGTAAAAAGAAGGAATAAGTATTCTTCAATAACTTTGATCCCACCAGGTAAAAAATTTTATAGTTTAAAAATAATTTAATTATTTTTACGAAAGCATGCACAAAAAGCTTTCGCGTAGCACATGGAAATATATAGGGCATTTAAAGCGATAGCATAAGTTACGGTTTAAAACTTTCGAAACAGCAGCTGTATGAGACTGTTGAATTTTATTTTATTATGAAAATATTAATTCAATAGAAATCATAACAACGCGAAACATTTCATTCAAAACGAAGAAACATTTTATATTTCATAGAATGCGAAAACTATTGTGTAAACACATTTACATAGTTGATTCAGAGATCATACAAAATATTTTTCACACAAACGGAAAAATAATAAATATTATTGCGGACTTTATCTCGAATCAAAACAAATTCTGAATTAAGTATTAGCACGAACAGGAATAGCATGTGAAGTGTGACGAAGTTTAACAATAAATTTCGATGCATAATTCATTTTATTTTTAAAGCAAATTAAGATAAATAATTAAGGACAATAATAATAGCAGTTAACATGATGTCAACAGATGGGTGAAATAATAACAGGGATAAAAGCGGGTTTTCGAACTTCTTATGCGATTGGGGTAGAAACCTGAGGAAAAAGAGACTGAACTGATAAGCAGTAAAATTTTTAATAGAGTTTCTCTCCTAATACGGAAGGCGCACTTGTGGACAGATGCCAAGAAATCTAGCTCAGAAGGAGGCTCAACAAACCAAAATGCAGATCAAAAAACAAGTACAAACAACAGAATGAGTGACAAGTTGTAGACGCTCCTTTTAAGTGCCACTTTGTCCACATTGGTATTAAAAGCGTCTCCAATATCATTAACAGACCTACACATGCGGTTAATAGACTCGAGCATGCCGTACTTAGTGTGCGAAAAATCAATCTGTAAAGGGGATTAATTGCGTAGAGAATAAAACAGTTCTCTGTAGAAACTGATGCAAAAATATCAAATCGGCAACTCAACGTAGAGTGTAATAAATTGCAGCAACCATAGGCGCTCCTCATAAGGCAGCAGAATAAGAGGATCACTCCAAGGCATATAATGCAGGGCCGATCTCACAAATCTACGCTGGACGGACTCGGTATGTTTAATGTGAGATCCGTAAAACGGAGACCAATCCTGACTAGCATATTCAAGCAGGCGTCTATAAAGATGGAGGCTTATTTAAATAAATCCCAATATAGAGTTGGTCCTAGCAACGAAGTTATTAATATGGAATATGAAGTTAAATTAATTATTAAGACCCCCCCCCCAGTCCCTCACCCCTTCCACTCATTTTATACCAATACCCTCAAAAATGTACTGAAAAGCTGCAGGACCTCGAGAAAGATATAACCTGACATTTCCCGATGTTCAGCTTAAGATTATTGTTGCAGCACCACCCATAAAAAATGTCCAGCTCTGATTGCAAATTCTCACAATCAGCATTAAATTTGAGTGGGAGAAAAATCTTAATATCGGCAGCATATATACGAATTTTACTTCTTCGACGCAAATACGAAATATCATCAATATATTATAATATGAATAACAATGGACCCAGATGACTGCCCTGGGGAATGCTAGATTGAGCCACAAAATCATCAGAGAGTAAAAACGTACTTTATAAGTCCTACTAGGTAAATAGTGCAAGAAACAAACTCAACCAACTTTGTAGAGATGAAATCTCTCTTCTATTGTCACTCTTGAAAATATGAATTAAAAAGGATGTCTTCCAGACTGCTGGAAAGTGGCCCTGGAAAAGAGACTTCCAGATATTACTATTCTGGAAGCCTCTTTCCCAGGGCCACT
The DNA here is from genome assembly GCA_964036015.1 of Leptarthrus brevirostris. Classification (NCBI taxonomy): domain Eukaryota; kingdom Metazoa; phylum Arthropoda; class Insecta; order Diptera; family Asilidae; genus Leptarthrus; species Leptarthrus brevirostris. The sequence goes on from OZ038371.1 coordinate 32,575,381, forward strand.
TTCCAGTCCATATTAACAACGAAGCACATTTCTTTATGACTGCAGCAGGAAGCCCGTCAGGACCACTATAAATGTCCACTATAAAGGTCCATGGGTTAAATGCGGTTATTTATGTGCGAAAAGTTCGTACTATCCGGATAGAAATCAGATGATTCAAATGCACTTTTAAAAGACTCAGCAAACAGGTTACAAATAATATTAGAATCATTGCTGGAAATCTCTCAGAATTCCATAGTCGAATTTTGAAGGTATTCTTCAGAAAGAGAACGGATTACAAAATATTCATGGCAAACACTTAATTTATGCCAGGAGTCAACACTGTTATCACGAAGGTACTTTTTCCGAAGCCTATTTGCCTATTCTTAAGAGTCTTCAATTCTGTCAAAGCAGGGTGGAGCGGAGTCTCTACTTCTAACCCGGACATAAGAAACTAACCTCCCCAAAGCTTCATACAAAAAATCTTAGATATCGATATCGATATCGTCACCAGACAAACAAGAGTGGAAGTTTATTTAACCCAGATAATCATTAAATGCTTAAAAATCGGTCGCTCTAAAGTTACAATGATATTGGCTATCGAGAAGCACGTCCGTCAAACAATGAAAATTGACAAGCAGTGCAGGGTGAAACACGTCAAGATTTGTGAAGGAAAGTAGGTTGGGTTCAACAAAAGTGATCATGGAGTTCGTAGAGAACAAAAAATCAAGTCGTCTTCACATATTGTTACTTACATTGCTTATTTGGCAAAGTCCTAGGCTAGCCAAGGTGTCAGTCAAGTCATGGGGAAGAAAGCTATCGTCATCATCATCCCCTACCCATCCTACATTATCCCCCACTTAGATAATTTTATCCTTAGAACCCAATCGATCATAGATGTAGATGTAGTATAAGAATATCATACTGACTCCGAACATTACTATCAACGACATTAGACGCATCAGGAGGTATGTAACAACAATTAAGAGAAAGAGGAGAATCATTAGAAAGGACAAGTTTTACAGAACAGACTCCTGAAGATTTCGAACGTAGCCTGAGGCAAAAGGAAGCTGCTCTGATACGAAGAAAAAGCACATTGATAGAAAGAGAAAAAACATCGAAGGGTCACATTTCAAAGAGCATATTACAAGACTACACGCCTTTAAGAATTCGCGAAGAGGAAACGGGTTACCTGAACAGTCGAGGAATGTATACTTTGATACGCTACCGGGATACTATTGCATCTAAAAAGAAAGAAGATTTATACATATATGAATTGAAATAAATTACGTACCTTTTCTATTACGTATTGAACGGTCTGAAAAAAATTATTGGTTCAATAGTGAGTGAATCAGAGAAGGCCGTAACATCAACTAAGCTGCAGTTAAAGTTTGATTTGCAAGCAACCAGTAGGATAGGAGTCAGGAAGAATTTCTGCATCACAAAAACCATGATGAAACCAAGTCTCAGTCAACATGATAACATCGTAGCAGCATACAAGGGATGCTTAAAATAGATGATTTGTTTTAGTTTTCAGTCTAAAGTTTTCTAATAGTAAAGGGACCGTCTCTAGTGTTCCTTTTTGGTTCATGTGTTAATCATAAACTTTACCCCTTCTCTGCACACGTCAATGAAGGATTCCGGGCCATGAAGCTTTATTCCAGAGCGAGGACAAGTAGCCTCCTCCGCAGCTAATCCTTCGGAAGGTAGGTCTGCATCTTCTGCTGGTGCGTGTTTCGCGGAAGTTGCCAACTCGTTAGAATCCACCATCTCTGCCAGCTCCGCACCTAAATAAGTGCTAGTTATTATTTTGCCAATAGCACCTTCTCTCAAGATTGCTACAGAACTTGCAGCCGGCGCAAGTCCAGCCTCCATATGTAGATGCCGCAGAACCTTCGGAAGGTAATTTCCCCAGAGTTGCTTTGTTGTGTTATGGGTACCGTACATATAGCCAAACTAATAGGGTCTTCCATACCCCCCACCTCCACTCCTACAGAAATACCTGAGGAGACGTCATTCGCGATACAATTACCGCTGGGGTCTGCATAAGGGTTGACACAAATGCAGACTCCCTTGACATGGTCTACTACATCCTTGGAGTTAGGAGGATTATCTCCTCCCACATTAGGAGGCTGTACTGCCAGGATGCTACCGTTTGCAGATGTAACTAACACTTGAATATGTCCAGATGAGGATCGCCGTATCCTAGAAGGCTTCAACTCTTCCGTTCATCCTCCAGCAAGCGACCAGCATCTATACTTGCCACAGAAACACCATGTTCCCAATGTCCAAGCCAAATACAAAATTGTAATCTCCTCCAAGAATCTCCTTCCAGTACTCCTTGGATGCGATATGATAATATGGACGTAATCTTCCTCGATGAATAACCCTCCAAACTTTAACTTAAGACGCTCCTGACCGTCTTGCCAATCGTGTCATGCTCGTTTCGCGGTCTTATCTGACGAAGGTGATTAATTTCTGCTCGACGTCGGCAAAAGCTTCCGAAGTTTCAGATCACAATTCCGTGCTGTTTTAAATTACACTCCTCTTTTTAATAATCGTCTCCGCGATCTTAGCACCCCATATGTCAAATTTAGAATGACCATTATACCAATTAAAAGGTCAGAAAATGGTCATTAAATATCAATTAGTCCCATTAATTGGTCAGCGATAGAAAATATTTTTTATTTCTTGAAAATAAAAATAATGGCAGCTTTATTCGATAGATAACTATCTACTGATAATTGGTCATTAATTAATAATTAATGGAACCATTTTCTGACCTTTTAAAGGTATAATTGGTCATTATAAGTTTTATATATGAGGTGCTAAAATCGCGAAGCTCTCTTGTGAGTACACGCAGTACACAATAATTGTAACACAGGTCAACAAAAAATAGGGTGATGATTGGTGTTGGGCAGCTGGGGGTCATTTCCGAAGTATTTGTTGGTTGTTTTTTTCTATTGGCATCATTTAATACCACTCTTATCCTTCAAAATAAGCTATCGAGCGGTCACCTACGATTTTTTCTTGCAAAGTTACGACCATTTTACATTATATTTCATATAAATAGGAATATTATGTTATGGCTTTCTAATAACATTTTTGCAGCAGTAAATCAAATTAGTTACCTAGTAATTAGGATTCCCTAACTACAGTGTAATGAAATAATTGGGTATTCAGGGACTTCAAGTGAAGTGATCTAATCATTTCTCCGCCTTTACATCTTGTATCTTTTTTGGAAAGGTAATAAGATAGGCAATTTTATAAAAATAACAAATAGGGGTATTAATTACATACATTTCCGAGAAAATTTGGGAAAGTACTGAATTTTAGATTATCGTAAAACAGTAGGAGTTACATCAATATTGTTGAAAGTTTTGGAAAGGTCAGGTTAGGTTAGGTTAGGTTCGTGTGGCCGTCCTGAAGAATACACTTAGACCTCAATAGGCCCATTGTGATGCCACCACTTCCTCACTGGAACCATCCGGAGCTATCTATGAAGCGCCAACGATCTGCGACGTCAGCCGACTCCAGATCACCAAGACTATCAAGGAAATAGTCACCCAAGAAAGACTTCCGCCTGCGTGCCAGTGCAAGGAAGTAGAAAATAGTTTTCTCCTCCTCCTTGTTCATACAGCTTCTGCAGAAGTCGTTTGAGAAGATGCCCAGTCTCTTCGTGTGTAAGCCGATAGGGCAATGACCTGTGATAACCCCAGTAATTATACCAAGAACAGATCTGCCCCTCGAAATCAGACACAGGAGAGCAGACAGGAGAGCCTAAGATCCAGCTTAGGACAGATCCGTCTGCACAAATGGCACGTAGTGCCGTTTGCCCATCTAAGGTTCGCTAGGTTGATTGCCCTCGTGTCAAGAAACAGGCCTACCAAGAGTAGTCTTATCCGGCTGGATCTCCAGGGTGGTACCACGTCTAGCAAGCTCGTCTGCCGCGCAGTTTCCTGGAATATCCCTGTGCCCGGGACCCAGCACAGGTGAATTTTGTACTGCTCAGTCAATTCATTTAAGTGTGAGCGACAGCTATTGACAGTCCTAGACCTCGATAGGACAGAATCAAAGGATATAAAAGCAGCCTGGCTATCTTTTAGGATACAGATGGCTTTTACAGGAACTTCGTTCCCCTTCAACCAAAACAAGGCTTCCTGAATACTAATGACCTGTGCCTGAAACACACTGCAATAATCCGGAAGACGGAAGGACAGGCTGATGTTCAGTGCTTCTGAGAAAACCCCCCCCCCCCCCCCCCCACCTTGCCCTGTAGTTTTGAACCGTCCGTGTAGATCTGAACGGATTTCTCACAGGGAATTGTGTCACCATCCCAGCCAAGCCTGGTTGGGATCGTCGATCTGAACTGCTTGAAAAAGGTGTAGCTAGGGGTGGTGTAATCAAGATGACCCACTTGGAGCAAAAAGGAGTCCAGAATTGAAGAGTGCCCAACTCTAATACTGGACCACTGAGATGCGGCTGTAAGCCGAACGCGGTATAAGCAGCCATCTGTTTACCCACCAGATCTAATGAAAGAAAATGAAGAAGTATCTCCAGAGCATGGGTAGGAGTTGTCCGTAGTGCCTCGGTGATACAGATACAGGCCGAACTCGGCACCTTTCTCAAAAGGTTGAGGTAAGTGGCCTTGTCCAGTGATGGCCACCAGACAACCACACCATACAACAGGATTGGCCTAATGACTGCAACATAGAGCCAGTGAGTTAGCTTGGGCTGAAAACCCCATTTCCCACCGATGGCCCTCTTGCAGGAGTATAGAGCTACAGTTGCTTGCTTGACCCTTTCATGAATATTAGGCTTCCAGCTGAGCTTCCTATCAAGGATAATACCCAGATATTTAGCTTCCTCGGTAAAAGCCAGGCGGGTGCCATTCAGATACACTGGGTCAACATGAGGAATTTTGTATTTCCTAGTAAAGATGACCGTCTCGGTTTTATTAGGGTTAACGCTAAGCCCACATCCTCTCGTCCAATTGGAGAGCTTAGTGAGGGAATTCTGCATGAGATCCCTTAAAACAGGCAGGAATTTGCCCGAGATAGCTATAGCAATGTCGTCCGCGTAGGCAAACACTCCACAGCCCTCCCCTTCCAGGATTAGAAGTAGTTTATTTACGACCAGATTCCAAAGAAGAGGAGACAGGATCCTGGTAGCATGAGCCTCTCCCAGCCTTGAACTGATAGTCCTGCCATGAAGCATCTGACCGGTCAGCGACATAAGATTGGCATTCACACCCAGAGAAGCGAGTGCTTCCATGATTGCTCCGGGGCTAACATTGTTAAAAGCTCCCTCAATGTCCATAAATGCCACCAAAGTGAACTCCTTGCAGTCAAGGAATTTCTATTTACTGTGCAGACTTTCCTTTACAGTACGCATGTTGGGACGCCGATAGTGGATGCTGAGGGATACTACCGCGAAGATGAATGTCAACTAATCTCTCAAAAGTTGTGAGAAGAAAAGATTATAGACTTACAGGCCTTAAGTCCTTAGGAGTGGCATAAGAGCTTTTGCCCGCCTTGGGAATAAACACTACCAAGGCATCACCTATGCAATACCATCAGCCGATTCAGTATAAGACCGAAACCGCGTTGGAGCTCGGCAGGGACGATACCATCTGGACGCGGGGACTTGAACGGTATGAAGCTGTCTATAGCACACCGGAGTTTGGACTCCGTAATCACATCCGCCAGCTCTAGAGAAGGAGGAAGGTTAAAAAGGGGGAGCATCTCACCTACCCCCCCCCCCCCCTCCCGCCTGCAGCTTTCTGAAAAATGAGTGTCTAAAAGAATCTCCAGAGATACTGCGCTTGATGAGGTGCAAGTACCATCCGCCTTAAGCAGATATCTAGGAATACTTGAATTGGTAGCTAGGATTTTCCTTAGTCTGGAGGCCTCAGAGGTTTCTGATATTTTATCACAGTAGATCCTCCACGATTTTCTCTGGGCCCTTCTGAGTTCTTTTTTCTATAGAAGTTTAGTTAGGAAAGACGTATTGGACGGAGTAGGCATTCGCATTCTTATGGGCGACTTATTATACTTATGGACAACATATCAAATGATCCCCAAGGCGACATTAGCAATGAAAATGCAGCCTATAGAAATATATTATAGAAATAATTAGCAGATACAGACCACAGACAAAGGTTACTTCTGATAAAGAGGAAGATAATTTTAAAGAGCAATGTTTCTGTCTCTCAATCAAAAAAATATATAGCTAAGGAGCGGATCGAGGATTGGTTAGGTGAGTATATCATCAGACCTAGCAGCTCAGAGTATGCCAGCCCAATTATTCTGGCAAACAGAAAAAGAAAATAATACGAAAAGGCTTTGCATTGACTTCAGACGTTTGAATAAGGAAAATGTAAGAGACTGTTTAAGGACATAGAGTGTGGTTTAACGACGTAAAGACTGAAGTTATCCGAGATGCATTAAGATCTCATGGAGTAGACCCTTACGTGTGTTAATAAATTGAGTCAACGCTAACTAGCCGATAGATAAATGGGAAACTGGGAAACCACCAGACTGTTAGAGCAGTCTGTAGGGATACCCCCTTTGCTCTGGCTGTTAATTGTCGATCAAATGCTAAAGTTGCTAGAGAGAACCGGAATTAAAGCAGTTGCTAACGCGGAAAACCTGGTCATATTAATATCAGTCATATTAATTATCAGCGAATTAACGGAGAGAGCTCTGGGTATTATACGTCGATACGGAAAATGACTGCGGTCTAGGACACAATTCCCAGAAGATTGAAAAGGTGCTGTGCACAAGTGGAATCATTCTTGTTTACAAGTTTCGATAGCTCTTTATGCCTGCAAGAAAACGCTAGGGAAGAAATGGGGAATAAGTCACTGTATAGGTGTACAGTTCACTGGATGTATCATGGATAGTGAGACCAATCCTAACTTACGGAATCTTAGTTTGGTGGGGCGCTCTTAGAAGGAACTGTAATTTTAAGAAACTCAAGAGAGCTGCCTCTTTGGGCAAAGAGCTGCATATTAAGGCATCTCAGGAGCGATACGTATAACGCCAACTGTCGCGTTTTAGACAAATCTCAATCTCCTCCCCCCCCCCCCCCAATGGACATCCACGGTATACTCTATAACTGCTCGTAATAACAACAGCCTACTCGGGATATCATCTCCTGGAGAGCACTGACTATACCGTTCCTACAATAAACATTGAGAAAGTTTTATAGCAGGAAGGAATGGAAAGGTTTTCAATGCCTTCCCGACAAACCGATCTGCAGAGATGGTTAAAAAGTGGGAACGTGGTGGGAGCGGGAGTTTTCTCCGACCGCTTCAGCATGCGAAACTTGTATCAACTGTCAAACCACTCTAGTGTGTTTCCAGAAAAGGTCCTGACCGTTGAAAGGGTGACAAGATTCTTGCTGTCGCACAAGGACTTACAAAAGTTCAGTGAAACTTTTTTGTATAGTGGTAGTCAAACGGCCTTAAAAGTGCTCAACTAAAACACGATTAAATCACTGCTGGTGTTCATTGTTGAAAATTCTCCCGACTTTGGCATCTTTGGGGATTGTAAATGACACTATAATTTTCGAAGCCTTACCCGGCCTTTCCAAAAAATTATACCTTCTAATTTATAGTTTTTGACGGTTAATGTCTAAAGACAAAGAAAAGGTAAATAAGGGAATGTAAGATATGTGAAACAATAATTTCAACTAAAATATTCACAAGGGATAAAAGTTTTTATTAGGATTACATTTTTTAAAAATTGCTGGGTTTTATGGGGAAACATTAATTACCTTTTTTTAAAATGAAAATTAGATTTTAATTAATTTAAAAATTTTTGATTTTGGAATTAGCTAGTCGAAGATTATGCATCCATTAAAATTTTGCTGAATTCCTAATAAGTGAGCAAACTATGTCCCAATACTCTTCTAATGTGGTGCTTAGTTGATCGAACTCCTGACTCCCATAAACCTCCTAAATCTACGATGCAAGAGGAATGAAATTAAATTTGATTCCTTCATTTTCCAAAATCACAGCGATTAGTATATATTGTCTAACATATGCCGATGCTGCTAAGAAATAAGTCTATATCCTCCTACGAAGTGGTTGCTCTCAAAGAAAATCTTCTGAATGCAGCAATAAATCCGTCCATGGTCCAGTCTGCCACAAGCTCTAGATATGTAGCTTTGGTTCCTATACATATGAATAAACCAATCTAAACTTTATAATTCTTAGGGTTCCGTCTCTTAAAAGTTTTCATGGACATAACACAAGAAATCTTGCCGTAGGCAGATCTGCCATTAGCTTTGTTTGAAAAGTTGCCATTTGTCGATAATATGGTAATCATTTATGGGCTAACTGTCGAATACTTTTTTCTGAAAATATTTATCATTCTCCATCTGCATTGATAGTGTACATATAAACTACTGCCGCATATACTTCAATAGACGCCCCGAATGCTGATCTTTGAAATGTCTTAAATTTTTCATCTAAGCGTTAATCAATTCCTTTTTAGTTCAGACGATATTTCTTCATACCAGTTCAACAAAGATCAATTTAATTGCTGAATAAAAATCCTCGCAATAATGAATGCTGACGTAATCCATCCTAAGGGGGCAAATAGTTTTAAAACTTCTTACAGAATACTTCTCTTTGTCCACTTTGTCTTTTATCTTAAATAGTAAGAGTATGTGAATTCCATTATGTTTCAACAGTTTTCACTACTTTGTCGCGATTAATATCGAAGTGAGTACTAGTTTCGACATTTTCCTCTGGCACTGATTCTAGTAATTGTTCGCAGTTAGAACTCCTCTTTCTTAGTGAGAATCCTCCAGATGTCATCAGATCTATAAATGCTTTGTCTGATTCTGAGATAAGGATGTCGACATAAAATTCAATTAAGGCTACGCATAGCCAAGAGTGATACAGGCATTGTCCCAAATGTTACTGTAAGTAATTTATAATCCTTTATAGGTAACTCCGATGATTCTCTTCAAACAATCCTTTGATATTCCGTATGTTAATTTTTTTCCAAACCTGCAGGTACATCGACAGACATCGATGTCTGTTTTGTACTATTTTATATTTCCTCCATATTAATAGTAATGCTGCCAGTTCATCCAGTACAACAGACCCTTCAATAATATGTCAATTAAAGAGATTCCACATTGTGTCGCTCTTGGTCCATTGAAGACAGCACGAACATTTGTAGTAATACTACTATCCTTTACAATTCCATGATGTCGCAGAAAGGTACAAGTGAATGAAATAATTTAATTTGACATTTCTTTGTGATCCTATTCTTGTGTTGTTGCTCGTTTCATGTTACCTAGTTGTAAGTATTCTTGTGTACATTTACTGTACAATTCTCTAAATGTTGAATCTATCTGGAAGACTCTCTCCAATTGAAGTGAACGGGCGATGGCATCTCATCTTGATTTTCCAAGATAATTTTGATTATTTTCATCCTGAAAGGGTAGTTCGACTTCGTACTGTCCCTTTTCTAGGCGCTTAGGAAAAATTTCTCTTCTGAATTACATATGGGTAGTTGTAGAGGGGAGGTCTTATATTTCAAAGAATCGTTTTAGACTGTTATTTAGATCAGTGCGCACGTGAAAGTTATTCACAACTAAAGAATTCGATTCATCTTCTCCGATTTCACCTCTAAGTATCTAATCCAATACAGTTTTTTGAGCTCCTAGGACCTCTTAGTTTTGGTTTAAAATATGCGTACACTCTTTTAGAAATAAACTAGAAACCTCAATTTAATTCTCGTCATTGAGAGCTTTGACATTAAAATACACTATGTAGTTTAAACGACCAATTTGACTTTGCCCAGCACTATGGACGTTTCCACTAATGGCATCTTTAGTTTGAGGTGCTATGGATTCCATAATAAAGAAAACTTGTAAGCCCTGATGAAGTAAAGCTCTAGCTACTTGTTCTTGTCTTGATTGCGATATAATTTTTACTTATGTAGTGGCTAGAAGACTATGATCTTTAGGAGTTCGACTCACCAAAAATGATTGTAGATGTAGACGGTATGAAACCAGGAATGAAAGCTAGAGTTGAGGCTGAAAGCATTTAACTGTGCTGGTTCATAACTGTATTCGCCATTTCTGCGATTGTGATTGCATGGTACTTATTATTGTTTATGTTAAGGCAGTGTCTTTTTACCACCCTAAAATTGCCGTGTAATATCCGTGTACACGGAAGTACACGGAAATTCACGGAAAGTACGTAAATTTTTTACTGGACTTTCTTTTAGGAAGAGGTGTATTAATCAGGCTTTTAGTTACCCTTCCCCCGTCAGGTTTTTATCTAGAACAGGCTACGATAACTATTACCAGTAATATGAATATAGAAGTGAATATTTGCACTTATTGTGTACTTACGTGTAGTTCCGCGTATTTCCGTGTACACAGAAATTACACGGCAATTTAGGAGTGGTAAATAGACACTTCCTTATGTTAATGGAATCATTTGTACTATTAACTCTCTTTTGACTAATGATCATGAACAAAATCCAGCTGAGACTTAAGGGGGTTGTACTAAAATTGCATGTTTTTTATGAGTTTTTGGTTAATTCTGTTTATGATGGCCCTTGTACTTGAGGATTTTTTCTTTGGTATATTTGCATTCCTCATGTCTTTACTTATAATTTTATGCTATTTAACAAAATACCCCAATATAAGACACAGGAGGGTGTAAAGTAAGAGGTTGAATTTAGGGGTAAAAAAGTTGTGCGCATGATTCCTCATGAAGCATTAAAAAAGAAAAAGTAAAACAAACTTCATTGGAAAGGTCATTTAAAAAGCTACAAATTGTCATAGGATTTTTTTGAAATTTTTTAAAAAAAATTATTTTAGTTTGAAGATGCATGGAAAAAATTATGCCATTTTTACGCCTTAAAAATTAAAAACTTTAGCCAGGGTTAACATTTTGAAAATCCCCTATGACAATTTGAAGAAAACACTTTGAAAAATAATTGTGCCAAATAAGAACACTGTTCTGTCTTGTGTTCCCAAGAAACCTTGTGCGCAAGCTTATAAAAATAAGTTCTGAGAAAATTCACTTTAAAGTTTAGCAACGTTTAAATTTTAAGAGGTGCGCGCCTGCACTATATTCGTTGTAAAAAAAAACTATTTTGAATTTCGCTTAATATAATACATTTTTGTAATCAGAAAAGATCAGAGAATCAAGACCGAAAATCGATTTTTTGAAAGTACTACCCTACCCCCCTTAAGCATGTTAATAATGTGGGGATATTGACGGGATAAAAGCAAAATAGGCTGACCTGCACTTAAACCCTATTTATTAAGCTTATAACCTATTTACAACATCTACTCCGATAGCAATCTGCCTAAAAGGTGTTTAGGGAGGTTTATTTTCAATATATTAAACAAATTTTTAAATAAACAAACAAAAAATAAGGTAAATATAAATTTATTTTTAAGTTAAGAACATAATAGTACAACATTTCAAAAATCTTTTGTTAAATTTTTGGGTAAAAATATTGTGAATTGAGCGACTGACAGAAAATAAAAAGATGCATTGCGGTGATCATCATAACTCATTACTGGAACATATGTTGACAAAAAACCAAAAATATTTCGTTAGTTTATGAGTTTCTGGAGGTAACAACGTCGAGATTTTGTTTATTTCATTCATTTTTCAATTTTTAGAAGTAAAAAAAGATTAATTTTTTGAATTTCTGAAACAACAATCGGCGAATTTGTTGTTGTAAAATTAATTATAATAATAAAAAAATACAAAATCTTGACGTTATTACCTTGTAATTTATATATAAAAGAAGTGTGCAAAATTTGAGAAGGATCGGATGAGTAGTTTTTGAGTTACAGTGATCACCGACTTTGAAAAACTAAATCTCAGAAAAACGCGTTTAAAGTTTTAACACTGCTCTTTTGCATATGGGATGTATCGAATGGAGGGAGACCCGAGGCACTGTATCTCCGGCAATCTCCAATCGACTTCAAATTTGAACTAGATACTAGAGTTATACTATCAAATAAAAAAAATGCAAAAAAATTTCGTTTGCATTGAATATTTAAAAATTAACTCCGATGGTGAGCAGTGATGCGATACTGAGTAAAGATTATAGATACCTTCGTATCCAAGTCGTCATGAATTTTAAGGCCTTCAATTTACTTTTTAGTCTTTTGACATACCTTCCGGCTTTCTCGTTATTTACAGGGTGGTACGGGGCTGAACGTTTATGTTTAATTTTAAAAGAATTAAAAGCTTGAAAAGTTGGATTTACAAACTGACTTCCATTGTAGGTGCAAAGTATGCGAGGTAGCCCAAAGGTAGCAAAAATCTTTTGAATAATATTGATTGTTGCCTTCGTATTGATGTATTTCATTATGTGGATTTCCGATCGCTATGAGTATGCATCCGGCAATACCAAAAAGTAGGTGCCTAAGTATGGTCTGAAAAAATTAAATTAACGAGAAGGATAGCACCATTGGTACCATGTCGTTGTCTATACATGGCCACCAATAAAACCCCAGGCTTTCATTCGAGAACTTTGGAAATGTGCAGTTAGGACTGAAATGAAGTTAGGACTGATCCAGGTATAGAACTTTATGCACCCATTCTGTCAGGAAATTTCCCTCTGATCGACCCCAAAGCGTTTACTTTTACTAACTTCCTTTCCAGCTATTAGACCATTTAAAAGAGTTTATGATTGCATTCTTTTCTTCAATTCAAGAAATTCTCTTTCACAATCTTGTGTCCAATTAAACTTATTGTTTGATCTTAAGAAACTATCTAAAGGCTCTAAAAGAGTCCGTAATAATTAACAAAACTCAGAAATTATTTTAATTGAGTGACACTGATGGATTGAGGAACATTCATAATTAACTCAAGTTTTGCTTTCGGTTTATGTACCTTAGCTCAGTCAATCACATGACTACAAAACTCTACACTTTCTTGAAAAAAAATGCTTTATCTAAGCTAACCTGGATGTCATGATCTAGCAGTCCACCAACAATTTGTTCTAAACGTTTTAAATGCATTTGATCTCCCGGACCTGTTACGCAGCATCAATGAACACGACGATTCCTTCAACAGACGCAGTTGGATCAATTCGTTGAGCCGCACGGCCACCATGCCATGGGCCCCGGGTTCGAGACCAGATCTCCCCGTGAGCTTTTATTACGAAATTAAAATAATCCACTCTGTCCCTGGGCTGTTGTCGCAGCAAGGTAAAAACAAGACTCAAGCTTCCTCATCCCTTACCCTAATTCCCTTCCAGGCAAATCTATGCTAACGCATTAAAGGGTTGTCCCCTAGGATTTGGCCACTTCGTATAAAAAATAAAAAAATATTAAAAAAACACGCCTTAATAAATATTCACAAATTTTGCGTTGCCATATAGCAGGTGCGCAACTAAGACCGTAAAGAAACCGGGTACATTTGAAAAGCCCCTTGTGTGTAGAAAGGGTTAGTTTTTCTTGATCGTCCTATCGTACCTTACATTGAAGATAAAACCAACGTACATCAAGTTTTGAAAATCGTATTGCTCCCCCTAGAACTCAAAAGAGTTCATCTAAGGTAGATAGTGGGTGATCTTTGACTTACAATTGTGTTTTCAAAGTTACCTTGAAATCTCCACATATTCGCACTTGGCCGTTTGGTTTTGGAATTGGTACGATAAGTAATTGGGCAATACTTAACACTGTGGTCTACTCTCTACTCTTAGGTAATTGGCAATTTGGAAAAGTTATTCTACTCACCTTAACATCACAAATGTAAATCTTCAATACTTTATCAACATCCTCAACCTTTTCTAGATTCTGTTTTAAAATTCTTGCGATAGTACTTTCACTGAAGGTACGTAACCAGTCTCTAAGCAATAAAGCAGGTTTAAGGTAATTTTATTTAATAAAATACAATCGTAATCCATTTCTGCGCACGTTTCCCAAGGCGGTTGCAGCTGCCAAGTAACCTTAAGCAGTTAAGAAGTTATTGCAATAGTTTTGAGTCTTATGTTAATTGGTAACAATTCAAAGTTTTTAAACTTCCTACCTAATTCCTTAAAGGTGTATACCGTCATTTTCAAGTTTACTGAATTTACCTGTACAGGACGCCAAGTCTTTTCTTGTTTTACCCAAAAGAATTGACGTATACTACTGTCTGGTCATCATCTGTTTAAAAAACTGCATAAGAACTGTTGACTGCCTTTCTGTCTTTACGGGCCTTCTTGCACATACACCCAAACGAGTGTGTAATTAATTAATAAATAACTCTGAGACTTGCAATTAACTGCCATACTTTTTAATGATGCAATGTACATATTAGCGAATAACCTCGCCTTCCAGTTCGATGATAAAATTTGTACATTTCTTCAATCTCGACTGGTTTGGAGTTGTAACGCTCTTTCAGCACTGTACTAGCTCCTTATGCGTCTTCTACTCTTATACATATAGTGGGGAAGGAAATTCTTCTTGAGGTCTGCGTTTTTACGCTGAAAAGTAGAAGTGCTCCTTCGAGCTATTGTAACCATCGTGCTTTTACAGTCGTCGAAGAATTCAATAGAAAAATTCGGTGGAGTACTACTTAAATTGACCATCTTGAAATTGAGAATTATTTGATGAAGAAGATTGATTACCTGGGAATCATGTTGTACAAGGGCACCCTTACACAAAAACTAAGTTCATCTTACTGATTTAATCCTTTGAAATCGTGGCACTGCAATTTTATTTTATTTTATTTATTTAAGCTTAATACATACAGATGTAACATAATAATACAAAAATGAAAAAAAGCTATAACATAATACTAATACTAAATGATAAGTTATAATAAATAGTATAAGCTACAATATGAGCTATAATTATGGTAAATACAAACTGGGAGGAAAAAGAATTAAGAAAGGCGATCAAGATGGGCGGTATTAAGATATAAGGCTTTGTGAAGGAATGATTTACTCAGATGGAAGTCAAAGGAGGAGAGGTCACACTAGGTCACACAAAGAGGTAATGATAGCGATTGGTACGTCGGTTAACATGTAGACTCTCGGGCATTTGGAGACATTGAGCTCAAGAAAGTTTTTCATGCACCATGTGGTAACGAATCGAGGTCTTTTTGCAAGAAAAGAGAGTCGGTTGTAGAGGAGATATGTTTAATTATTTTCATGTCATCAGCATAAATGGACGGAGGTGGCTGCCCTGAGGGACGCCGGAAAGAGCGACAATAGGGTTAGAAATGGATGAGCTAAAAAGAACGTCGTAATGACGGTTGTTGAGGTAGAGTTGAATCCAGGAGATAAATCGTGGGGGAAGCCTAGGCGATCAAGTTTGAACAGGATAATGTTATGGGCTTGTCAAAGGCTTTACTAAAACCGGTGGCGATAACGTCAACATCTGTACGGTTTTCCAGTGCACATACTGTTTTGAAGACGAAGTCGGTAAGGTTGGTGGTTGTAGATCTTCTTTGAGGAAGCCGTGCTGCGAGAAAGAGAAGATAGACTTACAGTGAAAGAACATGGAATCATAGACCAATTTTTCGAATAGTTTAGGTATGGATAATAATTTAGCAATGGGTCAGTTGGATACGTCGTTCTTGCAGCCTTTTTTGAAGACGGGAATAATATAAGAGTTTTTCCATAACTGAGGGAAAACCCTTTGAGTGACCGTGAGGCAGGAAAGCAATGTAAGGGGTCGAAGTAGATGCATAGCACACTTTTTTAGATCGATGGCCGGAATTCTGTCAGGACCTGGGTAAAACGACGGCCTGAGTGCCGTCAGACATAGGTGAACTACATCCTCGTCAGCACTTGTTGTGAATGTGTGGATATTGACAAGATATAAAATAGTGTTAAAAAAAATTGAACCGACTTCACAAAAGCGCTAAAAAGCATAAAATAATTTTTAATTTTATATCTATTACGATATTTTGAAGTCGGTGCAAATCAAACAAGCCAAAAAACTACGAGAAAAGTATTCAATCGTCCTTTCTTATGATCCCGTGAGCTGAAACGTTCAGGTAGTAGTATGTGTAATCTTCAATTCTGGTTCTGTAGTTGTTTTATTTGTTTAATTTGTACCGACTTCAAAATGTCGTAATAGGTATAAAATTAAGAATTATTTTATGCTTTTGAGCGCTTTTTGTGTGTTTTTTTTTAAACTATTTTATTTTTCACTTTCTTCTACTCTATACAAAGAAAAAATAGGCATCCAAATCGGTCCACGCGTTAAAAAGTTAGGTTTTTTCTTGTGGTATAAATAAAGCAACATACTCTATACAACAGAAAAAGAATCAACGAAATCGATCCACGCGTTACGAAGTTAAACTATCACTCCCCCTCCCCCATCACCACCCTAGGACCAAATTATTCTCCTAGTAGCAATGAGAGATCATACTCTATACAAAAGCAAAAGAATCATCCAAATCGGTCCACGCGTTACAAAGTTAGGTGCCACCCCCACCCCAGCAACATTTTTTTCTCGTGGTATCAACCAGGGAGTAGAGTAGAAACAGAATTATCCAAATCGGTCCACGTCTTACGAAGTTAGACTATTTTTCCCCCCTCCCCCCACCCAAGCATAAATTTTTTTCTCCTATTAGCAATTTGTGATCATACACAGCAAAAAAAGAACCATCCAAATTAGTCCACCCCCCCCCCCCCCCCCTCCCAGTTTCACCCCTACCTCCACTCATACCACACCAAACATTTTTTTGACATGGTACCAATCGGTGAAGATAGTCTACCCAACACAAAAATAATCATCAAAAAAGGTCAACGAGTTACGAAATTATGCCCGGTCAGACATAAAAAAACAAAAATAAGTAAAATAAAAAAAAATACACTTCGAACTTAGAACCTCTATCTTTTCCGGAAGTCGGTTAAAAAGCAAAATAGGCTGACTTGCATTTAAACGCTATTTATTTAACTTAACACCTATTAACAAAACCTGATCCGAAGGCAATCTGACTTACAACAAATACAAGTACAGAAGAGAGGAAGAAGAAGAAGTTGTATTACCATATTTGCTTGACGTATAACAATTATTATAAATGAAGTATGGTCCCTTGAATCAATATGATAGCTAACACAAAGCAGGGGGGAGTTCTTTGGCTATACAGGCAATGTGGTGATCCTGGAAACCTGGGATATTCCCAGCTGGTACAAAGGTTGCGCACTGGATATTAATTCAGGTCAAACTGAGTTTATACTCTTCACCACAAAAACCAAACCATATTTTATCTACATTAAATGGGCAAGGGCTCTCACTATCCTCCAGTTCCCTTTATTTGGGTTTAATCTTGAATCCCAAACTGAACTGGAAACTAAACACAGAGCAGCGGGTAAAAAAGTCATGTATAGCCCTCTATGTCTTCAGCCGTACCTTTTGTAAAACATGGGTACTGCAGCCTAAGATGCTGCTGTGTTGCGTCCAATCCTCACTTACGGTTCACTAGCATCGCTTTGTCTTTATGGCAAGCTTAATCTCTTCTCGGGCATTTTGTATTCCGGGATTTTGTTTTGCAGGATTTTGCACTCCGGAATTTTGTAACTTTAACATTCTGGGATATTGCATTCCGGGATCTCCAAGTACGGGATTTAGTTACCATCCCGTGACAGTATATAAACTTTTTTTTACTTTGAAATGAAAAAACGAAAAAATAAATCAAAACGAAGAGGTTCGCGAGGTATTTTTGCAAACCTGCGTGATAATCCTACTATTTTATAAAAAGAAGTTACAAAGAAAGCAGAAGTTAGCTACTTTTTGGTCACCAGATCAAATTCCAGGCGTCATGTAATGCAGGTTGCTTAGATGACTATAGCAATATCCTCATACACCTGTTATAAATTTTAAAAAGGATTTACTGTCAAGATTCCAACTAGAACAGAGTGGAGAATGACGGAACCCAACAACAACTTTGATACTGTACTATTCATTGATGGTTCTAAGATGAACGTGTTGGTGCAGAGGTATACTCTGAGGTACTAAACATAGAGCGTCTTCCAAGTGGAGCTTTCCATTGTGAATAAATGTTCGATGCTTCTGCAGACTCACTCAACAAAACAGAACATCGCCAACTTTACTGATCGGGCACTTGACTCTTCTAAGGTGGTGCAAGACTGTCGAGACTTACTGTGCTCCTTGGGTTGTCGGCTTACCGTAATCCTGCCTTAGGTTACCGAACATAGAAAGATTGCTGAGAACGAGATGGTCGACAAACTTGGCAGGGAGGGCGCTAGCTATGTTGAAGATATTTGTATCCTGCGCTTCCATAAGAGGGGACTTTTTCTCAATTTCGTGGTCTTGGCAAACTCTAGATGAAGCGCCCTGAAACCATGCAGCATATTCAGGGTAACCTGGCTAAGTTATAATAGAAATAGGACTTTCGAGCTATTCAATAGACCGAAAGCTGTTTTTGCGAAAATCACCGCGGTCTGTGCGGACCACTGTGTTATTGGCGTACATGCAGATAGGCTGAGCGCCCCTTATAATTCGCACGATCACATAGATGTCGTGAACGAAAAAAAAACCTAAATAAAATGCCTGGCTCTTATCAGAATCAGAAAGAGGGCGATGGGGGAGTACTTCTTTTACAACCTTAAGGCAATCTCGAAAGGTAAAGACTAAGGAAATAGTAAAATTCTTAAATTCCTCTGGTTGGCCTTAGGTCTTTTTATAATAAACTCAGCCGGCTTTCACCATAATTCCAGATAAGGGTTAGGTGCTTCGAGTGGGACTGAGTCCAAATAACCGGGTCTTATTAGTCGTGGCATCAAACCGGCGCAATAACAGCGCTAATTGAAATGTTGCCCTAAAGTATACGAAGGGTTATGCTTACCACTTAAACCAACCAACCAACCATTTGTTCCTTACACTTTGAAATAATTTGAATGTAAAACTTGACGTCGAATAATGTTGCTAATTAAATAATCCTTAAAACTGAGTTATATGTCAGCGACCACTAATTGTAAGGCTTTCTCCATACTACGGAGAAATATCACGCAAATATTGCAAAGCTAATCGGAGTTTCATGTATCAAAACTCTTAATAACCTGCATAAATATTGCAGTAAAACTTATCCAAAAATATTCTCCAAACTTCCGCTAATTATCAAGCCGTAAACTTGGGAGCTCTCTCATAATGAAGACATAAAATAGAATTATGTACCGTAAAACGGTAATTCCCCTTAATTAATGAAAATATCAGTGTTGCTTATTCCAATTAAGTTTCCTGAAGCAACACGAGGAGTGCAAAACATGGCACAAGCGCTTCTAACGTGATGCCTACCGTGTTCGTCTACCATCGTAACGCGCTTTTGGTAAAAGCACATTCAACTCTTTGTGGTAACTAAACTTGGAAAAGTATTTGAAACGCTCCCATCGTAGTGTTTGCTGTTTATCATCTAAAAGAAAACAGCGCAGCATATCGTGTCATAGTGAAACTTTTTCACCTGCTGGAACTGCAAAAACTCATTAAATCCCGCCTTTAAGTTAAACCCATCACGATATCATCACGTTTCAGGACAACTTTAATCAAAACTTTTCCGTTCTCACGATGTTTGCTACGTCATCTCATTCACTTTATTCCGTCTTGAATGGCTGTAAGATTCAGCTGTTGATTAAGACTCCACAACCCACCAAATTTCATCTAGAAATGGTTTATCTGTGGAAGGAGTGTGCTTCGCATGGATAATGACGAAAAAGTTAGAATCTCTGGAGGTGCCTTCGACTGTTTCTTAAGAGTTGACTACGACATAAGCGTTTTGTAGTGAATTCGGACCACCGCTGGATATGTGCTTGGATATTAAGAAACATACACCGCATATTTCCACCCTTTTGTAGACACAACATTGGAGGCTCTTAAGTAACGAACCTCTCGATGGATGTGTTGGTCTGAGTTGAACACGTACGTCTTCATTAAATCCAGAGGAGGTTTCGATTTTCCAGAGGTGCTTTTACAAATTCATAGGGCTTTGGGCCCCTCTACTTGGAAAACCATTCCAAAAGGATTCTCTGGCGTGAAAAATATTTCAGAGTCTACATCCTTTCACCATTACAATTAACTCGAGCATAGTACTTACTGTCTCGAGACCCTCATTAAAAAGGAATCAGTCATCATATTTCCATCCTATTTCAGAGAAGCTGTAAACATAAATTAGTCATGATAAGTCCCGGTAAAATCCGCGACTGGTACGTGTCTTATATCAGTTCTTGTAGATTCCGAAGCAGCACCAATGCCCAGACACAGATTAAAATCGTTTTCAGACATGCTTATGCCTTAAAGCTTTCTAGCAAGCAAATTGGTTTCTAAGATCTCATGTAATTCCGTTTCGGTCCTTCGGGATGTCATTGTATAAACATACATCAGGCACAGATTTGAGCCAAATATGACAGGCTTTAATTTCGTATGCCTAAATGCATGTGACATGCTTTCACTTATTTCATTTCGAAGGGACTCAGCTGAAAGAAACATAATTTGGGCTTTCGACATACTCAGCAATCTAAAATCCATAAATTGAATACGAAATATGGTTTTCACCACGTTTTTATCCGTTATGAGGTTTTCAATTTTATTTATTTCGTCAAAGTAAATTACTTCAGTGAATTTTAAAAGGTAAGCGAAAGCAAAATTATGAAAACGAGGTCGGGCTTCCGTTTTATTCATACGTTTCTGGAGTATCCACATAGTTCGTTCATTAGGGCTCGTTTTCGAAAGCTTCATATGATCCTTGGAAAATGATTTTTGGTAATTTTTGGAATGTTAATTGCCTCTTAAATTTATATTAACCAAACAGTTCACTATTAATTGACGCGTTGCCTTTCTAGAAAGTATTATAAACATAAATCTCTTTCAATATTGAAGTGGACTTAACTCTGCTGCTTGGCTGTGGTGCCAATGACAGGCACGTTCTCTGGGGAAGTTTTGAAAATAACGAGCGTGATTTCATTACGTATACTAACATATTAAATTGTCATAAGGGCAACCACCCAAATTTATTATAATCAACTTTTATGTTTCCAAACACAGATGATTTTGGTGGTTCGGAGGAGGTGACATACATCATACTAACATCAGCAAAAAGTAACTTGAGGGTAGAAGAATGGAAATAGCCTGAGTTAAGAACCCTTTCTGATTATAATTGGTAACCTTTCAATTTAAACCTGGAGTTTGAGACTCTTGGTCCTTCAGAAACCCTGAAAGAAACGGTTGGAAGGAGTTCAGTAGTGTAATCAACTCTAAACTAACAGCCATACCAAATCTAAATATTGATCTCTTCAAGTTTGGAAACAAAAGTATCTACTTTTAAAGAAGCCATGAACACGGCATGCGATAATGCTACAGAAGGCGTCAGACATTGTGGTACCACTTCTGTTAGCGTTATTGAGAGCTTGTTTCATAAATAATCACATTCCCCTAACATTGAGACGAAGTCTGAAGCATTTCATCCCGAAGGCTGGAAAGCGAGGCCACGAACTAGCAAAGAACTTTCGCCCGATTAGTCTGACCTCCTTTGTCAAAATCCCAACACGAGTACTGTAAGGGAAGATCCGTGGAGACAGCCCTCCACAAGGCAGTACGCACAATTAAATGTTCAATCAAGTATAAACAATATACCCTGGCTGCGTTCCTGGATAGAGAACAATATACCAAGAATATCTTGCCGAGCTTGGTGTAGAGCAATTTCTTGCTCAATACTTTGTTAAAGGCAAGGATAATCCAGGCCAATTTGGAATCAGTCAGGCTGTTAGGCACGTTTCCGTGGTAAGGCCGTCGCTTACGCGGAAGATGTGTTGATCCTGGCACAAGGGTTGTTTCCCTCTGTTATCAGCGAGATTATCGATGGTGCCCTGAAAAAGGTGAGCAGTTGCTCTAAGAACTGTGGACTGGCTGTGAATTCACATAAAACTGAGCTTATGCTCTTCACCACAAAAACTAAAGTACCATACTGTGCTTTACCTAAATTAAACGGCCAACAACTATCACTATCCTCCAGTGCCAGGTATTTGGATTTAATCCTAAATCCCAAACTGATCTGGAAACTAAACATAGAGCAGCGGGTAAAAAAGCCGTGTATAGCCCTCTATACCTCCAGACATACCTTTGGTAAAACCTGATAACTGCAACCAACCTAAGATGACGCTGTGGTTTTACACAGCGTTGGTGCGTCCAATTCTCACCTACGGTTCACTGGTTTGGTGGCCTATGATGAGTAAGGCTTATAGCCATAGCAGTCTAAGTAAAGTGCAAAGAACTGCTTGCAGCGACACTACCGGTGCCCTGCACTCCATTCCAGCCGATGCTCTTAATGTGCTTCTGTATCTACTACCCCTTGATCACAATATAAAATTCCAGGCGTCATATAGTGCATTCAGACTCAAAGAATCTTTACCACGTGGCTATGTTGAAGATATTCATATTCCTCCTTAAGAGGGAACTCTTTCTGCATTCCTTGGCGCAGGAAAATACTATATAAAGTGCCCTGGAAGCATGTAGCATATCCAGGGCAACCTGACCAAGTTATAATAAAAGTAGGACATCTGATTTGCTCAACGGGAACTGATATCGCAAAAATCACTGCGGTCTGTATGGGCAACTGTTTTTTAGGTGGTGATGCGGCTAGGCTCGGTGCCCCTTACAACACACAGTTGCCGCAGTTGTGACAACGTGAAAGAAAAAGGAAGCATATCCGGCTCTTGCCAAAATCAGAAAGATGGCTAGGGAGGGGGGGGGGGGGGACTTATTTGAAAGCATGAAGGCAATCTCATTGGAAAAGCTTAAGGAAATAGTCAGTTTCTTAAATTCCTCCGATTGGCTTTAGTTCCTTTTTCCCATAATAAACTCAGCCGATTTCAACCATGATTTCAGATAAGAATCAGGGTTGCGATTGAACTGAGTCCAACAAAAACCGGTTCTTACTGGTTGTGGCTTCAAAATAGAGCTATAATAGTGCTAATTGAAGTGTTAGCAAGACGGTGAAGCTCACAACTTAAACCAACCAATCAACCCTTTCTCATGCAGAGCAACTAATCCTGAATTTGATTTAAAAGAAAAACTACCGTAAAATTTCTAACTTAAAACTAAGTATACACATATGCAATTCGAACGTGCTAACATCCTTCGAATCAAACATCGTTATTGCATCAATGTTAAACACGTTTTCTTATAGAATAAAGAAAGGAATTTAGCTGTTTAATGTCTATAAAACATCTTAAAAATCTTAAAAACAAAGCCTGGAGGAGGTTCTATCTCTTCCGTAGTGACGAAGATTATCTTATATTATTATTATTATTATGATATATTATCTTAATGAGCTTGGGCGGTACATTTATGTTAATCCCAAACTTTGGTACTTCATTAATCTTAAGCGTAAGAGTGACGGCTTCCCCTCTGTTTGCGCCTTGGTGTTCGGAGCACCAATGACCCTGTTCGAGAAATATACTTAATAATAACATAATATAATTAATGAACTAAATTTAAACTTTAAATAAAATTAAACCTACGCGCCTTTTCACATGGTACTACTTAAAACAAATAAATCCATAAAATTGGCACAGTGGAATCAGCTCCAACTTCATGGATCCATCAATCGAAGGGGTACAATTTCCGGCAACAAGATCGAGCAGTCTTGACTCAATACTCGCAGCACACGGGCATCCACTACAACTTGTTTTTATAGTTTAAGTAATAGTTTGTAAAAGTTTAAAGTTTTATTAAGGCCAATGTGAAAGTTTAAGATCAAACGTTTATTGAAGTATAATTAAACAGTAAAACGAAAAAGCTCGCTATTACTCAAACAGACCCTTTGTCTGCTGCCAACTTCTTTGCTAGTTTCTTTGGAGCTGCCTTTTCAACAAATAACTGTGATATTAGTTTTTTTTTTTTTTTTTTGCGGGAGAGGTGAAAATCTTCCAAAAGACACCAGACAGGCCGTGCCCTCCGGTAGTGTGAGATTCTTACTCACTAAAAACACCTCTCTGGGGATTAGCCGAAACAGACCACATAACCGGGTCCCTTTTCGTCCCCTCCCAGTTTACCTTAGTGGGGGCAACTGAGTATCCAGTTATCCCACTGTCGCCACTAACCTCGGTTTCCTGGGTCACTGCTAGAATCCTAGCCTATCTGCATAAATCCATGATTTCCTACCGTCTCCAGTGTTCCTTCTTGGTCCATGCGTTAGTTACATCATTCCAGGCCGTAACGCTTTAGTCCTGAGCCAGGACAAGGAACCCCCTCAGGATTAACCGCAGCTAACCCTACAGAGGGCAGATCTGCATAAATCCATATTTTCCCACCGTTTCCAGTGTTCCTTTTTGGTCCGTGCGTTAGTTACGATCTTCATACATTCTCTGCCTACGGCATTGAAGGGTTCCAGGCCGTAACGCTTTAGTCCTGAGCGAGGACAAGAAACCCCCTCCGGATTAACCGCAGTTAACCCTTTGGAAGGCAGATCTGCATCTTCTGCTGGTGTGCGTATCGCGGAGATAGCCAACTCGTTAGAGTCTCCCGTCTCTGCACCGCCGCACCTAAAGAAGCGCTAGTTGTTATTAAGCCAATTGCACCCTTCTCCAGGACTGCTACAGCAGTTTCAGCCGGTGCAAGCGAGCCAGCCTCCATAGCCGCCACAGTTCCTTCGATAGGTAATTCTCCCAAAACTGCTACTGTTGTGTTGTGGGTATCGTGGGTATAGCCAACCTGTTGGGGTCTCCCATACAATCCACCTCCACTACCACAGAAGCGCCCGAGGAAAACGCCATCCGCGACCCAATTACCCCTGGGCCCTGCAGAGGGGACGTAACACTGCAGACTCCCTTGGAGTTAGGGGGATTTTTCAAGAGGTTATTTCCTCCCGCATTAGTTACTTGGCTACATTCTAGGATGCATTGCCCGGTTGCCACCACTTGGAGGTGTAACTAATACTTGAGAATATTCAGATGAGGATCACCGTATCCTAGAAGGCTTCAACTCGTCCGTCCATTCTCCGGCACCCATGATATTAGTTTAGGAGATTTTAATTTTTTGACGAATTATCCCCCGACCTCCTTATCGGGTAAGGATTTGTTCTTTGACGATGCTTCAGTGATGACGAATATTATGAAGTTGTCCAATTTCTTACCCGGTCCCGATAGTGTTCCCGTATCTGTCCTAAGGAATTGTGCCCACTATCTTACTCCTGTCCTTTCTTATTCATTTAACTTGTCCTTGTCCTGCGGTATTTTTCCTAAACTTTGGAAATCATCAACCATTTTTCCCCTTTATAAAAAGGGTAAGAAGGATGATAATTCTAATTATAGGCCTATTGCTAATTTATCTGCCATCGCTATGCTTTTCGAAGTAATGGTTCTTGGGATCCTTCCAACACGGTTTTGTTAAAGGCAGATCAACGACTACTTACCTTGTAGAGTTCTCTAATTATTGCATTTCCACCATAGAGGCTGGCGAACAGGTTGATTGTATTTATACCGATTTTAGTAAGGCCTTTGATCGTATTGACCACAAGTTGCTTGTTTTGAAACTTACTATGTTAGGTTTTCCATCTCTTTTCGTCCAATGGATTTCTTCTTTTCTATCTGACCGAACACAGCCTGTGCTGGTTTGCGGTTCCCTCTCTCGTGAAATTTCGGTCACTTCTGGGGTGCCTCAGGGTAGCCATTTGGGTCCGCTTCTATTTATTATTTTTATTAACGACATGGGCTCCATTTTAGCGAACTCGAAAATTTTATGTTATGCTGACGATGCTAAAATTTTTCGTGTTGTCTCTGACCTCAACGATTGCTTGATGCTGAACTCTGATCTTCAACCTTTTAATTCTTTGTGTATTGCGAACAATATGTTTTTGAGCGTTGATGAATGTATGTTTGTCTCGTATTCAAGAAAGAAAGCACCATTGATGTATGACAGGATCCTCAAATTTGCATTGAGTGGCCCTCCATTCTCCCCGCTTATAAAGAAAGACTTGGGCTACTCTCTTTGGACTCGCTAGAGGATAGGCGCAACAGATCTAGGACTTCCTTTATGTTCGATATCTTGCAGGGTTTTGTTGACTCACCTGAACTATTGTCTAAGTTGAGTATCCGTGTTCCTACTCGTTCCTTTAGACATAGTGACTTTCTTCAGGTTCCGTTTTACCGCACTAACTACGGTTTGAATGACCCATTTGCGTCAATGTCTCGCCTTTTTAATTGCTTTTCCAGTCGTTTCATTTTAATCTCAACCTAATCAAATGCGAGATATCAGCTCCGTTAAAGTAGTTTTTAAGCTAATAAAAGTATTATTTTTATATATTCTATATATTTTTTCTTTTCTTTTTGTATTTTAATTTGTAAGCGTTTTGATAGGTTGATATGTATCCTTATTTTTAGTCTATTTTCATTTTCGTTTGTTATTGTTATTTTTATTGCGTTTTTCTTTTCTTTTTCACTTTCATCTTTACTTTACTTTTCTATTGTTAAGTAATCAGCCTGTGATGAAACTTTGTAGATAAATAAAGAAAGGATCTTTTTCCTTGTCTGGTAACCATTTTCTTTGACGACGCTGACGCACAGTGTTATGTTTCGGAAATCCAAAATGATTTAATTCGCAATTTGATAACATCAGTTGCTTTTGCTAATTTTATCTTTTATTTAATTTCTGTGTTTGAAACAAGTAGTAGTAGTAGTAATAGTAGTTGTAGTAGATACTGATATTTCACTTGTTGTTATTTTTTACGGAAGACATCTTCCAGAAAACATTAAACAGCCCATGCCCTTCGGTACTGTGTGATTCAGGTTCATTCAAAACAGTTCCCTAGAAATTAACCAAAAAAGACCACATAAAGCAAGTTTGTTCTCGTCTCCTCCCAATCTCCCTTAGTGGGAGCTAATTGAGTTAATCCTGCTGTTCCCCTTATCGCGATTTTTTCAATTAGTGCAAGTGTGTTATTTTCCACGTTCCAGTTGATATTTAGTGGTGAATATCCCACGGACGGAATCTTTTGCTTGCTAGCGCGGGGCACTTGCACATTACGTAACCCTTCGACTACTATTCTTTCAGGAAGAGTCGATAGGTGTCATCTTCAGAAGTGCATTGGTTTATAAGATGATACCCGAAATTACCATAGCCTGACACCAGTACTGCTACCCATATCTGGGTTACCCTTTCCAATCTTCCTTTTGGTAGGACCATCGATCATTTTTGTATCCTCTCACCCATACGAGTATTAATTCGTTTTTATAGGCACTTAAGTTGAGTTTAGGAATACATTCCAGGGAGTCTAGATAGTCCAAAGTGTAGATCTAAGTTTTTTTCTAAGAATTATTAGATCCGACTTCTTCACATTTACAGAAAGGTTCTGATTTTCACACCATTGCTCTACCACTCGGTGGGCACTCCTTATAATTTTTACTATTGCGTTCATTAAATTTCCTATTCCAATAATTACTATATTGTCAGCATAACCTACATTGTGTATGCCGATCTCATTTAACTTGTTTAGGAGGGAGTCCACTACAGGGTTCTACCGACTGGGTTAGTATTTCTACTACATTGTTTTAACATTGTCCATCTATCTCGTTATGAGTGAATCTAACTGCCACTAGCTTACTTTGTCGAAAGCCATTACACCACCTTCTGAAGTGGACTTTCCGTAAATCTTGCAGAACAATAAGCTGGTTCCTACTGAGCGGATACAAATTGAGTGTTGCGCCTTCGATATGATAAGCAGTAATCCTTTTTCTTGTTTTCAGTAGAAAGGATGTTAGGCTTATTGATTGGAAGGACTTCGCTAAAGTGTAGTTCTTTTTTTTCTAGGTTTTTGTAGATGGAATTAAAACAAATGGATGGCAAAAAAAAATTGGGTAAATTTATATCTCTCTGGAAATTTTTATAAGCTCAACATGAACAAACTTGTCTGTTGCTTTTTTATAAGTAGTAAGAGTCGGGTTGGGTAAGCAATCCCGGAATACAAAATTCGGAATGCGAAATCCCGGAATACAAATTCCAGAAACAATACGAAAATCCCTGTACACAAAATATTTTTCTCGCCATCACGAGTCTCTCCAATGACTTTCAAAATGAGCTACTTTTTTCGCAAACTTGAAATGCGAATATTTTGCGAACAGTTACATAAAGACCGCCGCGAATTTCTTTTAGATTCGTAATTAGCGCACCATTTTACGTAAGAAAATATTTATTACAAATTAATTGGAAAATATTATGTCATGAAGTTTGGTAATACACTGCCATTCTAATAATGATAAGTAAACATATATTAAAAAACAATATTTAATTAAATTTTTAAGAGAATTTAAATTTTATGCAACATCGCTTTATCTTCCTGGGAAGCTTAATCAGCGGGAGTTTGCGTTCCAGGATTTTGTGTTTCAGGATTTATCACTTCGGGATTTTGTATCTTTTAGATTCCGAGGTATTGAATTCCGGGATTGTCAACTGCGGGATATAGTTACCATCCCGTAAGAATCTATAATAATTTTTGATTTCGAATTGAAAATTGGGGATTTAAAGCATAACTTAATGGATTACATAATAGAAAAAAAAATTGTCTTCTTTTATTTGCTCAGCTGATGTATCAATATATTTGGAAAAATATTCAAAAGAAGTTAAGACAAATATTTTAAAAGCTGTTTTCAACCAGATTTCTGAAACAGATGATGCACCTCAGCATAATACATGTCCCGCAGGCGTTGATTCTTATGCTCCTGTCAGAAAGAAAATTGGCGCCCAACTAAAATTGGGTCAAACCCACCTCTTCTAACTGAGCTAAACTAATTTATATGCTTAAAGGAAGCATATAACATCTTATAGCAAAATTTTCATCAGGTATTATTAACAGAACGCCAGGATACTAAGGTGTGAAGTCGGGCTTGTTAATATTGGCAATAAAACAAAATTACACTGACATTTTTATAATTCTTTGAAGCAATAATTAAAATTAATTACCTGTTGACTCTAAACAATCATTTTTGATCCTTTATCTT
The DNA here is from genome assembly GCA_964036015.1 of Leptarthrus brevirostris. Classification (NCBI taxonomy): domain Eukaryota; kingdom Metazoa; phylum Arthropoda; class Insecta; order Diptera; family Asilidae; genus Leptarthrus; species Leptarthrus brevirostris. The sequence goes on from OZ038371.1 coordinate 32,604,306, forward strand.
AAAAATTTTGTTTGCTCAAAGAATTTCCTTCCTAAAGTGCAATAAAATAATGAGGATGTCAGGGATTTTTAAGGATGCGGTTTATCTAATTCTTTCTCTACCTTGCAATGTTTTATCTTTCTGTAAAGGTCATTACATTTGAAATTTTGGTAATTACAAAATTAACTGTAACTGCAAAGGTAGAAAGATGAACATTGTTGAGAATATTGATAATGTAATTGGGATAGTAGTTTTATAGCGTTTGTTTGATGTCGCTGAGTTTGGTAGATCAAAAAATTAAAACTAAAAGAGTAAAAACTGAAATTTATGAATCACCCTATACGTCCCAAATAGTTGAGATTCCTCTCCCTCCTGTCATAAATTTTTTTTGTCTACGTGAGATCTATCACCCCACTTATTTTAGTACGTCAAATCTAAAACACCCTGTGTAGTTTTCTATGAAACGAAAATATGACCAGGGTCGTGGAGTGTCTACATCGTTGGCTTAGTATGCACGCCGGGAAGGCTTTATTTCTTATAAAATATAAGAAGAATTTTAAATCAAACAAAATTAATTGTAATACCGATGTCATTAGTGGAGTAATTGATAATATGTGGTCCTTCCATCTCGGACGTCACAGGTTTGTATACTCCTATTTTTCTGTAACGGTAATAAAATAGTTTTAAAAAAACTCGAAAGCACTAAAAAGCTTAATATAATTTTTAATTTTATATCTATTACGACATTTGGAAGTCGGTGCAAATTAAACAAACCAAACAACTACAACAATAGTATTTAATCGTCCTTCTTTATGATCCCATGAAGTGAAACTTTCAGGTAGTTTTATGAATTATTTTTAATTATGGTTGGGTAGTTGTTTTGTTTGTTTCATTTGCGCCGACTTCCAAATGTCGCAATAGATATAAAATTTAAAATTATTTTAAGCTTTTTAGTGCTTTTTGTGAAGTCGGTTAAATTTTTTTTCTAAACTATTTTATTTTTAGTGTCGCCTTTTTATTTATTTAAGCCTAATACAAGCTATTACATAATAATACATGCTACAATTACAAGCTATAACATAATACTAATACTACAAGCTATAATAAATTATGACATAATAAATAAATAGTAAAAGCTACAATATGAGCTCTAATTAAAGTAGATACGGGCTGGAAGGAGGAAGAATTAAGAAAGGCGATCAAGATGGGCGGGATCAAGATATAAGGCTTTGTGATGGATGATTTACTCAGATGGAAGCCAAAGGAGGAAAGGTCGTTGACTTTTCGTAGCATCCTGGTAATTGGCTCACTTTGACCGTAGTTTGTGCGATGGCGGTCGAGTCGGAAAAGGGGAGTGAACCTAAGGTTGCGGGGATTGGTATAGATGGGTAAAGATTGCGGGATTGAAGGGCAGTCTATGGCACCTCTTAATAGCTGATGAATGAAGAGAATGTTGGAAACATCACGACGTTTACTTAAAGGTTGTAAGTCTATCAGTTTCAGACGGTTTTCATAAGCTGGAAGGTTGAATCTGTCTACCCACGGAAGATCACGTTGAGCGAAGCGAATAAACCTACGCTGGACAGATTGAATACTATTAATGTGAGTTGTTTGTGTAGGTGACCATACCTGGCTGGCATATTCAAGGAGAGGTCTAAGGAAGAAGATATAGACAGATTTGGAAACATACGGATTGGAGAACTCTCTGGTAGGAGACGGAGTTGGATCAATGCGTTGAGCGGCAAGACCACCATGCCATGGGTCCCGGGTTCGAGACCAGATGACCGTGAGCTTTTATTAAAAAATTAAAAATAATCCACTTCGTCTCTGGGCTGTTGTCTAGCTCGCAGCAATGCAAACAAGACTCATGTTTCCTCACTTCCCTTACCCTAATTCCCTTCCGGCCAAAACCATGCTAATGCATCAAAGGGTTGTCCCCTAGGATTTGGCCACATCGTATAAAAAATTAAAAAAAATTAAAAAAAACCAAATTATACTCCTAGGAGCAATGGGGGATCATACTCTATACAACAGCCAAAGAACCATCTAAATTGGTGCCCGCGTTACAAAGTTAGACTACCCCTCCCCTCCTCCCCCACCCTAGGCCACATTTTTTTCTCCTATTAGCAAGGGGGGATCCTACTCTGTACAACAAAAAATAACCATCCAAATCGGTCCACGCGTTACAAAGTTAGGTTTCACCCGCGCTCCCACCCCACCAACAGTTTTTTTGTCTTGGTACCAATCGGTGAACATACTCTACCTAACAAAAAAAGAATCATCAAAATCAATTCATAATTGGCGGAATGATCGCGTAACAAACATACAAAAAAAACATACAGTCGAATTGGAACCTTCTCCCTTTTTGAAGTCCGTTAAAAAAGCCGTGAAAGTTACAGAGGAACATTTCTGGTTCTCTTTACAATCCTTCATTCGAATTGAGTGAAATTCTTCTCCCGCCCTATTTCGCACTATTATTGTACTTTAAACTGACTTAGAAATAGTGAGCTTAAAACTTTAATACTGCACTTTATGTCAACATACCAAAATTAAATTGTTTAATATTTTTCTATTCGTCTTATCTGTATAAATAAAGCCTCAATCTTTTAAATTCGCCCACACTTCGTTATACTGACGTATGTATATTTTTTATCTTTAAAAGCAATTTCCTTCACACCTTTTTGCCTTTCATATCGTCAGCTTTTTTGCCGGCTCACTTTGGATAGAAATCATGTCTTTGTACAGAAAATTTAGAAAATCTTATTTTCGTTCCGCAGCAGGAGGTAAACGGATTCCGTTTGTGATAAAATGCAACTATTTCGTACCAGGATAGCATACATATTTCTTCAATTGAAATGTGCCAAAAAGACCGTATGTAGGTCTTTAAGAATCGAATTACGAAAGTCTCTTAACCATTCGCTTATTGAAATAAATTTATTGGAATTGAAGAAAAAAATCGTTCTTTTTTTAGGCAGTGGATATTTACCAGAAATAACTTTTTTTCTAAATTTGCGTTTTAAAACTAATTAGTTCCTGATATAGAAAGACACTGTAAAGATTCAAGCATATCCGTTTAAGTGGTTTTGTCTGTATTTCATTATAAATTGACATTTGATAAGGTTGCCAGAATACGAAATTTTTAGAAATGCCAATCTCTTTTTCAAAAACATACTCGCAATAATAAGTATTGACATTTTTACAATTACTGTGAGAAAACATTTTCAGATTTTATTAGGCAACAGCACATGAAAAAGGCAGGTTTGAATTTCGTTCCACATAAATTCTTGGAAATTTATTAGAAATGCTTTGTATTTACCTAATTTTTTTTCTATTGTATACTTAGATTCACGTTTATGTTTACCTTATTCCAAATATTCGATTTAGTTTTGTTGTATGACCTAATATGGTCTCAATGCGAAGGCCCAGAGATAAGGGGGCAATTCCTGATATCGTAATATTTTAATAATCGATTTTTTCACTTACATAGTAATCAACTTCTCTCTCTAAATCTATTGCTAACGTAATACCTATTAGGACATGTTATGTACTCCAGTTATCAATGACGACATCACTTATTAATCGCACTTGGTACAGAAAAAGAACTGAAATCTATAAAGGAACATTTTTTGTTATTATAGTACATATATGAATGGTAGACTTTTTTCTATTCTGTTTTTATACCCAATAAGAGCTATGATGACTAAGGACAATGGGCCAAATTGGTCCAACTACTTAGCAGAAATAAGGAATGTATTATCTCATATGAAAGGCTTTATTGTGTACTTCATTTCAGATTATGGAAGACAAGGTCATTTCCATTGCAGAACTGAGCTGAAATGCAAAAATTACATTACGGTGTTAATAGATACGATGTCTGTATTTCTGTTCCACATTTTATCATCTTGTTTTGTAACTTACTATACCTGGTTTGTTATAAGACTCTGTTATAAGTTTTCTTCTATATTTTAGATTGTGTGTACATTATATGTGTGCAGACTACACCGACGTACTTCATAAATCCAAATGGTAACAAAATTAACCCTTATGGTGCGACTTTATCTGTCTGTCTGTCACAGCTGCTTATTTCAGCAACTACTAATGCTATCATCTTGAAATTTGAAACAGTTTTAAATAACGCTTGCCAAACTTATATTATTATTTTTATTTCAGGGAGGGGGGGGGGGCAGGTAAACGTGAACATTTTAAAGTGGGGTTACTGGGGTGAAGTGGGCTTCATTTGCACATTATAAAATATATTTTCATTTCCTTTTACGCCTCATAGTTTCCAACTTATAATGAAAAATGTCTAAAAAGAATACAATTCCTTACACCGTAATAAGTTTGCAGAACAAAAAATCTAAGATAATTAGAGTTGCACAGATTTATGTAATTATTACAGGAAAAAATAATATGATGTCTTTAAGTAGCACATTTTTTTAGAAATCAGCAAGCTTCCAAAGCACGGAACCCTCGATGCGCGAGTCTGACTCGTCGTTGTCATTTCATAGCTTGTATTTGCGGTCTTTTGATATGCTGTGAAAAATATGATGTTTGATGCGATAAAAACTTTAAACCTTTTCGATATTAATAGGCAGCAGCTGTTTTTACCAAAACTAATTGGATATTTATCATAATCTAAAGCAACAAAAAGCCACCTATTGGGAGATTTGAAGCACAAATAACCTAGCGGACTTCTTAAAAGCGCTTAAAAGCATAAAATAATAAATAATAAGCAAACCAAACAACTGAAACAATAGTGTTTAATCGTCCTTCCTTGTGATTCCGTGAGCTGAAATGTTTAGGTTATTTTTTATACATAGTACCTTCGATTGTAGGGTAGTTGTTTTGTTTGTTTAATTTGTTTGTTGACTTCAAAGTATCGTAATAGATATAAAATTATAAATCAATTTTTTTCGTGAAGTCGGGTCAACATTTTTTTTAAAAACTATTTTATTTTTCACGTTCTAGTTTCTTTAAATATACGACTCGAAGAATGCTGCTCGTACGAATAAAGCAATTTCAAAAGCTGCAGAATGAAAACAGAATTATCCAAATCCGGCAACATATTACGAAATTAGCTACGGTTACCCTTTCATACCTTAGAAAATTCTTACTACATATATGACCCTAGTCCGCCACTCTATACAACAAGAGAGAATTATCGTTGTCAGAGAACCGTAGTCACTCTAGGTACAAAATTGTTATCATTTAGCAATCAGGGTTAGTATTTTGTATAAAAGAATCAAAGTCATCAAAAATAGTTTAAAAAAAAATTGAACCGACTTCACAAAAAACACTAAAAGCTTAAAATAATTTTTACTTTTCTATTACGACATTTCGAAGTTGGTGCAAATCAAAAAAAACCAAACAACTACAACAATAGTATTTTATCGTCTTTCTTTATGATCCCGTTAATTATGGTTGGGTAGTTGTTTCCTTTGTTTAATTTGCACCGACTTCCAAATGTCGCAATAGGAATAAAATTAAAAATTATTTTAAGCTTTTTAGTGCTTTTTGTGAAGTTGGTTAAATTTTTTTTAAAAACTATTTTATTTTTCACTTTTTATTGTCGTCTACTCTGTATAACAGAAAAAGAAACATTCAAATCGGTTTACGCGTTAAATAGTTAGGTTCAACCCCCTACCCCGCCGCCTTCCCATCCAACAAAATGTTTTTTTCTCGCGGTATCACACATACTCTACTCAACAGACAAAGAATCATCGAAATTAGTCCAAGCGTTACGAAATTATACTACCCCTCCCCCTCCCCTTCCACACCATAGAACTAAATTATCCTCCTATAAACAATGGGGGATCATACTCTATACAACAGCAAAAGAACCATCCAAATTGGTTCACGCGTTACGAAGTTAGACTGCCCCCCCCCCTCTCCACCACCGTAGGCCATTTTTTTTTCTCCTATTAGCAAGGAGGGATCATACGCTGTATGATAAAAAAGAAACAATTCAAATCGGTCCACGCGTTACAAAGTTAGGTTTCACCCCCCGCCCAAAAAAAAAAAATATTGTCGAATTGAGAACCTCCTCCTTTTTTGAATTTGGTTAAAAATCGGTCTATGCCGTATGAAGCTCGGCGCCGCTACTCCTCCAGCTCTAACATGAATTTAGAATCATCTAATCACGTGTCACAAAGTTAGGCTACAACTCCCTCCGCCCCAACCCTAGATCAACATTTTGCCATATAGTTGAAATGGGCGATCATACTGTATTCAACACAAAAGAATCTTCGAAATAGGTGTGTGCATTAAGCAATTGGATAACGCGTCCTCCGCACACCATCCCATCCTATAAATTTTTATCGTCGTACCAGTGGGGCAACATATTTTACACATTAAGACAATAATCATCCAAATGGGTCCACACGTTACGAAGTTAGCCTACCTCACCCCCCACCAGCATCCCAGTGAAAAATGTATCCTCATAATAGCAAGGAGGGATTATACTAAATAACATAAAAAGATTCATCCAAATCGGTCTACGCGTTAACGAGTTAACATCCAACTCCTTCCCTACTACAACCCACCGTTTAAAATTGTGTCGCGGTACCAATGAGGGAGCATACTCTAGACAGCAAAAAAAAATAATCACCCAACTCTGTTCATGCGTTACGAAGTTACACTACCTCTCCCTCTTCTCACCCTAGGAACATATTTTTGTTATTATTAGTAAAGGGCGATCATGATCTATAGAAAAAAAAGAATTATCTATATCGGTCCACGTATTATGAAGTTAGGTTTCGATCCAACCCCCGAACCACACCCCACCAAACAATTCTTTCGCATGGTACCAATCGGAGAACAAACTCTACCCAACAGAAAAATAATTACATTTTTCTGGATTAACATCTAGTTTTCGGTTTCGTGCGAAAGCGTCCAGCAGCTAAAGGAAAGCTAACCCTTTGGTGCTGCTGTTTAGGAAAAGCCAAAGGAGTTTAGTTTTTCTTTATCAGAAGCGCTGATCGTGTTGAGAAATTATTTGATATTTCTTGCGTCGCTCGAGTTTTAATAGTTCATTTTGATATTTAAAAAAAAAAACATCCAAATCTGTCCACTTGTTACGAAATTACCTCCTCTCTCGCCAATGGGGGATCACACTCTATGCAACAACAAAATAATTACCTAAATCGGTCCATGCATTACGAAGTTAGGTTTTACCCCACCCCCATCCCATAAAAAGTTTTTTTGCATGGTGCCCTTAGACAGAGAAAAAACTATAGTGAACGATGATATTGAACTATTTAGATTCAATGAAGAAAATGTGCAAGTGGAGATTATTCTTCGATATCCTGGCGATCCGCGCTTACAGCCAGGTGTTGCCTACAATTTTGGTGCAAAACAAACACTACAGTTTCAAAGACGATTAATTACGTGAGTCAAAAGATATGAGTAAAAGCAATTTCATGAATAAAGTTTCCTATATCTTCAGAAAGTTATGACTCTAAAAATGTTTGGCAGGAAAGTTATATATATACATATATATATATATATATATATATATATATATATATATATATATATATATACATATATATATATAATGTGGATATTCAGAAACTAAAAATTCATGGTGATAAATAATGAACCTGGTGATAAAATGTCAACAATAAACGGACCAGCAATTTCGATACTCTTTGGCCAGGCTCAGTACATGACAGTCAATATTCGAAACTCTGACGTCAATAGAAATTTGGCACAACAATGGGAGTATTGCTCTTTTTGGTGACATTAGATATGCACTCACTCCATGGATATTAACGCCACATAGGAATCCCAAAACAGAAGAAGACATTTTTAACCGAACTCTCAAAAAAGGAGAGGTTATAAGTCCGACAAGTATTTTTTTTTTACCGGGCATAAATTCGTTATCTACGCGTGGACCGATTTTGATGATTTTTTTTTTGGTAGGTAGAGTATGTTCCCCGAGTGAAAAAAATTATTTGATGGAGTGGGAGTGAAACCTAACTTCGTAATGCGTGGACCGATTTGGATGATTCTTTTTTTTTTAGGTATTGGTACCATGTCAAAAAAATGTTTGTGGATTGTGGATGGGGGTGACACCTAACTTCATAATTCGTGGACGTATTTGGACGATTCCTTTTTTGTTGTATAGAATATGATTCCTCATTGCTAATAATGGAAAACTATGGCCCCATGGTGGGGTTTGGAAAAGGGATGGGTAGAATAACTTTTTAAGTATACGGGATAAGAAAGAAGGACGATTAAATACTTTTATTGTAGTTGTTTTGTTTGCTTAATTTGCACCGACTTCAAAACCTCGTAATATATAGGTATAAAATTAAATTTTATGCTTTTTAGTGCTTTTTGTGAACTCAATTAATTTATTTTAGACTGTATGATATTCTTTGTGCACCCGTTAGATTCTCTTTTACGGTAATAAAGTATTCGGAATACCACTTTCACCTTGTGTTATTCCTTCGGATTCTGCTCTTTTTCTTAAAATATATTCTAAGAGTGCCAATCGTTGAAGCTCAGATGCTGTTTCTTCTGCTGTTGTAACTGAGTTTCGCCTGACCGGATATTGTCATTTGAAGGTGTGGCTAAATTGTACGATGTTAAGGACTTTCTACATGAATTCCTTTCCGTATGCTAAAAATAATAGTAAATGGTATACACAAAATTGTTGAATTAGAATCTTTTTCTAAAATTTCCAAAAACTCCCCTCTACGACCTTATAGCAATTTTTTTATTTGTTTTCATATTATTAAATTTATTCTTTATTTATTCAATCGTAATGTTCTTTCGAACTATCGGATCGAATATTTATTTAAATTTAAGAAGAGTTTTACCCTTTTACCCTCTCGTAGCTGGGGTTTTGGAGTTATTCAGAATTTCATAGCAATCTTTTAAAATTTTCAGAAATATTAACTGTTCACTACCGACATATCACACGTTTCTGAATCACTCATGTGCAGATTTCATAAATTGTAAAATCCAAAAGGAAAGCAGAACGCGATCCGGTCAATTATACTGTAAGCTGAAATACACTACGAAGTATATGTTAAGTGCTTCCAGAAACAGTGTTTAGGTAAGGAGCTAAATTAATTTAAGTACCGGCATCCAATCGCCAGAAGAAAAACGTATTTACATAAAATATCCGGTATCATAGAATAATGATAGATACTAGCTGGTGCCCGCGCCTACGTCTGCGGCTATAGTGTAGATAGATAATAGTGTGGTTGGGCAGATGGGGGGGGGGGGGATGTTACTCTATTTAACAAAAAAAAGAATTATGCAAATCGGTCTATACGTTCGGGAGATATGCTAAAGCAACTGAAGGTGAAAAGTTTTGTCCCGGTAGCAACAGAATCTTTATTCAAAAGAAAAAAATTTAAAAATTTGACTAAAAAAAAGTGTGGGTAGGGAGTGATTGGAGTAAGAGGAGGGAAGACCCCCCTATTTAAAAAAAAAGAATTATGCAAATCGGTCCACACGTTACGAAGTTAGACAATAGCAACTACAGATGAAAACTGTTTTCCCTAAATCAAATGTAGTATATTATACTCCAAAAAAAAATTGAATAAAAGTAAAGTGTGGTGAGGGTGGGAGGGTATACAATTGAAAAAAGGGATCATACCCTATTTAACAAAAAAAGACTTATAAAAATCGGTCCACGGGTTATAAAATTGGACTAAAGCAACTATAGTGTGAAAAATGACGCCTTGTGAAATTAACGAATGGTATGGTGCGAGCTACTACCTTTGTATCCTCCCGCCCCTTGCGAGCTACGACCTTTGTATCCTCCCGCCTCTTGCGAGCTACGACCTTTGTATCCTCCCGCCCCTTGCGAGCTTCTACTCTTATATCCTCCCGCCCTTGCGAGTTACTACTCTTGTATCCTCCCGCCCCTTGCGAGCTAAGACCTTTGTATCCTCCCGCCTCTAGCGAGCTTCAACCTTTGTATTCTCTCGCCTCTTGCGAGCTACGACCTTTGTATCCTCCCGCCTCTTGCGAGCTAGTGCCCCTGTATCCTCCCGCCCCTTGCGAGCTACTGTCTTTGTATCTTACCGCCCCTTGCGAGCTATCGCCTTTGTAGTCTATCACCCTTTGCGAGCAAATACCCTTGTACATTACCGCCGCTTGCGAGCTAGTACCTTTGTATCCTTTGTACTTATATCCACCTGAAGTGAAGTTATTTAGTTCAAAATGTTAACTAAATGTAAACATTTAAAAACAAATGAGGTAAGAAATTATATCTATAATTCCTCCTCTATCGCTATATACCAATAAAATGCCTTCGTTTTCGTAATTTCCAATAGTAATTAGTAATAGTAGTTACCCAGTTCCTAGTGAAAGCAACAGAGAGTACACCGAAAAAACCATTTCATGTTGCTCTTTGGTTAGTAATTTAATACCGGCTGCGCCGATTTGCATGATTTAACTTTTAAAATATATAAGGGTATTTAGTTAAACTTTTAAAACATCCCCCACAAATCAGCAATCCTTAATTCATATCAAAAGAATCACCCCCAACTGAGATAATATAATCAAATGTTGAGCAAAAGTGAAAAATCTAAGATTAGTATGAAAAATTTAACCGTAGCGAAGTAAAAAAACATCCTGCATATCCCATTTACATCCTCTTTTAGATAAGGGTAGTCACCTCCGTATGGGTGAAAATTTCTTTAACAAATTTAACTTTATTAAATTAGCGATTTTGCAATTTTGCCGATTTTGTGTGTACTTTTTGACGCAATGTATCTTTATCAACCAAATTAATTTTATAATGTAGTAAATCCAACCCCTAATAAAATGTTGAAAAAAATTTAGAAAAAAGTCAAGGATATATAATAATTTTTTGAATTTTCTCAATTTGCCGACGGCATTCAATAAAATTTATAGAAAAAAGAAACCTTTATAAAACTCACTGTATCAAAGATAATTCGAAATGGTTTTCATATTTGAATTCTACGCAGTAATACCTTTCATTTGATACCAAACTTACCGGGAACGAAGACAAAAAAAAATTTATAATTTTCCCAAGGGATTCGTCCAGGATTTCGGCATTGAAAAGGTCCTTGCTACATTTGAAAATTAATATCTCGCCAAATACTTAACCGATTTTGGTCATTTAAAAACCAGAATAAAGCAGAGATTGGTAGCTTTCCACTACTATAACCCGGAAACCTCCAAGGTTTCATTTCTACCCACAAGATAGATTCAAGTTGCTAAATCAGTGATATTATAAAAATCTCTAAAATATTAACTAAATATATCCTGATTTGGACAAAACTTAGTACAGCGCTTAAACACCGCATTCCCCTTAAATATACATCCACACTTTGCAGATATTGTAAAATTTTCTTAACAAAATTTAACTTTTCATTTTTTCACTGGAAATTTTTGATGCAACATTGAAATTTTCAAATCTCGATGAAATTTTAACCATACCTACGTATTTACATCCCCTTTCAAATAAAGGTAATTACTCCCACGAAAATTGATTTTTTTTAACAAATTTAGCAAAAACCTCCAGTCAATCACAAATATCTCACATTGTGTCGTGTATTTTTTTTCAACTACTGTACTTATATCCACTCAAGGTATCTCACAATTTAGCTAATAGTATCCTTAACCAACTGTTAAAAGAATTACTAAAATATATCAATAAACGCCAAAGTACTTGGTACTCAAATGTGTGCAACCCCCTATAAGGTGAGATTTGCTTACCTCATTTGAATAACCGGAACTGAAGCTATTTAGTTCAAAATGTTCACTAAATATAAACATCCAAGAACAAATGAGGTAAGAAATTATATCTATAATTCCTCCTCTATCGCTGTATACCAATAAACCTGCTTCGTTTTCATAATTTCCAATAGTAATTAGTAATAGTAGGTATCCAGTTCCTAGTGAAAGCAAGACCGAGTACACCGAAAAACCCATTTCATGTTGCTATTACTAATAAAGTATTATATATCGAGCTTTCACATGTATGGACACATTTTAGCCCTAATAGAGGAGAAAAGGGTAGAGTAATAAAAATCTCTTAAATTTCTATTATTAACAGCAATTGGCAATAAAGCAACTGAACTGGTCATTATGCAAAAGAGCCTCATATTTTGCTCTTTGGTTAGTAACTTCACAACCGCTGCACCGATTTGCATGATTTAACTTTTCAAATATGTTAGGGTATTTAGTTAAACTTTTAAGAGATCCCCCACAAATCAGCAATCCTTAATTCATATCAAAAGAATCACCCCCAACTGAGATAATATAATCAAATGTTGAGCAAAAGTGAAAAATCTACGATTAGTATAAAAAATTTAACCGCAGAGAAATAAGAAAAACATCCTCCACATCCCATTTACATCCTCTTTCAGATAAGGGTAGTCACCTCCGGATGGGTGAAAATTTCTTTAACAAATTTAACTTTATTAAGTTAGCAATTTTGCTATATTGCCGTTTTTGTCTGCATTTTTCGACCCAATTAACCTTTATCAACCAAATTAATTTTCCGATGTAGTAAATCCATCCCCTAATCAACTGTTGAAATAATAATTTAAAAAAATTAATAACTCCAGGAGATATAATTTTTTGAACTTTCTCACTTTTCCGACGGCACCTTTTATCGGCATTTTGGTCGCCTTCCGACGCTTTTCCATCGCTAGTAACTACCCTAAATATACATTTTCGATCTGGAACATGGGGGTGATTTCTCTTCTACAATCGATTACCTATCGATTGATGTAATTTTCAACTCGCTCCGACGAAAACTTCACACCACTTAACGCAAATGATTGAAAAAAGTCCTTTTTTCGGAAAAATTTGCGCAAATTTTAGCAAAATCTTCCCACCGTGTTTGCGCGAAAACTATAAGTGATGGAATGGTGTGTTGTTTGTAAAAGTTTCATAACTTTTGGAGTAGATAGTTTTAAAAAAAAGAACGGTCCGTTTTGGATCAACCCGTAGAACTTGGAGGATGGCATCCCCGCTTCAATGTTTAACGAAAAAAAGTCAGCGATAAAGTTTTTTCGATTTAAACAAAAACTGCACCAATCAATTTGTGACCGGTTAACCTTTAATTTGATACCACACATCCCTTATTTCGACTTCGGGGTTAGCCATCCCCCACCCCCACCCCCCGAAAAATTACCACCAAAATTTTTTTTATATTTTTTCCAAATTGCTTCGATCACAAAACAAATGAAAATAATTTTCTTCTTTTCAATCTCACATCCCCAACCTAAGTTATAATTTTTTGAAAATCCATTTTGTAATAGATGAAAGAAGTCTGGTACAAAATCAAAAAAAAATTTTTTTATCTCACCCATTCGCAAGATGGTCCAGCATGTGGTGCGCCACAGTTTTTTGAAAAATTTCAAAAATATTCTACTACTACACTCTCGTGCAAAAATTTTACCTCTAGTACATTTTCAAATTTTTTTTCCATTTCCGAATAGATCTTACGATTCTACGTAAAATGAATACCCACATGATAGGGTTCCGATCAATACTCCCCGAGTTATAAACGAACATAGCACACCAACTCGCATAGGTCCTGCACTTTTTCAAAAACTCTCGAAAAAAATAGCCTATCTCACATGCGGCCATAACATCTACAGCATCCGTAAATATGAACGGATTCCGTTTGACAGTTTTTTCTATTTTGGTCCCACCAATTGCAAAAAATTATCCTTTTTTGATCCTTTTTCAAGGACTCCATCTGCAACGTTAATAACTTTGCCATATTCAATGGTAAAAATCCATTCAAACTCTTATCACATCCACGACATTCTCCCCTATCCATAAATATCTCAAACTCATCTATCCGTCACCCCGTTCTTCCGCTATAGCCACACAAAGGTTCAACTTTAAGGCCTCGCCTACTCGAAACAATCAACCTTATGGTAAAAAAAATATACACCATTCCATCGGCAATAACCCACTATATATTTTAGTAAAAAAAAAAAAAAAATTTTTCCCCATCCAAAAATTCGATATTTCTAGAAAAAATTTAAAAAATCGGGCTCCGTTACGACACAGTTTAATTCTTTTTCTATCATATACCATTTACCGCATCAAAATCCATCGAACCAATTTTCTTAAACACACTGCAATAGATTTCTCTACCCGCAACCAACTCGCATTTTAAGTATTTAGACTAGCTGGTGCCCGCGCCTACGTCTGCGGCTATAGTGTAGATAGATAATAGTGGGGGTAAGCAATACGGGGGATAATGCTCTATTTAACAAAAAAAGAATTATGCAAATCGGTCTACACGTTCGGGAGATATGCTAAAGCAACTGAAGGTGAAAAGTTTTGTCCCGGTAGCAACAGAATCTTTATTCAAAAGAAAAAAATTTAAAAATTTGACTAAAAAAAAGTGTGGGTAGGGAGTGATTGGAGTAAGAGGAGGGAAGACCCCCCCTATTTAAAAAAAAAGAATTATGCAAATCGGTCCACACGTTACGAAGTTAGACAATAGCAACTATAGATGAAAACTGTTTTCCCTAAATCAAATGTAGTATATTATACTCCAAAAAAAAATTGAATAAAAGTAAAGTGTGGTGAGGGTGGGAGGGTATACAATTGAAAGAAGGGATAATACCCTATTTAACAAAAAAAGAGTTATAAAAATCGGTCCACGGGTTATAAAATTGGACTAAAGCAACTATAGTGTGAAAAATGACGCCTTGTGAAATTAACGAATGGTATGGTGCGAGCTACTACCTTTGTATCCTCCCGCCCCTTGCGAGCTACGACCTTTGTATCCTCCCGCCTCTTGCGAGCTACGACCTTTAATTCTCCCGCCCCTTGCGAGCTACGACCTTTGTATCCTCCCGCCTCTTGCGAGCTACAAACTTTGTATCCTCCCGCCCCTTGCGAGCTACTACTCTTATATCCTCCCGCCCCTTGCGAGCTACTACCCTTGTATCCTCCCGCCCCTTGCGAGCTAAGACCTTTGTATCCTCCCGCCTCTAGCGAGCTTCAACCTTTGTATTCTGTCGACTCTTGCGAGCTACGACCTTTGTATCCTCCCGCCTCTTGCGAGCTAGTGCCCTTGTATCCTCCCGCCCCTTGCGAGCTACTGTCTTTGTATCTTACCGCCCCTTGCGAGCTATCGCCTTTGTAGTCTATCACCCTTTGCGAGCAAATACCCTTGTACATTACCGCCGCTTGCGAGCTAGTACCTTTGTATCCTTTGTACTTATATCCACCTGAAGTATTTCACAATTTAGCTAATGCCATCCTTAACCAACTGTTAAAAGAATTACTAAAATATATCAATAAACGCCAAAGTTATTGGTGAGGTTTGTATACCTCATTTGAATAACCGGAAGTGAAGTTATTTAGTTCAAAATGTTAACTAAATGTAAACATTTAAAAACAAATGAGGTAAGAAATTATATCTATAATTCCTCCTCTATCGCTATATACCAATAAAATGCCTTCGTTTTCGTAATTTCCAATAGTAATTAGTAATAGTAGTTACCCAGTTCCTAGTGAAAGCAACAGAGAGTACACCGAAAAAACCATTTCATGTTGCTCTTTGGTTAGTAATTTAATACCGGCTGCGCCGATTTGCATGATTTAACTTTTAAAATATATAAGGGTATTTAGTTAAACTTTTAAAACATCCCCCAAAAATCAGCAATCCTTAATTCATATCAAAAGAATCACCCCCAACTGAGATAATATAATCAAATGTTGAGCAAAAGTGAAAAATCTAAGATTAGTATGAAAAATTTAACCGTTGCGAAGTAAAAAAATATCCTGCATATCCCATTTACATCCTCTTTTAGATAAGGGTAGTCACCTCCGTATGGGTGAAAATTTCTTTAACAAATTTAACTTTATTAAATTAGCGATTTTGCAATTTTGCCGATTTTGTGTGTACTTTTTGACGCAATGTATCTTTATCAACCAAATTAATTTTATAATGTAGTAAATCCAACCCCTAATAAAATGTTGAAAAAAATTTAGAAAAAAGTTAAAAAATCAAGGATATATAATAATTTTTTGAATTTTCTCAATTTGCCGACGGCATTCAATAAAATTTATAGAAAAAAGAAACCTTTATAAAACTCACTGTATCAAAGATAATTCGAAATGGTTTTCATATTTGAATTCTACGCAGTAATACCTTTCATTTGATACCAAACTTACCGGGAACGAAGACAAAAAAAAATTCATAATTTTCCCAAGGGATTCGTCCAGGATTTCGGCATTGAAAAGGTCCTTGCTACATTTGAAAATTAATATCTCGCCAAATACTTAACCGATTTTGGTCATTTAAAAACCAGAATAAAGCAGAGATTGGTAGCTTTCCACTACTATAACCCGGAAACCTCCAAGGTTTCATTTCTACCCACAAGATAGATTCAAGTCGCTAAATCAGTGATATTATAAAAATCTCTAAAATGTCAACTAAATATATCTTGGTTTGGACGAAACTTAGTATAGCGCTTACACACCGCCTTCCCCTTAAATATACATCCACACTTTGCAGATATTGTAAAATTTTCTTAACAAAATTTAACTTTTCATTTTTTCACTGGAAATTTTTGATGCAACATTTAAATTTTCAAATCTCGATGAAATTTTAACCATACCTACGTATTTACATCCCCTTTCAAATAAAGGTAATTACTCCCACGAAAATTGATTTTTTTTAGCAAATTTAGCAAAAACCTCCAGTCAATCACAAATATCTCACATTGTGTCGTGTATTTTTTTTCAACTACTGTACTTATATCCACCCAATGTATCTCACAGTTTAGCTAATAGTATCCTTCACCACCTGTTGAAAGAATTACTAAAATATATCAATAAACGCCAAAGTTATTCGTACTCAAACATGTGCAACCCCCTATAAGGTGAGATTTGCTTACCTTATTTGAATAACCGGAACTGAAGCTATTTAGTTCAAAATGTTCACTAAATATAAACATCCAAGAACAAATGAGGTAAGAAATTATATCTATAATTCCTCCTCTATCGCTGTATACCAATAAACCTGCTTCGTTTTCATAATTTCCAATAGTAATTAGTAATAGTAGGTATCCAGTTCCTAGTGAAAGCAAGACCGAGTACACCGAAAAAACCATTTCATGTTGCTATTACTAATAAAGTATTATATATCGAGCTTTCACATGTATGGACACATTTTAGCCCTAATAGAGGAGAAAAGGGTAGAGTAATAAAAATCTCTTAAATTTCTATTATTAACAGCAATTGGCAATAAAGCAACTGAACTGGTCATTATGCAAAAGAGCCTCATATTTTGCTCTTTGGTTAGTAACTTCACAACCGCTGCACCGATTTGCATGATTTAACTTTTCAAATATATTAGGGTATTTAGTTAAACTTTTAAGAGATCCCCCACAAATCAGCAACCCTTAATTCATATCAAAAGAATCACCACCATCTTAGATAATATAATCAAATGTTGGGCAAAAGTGAAAAATCTACGATTAGTATAAAAAATTTAACCGGAGAGAAATAAGAAAAACATCCTCCACTTCCCATTTACATGCTCTTTCAGATAAGGGTAGTCACCTCCGGATGGGTGAAAATTTCTTTAACAAATTTAACTTTATTAAGTTAGCAATTTTTCACTTTTGCCGTTTTTGTATGTACATTTTAACCCAATGAACTTTTGTCAACCAAATTAATTTTCCAATGTAGTAAATCCATCCCCTAATCAACTGTTGAAATAATAATTTAAAAAAATTTATAACTCCAGGAGATATAATTTTTTGAATTTTGTCACTTTTTCGACGACACTTTTTATCGGCATTTTGGTCGCCTTACGGCACTTTTCCGTCGCTGGTAACTACCCTAAATATACATTTTCGATCTGGAACATGGGGGTGATTTCTCTTCTACAATCGATTACCTATCGATTGATGTAATTTTCAACTCGCTCCGACGAAAACTTCACACCACTTAACGCAAATGATTGAAAAAAGTCCTTTTTTCCGAAAAATTTGCGCAAATTTTAGCAAAATCTTCCCACCGTGTTTGCGCGAAAACTATAAGTGATGGAATGGTGTGTTGTTTGTAAAAGTTTCATAACTTTTGGAGTAGATAGTTTTAAAAAAAAGAACGGTCCATTTTGGATCAACCCGTAGAACTTGGAGGATGGCATCCCCGCTTCAATGTTTAACGAAAAAAAGTCAGCGATAAAGTTTTTTCGATTTAAACAAAAACTGCACCAATCAATTTGTGACCGGTTAACCTTTAATTTGATACCACACATCCCTTATTTCGACTTCGGGGTTAGCCATCCCCCACCCCCACCCCCCGAAAAATTAGCACCAAAATTTTTTTTATATTTTTTCCAAATTGCTTCGATCACAAAACAAATGAAAATAATTGTCTTCTTTTCAATCGCACATCCCCACCCTAAGTTATAATTTTTTGAAAATCCATTTTGTAATAGATGAAAAAAGTCTGGTACAAAATCAAAAAAAAATTTTTTTATCTCACCCATTCGCAAGATGGTCCAGCATGTGGTGCGCCACAGTTTTTTGAAAAATTTCAAAAATATTCTACTACTACACTCTCGTGCAAAAATTTTCCTCTAGTACATTTTCAATTTTTTTTTCCATTTCCGAATAGATCTTACGATTCTACGTAAAATGAATACCCACATGATGGGGTTCCGACCAATACTCCCCGAGTTATAAACGAACATAGCACACCAACTCGCATAGGTCCCGCACTTTTTCAAAAACTCTCGAAAAAAATAGCCTATCTCACATGCGGCCATAACATCTACAGCATCCGTAAATATGAACGCATTCCGTTTGACAGTTTTTTCTATTTTGGTCCCACCAATTGCAAAAAATTATCCTTTTTTGATCCTTTTTCAAGGACTCCATCTGCAGCGTTAATAACTTTGCCATATTCAATGGTAAAAATCCATTCAAACTCTTATCACATCCACGACATTCTCACCTATCCATAAATATCTCAAACTCATCTATCCGTCACCCCGTTCTACCGCTATAGCCCCACAAAGGTTCAACTTTAAGGCCTCGCCTACTCGAAACAATCAACCTTATGGTAAAAAATATATACACCATTCCATCGGCAATAACCCACTTTATATTTTAGTAAAAAAAAAAAAAAAAATTTTCCCCATCCAAATATTCGATATTTCGAGAACAAATTTAAAAAATCGGGCTCCGTTACGACACAGTTTAATTCTTTTTCTATCATATACCATTTACCGCATCAAAATCCATCGAACCAATTTTCTTAGACACACTGCAATAGATTTCTCTACCCGCAACCAACTCGCATTTTAAGTATTTAGACTAGCTGGTGCCCGCGCCTACGTCTGCGGCTATAGTGTAGATAGATAATAGTGGGGGTAAGCAATACGGGGGATAATGCTCTATTTAACAAAAAAAGAATTATGCAAATCGGTCCACACGTTACGAAGTTAGACAATAGCAACTATAGATGAAAACTGTTTTCCCTAAATCATATACTACATTTGAAAAAAAAATTGAATAAAAGTAAAGTGTGGTGAGGGTGGGAGGGTATACAATTGAAAGAAGGGATCATACCCTATTTAACAAAAAAAGAGTTATAAAAATCGGTCCACGGGTTATAAAATTGGACTAAAGCAACTATAGTGTGAAAAATGACGCCTTGTGAAATTAACGAATGGTATGGTGCGAGCTACTACCTTTGTATCCTCCCGCCCCTTGCGAGCTACGACCTTTGTATCCTTCCGCCTCTTGCGAGCTACGACCTTTGTATCCTCCCGCCCCTTGCGAGCTTCTACTCTTATATCCTCCCGCCCTTGCGAGCTACTACTCTTGTATCCTCCCGCCCCTTGCGAGCTAAGACCTTTGTATCCTCCCGCCTCTAGCGAGCTTCAACCTTTATATTTTCTCGCCTCTTGCGAGCTACGACCTTTGTATCCTCCCGCCTCTTGCGAGCTAGTGCCCTTGTATCCTCCCGCCCCTTGCGAGCTACTGTCTTTGTATCTTACCGCCCCTTGCGAGCTATCGCCTTTGTAGTCTATCACCCTTTGCGAGCAAATACCCTTGTACATTACCGCCGCTTGCGAGCTAGTACCTTTGTATCCTTTGTACTTATATCCACCTGAAGTATTTCACAATTTAGCTAATGCCATTCTTAACCAACTGTTAAAAGAATTACTAAAATATATCAATAAACGCCAAAGTTATTGGTGAGGTTTGTATACCTCATTTGAATAACCGGAAGTGAAGTTATTTAGTTCAAAATGTTAACTAAATGTAAACATTTAAAAACAAATGAGGTAAGAAATTATATCTATAATTCCTCCTCTATCGCTATATACCAATAAAATTGCTTCGTTTTCATAATTTCCAATAGTAATTAGTAATAGTAGTTACCCAGTTCCTAGTGAAAGCAAGAGAGAGTACACCGAAAAAACCATTTGATGTTGCTCTTTGGTTAGTAATTTAACAACGGCTGCACCGATTTGCATGATTTAACTTTTAAAATATATAAGGGTATTTAGTTAAACTTTTAAAACATCCCCCACAAATCAGCAATCCTTAATTCATATCAAAAGAATCACCCCCAACTGAGATAATATAATCAAATGTTGAGCAAAAGTGAAAAATCTACGATTAGTATGAAAAATTTAACCGTAGCGAAGTAAAAAAACATCATGCATATCCCATTTACATCCTCTTTTAGATAAGGGTAATCACCTCCGTATGGGTGAAAATTTCTTTAACAAATTTAACTTTATTAAATTAGCGATTTTGCAATTTTGCCGATTTTGTGTGTACTTTTTGACGCAATGTATCTTTATCAACCAAATTAATTTTATAATGTAGTAAATCCAACCCCTAATCAAATGTTGAAAAAAATTTAGAAAAAAGTAAAAAGATCCCGGATATATAATAATTTTTTGAATTTTCTCAATTTGCCGACGGCATTCAATAAAATTTATAGAAAAAAGAAACCTTTATAAAACTCACTGTATCAAAGATAATTCGAAATGGTTTTCATATTTGAATTCTACGCAGTAATACCTTTCATTTGATACCAAACTTACCGGGAACGAAGACAAAAAAAAATTCATAATTTTCCCAAGGGATTCGTCCAGGATTTCGGCATTGAAAAGGTCCTTGCTACATTTGAAAATTAATATCTCGCCAAATACTTAACCGATTTTGGTCATTTAAAAACCAGAATAAAGCAGAGATTGGTAGCTTTCCACTGCTATAACCCGGGAACCCCCAAGGTTTCATTTCTACCCATAAGATAGATTCAAGTCGCTAAATCAGTGATATTATAAAAATCTCTAAAATATTAACTTAATATATCCTGATTTGGACAAAACTTAGTACACCGCTTAAACACCGCCTTCCCCTTAAATATACATCCACACTTTGCAGATATTGTAAAATTTTCTTAACAAAATTTAACTTTTCATTTTTTCACTGGAAATTTTTGATGCAACATTTAAATTTTCAAATCTCGATGAAATTTTAACCATACCTACGTATTTACATCCCCTTTCAAATAAAGGTAATTACTCCCACGAAAATTGATTTTTTTTAGCAAATTTAGCAAAAACCTCCAGTCAATCACAAATATCTCACATTGTGTCGTGTATTTTTTTTCAACTACTGTACTTATATCCACCCAATGTATCTCACAGTTTAGCTAATAGTATCCTTCACCACCTGTTGAAAGAATTACTAAAATATATCAATAAACGCCAAAGTTATTCGTACTCAAACATGTGCAACCCCCTTTAAGGTGAGATTTGCTTACCTCATTTGAATAACCGGAACTGAAGCTATTTAGTTCAAAATGTTCACTAAATATAAACATCCAAGAACAAATGAGGTAAGAAATTATATCTATAATTCCTCCTCTATCGCTGCATACCAATAAACCTGCTTCGTTTTCATAATTTCCAATAGTAATTAGTAATAGTAGGTATCCAGTTCCTAGTGAAAGCAAGACCGAGTACAACGAAAAAACCATTTCATGTTGCTATTACTAATAAAGTATTATATATCGAGCTTTCACATGTATGGACACATTTTAGCCCTAATAGAGGAGAAAAGGGTAGAGTAATAAAAATCTCTTAAATTTCTATTATTAACAGCAATTGGCAATAAAGCAACTGAACTGGTCATTATGCAAAATAGCCTCATATTTTGCTCTTTGGTTAGTAACTTCACAACCGCTGCACCGATTTGCATGATTTAACTTTTCAAATATATTAGGGTATTTAGTTAAACTTTTAAGAGATCCCCCACAAATCAGCAACCCTTAATTCATATCAAAAGAATCACCCCCAACTGAGATAATATAATCAAATGTTGAGCAAAAGTGAAAAATCTACGATTAGTATAAAAAATTTAACCGCAGAGAAATAAGAAAAACATCCTCCACATCCCATTTACATCCTCTTTCAGATAAGGGTAGTCACCTCCGGATGGGTGAAAATTTCTTTAACAAATTTAACTTTATTAAGTTAGCAATTTTGCTATATTGCCGTTTTTGTCTGCATTTTTCGACCCAATTAACCTTTATCAACCAAATTATTTTTTCAATGTAGTAAATCCATCCCCTAATCCAGTTTTGAAATAATAATTAAAAAAAATTAATAACTCCAGGAGATATAATTTTTTGAACTTTCTCACTTTTCCGACGGCACCTTTTATCGGCATTTTGGTCGCCTTCCGACGCTTTTCCAGCGCTAGTAACTACCCTAAATATACATTTTCGATCTGGAACATGGGGGTGATTTCTCTTCTACAATCGATTACCTATCGATTGATGTAATTTTCAACTCGCTCCGACGAAAACTTCACACCACTTAACGCAAATGATTGAAAAAAGTCCTTTTTTCCGACAAATTTGTGCAAATTTTAGCAAAATCTTCCCACCGTGTTTGCGCGAAAACTATAAGTGATGGAATGGTGTGTTGTTTGTAAAAGTTTCATAACTTTTGGAGTAGATAGTTTTAAAAAAAAGAACGGTCCGTTTTGGATCAACCCGTAGAACTTGGAGGATGGCATCCCCGCTTCAATGTTTAACGAAAAAAAGTCAGCGATAAAGTTTTTTCGATTTAAACAAAAACTGCACCAATCAATTTGTGACCGGTTTACCTTTAATTTGATACCACACATCCCTTATTTCGACTTCGGGGTTAGCCATCCCCCACCCCCACCCCCCGAAAAATTACCACCAAAATTTTTTTTATATTTTTTCCAAATTGCTTCGATCACAAAACAAATGAAAATAATTTTCTTCTTTTCAATCGCACATCCCCAACCTAAGTTATAATTTTTTGAAAATCCATTTTGTAATAGATGAAAAAAGTCTGGTACAAAATCAAAAAAAAATTTTTTTATCTCACCCATTCGCAAGATGGTCCAGCATGTGGTGCGCCACAGTTTTTTGAAAAATTTCAAAAATATTCTACTACTACACTCTCGTGCAAAAATTTTCCTCTAGTACATTTTCAATTTTTTTTTCCATTTCCGAATAGATCTTACGATTCTACGTAAAATGAATACCCACATGATGGGGTTCCGACCAATACTCCCCGAGTTATAAACGAACATAGCACACCAACTCGCATAGGTCCCGCACTTTTTCAAAAACTCTCGAAAAAAATAGCCTATCTCACATGCGGTCATAACATCTACAACATCCGTAAATATGAACGGATTCCGTTTGACAGTTTTT
This sequence comes from Leptarthrus brevirostris, assembly GCA_964036015.1. Taxonomy (NCBI): domain Eukaryota; kingdom Metazoa; phylum Arthropoda; class Insecta; order Diptera; family Asilidae; genus Leptarthrus; species Leptarthrus brevirostris. The sequence continues at coordinate 32,627,994 of OZ038371.1, forward strand.
TCTATTTTGGTCCCACCAATTGCAAAAAATTATCCTTTTTTGATCCTTTTTCAAGGACTCCATCTGCAGCGTTAATAACTTTGCCATATTCAATGGTAAAAATCCATTCAAACTCTTATCACATCCACGACATTCTCACCTATCCATAAATATCTCAAACTCATCTATCCGTCACCCCGTTCTTCCGCTATAGCCCCACAAAGGTTCAACTTTAAGGCCTCGCCTACTCGAAACAATCAACCTTATGGTAAAAAATATATATACCATTCCATCGGCAATAACCCACTTTATATTTTAGTAAAAAAAAAAAAAAAAATTTTCCCCATCCAAAAATTCGATATTTCGAGAACAAATTTAAAAAATCGGGCTCCGTTACGACACAGTTTAATTCTTTCACTATCATATACCATTTACCGCATCAAAATCCATCCAACCAATTCTCTTAGACACACTGCAATAGATTTCTCTACCCGCAACCAACTCGCATTTTAAGTATTTAGACTAGCTGGTGCCCGCGCCTACGTCTGCGGCTATAGTGTAGATAGATAATAGTGGGGGTAAGCAATACGGGGGATAATGCTCTATTTAACAAAAAAAGGATTATGCAAATCGGTCCACACGTTCGGGAGATATGCTAAAGCAACTGAAGGTGAAAAGTTTTGTCCCGGTAGCAACAGAATCTTTATTCAAAAGAAATAAATTTAAAAATTTGACTAAAAAAAAGTGTGGGTAGGGAGTGATTGGAGTAAGAGGATAAGAGGTAGTATATTATACTCCAAAAAAAAATTGAATAAAAGTAAAGTGTGGTGAGGGTGGGAGGGTATACAATTGAAAGAAGGGATCATACCCTATTTAACAAAAAAAGAGTTATAAAAATCGGTCCACGGGTTATAAAATTGGACTAAAGCAACTATAGTGTGAAAAATGACGCCTTGTGAAATTAACGAATGGTATGGTGCGAGCTACTACCTTTTTATCCTCCCGCCCCTTGCGAGCTACGACCTTTGTATCCTCCCGCCTCTTGCGAGCTACGACCTTTGTATCCTCCCGCCCCTTGCGAGCTTCTACTCTTATATCCTCCCGCCCTTGCGAGTTACTACTCTTGTATCCTCCCGCCCCTTGCGAGCTAAGACCTTTGTATCCTCCCGCCTCTAGCGAGCTTCAACCTTTGTATTCTCTCGCCTCTTGCGAGATACGACCTTTGTATCCTCCCGCCTCTTGCGAGCTAGTGCCCTTGTATCCTCCCGCCCCTTGCGAGCTACTGTCTTTGTATCTTACCGCCCCTTGCGAGCTATCGCCTTTGTAGTCTATCACCCTTTGCGAGCAAATACCCTTGTACATTACCGCCGCTTGCGAGCTAGTACCTTTGTATCCTTTGTACTTATATCCACCTGAAGTATTTCAAAATTTAGCTAATGCCATTCTTAACCAACTGTTAAAAGAATTACTAAAATATATCAATAAACGCCAAAGTTATTGGTGAGGTTTGTATACCTCATTTGAATAACCGGAAGTGAAGTTATTTAGTTCAAAATGTTAACTAAATGTAAACATTTAAAAACAAATGAGGTAAGAAATTATATCTATAATTCCTCCTCTTTCGCTATATACCAATAAAATTGCTTCGTTTTCATAATTTCCAATAGTAATTAGTAATAGTAGTTACCCAGTTCCTAGTGAAAGCAAGAGAGAGTACACCGAAAAAACAATTTGATGTTGCTCTTTGGTTAGTAATTTAACAACGGCTGCACCGATTTGCATGATTTAACTTTTAAAATATATAAGGGTATTTAGTTAAACTTTTAAAACATCCCCCACAAATCAGCAATCCTTAATTCATATCAAAAGAATCACCCCCAACTGAGATAATATAATCAAATGTTGAGCAAAAGTGAAAAATCTACGATTAGTATGAAAAATTTAACCGTAGCGAAGTAAAAAAACATCCTGCATATCCCATTTACATCCTCTTTTAGATAAGGGTAGTCACCTCCGTATGGATGAAAATTTCTTTAACAAATTTAACTTTATTAAATTAGCGATTTTGCAATTTTGCCGATTTTGTGTGTACTTTTTGACGCAATGTATCTTTATCAACCAAATTAATTTTATAATGTAGTAAATCCAACCCCTAATCAAATGTTGAAAAAAATTTAGAAAAAAGTTAAAAAATCAAGGATATATAATAATTTTTTGAATTTTCTCAATTTGCCGACGGCATTCAATAAAATTTATAGAAAAAAGAAACCTTTATAAAACTCACTGTACCAAAGATAATTCAAAATGGTTTTCATATTTGAATTCTACGCAGTAATACCTTTCATTTGATACCAATCTTGCCGGGAAAGAAGACAAAAAAAAATTTCATAATTTTCCCAAGGGATTCGTCCAGGATTTCGGCATTGAAAAGGTCCTTGCTACAGAGAAAAATTAATATCTCGCCAAATACCTAACCGATTTTGTTAATTTAAAAACCAGAATAAAGCAGAGATTGGTAGCTTTCCACTACTATAACCCGTGAACCTCCAAGGTTTCATTTGAACCCAGCAGATGGCTTCAAGTCGCTAAATCAGTGATATTATAAAAATCTCTAAAATGTCAACTAAATATATCTTGGTTTGGACGAAACTTAGTATAGCGCTTACACACCGCCTTCCCCTTAAATATACATCCACACTTTGCAGATATTGTAAAATTTTCTTAACAAAATTTAACTTTTCATTTTTTCACTGGAAATTTTTGATGCAACATTTAAATTTTCAAATCTCGATGAAATTTTAACCATACCTACGTATTTACATCCCCTTTCAAATAAAGGTAATTACTCCCACGAAAATTGATTTTTTTTAGCAAATTTAGCAAAAACCTCCAGTCAATCACAAATATCTCACATTGTGTCGTGTATTTTTTTTCAACTACTGTACTTATATCCACCCAATGTATCTCACAGTTTAGCTAATAGTATCCTTCACCACCTGTTGAAAGAATTACTAAAATATATCAATAAACGCCAAAGTTATTCGTACTCAAACATGTGCAACCCCCTATAAGGTGAGATTTGCTTACCTTATTTGAATAACCGGAACTGAAGCTATTTAGTTCAAAATGTTCACTAAATATAAACATCCAAGAACAAATGAGGTAAGAAATTATATCTATAATTCCTCCTCTATCGCTGTATACCAATAAACCTGCTTCGTTTTCATAATTTCCAATAGTAATTAGTAATAGTAGGTATCCAGTTCCTAGTGAAAGCAAGACCGAGTACACCGAAAAAACCATTTCATGTTGCTATTACTAATAAAGTATTATATATCGAGCTTTCACATGTATGGACACATTTTAGCCCTAATAGAGGAGAAAAGGATAGAGTAATAAAAATCTCTTAAATTTCTATTATTAACAGCAATTGGCAATAAAGCAACTGAACTGGTCATTATGCAAAAGAGCCTCATATTTTGCTCTTTGGTTAGTAACTTCACAACCGCTGCACCGATTTGCATGATTTAACTTTTCAAATATATTAGGGTATTTAGTTAAACTTTTAAGAGATCCCCCACAAATCAGCAACCCTTAATTCATATCAAAAGAATCACCACCATCTTAGATAATATAATCAAATGTTGGGCAAAAGTGAAAAATCTACGATTAGTATAAAAAATTTAACCGGAGAGAAATAAGAAAAACATCCTCCACTTCCCATTTACATGCTCTTTCAGATAAGGGTAGTCACCTCCGGATGGGTGAAAATTTCTTTAACAAATTTAACTTTATTAAGTTAGCAATTTTTCACTTTTGCCGTTTTTGTCTGCATTTTTCGACCCAATTAACCTTTATCAACCAAATTAATTTTCCGATGTAGTAAATCCATCCCCTAATCAACTGTTGAAATAATAATTTAAAAAAATTAATAACTCCAGGAGATATAATTTTTTGAACTTTCTCACTTTTTCGACGGCACCTTTTATCGGCATTTTGGTCGCCTTCCGACGCTTTTCCATCGCTAGTAACTACCCTAAATATACATTTTCGATCTGGAACATGGGGGTGATTTCTCTTCTACAATCGATTACCTATCGATTGATGTAATTTTCAACTCGCTCCGACGAAAACTTCACACCACTTAACGCAAATGATTGAAAAAAGTCCTTTTTTCCGAAAAATTTGCGCAAATTTTAGCAAAATCTTCCCACCGTGTTTGCGCGAAAACTATAAGTGATGGAATGGTGTGTTGTTTGTAAAAGTTTCATAACTTTTGGAGTAGATAGTTTTAAAAAAAAGAACGGTCCATTTTGGATCAACCCGTAGAACTTGGAGGATGGCATCCCCGCTTCAATGTTTAACGAAAAAAAGTCAGCGATAAAGTTTTTTCGATTTAAACAAAAACTGCACCAATCAATTTCTGACCGGTTTACCTTTAATTTGATACCACACATCCCTTATTTCGACTTCGGGGTTAGCCATCGCCCACCCCCACCCCCCGAAAAATTACTACCAAAATTTTTTTTATATTTTTTCCAAATTGCTTCGATCACAAAACAAATGAAAATAATTGTCTTCTTTTCAATCTCACATCCCCAACCTAAGTTATAATTTTTTGAAAATCCATTTTGTAATAGATGAAAAAAGTCTTGTACAAAATCAAAAAAAAATTTTTTTATCTCACCCATTCGCAAGATGGTCCAGCATGTGGTGCGCCACAGTTTTTTGAAAAATTTCAAAAATATTCTACTACTACACTCTCGTGCAAAATTTTACCTCTAGTACATTTTCAAATTTTTTTTCCATTTCCAAATAGATCTTACGATTCTACGTAAAATGAATACCCACATGATAGGGTTCCGATCAATACTCCCCGAGTTATAAACGAACATAGCACACCAACTCGCATAGGTCCCGCACTTTTTCAAAAACTCTCGAAAAAAATAGCCTATCTCACATGCGGTCATAACATCTACAACATCCGTAAATATGAACGGATTCCGTTTGACAGTTTTTTCTATTTTGGTCCCACCAATTGCAAAAAATTATCCTTTTTTGATCCTTTTTCAAGGACTCCATCTGCAACGTTAATAACTTTGCCATATTCAATGGTAAAAATCCATTCAAACTCTTATCACATCCACGACATTCTCCCCTATCCATAAATATCTCAAACTCATCTATCCGTCACCCCGTTCTTCCGCTATAGCCCCACAAAGGTTCAACTTTAAGGCCTCGCCTACTCGAAACAATCAACCTTATGGTAAAAAATATATACACCATTCCATCGGCAATAACCCACTTTATATTTTAGTAAAAAAAAAAAAAAAATTTTCCCCATCCAAATATTCGATATTTCGAGAACAAATTTAAAAAATCGGGCTCCGTTACGACACAGTTTAATTCTTTCACTATCATATACCATTTACCGCATCAAAATCCATCGAACCAATTTTCTTAGACACACTGCAATAGATTTCTCTACCCGCAACCAACTCGCATTTTAAGTATTTAGATTATAAGTATAAATGTTAACAGTGACTATTGTTGTTATGTACTTACAATAAAATTTTAATTTCACAGTGAATTTTAAATTTTTTTATTTGTTTGGTTTTGTTTCAAAATTGGTTGTGTTTGGTTTGAAAAAGTCGGTATGTTTGAAACAAGAAAAGTTGGTGATGATTTTAAAAAGGGTGACTTAGATTCAAGTTTTAGTGAAACTTAATTTATTAATTAAAAATAAAAATCAAAACAAACTACTTGTACACTCGAGCAATGTAAGAAATATAAAAATTTCTTAACATGATCGGCGTTTCTAATGAAGAAAAGTTAAACTCCTTTGGCTCGTTCTCAACAGCAGCACCAAAGGGTTAACTTTTCTTCAGCTGCTGGACGCCTTTGCGAAAAAACGAAAACTAGATTGAACTCCAACACAAAATATATTAAAAACCGATCTAGACAGCTGTATCAAATAAAGATCACTTTCACTGTCACGCTAACCTTGCGGTAAAATTATTTTCACAAAATGCACAAAATGTGCAGCAAAAATTCACTTGACCCGAGTTAATTTTCAAAAATAAATTTTTTATTTTTATTTTTATTTTTGAAAATTAACTCGGGTCAAGTGAATTTTTGCTGCACATTTTGTGCATTTTGTTTATTAATTAATTTAAGAAAAGGTGACTTTCATATCAAAAACGAATACAGGAAGAAAAACCGCGCCTACAAGATTCTCAGGAACAATAAGAGGCAGTGAAGGGGGATCTCTCTCGACGACGATTAAATTTTGTGCAAGCGATGACTTCAGATGGAGCACCAATACGTGATGAAATGAGAGCAAACATATTATATTGAAATGTTTCCGGATAAATCCTAGAGACAAAATACATTTTGGAGCTTGGCCGGTCTCAGAGCGGTAATACTAGAAGAGTGCTCAACATGTAAGGCCGAGGTACCAGGATTATGAATCAGACCATCGGATATGCCAGAACCCCCACGAGACGAAACAAAACTGGCACCAGCAGCAGCTGCAGTACGATCGACAACGTTAGCGGTCGAATTCCAGTCACCGTCCCGAGAAGCTGAAGGTGGCAGAGAGATAGCGTCAGCATTAACAAGCTGCAGCTCAATTTGCAAGAAAATATAAAGCAGTTGGATCAATTCGTTGAGCGGCACGACCACCATGCCTTGGGTCCTGGGTTCGAGATCAGGTTTTTAATAAGAAATTAAAATAATCCTCTCCTCTCTCATCGTATAAAAAAAGCAACTAACAGAAAATAAAACCACGAAACAATGATGAAAAGCATACAAATCGCAGACTCCAACAATATCTACACCCACAGAATTGACAGTTTCTTCTTGTTTCTGAAGTTCTTCTTTCAAGGTCTTTGCTTTCAGAGTTCAATTTTTTCAAATACTATAGTTGGCCACATTAAGAGAGGAAAGTTTTTTTTTTAAAACATTCAATGGTGAACTATAAAAACATTAAGGGAAATTAAAAACATGTGTTTATTTTTTATTTGTTTTTATTTATCATTGCAACGCTAATAATTATCATAACCATAGCAACACCAATAATAGAAAATAATGTAATAATAAAAAAATTTACATATAATATCTAATGGATGATTATGCGACTTATCAAACCCGATCAATGTGCTGGTTTTGAGAGTTCTTGAAAATTTAGTTTTTTTTTCGATCACCACAGTGTTTTCCCCCTTGCCCGGCTGAGAAGTCCCTTACAACTCACTTAATAGGGTATTTTGCTCGCAGCATCAGATCAGCGTCATCAAAGATCATGGTTAAAAATATGTTTTCCTAGGACAACTTAACCTGCATAGAAAATTTCACGTGGATACCATGAAACCATGGTAGAAATCCATCGTCTTGGGGCGCCCGCCATATTTGATTAAGAATGATGACACGTAGCTTATCGTATTCTACTCGTCAATCTCCCTCATTTGATACCCATGTGAAGGAGGTCGAAAAGAAAAATATAATCCGCCATATTTGGATTACAAATGTTGAACCGGAAAGACATACGTACGAAAATTGTAAGTTAAATAAAAGCTTTTACAAAAATCGTAGTTTCATCCTCAATAATTCCTTCTTAATTCCTTTTTGCAGTTCAGGTCTTGCGTTATGATTGATGCTTTATTTTCTTCAACCAAATTCACACAAATTATATCAGAAACAGTGGGACCGTTAGATAATAGTCTTGCTTTAGGTATTACGATAATTTTGTACTAAAAATATCCCCAATAACATTGAATCAATTTTCAAACCCCCATATTTAACAAATATGTCTCTCTAAAGCTTATTTAGGTGAAATTTGAAAATCTTGGGGGTTCTCCCCTTTTCCTGTTATTATTCATTGCAGCTCTTTTGCGCAAATATTTACACATTGATTCCTGAATATTTTATCAAATAGTAACGTCAATATGTAACTGGAATGGGAAATATTTTCTTAAAACGAACATTATTCATGCTTTCCACAAATCACAGCCACATAAGGGGGTTGAAAACGATGTTGAGGCGGTGATATCCCATTTACTTTTCTTGGTGCTCCAAAGTGGATAAATAAAATCAAACAAGGCACAAACCCAAGCCTGACAAATATTTTGTTTTCAGTACTTTCAAGGAGTTCTACTTGTATGTCATCCTCAAGCTTACTGCTGAGGCCTACAGTTACGCTATACTTCCGCATTTGCAGATAAATTCCAGTAGATTTGAAAGCAACTGGTGTGTTTCTTGAAGCTTTCTAAAATTTTGAATAGAATAACCCTTGTTGTGATTTCTGTCGGTATACAATAGGCATCCTATGGGTTACATGACTAAGATTAAGTGAGCTGTCAGGAGGAGTTTGGGGAGCTTAGCATAAAGATGTTAAATTTTCAGGAAGCTCTGTAATTGTTCTACTCAGCTGAAGATAAGTAGGAAATTCTTGAAATAGATTCCGCTATACAGAATTCTTCAAATGACGCTTAGTGCTTTTGAAAATCTGACAAAGTAATGTTTTTCCAAGAATTTATTAATTTTCTTAAGCTCCTCTTTTGCTCAATTTGCCTATATTTTTTCAACATAAACAAATGTAACTTTTAGCATATACGCAACCTAAGAATAAGCATGTTATTTTTATTCATAATTGTTAGGTGATATGTATATAAAAGTAAGTATATAATTGGGTAAATTGAATCAAATACTATTTATTATGTTTATAGATAGGGTCAAAATATTGACGATTATAGTTCGAGTTGAACTGTTCGACTCTTCACTCGTTCTCACTTGTATTACGATTTATCTTTGATATTATGGTGAAGAAATACTTTGATTTCAATTTATCAGTGGGAAGTTTGTCCGTAGTTTAATGAGATAAAACTGTGCATATCCATGTTTTTTTTAAAAAATTGTTTAAAGAAATTTAATACCTAAAGGGTATTTTTTTTCACAAATTTTACGTATATTAAGTTTGCATTATGTCTCAATTAATCTTTTTTGTTAATAAGTGTTATAAGTTGCGGTCTTTATTGAATTATATTTATTAATAACTTAAAAAAAATTTATTTTCTTTGTTTGCAAAAAAAAATGTTGGCAATATAATCAATCTTAACTAAAAAAAAAGTTGTTTCATTTTATTTTACCATTCCCGAAAACACGCGTTCCAAAGTTTGACCAATTGTTCTTAGCTCTAGGTGTTACCTGAATAGATTTGGCAAACAACACTGACCCGTGTAATTTTATTGATTAATTAGTAGGTGTTTTCAGAGAATAAAACTACAACAGTGAATTTTGTTTAGGTAAGTTTATTTTTATTAACATAAATAAAATAATTGGGTATTACGAGCTTAATCCTGCTGCCAATGGTTATAATTTCGAGATTGCATACACCTTATAAAAACATCTCCCACCTTCACCTTCACTCCTCATGAAGTGTCTGTATTTCCTGGTTTTAACCTTTTGCTGTCATATTTAGCCATTAGTGTTCCAATCATTACTGGCCATTTTATCTTCGGTAGCCGCTTACGCATCCCCACTAATGATTTGTGTGGAAGTTGTATGAACGAGGAAGAAGTGGAAAGCGTTCAGCATTAATGTGGCGCACAAATTGGCGCTTAACATTTTCGAGTTAGCTACAGCGCCAGCTACGAGCGTCAGGGCTACATTGTCTTCCAGCCTTTACTCTGCGATTGGCTGGCCTGACCAGGAGAAGGTACAAAGCGTTGAACGCGTACTTCTTCAGTGGACTGGACTGTTAGGGCTGAAGCAGCTTCTTCGGTTTATTAACAGTTGTGGCTGGTTCTAAATAACCATATGTATGAATGTCTATACTGACATTCAGGTGCGGTTTCATGGATGTGGTAACAGAACGGACTTTTCTTAGGCCTATGTGAGGCTGATCGGCTTTCCGATAGCCACCAGTCTAACCTAATATAACCAATCCCTGGGTCCTGCAGAGAACTAAACCATTGCAGACGCCCTCGGCATGGCTTATTACAACCTTGGAGTTTGAGGGAGTTTTCAAGAGGACATCTCCTTCAATATTAGTTGCTTGGATACTCTAAAAATTTTCACTATTTTTACTGAGTAAAACGACCAAGCTCATAAAAAATATTACCTTTATTTAAAATATTGTAAATGTCATTACAAAGTTAACGCGTTATCCGTTTGAGTTCGCACAGGTTCCTGGTTATAAATTAACTTTCAGTACCAAATATAGAAATGCAATATAAATAAAAGAAACACAAGCTGATATAATACAAATTCAGTTTCTCCTAACTACTAATTAAGTTTTGAACATCCTCCGCGGGCACATTACAAAGATTTTCGTTGCATTCCAGTGCGCATAGGAGCTACACAGGTCACCTCAATCTAACGCCGTTGTAAAACTTCAGTTCGCATGATCGAATTTTGTTAAAAGAGAACGCGAGGTACGGAGTGCTCATACACCAGCGCTATATATCCAGGGGCAATGTTTGTTTAAAAAAGTTATTTGTTACGTAGATTATGCGCTGACCTAAGTTGCAGTATATACTATTCCTTCCAACGTTTCCAGAAGGAGTCAAACAATTTTAACCGTGCCCTACACTTGTACCACAAGTCCTTCTCTACATTTGAAATTACAAGCATACGTGATTTTCAGAGAGAGGGTAAGATAGGACTGGTACCAGAAAAGAAATGGAAGGTGTAAGAGCAGATAAGTTCTGCGGGTCAGAAAGGTAGCTCAACCGTCTTGAACATATTACAATTTCTATCTCTGTTAGCAGTTTAGTAATTGAAAAAATCCTCACAAAATACTCTAAGCATAAGACCCCTTGTATTAACATAACAGGTGAGGTGCACGTTTTTTTATTTACCAGAATTGCTTTTATTCACCAACGAGCCCATCACATGTTTTTATAATTACCAGACTTCTTCTTTTCATTCACCCACTCAATATCCACATTCCACCACACATCCACCCACCACGCATCCAAAAGCCGACCCATCAAGACACCTCGTAATTAAGCTGTAGGTGGGGACCACTTTCTTATAATTAACAGTGGAACGATATTTTAATCTCTTCGAATCAATTCAATAACGCTCCAGAAGCAGTTTGGATGGATTTAAATTAAAAAAGCGGTTTGACTTCAGATTTTAGAAATAACGATCCACTCCGGAGCGGTTCGATACCAGTCTTGAAAATAACGATCCGCTCCGGAGCGGTTCGATACCAGTCTTGAAAATAACGATCCGCTTTATCGCTTTAAACAGAAATTCCTTACCCTGGGTGGGAGCTATCTCTTTTAAAATAAATTTCCGGGGTCACCAGCAAAGCATTGCAGGTAACAGGGGTTAGTAATTCGTAGATACTTAACCTGATTACCCAGTTTCAGCCTTACCCCGTTTAGTGTAGTGTAGTTAATAAGAGGTGTTTTATGCCTTCGAGAGAAGAGTATTAACTCTGTTTTGTTCGAGTTTATACCCAGACCACACCCATTACTCCATGATAAATCTTAGAGAGGGCGTATTGTAACACTTCAGCCAGTGTGTTGGGGTGCTTACCTGAACATATCAGGGCAATATCATCGGCGTCGGCGATAACCTTGTTACCGGATAACTCCAGGCCTGTGAGTAACTCATTCAGAGTTAAGTTCCATAAGAGTAGTGAAAGTATTCCTCCCTGAGTGTTACTACTCTTTGGATAATGGATCCTCCCAAACTTGAGACAATGACCCTGATTTTTAGCATGAGGTCAATAAGTTCAATGAGAGGATCGTCAATTTCAAGCCTCCTCAAGGATGCCATTATCGCCTCTGACCTGATATTGTTGAAGGCACCCTCAATATCAATGAAGGCTGTAAGTGAAAGGTGCGAGCATAATGGCGTACACCACAATTTTGAGAAATGTGAGGCTATGCCCTGTTGTAGGAAAGCTAATCCAAAAGCTTGGGATAACAATTTTGCGGGGAATTGTCTCCATCGCGTGCTGTTCGTAACCTACCTTGGGGTAAAACTTGATAGGAAACTTGACCTTATATTTACATACATACATACATATTTACTATATCGCGTCTAGAGGTAGTTTAATCTTGGGCTTTGTTAAGAGTTGGTCTAGATAGTTCTCGGATATACCAACATTGATTCATTTGTACTGCTCCTTAGTTAGACCTATTCTAGAGTATGGATCTCAGGTCTGGTCGCCCTACTACACTGTTCATTCCAAGCGTATCGAATCGGTGCAGCGTAATTTACTTAGATTTGCGCTAATAGGGCTCCCACGGGACGATCCGCTTAGACTCCCGCCCTACACTGAACGCCTTCGGTTGCTCGGTTTGCCCTCGCTTGATAAAAGACACAAAGTTGCTGATTTGGTTTTTATTCACCAACTCTTGAAGTCTTATATAGACTCAGGTTCCCTTGTTAGCAGAATTTCCTTCACACTGCCCCAAAATAACCTTCGAAGACTGCTTTTATTGCATGTTGAACCATCCAGATCAAATTATGGCATGCATGAACCAATTAATCGTTAATGCATGTCCTAATTTTGATTTAAGTCTTAGCAATGTATTGTTTAAGAACTATCTATTTTCTGTGACCCCTTGACTCTCTGTTTTGCATGTTGTGTGCTGGGTTGCATTACTTGCTTTCTTCCTGTTCCTTCCTTTTGCTTGTTATTTTTTCCTTTCCATTTTGGTGTGGGAGCCTCATTTCATCGTTTTGATAGAATAGGTGAATTGATTGTGGGCTCATGCCAAGGAAGTGTGCCTTGTGTGTTAGAAGGTCTAATTCTAATTTATTAAAAAAAATATCTCATTTTTACTCTCAGCCTGTCAATTGTTGCAATGACTAGTGAACACAAATTTTTGTTACCATGTAATTGCAGTTTTTTTATTCGTTATAGTTGTTTGAGCCCCTGGAAATGGAAATAATTTTCAAAAGCAAATTGAAAAAATTTAAACTTATAAACCTTATTTAACAAACATTTGAAATAGTCCAATTACTTTTGATAAAAAAAAATTATCATCGCGAGAAAGTAGCCGAACAGTGCGCACCAAACACACCAAGTATGCAGTTCTGGATATATGGATTAAATATGGATGGTATCTAACAACATCCTGCATCACACAAAGTACAAGCTTTTTGACATGGGAGTGGATGGTTTACCACTTTTCCAATTTTGGATAAATTCAGTGAACAATATTAGGTGCTCCTGTTCTACACGAAATTGTTTTATTTAAAAGCAATCTTCACACGTATACGTCCATCTTTTATAACTTCACGAAGGGTATAGCCAACTGCCGTTTCCAAAGAACAGTTAAAAAGCCTAAGTTGTGTCCAGATATGAAACATTCGATATTATAACAAAGATGAAGCATTCGAAATTATAACAACTAGCAAGTTTCAGGCTAAATGGTATAATTATTGAGGGTTACCCATATCCTGGACACTTCGCCCATGGAAGTCTTTTGTGCCAGAACCCTGCTATTACAAAAGACGCTTAGGCACCCTGAGATAAGCAAGAAGGTTTTTAAGAAGGGAGGATCTAACACTCTTCTAAACCATGCTAAGGCTAGGGGTTTTCAGACAAAACCAACACTTTGCCACATAAGTCAGATTTATCTGGAGTAGCTAATACCTTAACTCACAGTGGCCAGGTAGTTACTTGAGATCCGCTTGACTTAAGGTCCCAGCTAACACAATCTTCTACCACAGCTCTCGCCGATAACCAACTGAGGCTGCAATAGTGCTAGGGACCATGGAACTGAGGAATGAAGCCTTTCTGGTTAGTTCATCAGCCACCTCGTTACCCACAAAATTCAAGTGATTCGGTGTCTAACAAAAAGTGATCCTGATGTGGGTGAGCACTTGTTGGAGGGTGTTGAAGCACTGCTTAATAAGCTATCAGAAAAATTCCTACGCGCTTGAGTGCCGCTTGTCTATCAGAGAAAATATTTATATCAGCCCTTTATTGACGTTGAGAAGGGCGCAAATTTCGGTGGCATATATTTTTGCATGAAAATCACTGCGCCATTTACGCAATGCAATCATGAGGCCTGTGTTTGGTCCAAAGTCACCAGCACCTTGTTCCACTTTTGAGCCATCTGTAATCCACTTTACACTTCTAAACTATGTGACCCCGGTTAAAAATCAGCATATATTTTAGACTTGAGCTGCACTCTTCGGGCACTTATTGTCGCAGATTCCATGATGGATACAGATCTGCAGGGATGTGAGTCCAATTACCGCCTCCATGGAAGCTGTTGAAAAGGTTCTAATTGCTGCTGTTAGGAAGAGGCAAGAAAGACGCTACAGCTTATTGCACTTAGTGACTACCATCGTTTGTTGAACTTAAGATCATCAGACCAAGGTGGTGTAGGAAACAATCGGTTTGATAATCGTATTGTATAACTAGCAAATCATAAGTCCTGCTTTATAGCTTTCAACATGCCACTGAACTGGTGCAGCTGTATTAAGGTCAATTAACTTTTTTATCTAGCATAATGACCAAGTATTTGCCCTGGTTGGAGTACTTAATGAACGCGCCTTGGATCGAAATTGAACCGTTCCGGTGAACGGCACAAGAACAGCCTGGATTAATAGTGAGATCTTCGTCTGTGCACCAGTCGGAGAGCTGATCTCATTAGATCAGTGACAGTTAAGTCGACCTTCCCTTTGATTGCATGGTGGACGGCTATGCGGTCCGGTAACCAAGCTCAGCTTAGACCCCGCGCCATCTTATAATAAACCTCTAAATGAATATTCGCTTTCATTTAGATGATCCGCCAAAACATTTAACAATACTGTTATATTTCAAATCACATCACACTACGAATTACCTTATCCTAACACCCAGTTTTAATATTTAAAGTTCAATTAACTAAAACAATCAAGGTAAGCAATTTGTCTCGAAATAATGTACCCGCCTAGAAAACATACCACCCAATTAAATATTTGGGATAATTACCTCTCCGTTTGCGTGGGTTGTCTTACCACAAATTGTACCATGAGGGAAGTTATCTTAAGATAACCTGCTTACCGATATATTGGATTTTTTTAAATTTACTTGACTAAAATCTGATTTAACTAAAACAACTTAAAAAATTTCTGCCTGTGGCGATGATGGATTACAAAAATTAAGGTGGTTTCTCTTTCCAATTGCTCTATTTTTCTTGAATTCAATTTCAAATAGTCACAGTTGTAAAAAGGAAGACTTTATTGATTCATATCTATCCATCGACGATGTACGTGACCCTAAAAAGGACTCAATTCGTTTAACCCTATTAAATCCTCTATGAAATTGATTCCGCGTGAAAGTAGATAATCCCCATGTATATGTCAGTTAACATGTACTTCCTGACATTGGATATAAAAAAGTGTTCAGAATGTTAAATTAAATTATTATGTTGCCCGAAATGTACAGTGATAAAGGTTTTATTTGCTGTCAACTAATAGCGTGCTTAATTAAAACGTTGCACATAATTTGGCGTTTTTTTACTAGCGATGATTTAAATTGAATTTGCGACGGAGATAACTGGATTAAGAGCTAAAAGTCAAGTTTTTATATTGAGTGAATTTATTTAAAATTAATTTTACGCTGTTTCCATTTAATTTATAATGTACTTTAATGGGGAAGTGTTTCCGTGTAAAAATATTACGTTGTGTTTTTGCTCTTCCCCAATTACGTAATACTCAAGAATTAACATTTTAGATTTCCTCTATTTTACGTTAATTAATATTAAATGTCATCCGTGTTGTTGGCCAAATTACAAGGAGATATACTTAACCCTTCTTCGGGAAGGTTAAAAACAAAGTCCTGTTCATTGGCTCTACACTTAATTAAAATGATTATAGTAGCTTTTAACCAACACATACGTTTTAATAATTTTGCACCAAACCAGTACACTTAATCTTTGCTTTTGTCAATTTATATTCGGATTCAGGTGTTTCTTCGTGAGTGAAGAGGTGATAGCGATCGTTAAAAGATCGAAAATATAGCAGTGCGGCTTAAGAGTTTCACGGTGATTGTTATAATTTTAATATTAAAGGGTACGCTTTTTCATTTACTGCAGCAACATAGTAAAGTAAATTAATGTCGTGATTTAGAGGCCATGGCTAACGAAAGTTCAGCGAGGTTTATTGTAGTAGAAAAACAAGTACAATAAGAATGAGGATTTCTCTGTAGTTCCCGTAACTCATATTTTGGCATAGAGCGGAAGCAGAATTTCAGCTTGATGTGTGAGCAGGCTTATGAGATGTTTGTTTCGGAAATACTTGTCGACAATTTCTCTGCTTTATGCACAGGAGTTGTCAAATTCCCGAGACAAAACCTTCTCATGATCCAATGCTACGCTTGGCCTCAAACCCTTTATTTTGATTGTTTAGTAAGGGTTGAAGAGGGTTGCTGGAGAATGGACGGAGGAGTTGAAGCCTTCTAGGATACGGTGATCCTCATTTGGATATTCTCAAGTGTTAGTTACACCTCCAAGTGATAGCAACCGGGCAATGCATCCTAGGATGTAGCCAAGTAACTAATGCGGGAGGAGATAACCTCTTGAAGAATTCCCCTAACTAACGCGAATGGCGTTTTCCTCGGGCGCTTCTGTGATAGTGGAGGTGGATTGTATGGGAGACCCCAACAGGTTGGCTATACCCACGGTAGCCACAACACAACAGTAGCAGCTTTGGGAGATTTACCTTTCGACGGAACTGTGGCGGCTATGGAGGCTGGCTCGCTCCCACCGGCTGAAACTGCTGTAGTAGTCCTGGAAGAGGGTGCCATTGGCATAATAATAACTAGCACTTCCTCAGGTGCGGCGGTGCAGAGACGGGAGACTCTAACGAGTTGGCTATCTCCGCGATACGCACACCAGTAGAAGATGCAAATCTGCCTTCCAAAGGGTTAGCTGCGGTTAATCCGGAGGGGTTCCTTGCTCTGCCTCAGGACTAAAGCGTTACGTCCTGGAAGCCTTCAATGCCGTAGGCAGAGAAGGGATAAAGGTTGTAATTAACGTATGGACCAAGAAGGAACACTGGAAACGGTGGGAAAACATGGATTTATGCAGATCTGCCTTCCGTAGACAGTGAAGGGGTGAGTGATGTAACTAATGCATTTACCAAGAAGGAACACTGGAGACGGTAGGAAAACATGGATTTATGCAGATAGGCTAGGATTCTAGCAGTGACCCAGGAAACCGAGGTTAGTGGCGACAGTGGGATAACTGGATACTCAGTTGCCCCCACTAAGGGAGACTGGGAGGGGACGAAAAGGGACCCGGTTATGTGGTCTGTTTCGGCTAATCCCCAGAGAGGTGTTTTTAGTGAGTAAGAATCTCACACTACCGGAGGGCACGGGCTGTCTGGTGTCTTTTGGAAGATTTTCACCTCTCCCGCAAAAAAAAAAAAGTTGATGAAGAGGGGGGTTATAAGGTTATTAATAAATAATCATATTAATAATCATATAAATAATATAATAAACGAAGTTGAATAAACCGGCTTAGGAGAAACGAATGGAGAGGCGAATCGTGTGATCTCGGCCGACTTAACCAGTATAAAGAGGGTAACAGAACTAAGAGGGTAGTTAAAAAAGTTCACGAAATTTTAGAAAAACAAAAACTACACACAAACAGAGACATAAGAGACACAATAAATACAAACATTACAATGCACATAGATACACTAGTTCAAGAACTTGCGGTACTTTCCACTAAATTAAAAAGATACAGAAAATTTACAGATAGAAAAACACAGAATACACAATTAATTCGCAATGAAAAAAACTTTTAAAGATCACTTACACACAATCAAAATTCTTCAAACATTGGCCCGGCAAGTGAACCACCTTCCCAAAGAGATATGGTCGACTTTTAGTCATCTATTTGGTCAAAAGAAGATGAAGAGATGCAACGCGTCCAAGACACCCCGAACATGCTCCCAACGGCGATACTAACGGATGTCATACAAAATACCCATAATTGGAAAGCACCAGGCACGGACAATATTCAAAATTACTGGTTCAAGAAGTTTACATCTACACATATGCACCTCTTACACCACATTAATAATTTTTTCAATAACCCGGAAACCCTCCCGAAATTTTTAACGGAGGGAATCACGTACATGTTTCCAAACGGCAATAATAACACCGCAGATCCATGCAAATATCGACCGATCACTTGCCTACAGACATTTTATAAGATTATGACTTCTTGCACCCGTAAACTAATCCATAAACACACAGGGCAAAATAACATACCGTCTGAGCAACAAAAGCGATGCCGACAAGGATCGTTGGGTTGTAAAGAGCAACTGCTTATAGACTTTGTGATCTTGCGAAAAACAAAAACTGCTCGCCGAAACGTACATGCAGCATATATCGTTTATAAGAAGGCGTATGAATCTGTACCGCACACTTGGCTGGTCGATGTACTACATGTATACCAACTACACCCAACACTCATCCACTTTTTGCAATATTCAATGAAATACTAGAAGACAAAAACAAACATAAAAACACCAAACACACATATTACAACACCCCCGATACCAATCAGACGCGGTATATTCCAGGGAGACTCTTTGATTATGGTATAATGTACGATACGGCAGGGAAAATATTCATAAAATCACGCACCTCATGTATATGGACGACATCGAATTATACGCTTCCACGCAGCCTCATCTGCAACAACTACTGCAGACTACTCCGGCTTTTTCCAATGACATCCGGATGGAGTTCGGAGTTGAAAATTGTAGGACGCTTCACGTGACGAGCGGAAAACATGAACTTGTGGGATTCGATCTCCCATCTGGGGACACTATTGAACCCATGGAGGAGGGCGAACTTTACAGGTATCTTGGATTCCAACAATCACGTGATATACCTCACAGGGATATAATGCGGGCGCTAGAGATCAAATATACAGGCCGCTTAACAGTCTTCTGAAAACTAGCCTTAATGGGAAAAATCTCATTAAGGTTATAAACACGTATGTAAATCCAGCGATAGCGATGAGCGACTGCACGGTCATCAAGGCAAAAATACCTCAGAAGCTTATCTTCTCATTCTTCCTTCTTTTAAACGGGGACTGTCTGGAAGTTCTCGAAAAAGATTAGTACAGGCTCAGGTTCGACATAAGGTATGTCAAACTTAAGGTATTCCAAAATATTGACGAGAATTAGACCTGGTTGACGAGGCTAAGGAGATGCTCGAAGATATGAGCATCGACCGTTCACAAAATCCCGCAAATGATGAAGGTCATACAGATTAACTTACAGCACTCGGATAATCTGCTTGTTTTCCTGAGAGGAAAACATCGGCTTAATCCAATAGCCCTGGGTCAACCATTCGACTATCAAAGGACTCTTAGACAAGAACTTAAATCAATTCTATAATACCAGCAACCAGGTGTATGGTAAGCCAGAACACATAAACACTATTTTGTGTCCTAATTTCAGCGACACCGATTTAACAGTTGTTAAATTGGAAGTTGCGGACAGGGGTGACTTGTACATGTCTTGTGCGTAAATGGTCCATAACAGGGCAGCACCGCCACAAAAATTCAAGGGTCTGATGAACAGCTTCAGGAGAACGCCAGATATACCCTATGACGTCAACGCCAGATATACGCTATGGGGCAGCTCGGTGACTAAGGAACAGAGTGAGTCCTTACTTGACCTTATTATTGATACTAACCTTTAAGTCTGTAACAGGGGAAATACCCCGACCTTCACTTTTCCAAGCACGGCGAATTTTAGTGGTTGGGAAATTCTAAATATTATATTACCAACAAATAACAAAACCTTCACAATTGAAGATTGGAAAGTGTCTAACCAGATCATAGTTTGATACTGTTCAAGTTGAGTATTACAGGAATCCTAAAAGAATTGACTGGACGAAATTCAGTCAAATTACTAGAAAATTTTTTTCCAGGGTATCGAATGGCAGACTTGAAGCTATTAATGAGCTGTTTAAAAAGGTTGAGACCTTCGCAAAGGCAATGAACGTGGTCTTTAAAGCCTCATGGCCAGCAAAAATACCTCCAACCCCGTGGTGGAACGATGATCTCTCTAATCTGAGGAAGATGTCAAGAGAGAACTTCAATATCTGCTATAAGCAGAAGTTCTGGCAGCCGCATAAAGACGATGATTTATAAGAAAGCCATTCAGCAAGTCAAGAAATAGGCATGAATGAACTATAGCCATAATATCGAAAATATCAAGGATTCGGTGCGGCTCAAGAAGGCTCTGTTCAAGTCACATTGCAGCTCGTCGTTTATTAAACTATATAATGGGACTAGGACAGAAAGGGACAAGAAGTGCAGAGGGCACCGTGGGAAATCAATTATTATAGAGGAGGGGTTGTCGTGAGCTATAAGCAGCTTCTCTCCATATAAATGACCGGGTGTCAACGGCATACTGCTCGTCATGCTTCAGAAGGTACAAGATATAATAACTCCGTGGATACTTGGGATTTTAAGCAACTGTATTCTACTTAAACATGTCCCGCATTCGTGTAAACGGGTTCGCGTGGTTCTATTCCCAAAGTTGACAAACGAGGGCATGAATCGCGAAGAATTTCAGACCAATCAGTCTAATCTTAGAAATATAATCCGAATCGCTGAAGACCTCTAGGTCATAGAGACTTCCAGGTGCTGGATATTCTGAAGACGTGCGAGACCTTAGCGCAGGAGTCAGCAGTGGGTAACATCGCCAATTTATCGGACAGTCAGGTTGATATTAAGGCTTTTGACTCAGTTGAGTCATAACCTCTAAATTGGTAGAGAGCTGCTACGAGAAATTAATCAGCCTGAGCGGCTGGTTTAACATAACTTTAATCTGGGCCCCAGGACAGGGACATTAAGGGAATTAATCAGCCTGAGCGGCTGGTTTAACATAACTTTTATCTGCGCCCCAGTACAGGGACATCAAGGGGAATAACAGGGCTGACGAGCTAGCTAGGAGCGATTCTGGCCTACTTGGTTCCCGTGTGGAGATTGTGCACATTCCGTTTGGGGCCATTAAGAGGAATATCTTCTCGCACTTTCTAGCAACCGCAGACTCAAGATGGAGAGGCCTAGACTCTCTAGGAAGATTACGGTTACGATATAAAAAGAACTAGAGAACTCTAGACTAGAATTCGAAGGGACGTCGTCGGGACGATGCAGAAAGGATTGGCATCCCTTTTAACGCACATTGTTTTAGTTGCAGTAATGAGGGATTGAAAGAAAGCCTTTTCCACTTCCTGTGTGAATGTACAGCACTGGCCAGATCGAGGTATCTGGCATTTTGAAACCGTTTTTCCACTTCCTGAATGCCACTCTACCGTTTCGTTTTCTTATGAAATACTTATCAGATGTTGTGTGCGAACTTTATTTTCTGGTGTTGGCGTTTCGGTTCGAAAAGCTTACCTTAATATATTTCAATAATTAGGCATATTTGCTGACTTTACACTTTTACCCTTCAAATGATGCGAAACATTGCGAGCAGCAGATATAGAAATATATTGCTTACGCAAACAAAGTTATAACACGTAGGGCTACGTCATCCTGTAAGAGTTAGTAGCTCTACTGCTGTTTTTTCCAATTCAGTGATTACATTCAGCTCTAGGAATATTCGCGTGTTTCTGCAGTGTCTGTTCGAGACCTGAGTTGCTCAATGCAATAGCCGAATGCCTAGTTTTACAAAAATCGGCCCAGAAGTCTCGGAGAAATGCGTGAAAAAACATACTGGGATAAATTCACATACTCATACAGACATACATAAATTCATACTAAAAAGTCGATCTGGTAGTTCCACAGATATATACATATGTATATACTGGAGTGACTGGTGCTCTGAAATTTCTTCAAGAAAATTGTATCACATTTCGCTAGTTGTCCCTTTCTGTGTAAGCATCTTTTTTTTCAACATGGTTTTCTTAATTGCCAACGTAATGTCGGCAATTAAATGCAGGCGATAGAAATAGATCAAAATATTAACAATCATTTTATATCTCTTTCTGGGTAAGCATTTTGCAGATTAGAATAACCTTTCTCTGTAATTTTTATTTCAGTAATTTCAATGATTTTTACATTTTCCTTACAACCATATAAAAGATTAAAATTAAATATGTTATTTGGTTTTTAATTCTGCTTGGAAAATGGAAAAATGGTTTTCCTCCACTGAAAGTAAAATTGTACCCATATGAGGTATCTTTTAATACATCTTAGTGCGTAGATCCAGGGATATATGTGTGCAGACTATCAAGCCAAAGTCGGTTAACCAAATTCAAAGAACTTGTGTTATTAGGCCAACCTGTTAGAAGACAAACGGCTTTCTGTTCTACAGGTAAAAGCTCGCAAATTCTAAATTTCAATGCTTTCATCGAAATCTATAAATCATCGAATTACTGAATTATCTATAGCCAAATCTTGTTATCAACTCAACAAAATCCAGTAACATAATTTGACTCCATCCTACGAAAACAATTAGGCGAATCCTTTAAAAAAGATTGAATTAGGATAAAGCTCTGCTTTAAAAACCAAAGACATAAAAGAAATTCCACTCTTGCAATATTTGCCCTAAGAGGCGGAAGGAACTTTAAAGGATGATCTGCCAAATGAAATAAAGTTGACAAATGTACACACATTTTGAGCAAAAACTTCCACTTGTTGTAATCATGAAATAATATAAAAACCAGAGAGAAAACAAAACAAAAAAAATGAAAGCACAATCATGGAATTTGTGAGAAAGTTGGTAACATTTGTAGACATCATTTTTCGTTGTTTCAATTTATCATCGTCTTGAGTTTTGTTGTCTTCTCGCCCCCGGTATTGTTTCTTATCTTTCAATCCTTTCCCGAGGACTTTTACTTGTTCTGAGAACTATGAGTTGCTACTTTGAAAGATATTGTTAATGTCCTGTCCTTTCACGTTCGCTTCTTGGTGGTTCTCGTGCTCTTTTAAGAAAAAACGTCTTGCTCTTTTCGATTAGGAGGCAATAAAGTTGGTTTAAGAAAAGTTGTCCTGCCCTTACGGAAATAATATCTTAAGGCGATTTTTGGCATCGAAGTTATTTTTTTGATCCGTGAAGTAATAATAAGTGAAGTTTGTATTTGTTTTGGGGTGACATTTTGTGTATATTACGGAAATCAACTTGTTGAAAAAATAACGCTTTCTCCACAACATTTTTAGGGCAAAACCGCACTTTTTAAAGTCTCAATAAAACATATAGTAGCTTTGTTTTGTATGCGGATCTATTGGTTGACTACAATAGGAATAACGAGCCTAAAATGAAAGTTGTCAATTAGGGACCCCAATAGATTTGCTCAGTACGCATTGCGGTCACAATCAACATTAATTGATTGATTGAAATTCTGTGACATCCACCTAAATGGTCACATGTGACAAACACATAACGACAAATATAAAAGGGACCGGAATCACCCTTTGTGCTCTTCCAATTATCTTCTCAACCTGAAGGCAATGAAAGAGCATTTCCTAAAGCAGAATTCCTTTTAAGCCCTCGTAATCTCGTGGTTAGACGGATGTGACGAGAAAACCAAAGTATGACAATAAATGAGCTAATCTTTACAGATTGCCTTTGGGCTACGCCTAATTGCAGCATGTCCGCTATCAAGGGGTCGTTATTTTAGGGATGAACGAAAAGCGTTTAAGAGTCACCAAACAAACATTTAAGCCAACTAAGGGAAAACGAAGGGCTTTGACAGCCTAGTATTCAATAGAGAAAAAAGAAAACTGTTAATTGCCATGAAATGAAGGGTTAATGAGGGATAATTTTTTCCTTTTTTCCTGACTAATGTTGGGAGTTGAATGGGATCGCAAACGGCGTGTAACAACATTGAACATTTCCGAACACTTTAAAGAGGTTTTCCTTTTTCTTCTAGGCCTTGAGAACAATCCCTCGGGTGGTAGATAAATTAGCAAGTCAAAGGGTTGATTAGCTTAAAATAGCGAGTAATGATTTAACTTATTTTTAAAGCGTAAAGAGTTATAAGAGTTTCATAAGTGCACATCGTCACCAGTTTCACCAAAACATATATTACAAAAGATCAACTTGAAAGTTCCAAGAATACTATCAATAGTTTTCTTTTTTTGCAGGATCTTTATTTTCCTTTATTTTTTGAATGGAAGTGATAGACATGACCATCCATAAAACATTCTTTACCGCCTTTAATTAATCGCAAATTTTCCACTTCAAAAGGTGTTAAGCGAGAAACATGTTACGATATAGTGCAGTGCCGATGCAGACTACGCACTGGGAAACATAGTTTGTTTCGCTGCTCGAGAAGTCTAAATTACGTGTAATATGCAGTTTTGGTGTCAGTCAAGTGTTGTTAAAAGTGCAAAATATGCCTTCACTTAAGACAGTGAAACAAACGTAGAAGTGCAACTCCATTTGGACATTTCTGTTAGATAGCTAAAATAAGTACTTAAATTTAAAGTTCATATTATTGTAACGGGCTTCGGGCTGGACGGATTAATTAAGACACTTATTTTCAATCACATAAGTTCACAATTTTATTCAATTCACTTAATTAGTTCGTTGCACAATTTTCTTGACAATATTTCTTCACAATATTACGTTTCATTTTAACAATTAGAACTTATCACTTTACTGGTTAAAATACAACTCACTATTCGCATTATCACATTTAAACACTTCGCAGTCTAAATCACGACTAAACTAACCAGGCTGCTACTCAGCCCTGTTTATACTACTTAGCTTAATTCTAGTTCAGTCACTTAGTTCTAGATATTTCCGATAGACATTTTCACCTCACATATTCACCATAGCTTCGAGTCGCCCTTGACATTTTCTTGATTTCTGGCCACCTGGGGCATGCACATTAGACGGTTGACTATTTCCCATTTACTTTTTGGAAGCCTACCTCGTGCACGTTACACTGCCTCCCTCTTAGAACTGTTCGTCAGATTTCTCTTCTTCGAACAAAGAATTAAGGTCACTTATCTCGAATTCCTTCATGTTTCTTTGTGGCTAAATTTGATTCCTTTTTTCCTACAAGGTGCGAGTGTGAGGAAGGTCCCCCTCAATGATGACAGTCACAAACTTTCACAACATCCATACCTGATCAGATACCAACCCACAAAGAACAAGGGGACCTTCTATCCCAAATTCTGCGCAAATACAATCATCTACACCAATTAAAAATAATCATTCATTTTTCCGCAAGTGGATTGAGGATTGAGCACCAGTGCAATCGGGTATCACTACTGTGTAATGGGTTTTTCCCCTGAAGCCTCAATAGAGGGGTTGCCAGGAGCTCTGTAGTCGTCCGAGGTTCAAACTAATTAAAAAGACTCATTTACAAAATAAATATAAAATCCTTTTATTCAGGGTTTCTTTTTTCCGGTTCACAATCAATGTTTCTTATTTCTAGCTCTTTATTTTGCGGCTAATGCTACGGGAAAGGTGAAGAGAGAGCGGTTATGGTCGACACTTGCAATGAGAGAGAGACCCGATGTGGTACGGACGGCTGTTCTTATGTTAGTGGACAATATATTCAATGATGCTAGCATCACAGGTTGGCACCACAGCCAATCTTGCGAAATTCCATCAGGCGAACACCACAGAAGGTCGGTATGAGAGGGATAGATTGAAAGGCTAACACCACAGACAATCTTGCGGAAGACCAACAGGCTAACACCACAAAAGGTCGACAAGGATGGGTATATTGACAGGCTAAAACCACAGCCAATCTTTTAACGGATGACCAACAGGCTAACACCACAGAAGGTCGACATGTATGGGTAGATTGACAGGCTAACACCACTGAAGGTCGCTATGAGAGGGATAGATTGCCAGAATAACACCACAGACAAACTTGCAGAAGACCAACAATCTTTCGAGATACTACTGCTCGAATTCTGTACGGTGATGCTCGCTTTTATACCTTTGGTGAGGCCCAGAATTATACCCCACTATATATTTTCTGGCTTTTACTACGAACAACTTGATACAACGGAGATGCACACACCCAACTGGTTATGGGTTGTTATGCAGAGAACGGAAATGTGTGAAATTTACGAACCCGCGCTGCCAGTAGAACATCTGGTTATCGAGCACAAGTTTCCTATGACTGTGCGATTGGATGACGTCACGCACATCTGAATGCCCCTTCAGTGGAGCATCTGTGAGTGACGTTTTTGTAATGCTTGAATGAACGATTTACAACGGAGATGCAACACCCAACTAATTTTGGGTTGATGTGCCAAGAATTTAATATGACAACGCAGCTAGTGGGAAGTATTTATGGACTTTATTCGTGGATTACGTCATGCATATTTGTATACCATCGAACTTTAGTTTTTATGGACATGTACCTCGAAGAGTTTCTGCAAAAAGTGAAATGTCCAAGAAAATTACATGAGCGACGGCGTAAATTTATGGACGGAGGAAAATGCTTGTTTACAACTGAATGAAAAATTTCCTAATTGTTGGCCTGGAGGAGTTGCAGCGACTCGTGGGTCTACTAGATCTCCAGATCTTACCCCATGGGACTTTTTCTTATATAGTCCGGGCACAATGGGGGGGTCATGTATGCAATTTCGCGTCCCCGCGGTAACTTGTCATATTTTTATGTTTTTCGGCACGGAGAATCGATTTTTCGAGGTTACCAGGCTCAAAAATTTGTCGTTTTCGAGATATGCCCCGATTTTAGTCAAAATTTGTGGTTTTTCTGAATTTTCCAAAGAAATAAAAAGAATTTAAAATTATTAACCAACTTTATGTGAAAGATCCTTTGATTTTAAACAATTTATGTTTGTAGCATTTTTTTCCTAAAGTCCTTGGTTTAGCAGTAATTTGCAAAAAATGCCTCACATTTCTTATAGAGTATTTTAAATGGGATAACTTATATGGGGCAAAATTCCTCAAGTGTACCAAGCGAAGAAATTCGATGTCTCCGATTTTGTTCAAACTTCACCAAAATATTATTACTGGTATAAGTAATTATCGTGCCAAAGGATTTAAAAAAAAATTTTTGTGCAAAAGTTATAGGGTTGTAAAATTTTGCATTTTTGCACTTTTTCTCGTAATCATATCTTTTTTGAAAAATCATAACTATCGCCACCATTGCAGTAGAACAGTGATCTTTAGTGATTTGTAAGGGTCGTCACATGCGGTTTCGAATGTTAAGTATAAATTTTTGATTTTTGAAAGCCCGCGCACGCCTTTTTTGCTTGTTTGTTGCTTAGAACAGATGAACATAACATAACATAAGAAAATGTAGATGGCGCGTTAAAGAGTATTCTCACAGTCAGTATACAGTTAGATATCGCCACAAATAGTCAAAATGCCAGACAAGTTGAAAGATATAAAGTATTGTTGCAATCCTTTGAAGGTGAAGAATCATACGTGGAAAAACAAGGGTATAAAAAGAGTGACTTTACAAATTCATAAACAGTTTCTGACCCTTCCTGTCATCATAAAAGTATGTGGATCATGCAGAAACAAAGTGAAAGTAAATTTGGCTTAATTTTTTATGATAATGGGGATACAGTGAGAAATCGACTACCGGTCTCTAAAAAAGTACGAGATATATAAAAAAGTAAATGAAAAGATATTTTATAGGTGTATTTTTTCATTTGCCCCAAAAGTCGCTAATTTCCGAGATATTCTAGCTTCAAGATTACAATATATAGATGTACTATCCGTAGAAATGACATCAACTGGCGGTGAATATCAAAGCGTCCAATTTGTAAATACAAACAAACAAATACGTATCGAATATTTTTCCTTATTCTACAATTTAAGCATTACATATCTCGTACTTTTTTAGAGAGCGGGAGTCAATTTCTCACTGTATAACCATTATCATAAAAAAGTAAGTCAAACATACTTTCACTTTGTTTCTGCATGATCCACATACTTTTATGATGACAGGAAGGGTCAGAAACTGTTTATGAATTTTTGAAGTCAGTCTTCTTATACCCTTGTTTTTCCACGTATGATTCTTCACCTTCAAAGGATTGCAACAATACTTTATATCTTTCAACTTGTCTGGAATTTTGACTATTTGTGGCGATATCTAACTGTATACTGACTGTGAGAATACTCTTTAACGCGCCATCTACATTTTCTTATGTTATGTTCATCTGTTCTAAGCAACAAACAAGCAAAAAATGCGTGCGCGGGCTTTCAAAAATCAAAAATTTATACTTAACATTGCTTTGCCACTCTAAATGATAGATGATTTTAAAGCTGAGATGACACTTTCAGTTGAAAAAATATGAAAAAAATTTATGATCAAGTATTGTGTAAAAAACCAAAAAATATTTTTCAAAGTCAAAATTTTTTTTTTAATTTTGTTTTTTTGGAAAATTATATTTTTATTCGGAACCGCATGTAACGACCCTTACAAATCACTAAAGATCACTGTTCTACTGCAATGGTGGCGATAGTTATGATTTTTCAAAAAAGACATGATCACGAGAAAAAGTGCAAAAATGCAAAATTTTACAACCCTATAACTTTTGCACAAAATTTTTTTTTAAATCCTTTGGCACGATAATTACTTATACCAGTAATAATATTTTGGTGAAGTTTGAACAAAATCGGAGACATCGAATTTCTTCGCTTGGTACACTTGAGGAATTTTGCCCCATATAAGTTATCCCATTTAAAATACTCTATAAGAAATGTGAGGCATTTTTTGCAAATTACAGCTAAACCAAGGACTTTAGGAAAAAAATGATACAGACATAAATTGTTTAAAATCAAAGTATCTTTCACATAAAGTTGGTTAATAATTTTAAATTTTTTGGAAAATTCAGAAAAACCAAAAATTTTGACTAAAATCGGGGCATATCTCGAAAACGACAAATTTTTGAGCCTGGTAACCTCGAAAAATCGATTCTCCGTGCCGAAAAACATAAAAATATGACAAGTTACCGCGGGGACCCCAAATTGCATACATGACCCCCAATTGCGCCCGGACTATATAGGAGTAACGTTTGATGGAGCTCCAGTAAATTTGACAGCGGCCAAACTTCTAGGATGTGATGTTAAGGATATCAATTCCAGGAGGACTATATTATTCACCCAGATCCGTGCCACATGTTTAAACGCACTTTGTGATCTATAATATTTCAGGTGAAGCAATTGAATGGAATTACTTGGAAAGGTTTCATTTGGACAACAAACTAACAAGAGTTTATGTGTACTTTGTGAACCAAAAAAAGGAAAGTAAGATCAGCTGTCCAAACTTTCAGTAAGTCTGTCGCTGACGCTCTCGATTTTTGCAGAGATGTCTTGAAAATACTAGAATTTGCTGGAAGTAAGCCATTATCAGTTTTTATTCGCTTTATGAATGACACTTTTGTAGTATTAAATAGCCGAAAAATTAGCGAGTACGAATATAAAAGGAATTCTCTCAGCGAAGCAAATTTTCAGACTGTCCATCAATTTGCTCTCCAAACAATTAGCTATGTTTCCGAACTAAAATTGTTATCCGGCACTTTGGTAATACATTCAAGTCGAAAGATAGGATTTCTCGGGCTAATTACATGTTTAAAGAATCTGGAAGTTTTGTATAATAGATTCATTTTAACAGCAAAATAATTTTAAATATACCTAATTTTTTGAGTAATAATGTCGACCCTGAAAGTAAAATAAACAGCACTATGGAAAGATCTCACATGGTTTCAGACAGCGGAGACACGCATTTCATGGATAACTTTAATTTAGATGAAGACTTTTTAGCCGAACATAATTATGTATCGTATTCATCTAGATTATGTGAATACACAAAACATGTTGTCCACTATATATCAGGATTTGTTTTTTTTTTTATTTATACGATGTGGCCAAATCCCAGGGGACAACCCTGTGCTGCCCTAGCATGGTTTTTAAAGGGGAGTCCTGGCCTCGAACCCGGCGCCCATGACATGGTGGTCGTGCGGCCCAATGAATTGATCCAACCCCGTCTCCAAATAAATAAAAGTCTGAAATGTTCTGGATGTTTAGCTGCTCTTCAAGATGAATGTAAATTAACATCATTAGCAGCATATAAAACGCGACTTGCTCTTCAAATGCCTTAAAGAAGCGTCATTGATATTTGCGAGAAAACTAGGGGAAAACCCTTTGATACCTGAGCATGGTTTTTGGCCGGAAGGAAATCAGGGTAAGGGAAGTGAGGAAACGTCAAAGTCTTCTTTTTGAATTGCTGCGAGCTAGACAACAGCCCAGAGACGGAGTGGATTATTTTAGTTTCTTAATAAATGGTCACGGGGAGATCTGGCCTCGAACCCGGGACCCATGACATGGTACTCTGAAAAGTGGACCAAAAATGGTGTACATGGCATAAAGATATTACAGTTATGTTTTTCTGACTTGTATGCCTACATCACCTATTCGACCTCCACGTGGTGGTCCTGGAAACAAGATAGCACTTGATGATTAGAAAAAACTTTGTTTAAATTCATTAAATGTCACATATATTATTATAGAATATCTAATTATAATATTCCGAAGTTCTACCAAAATTCTTGTACAAATAAGAAATATCATTGCTATCTTGGCTGAAAGAGAAGGTGAACAGTACTTTTTAATAAAGACTTTTATGTAGTTATAAAAGTATTTTTAATCACTTACTGAACCCATCAATTTATTTATTGTAATTTAATCAATATTATAATAAAATATTAATAATCACTTAATTAAGAGTATTTAAATTTGTTTTCAATCCCTTGTTATGTTCGTTTATTTTCGTAAGGATGCGTCCACCTGAAAGAAATTGGAAATTATATTAAAATAAAAATACAGTAATAAGTTAATTATCTTGTGTCCTATGTCCGATTATATGTGTCCTCTCGTAGTTGATTGACGCTGCAAGTATATTTGTTTTATTACATTCCAGAAACAATGTTTAATTACCTACTTAGGAGATTATTACGAGAATATGATATGCGACTTCTGTTGTCCGAGGAATGTTACTACAAAAGATTCCTTAGTATATGATATACCAGAGGATACCTACTTTAATGACGTTAACCGTCCAGCTGAAATACATTTTGAATAATATGTAATTGCACCTCAGGTGCACGTATACCGAACTGCACCGTCCCAGATGATTGGAAGGTAGGGTACCTTCGTTAAATTGCGACATCCTATCCAATGAAAATCTGATATCTAGAAGTATTTACCTAGAATTAAGATAGTTTAGTTAATTGAAATTTACTTTGAATATATACCTTTGTCAAGATGTTGTAAAGCAAACAAGGCTATGCATGGGACTAGAAAAAGAATATTATTAATTAAATGCTATGCAGTACTTATCGGACAAGAAATGAATAGTAAAAATAATCAACAGAAGATTAAATCATGAAGGATTACTTACTTGAGCTGGGCTTTTTTTCGGAATCCTCACTCACTACACTTCTAAACTCGCACTACAGACAAAAACATATTACGACTCACTCTTTATGTTCCCGACAACATTTATTAAATATTCGGTTGGTTCCCAACCCAAGGCAAGGATCAAATACAAGAATTAAAAAGAAAACGATATATTTGAAAAAAATTAGAGCACGTGCACGATACCTGTCAACAAAATCTATTCTTGCAAAATCCACATCCAAAACGAATCTTGCGGATGGCGAGCAATATACCACAGAAAAGCTAAATAAACATAGATAATTTTGAATGAAAATTATAAAAATTATTAATGAAAATTTCAAGCCGATTGGAATCGGTACGGGCCGCTTTGGAAATTGCACTAGATTTTTCCAAAACATTTCCAATAGGGGCAATTTTTAATAAAAGAAAGCCTTGGTAAGTGAAGGGGCCCTTTGCCGAATTAAGTCCCTGAGTGAAAGTTTGAGTTTCCAAGCAGTGAAAGTTAAAAGAAAATTTAAGCAAGGTAGTAGAAAATAAGTCAAAATTTTAAAAGACAAGGAAAATAAAATAAAAGACAACCAGTGGAAGTTCAAATAAGTTAAAACAAATAAATAAATAATCTGACAGTGAAGAAAGTTAAAACAAAGACGAAGAAAGCGGCAAAAGAAATAAGAGGAAGGAAGTTAATTTTGGGAGAATCGAGGGGAAGAAAAGATAAGTATTGCCTATCTATTCAAAATTAGACATATTTGTTTTTTATATATTTGCATTATGAAACATTCATTGCACTGTCTTGCTCAGTAGGACGATTGCTTATATACATATATATATATATATATATTATATCGCTTTATATTTATTTAAACAGTTTATGACCTATTGAGAAATTGTTTTCTTCAAGTATACGTAAAATGAATATATAGTTGGTTATTTTATGGTGGAAATAAATTAGTGCTTTATTTCAATTGTTTTGAATCATTATATAACCCCGTCAACCAGTTCGTGGACTTACAAGGAGTAAACCACGTGGCGTCCATTAAGACATTTGACCCCAGACCTTTCACCAGTACTAGCCGTCGAATTTATTGCGCGCATAAGAAAGCGCGTAACACCCTCCAGAGAAATTCTACAATTTTACTACTTCCATGATGCACTTACACATGAAAAGGCCTTTCCACTACTTAAAGAGATATGCCGAAGTTTTCTCAGCTTATGGCACTTCCTTCTTAATTATATATTCTAAGCCTAAGCGTTTCTCATTCTTGGCACTGAAAAGCATTCTGCGTTCCTTTTTTGAAGTAGGTTTAAAAGTACTTTACTCGTTACTATCGCTCTGTTCTCATTTGCAAAGCAATTTTAAAAAACTAGAGCACAAAAAAACAGAGACATGAAGCAAACTGAACACGTCATATCGTTAAAACTACAAATGGTGGAGAAAAAGGATTTCATATTCGGAAAGAGCAGGAAAGGGAGGGGGGGGGGGGGGGTGGTTGAAGGAATGAATTGAGCAAATTTATTGAAACCTTTTGTACATTATTAAGCATACTTTTAACAATATTCTGCATATATTGCAATATTGCAAAACAAGCCGGTGACAGAGCTTGCCCCAGAACGTCTTTGAAAAAATACAATTTGCGGTCTTCTCTGTATCTCGGTCGGAAATTATCTGAAATGAAAAACCATTAAAATTCAGTCAAAGTATTATCAAATCCTACCCCCCCCCCCCCCCCCCCCCAACGTTCTCCGATTATTATTTTTTCATTTAAAAATTTTTGGTGGCCATCTAAAGTGTAAACTGCTATTTTCCACGAAAAATTCCGCCATTTTGTGGAAATATGTAAAAAAAAAATTAACTAAACACTGGGGGAGGTATTTTTTATCTAGAAAATGTGTACCAAGTTTAAATGAATCGGTCTAGTAGTTCTTAAATGGCAGTGAACACGGACTTTGAAAAAATAGTTTAAAGTTTATGAGCTAAAAAAGAAAGAAAAATTTTTTTTTTTCAACTTACACAGAATCATCGATTCCAGCTCCATAGGGTAGACTTCCTGCAGCAGCTTCAATGTCTTCAGCCTCTTTTCTCTCAAGTCTTTGTTTTATCCTGGCTTCTTTGCTCTGATGCTCAGCTTGGATCTCGGCCCTGTCAATGCGATTGCTGTGAATAAGCTGTATACCTGCTCGACAGCTGCACTAAAGGACAGGGGACCAACTATAGACCATAACTTCAAGAGTTTTGCTCAGATCGACTTACATTTTGAGAATATATTCTTGAAATGTTTAACAATAAGATAAGACAAAAAAAATTCGATTTTTCGAAAGTGTAAACTCTTACCCCCCCCCCCCCCCCCTAGTCAGAGAGTGTGATTAAATTGGCTAATGGTGTAAACAAGAATTCAGCTGACAATATCTAACTTAAATTGATGTTGTTATTTCTCTCATTTAGTCCTTGCATAATTTAGTGATGAAATAATATTGTAGACATTTCTTAGGCATCCTGTAGAAGAAAAATTTTCGAACACTGGTTTTGCCCTTCGTGAAAAAACTGCAATAATTTATTATAGTATTTGCAATAAAAAGTAAAATTTCGAAAATAAAAAAGCTCTTATTTTGAGCACAGTATGAAAACATAATGGAATACATCTCACCGAAAGCCCAAAAGCTTTGGTTTAGTACTTAATGATGTATAATTTCGAACTTTCTTCGGTTTTCTAAATCTATGAAGTTTCGGGTAAAGTTCTAATCTAAAAGCTCTGTTTGTTGGGGTGCATCCACATTTTAATGGATAAAGTTAAGGACACACTTTCATTTTAGTTTAAGAAGAAGTTTAAAATTCTAAAATTTCTTGAAAAGTTGCCGAAATTAGTTTTTCATTTAAACTGGAAGTCAAAATAAAATCACTTTATTAAACTACAGAAAAATTATTTTCAAGGACTTCATCTCAAAATGGGTGCGAGCACATACCTATAGAATTAATTACTGGGGTCTTTTAAATAACAACATTTTGTCTAATAAAATATGGAATTCGGATTAATTTATTTATATTCATCTAGTAAGTACAGCACTGCAATTCAACAGCAAAGTTGATTATTTTTTTTACACACCAAGTTATTTTTTCAGATTGACCACTCTGTTTGTTTTTTAATTGAACCTGATGACAGCATTGTTTTCTTCTTCTTTATTGTAGATCGGAGTCGCGTTTCGACATCCGGCCGTTCTGATCTTATTCCGTCTCGGAAGAATATTCCTCTACAGTAGAATTGACCGATGGCTCATTAGATACGCTGCTGAGGTATACAAGCCCTCATCATAACCAACCTTTTTACTGGATAGCTGTAATTTATTTTCACTACGGCTACTTTGAAACGTCCCAAAAACTTTGTGTAAAGTTTTGGGCCTGGTATAAACCAAATTCCCTGATTGAAACCTTCTTGTCAGCTTCCCTTTCTTCTGTAGCATCGATGATCTTCCTTTTGCCCTGACGTAGTGGCACAGATTATCGACCGGCTTCCTAAATTCGACCATTTTATTATTTAATAAATATCTTTGTAAAAAATATTTGTACGTGTATTTTTATAATTAAAATCAATAGAGTAATTGCTAAACTTGTGGCTGGTCGAAGAAAAAAATTATCAATTGTTTTTAATTTTGGAAAAAAAATTATTAATTGAATCGAAAGCTAGATCTTGCTCCAATTAATCGAGGAAAACTGAAGTAGTTAATATATATATATAGGATTAGACCAGGTTGAATTTAGGGAAGTCCCTTCAGTTGTGGGGCCTCAGATCCTAGTGCTTCTTTATTCCTAAAAATTGTCTAGATACATACATTTTGTATTTTTTTATTAAGACATCAAATATTTATTTTTTATAATATTTATTTTTATTTAACTTTTTGATCTTTCTAGTTCAAACACTCTGGTTAGACTAAAAATCTATTTACAATTTTTTGTATCCTACTTCACAATTAATGCATAGATAGTTTGTTCAATATTTTCTCTGTATAGAGTACAGTATGTTATTGTCAATGAATAAATGCTTATTATATATATATCAAAGTGTTTGTGGTTCACACTATTCAAAATTTATCGAAGTGTACAGGTTGACTAAAATATATTTGACAGTTATTTTATCTGTACAGTCTGATTGAATATTATTAAAGTCGATTTAAAAAAAATATTTTATTAATAATAGTATAATCAAACTTAAAATCGACGTTTTTAAAAAATGTAATTTAATAATTTAATTTAATTGTACTATTTTCGAATTATTTATATTTGTCTCAATATGAATGGTCTAATGGTTTTTATATTTATTATTATTTTTATGAAAAAAATTGAGAAATATTGTGGTCGACAATAGGGATCATAAAATTTACTATGTCCCTTAAGATCGACCACTGACCGATATAAGGGTATACGGAGAAGATGCTGTTATCTTAATTTCGACCGTCTAGACGAACTATGTGGAATATTACGAGATTAGATATTTTGCCATGAACTGGTCAATCAGATCATTAAAAGAACGATTAGGAAAATTTTTTAAATAAAACTGCAGCTTCCCAAGTTACATATTTGTCATGTTTGTTTGATAAAAATTGTATTTGTGGATTTAACCAACATTTTAATTTCTTTCGCCATATTGCACATCCACAAAAATTACATTTGCATTGAAATTGATGTTGGCAGCGTTTTATTTTTAAGTCAAATTTCATAAATTCCCTTGAGCGGGATAGTGAACCAGATCAAAAACTGTTGATTTCAATTAGTTTTTGTTGATAATTGTGGACTAATGAAGTGCAGTGAACAGCTCTAAAGAAGGGCATCTATTTATAAAAAAGCAACATTCCAAAAACAACATTAAAACTCGTAGATAAACTTAATAAGCAGCATTCAAATCGTATCGGCGCACCAACGATTTTGGCAACTGAAGAAGAAGAGTTGTTGGTGAAATGGCTAATTGAGATGGGAGAAAATGGTTTTCCGGTCACAAAAAATCAACTCACGGAGTCTGTTGGTAAATTGGTCGCAGAATTAAAAAAGGAATTCCCGGAAAAAAATGGATTCAATCATTCTTAAGCGTCATCCCTCAGCCGCAGAATTTCGCAACCCTCATTAACATCGAGGGCTACTGTAAGTGAAAATAGCATCGGAAACTGGTTCAGGTGCGTCCGTACCTATTTAACTGATAATAAATTGTTAAACATTCTGGAGAACCCAAAAAGAATTTTTAACAGTGACGAGAGCGAATTCTATATAACACCTAAAGACAATTTTGTCTTAGCTAAAAAAGGATCGAAAAAAGTTTATTCCCGTGTATATAACGATGAAAAGGAGTGCTTAACAACGTTGATTACAATTAATGCGGATGAAAGTGTACAACCGGCAATGGTGTTATACCCATATAACCTAAGAATACCAAGAAATATTCACGCAAGAATTCAAAAGACTGGGGAATCGGCAGATCTGAATCTCGATGGATGACAAGCGTAGTATTTTTTGAGTACGTAGCAAATGTGTTTCATCCATGGCTTATAAAAAAACAACATTTTTGTCGATGGACATGCTTCACATTTAAATATTCACTTATTAGAATTTTGTCGAGAAAAGGGTATTATTTTAACGGCATTTCATCCTAATGCTACTATGTGGGTGTATTCCGTCCCCTGAAAAACACCTGGAAAAATGAAGTGCGGAATTGGCGGATAGACAAGAGTGGGCAACGTAGAAAAGAGAAGACTTCGCACCAATCTTAAAATCATCGATAGAAAAACAATCACAGCAGAGCTTATTCAAAAAGCTTTTCATACTTGCGGGATATTTCCATTTAATGAGAATAATATTAATTATGATAAATTTGTAAAAGGACTTGATGAAAACAATCAAGACCCAAAAACTAATGACAATGATGAAGAACGTATTGGGTACAACGTTTCGAACCAACTACAAATGTTACATGTTTCCATAACGCCTGTCATAAATAAAACTTTCTTAACTAAATATCGTGGACCTTATGGATCGATACATGGTTCAGTATATCGACGGCATGCAAGTAGGAAATATATCTTATAGAGGATTAGCCAGTCCCGCAAGTATGTAACCATATTGAAGTAATCTGAAAATTAAAAATTCCCAATTGCTTCTTTTATATTAATTAATATTATTTACCTCTGGTATCTAATTTCATTAAATTCATAAAACAAAATTAAGGAGCTATATGATATATTATGCAATTAAAAAATATGGTCATTTACATTATAGGTTATTTTTTTAGTATTTGAGTCAAATTTTTTGGTACAGACAATTTTAAAAACCCCACAATTTGAAGCCCCCCCCCCCCCCCCCCCCCCGTGCGCACGGGCCTGAGTGGAGCACGGGTGATTGTAATGTCTGATTAATTTTGATACTTTCACAATACAGTATCTGATATCCGTATTACTACACTATCATATAGTAACAAAATATCAAATTAACATATATATAATATTATAATGAGATTTTATTTATAAAAAACGCTGATCATGTCAAGAAAAATTCTTCTAATATGTCTTTCTCCGCCCGAGTTTTGGAATTTCTTTATAAACTTAATTCTTTTTATTTAAAGTGTCTTTCCATATTTTTTTTAGAGTGGATAGTTTATAAAAATGGAAGTTATGTATGTATGTATGTATGTAGGAAAAGAGCTAAATGACGATTATTATCTGTAGGATTTATGAAAAAATAAGTTTAGAAAATAGAGTTAGATATTCTTTGGGGCCGATTTAATATGTTCTTGATTTCTGTTTGATTTAAATAACTTTTGATATAAATAATAGCGATTCATATTGCCAAAACTGACAAGTATAGATACATAAACCGTTTTTGTAAAGATCGACTGACGTGTTATTTAACCTTATTCTTATATTTTAACTTAACCTTATCTATTTAATAATCGGGACGATTATTAAGCCAGGAGGCCGGGCTGTAGGCGGTAATTTTAATGTTCGGAAAACGAAACGAAGATAAAACAAGAATCCCTGCAGTTTTAATTAATCAGAATTTGTATATAGGGTGTTTCTGGTTTACCTCCTCTCTTCAGGGAGCTATAGGGTTTTGACATTTTTTTCGATGGAATTAACTAATATTACATTTTAACGCATATTTTCTACAGTTTTAGTGCTATAGACGGTATTCATATTACAGTTGACAGGTAACAAAATGGTGCTGAAGAGTGTGTTACTTTTTTTAGTGCTAATGCTAATTTTTGATAAGTGACTTTGCTTGATGAACTGTGATAGAAAAGCCAATACTATTTTTTAAATAGCACATTTTATTACCTAAAAAAAATATAACTACTAAAAAGGGAAATTATAAGTTTAAATTCGCAGGTCTGTAAATTTAGAAGGAGGGTTGAATTTTTGCTTAACATGGCAGGTCTTAAGTTTGGTCATAGAATTTGAGAACAATAAAAAAATTGTTGTGTGCTTTAAATTGCTGTTAAAAGAAGTAAATTCGAAAATAAACAAATATATAAAGCACCAATTGTCAAAATATTTCCGTTTGAAATGAAAAAATTTATTTTCTTCCGAAAATTTGAGTTTGAAAATTATTTTTTTTAAAACCATTAGCAGTAAACAAAATTACGCTATTTTTAGAACCATTATGTTACCTGTCAAGTTAGATATTAATAACATCTGTAGTACTAAAAATGTAGAAAGTATGCGTAAAATGTAATACTGGTTAATTTCATCGACAACAAATTTTAAAACCCTGTAGTTTTGAAGAGGTGGGTGATAGACTGCCCCCTACACCCTTTCTGTTATATCTAAGTGCAAGAGTTTTTAGAACAGAAAATACTGTTGCCGAGATAGTCGGTTAAGCCACGTTAACGAGATCCGTTTGGTTACTTTTATTTTTTACCCTTTTCGATATCCTAAAATAGTCCAAGCGCTGGCTGCAGAAAACTTAACCGTTAACAATGTTTTTGAAATTTTAGTACTCAGCGGCCCTAAGAAAAATCATTGTGTGATTGGGCAAAAGTTATTCAAAAGTTTTTTATGTGCTCTCTCTCATCATTCTTCGTCCACTTACCATACCAATAAAGTAACAGCTTGGAATCACTCTTAAAATTTAGTATTTACAGAGTAATAACAAAATATATTTCTGTGCCGCTTTAAATCTTGTTCTAACGCCTTGCCACAAAACTTTTTTATTTTAATTTTGGTTCATTAGATAGCCTATCCAAAAACGGTCTCAAACTGCAATCACTAGGCATAGGCGATACTGCATCGATATTTTACAGTATCGATATTTTTTCCAAAAATATCGATATTTTTTATCGATGCAGAAATTTGTTATATTCGCACATATCGATATTTTTTATTCAATATTATCGGATATCGAAATACTTTTAAATTGTTTTGTTTTCCATTTTTCAAATTTCATCAAATTAATTCTTTTTATTCAAAAAATATTCTTTACTATACAAAAAGCCAATAATAATTTTATTTCAATAAATTGGCTAGAATGTTTGTTTGTGTAATGGCAACTTCTGGACCTTCCGAGCGGTCATTTCCCACGGCAGGACGTATTATACCCGACGAACGAAGCCGCCTTACGCCGAAACACGATTCACAAATAATCTTTTTGTCAATGACCTTGAAGAAATAAGGACAACACTATTTTGAAGAATAAGAGAAAAGCATTTTTTTTATTTTTGGAGAAATGAATACATATATAGTTAATATGAAAGAAACTAAAGTTCTTTCGTTCAGGAATTTGTGTTAAAATTAATACAGTATTTTGAAGTTGAAATTTGATTCAATTTTTAATCTATATTATATTATATTATTATTATATTAAAAGTTTATATTTATCTTATGCTATACTAAAGCTATTACGAATACAACTTATTGCGGAAATATTCAGGTATAAACAAATAGTCATCCAATAAGCAATCATAATGATTTAAAAAAAATTGTTTTCATTTATTTGGATATTTTTCAAAGTCAAGATACATAATATCATGAAACTTTCTCATGTACATGGTGTTTCCGATCTGGTGTGCCAAACTAAAGCGGCGATAGACCTCCCTAATATAAACAAAATTTGTACGGTTGAGGGGGGGGGGGGGAATCTCAACCGTATGGGTGCTACAGGGTGATATCACGACATGCACATCTTTATTTTATTTTTAACTTTTGATCTACTCAATTAAGCAACATCAAACAAACGAGTAAAAACTACTTTCCCAACGACCTTTTCAAAATTGCCAACAATGTTGATCTGATTCCTGCCATTGCAGGTACAGTCACTTCCAAATATGAAAAATGCTTTGAAATTTTGAAATTACGAATAATTCAAAATTATCCCAAATTTTCTCCAAAATTTATACTTATAATAAATACATTTCTAGACTAGAAAAACTGCGCCCTTAGAAATCTCTGACTGCCTAATTATTTTATTGCACTTTATGTAGGAAATTATCTAAATAATTAAAATTTTTAAGACAAAAGGTCAAACATGTTTGCTTAGGGTAAACAAAAGAGTTATGAAAATTTGATGTTAGCCAGAGTTCACCCCTTAGCATCCTGACGTTGCTATATTAATACCTTATGGAAATTTTGTTATAAAAGAGGGTCAGGCAGGTATAAAAGAATATCGATCATAGTTGAAAAAAAAAATCTATATCTACGGGTGTTCTTAAACTAAAATTATAAAAAAATGGAATAGTTTACTTTTGAAGAATAAGTGGATTTACATTTATTGTGTAGTAGACTGTAACAAAATGCTGCTGTACTGGAATATGAAAGGAGATTTCCAACTCGACGTGCACCCCAAAGAGGGGTATTTTTGTGACTTTCCGAAGGTTAAGAGATAGATACAGGAAGTGTAAATTCAAACAGCGCGGAATTAAGATCTAAGCCA
Source organism: Leptarthrus brevirostris (assembly GCA_964036015.1). NCBI lineage: Eukaryota > Metazoa > Arthropoda > Insecta > Diptera > Asilidae > Leptarthrus > Leptarthrus brevirostris. The sequence continues at coordinate 32,669,212 of OZ038371.1, forward strand.
TTGAAAGATACTGCCGACGTCGAGCATTAAATAATTACTCTCGTCGGACAAGACCCTGGAACGCGCCCGAGACGAGTCGCAAGATATATAGGGGTATCTTCAGTTAAAATCTGGAGAGTATTTCATCTAACAGAGTGACGTTGATATCATCAGTAGTCCGAGGACTACTGGATGGAAATTCCGAGAGAAGATTACAATTTCACATTTCGCTTTTGGAATGCGACATTGAGAATGGGTTGCTTCTGAGCCGAATTCTCTGGACGGATAAATCGTAGGTAAAATATAAAAAGAAAGGCAAATAGCAAATTTATTTATCAGCGTGAAATTCGGAAATGGTCCATATTGCACCCCCCCCCCCCCCCCCCCCCCCAATAACATTTTTTATTTGGCTTGGTGAGATCTGCCACCTCTTTCAGTTTAGCACTCCAGAACTGAAACACCCCGTATATCTATTATATACGTTTTGATATGATAGCACTTGAGCCGAATAATCGTATAGGTAATGGCATCGATACGGAAATTAAAGTAAAATTACAGAATCGGTACTATTACCATTTCGATTAATAGACATTACCTTTGGTAAAGATTTACAATTTTGTATATTTTCTTTAAAGAACCAGCGAGGAACTGACACAGTCTCCTACTGGGTAGGTCGACTTTGTTGCTATGAAACTCATAGCTTTCACTATTGAAGATCAATGCAATCAACGAACTAAACGACTTGCGAAAGTTCTTGTCTGCACGAATTTTAGAAAGAATTTCATACATAGAGGCAACAAATAAAGTTGAAGAAAATCAATACATCGCAGCACTAGAATAGCTTCCTACGGGTACCAATGCATGAAAGTGCTTACGACATTTTTATATATTTACTTTGCTGAGAAATTAATGTTAAGTCGTTGTATACACAAAGGATAAAAGTAAAGTTTGTATCAATAAAATCCTATTTCCTGACTCAATTTATATTAATCGCCCTCTAGCAATAATCTACTTACAAATGAATTTAAGATTCAATAGAATATTTTTATATTCTGAGAATTACATAAAGGTATAATTTTGTCTTTTTTCGGAACATTTTTCCTGGAATACTCGTCATCAAATAGAAATGGACGCAAATTTTCTAAATCATAACCCTTAACTCTTCCGCAACAAGAATAGCAATAACAATTTAGATAAAGTTCGACAATGGTTAATGTGAAGACGACCATCATGCCTTAACGTTATCGGTAGTTACTTTTGCGAATAGTAGAGGAAGTCAACTATGCCGTTTTAGTTTCTATCTTAAGAAAAAAAATGTTTTCTGTGGAAAGTAAGAAACTTTCTAAGAAATTCTGAAAGCGCCACATAGTCTCCTGCCATTCAAATGGGAGTCCCTACAGAATCGATAAGTCGAATACAACCGACCTCTTATTGTTATCGCTTAAGCATTCACATTTTATCTACGGTCGACTGGAGGCGCGCTGGGCAGAAAATTGCCTAAACAAACCCTTATGTGCCATCGGCAACAAAGGAACTAATGGAATCTACACAAGAAGTGTGCTATAATGTGGGCGAACGTAGCAACACACAATACCTATTTCCCTCTGCAATCCTTGAAGCTAGAAATCAAACGGCCTGTAAACTTATCTAATTAGACAGTTTTGATTTGCACTCACTGTCATTGGGTACGTTTTCGTATTCCCCAAAGAGTCTGAACTAGGTTTTGTTAGTTTATGATATCCTTAAGATTATTACTTCTAATTATGAATGAACACGTCTGACCTATGACTTTTTGTGCACAATTTAGAAATATAGGTTTGAAGGGTAGAGTGTGTTTTACAAACAGAATTTAAATTTGTTTTCCTGATGAATTGTTAATGATATGCATTCACAATTTAACGTCTGTCCGGTAAAAATCCGGAAAATCCTTTAATATTCATTTCCAGTGAATAAAAGAATACATATTTCACTGAATGTTTTGTTGATTTTTTTAAACTAAAAAAAAAATTCAATTATCGTAAATTCTGTGTTGCGACATATGTCACCAATTCCTCTGTTAGCATACACCTTCCTTTTTATGCTCATAGTCCTGAATCTCTGGAGTTGGCGGGGTTTCCCTCTTTGTTCGCCAAGAACATAATAAATGCTGCAACCTCCTCGCGGTGGCGGCTGGCAACAGACTCTTAACACGGTCATTCCTCTGGTCGGGCTTAGTCTCTTAAATCTTGGGTATGCGAACCCTGGATACTTGTCGCCCCACAGTTCTAATCAAAAGTTCTCGTAGAAACGCAATCTGTTGCGGTAGTAATTTGCTTGCCCGAAAACTCGTGAGAATTATATGGATTCAATAAATAATAATAAAGGACCTGATGCAGTTCTAAATGCATCAAACTGTGACCAGACAAGTATAGTCAAGGTCACACAGACGCTACAGTAGCTAGTGGGCTACAGCATTCTGCTACTTTAGATGGAGCTATTGGGTATATTCTGATATTGCACCATTCTTTGACTACCAAGAGTCGGTGAATAAAAGTGCAACAACTCCGTCAGTACTAAGCTGTGCTCAGCGGGAGTTGGCATCTGGAGAAGGGATCTCGATTATTTACTCCGTCTACACCCTAGTGCCTGGCGAGATCAGCCTTTCCTGGAAGAAATTTGGTCTAGCAACAATTAGCGAATTGGTGAACTGATTGTTCCTTGATGCTGACTTCGAAATCGTAATATTCTACCCTGCGGAGGTGAGAAGGTGTAAGGTTGCTCTCCAGGGTAAAAGCTCCACCAAAAAGTTAAACGTCTCTGACAAGCCAAAGGTCGAATTGGTACGATCAGAGGAGATATTCCCTGAACAGTCTATGACTAAAAGCGCAAAACGGCTTATATGGCGTCAAGGCGCTCGTCGGTAGAGCAAGTGATAACATGTAAGAATTCCACCGACGGCAGACCATGGCTGCTTTCTACTGACAACAGATTACGATTAAGCAACATGGGGGTTGCAGAGAAGATACCAGGGGTTCGAAATACACTTTTAATTGTAGGTCCCGCTTGTACTCGTTGTCTCGAATCGGGTGAAGTTATTCTCCCGCCGCATGTCCCACCAGGGGTTACGGGAACTAGAGAGACAGACTTTGACTGATGTGGTTAATCAACCTCTGGCCACTGAGCGGATGGCTCTTCTGCAGAAAACGATTATAGATGTCATATGTGAACATGCGGACAAGGATGTCAGGCCAGCGTTCGAGGGATGCATTCTCCGAAATGACTGGCTTCTTCTCGTCTACACAAACCCACAGATGGCAGATTGGTACAGGTGCAACTAAGTTGACCTTGATATTGCCCTGCAAAAGAAGGACAGTTCCTGCCCAATGAGAATATTCTGGGATATATTGTTGCCTAAAGCTCCCTCGAAATCGGGAATGTGGTGCAGCGACTGACGCATGGTCAGCCCTAGTGATGGTAATTGACGAGGTGTCCCCCGACGGAGATGAAGGGCAAGATTGCCTAGCGTGGACGCTGGTACCATAGTGGATGGGCTGCCAAAGGTCCGACAAAGATGGAGTCTGCCGATCCCTGTGTTGTTATTATACAAGGCTTACGAATGAGTGCTTCGATACAACTGGCCACCCATAACAGGGTCACGCTACCTTGCGAGCGAAACAAGACCTGTTTAGAAGACGACGAAACCACTTAGCACATAATGTGTTCTTGTCTAGTCTTAGTATGGCTGAGAAAGAAGATCTTCAGTCGGGATTTCCTCAGCCCGGCTGATGTTAGATCCTCCACAGTTAAAGACCTAATTGAATATCTACGGCACAAAGGACCTGCTAGGTCGCAGTGCCTACCATATAGGTAACCCAAATAATAATAATAATAATAGACAAAATGAACTCACTATCGAGGATGATGTCGCAGCTTTAGAATTTTCTTAATAAACCTCCGCGCAACTCACCATTGACAGTTCGTAGAAATTCAATCGAAGACGGTCCACGAAAATTAACCAACAACAAACACAGGTAAAAACATTCGTCATTGTTTGAATGAAGTGTGTAAATGCGCCTGCCGTCCTGCCGTTATTCTCTGCATAGCGATGACGATACAGGGGGTAACCATTGCCTGTGATTGGGTCAGCCAACAAAGCAAGCGGATGACGTTTGGAGCATTTGTTTTCGATCATACAGGGTGATTGCCGACGCCACACTTTTGGCATTTATTTCAAAGAAATAAACCAAGAACTGAAATCAATAAAATGTTTGCAGCACACCAAATTGATAAATTTTACGGTTTTGAATGCACAAAGATATGATCAATACCGATAGCACACTGAAATATCGCTTTCAATTCAAATATCAATATTCAATGTGGAATTTGTTGTTGTAATGAAAACATGTGACAGCAGAACTATGTATCAAACTGAACATCGCTATTGAGATTTTAAAACAAAAAGAAAATTTCGGTTTTTCCGGTGGATTTTCCGAAAATTTCCTTTTATACAAGCCTTGTACAAGTACGAACACAACAAAAAAATCAGCCAAATCGGTAGAGCCGTTCCTCTAGCTGTGATCATTGCAGGTATAGCCACTACCAAAATAAAAAGAAAATGTTTTGCGATTACATGAATTCAGCATTATTAACTTTCCGAAAAGATAGAACATAGCAAGCTGGAGAAAGGATTAGAAAACCGCATCCTTAGAAATCCCTGAGTACCTAATTATTTTAATGCACTTTTGGAAGGAACCTATTTAAATACACGAAATTTTTAAAATAAAGAGTCGAAAATATTTCTTTAGGGTGCGTAGGTAATTAAATCAAATTACTGCTGCAAAGAAGTTAGAAAAATGTTAGTGGAATTTTGTTTTATTGCCGATATTACCTTGTGTTAGCCTAATATCCTGGTATTCTGTTACAAATACATGATGGAAATTTTGCTATTAAAGAGGGTCGGTCAACAAGAATATTGATAATAGTTGAAAAAAAGACCGCTAACTATCGTTGTTCTTAAGCTAAATTATTAAACATTATTAATTTACGATTGACAAATGCGCGGATATAATTTAAATTTATTGTGTAGTAGACTGAAAAGAAAATGCGGCTGTACTGGAATATGATGTGCAGGCCGAAGAAGGGCATTTTCACGGACTTTTCATGCGTTAAGACAAACCAGAAGTGTAACTTCAAGCAGGATGGAATTGCGAACTGAAACATCGGTAGATACGCCCCACGTCGAGTAGCAATTAATCACTCTCGTCTGGAAAAACCCTGAAAGGAGACCTAGGCGGATCGCAAGACGATTAGGAGTATCTTCAGTTAAAGTTTCATCCAGCAGGGTGACGTTCGTATCATAATATCTGAATCCAAAGACTACTGGAAGGATATTCCGAGAGATGATTATAGTTTTGTATTTGACTTCTGGAAGGCGACACTAGGCATGGTATTACAAACTTCCACAACCTCCATGTCTGACCGGCTACTGACGCACATAAGACAAGCGGACCTCCTTCCAGCCCGAATTCTGTTGGTGCTGGTATCATCGGCGCCTATTAATTAGGGACATAAATATTTTCGGAAGTACTTAATATCCAAATTTATGCGGACATTTTTGAGAATACACTGCCAGATCTATTAGAGGCCATCCCTCTGAATAGTCTTACCAATATTTCACCAACACGATGGAGCACGAGCGAATTTTGATATCATTGTAAAGATTATACTGAATGAAAAATTGTCTGACCTCAGGATGAGGTGCACCGATTCCACAGAATATTTTCTTATGGGGAACAATGAAGTTTGCTCAAGATCAATGAACAAGAGTGACGAATTTGGTAACAGAATTGGGACTGCAGCGATGAAAGTACCGGACTACTCTACACTATACCTTAAAATGGGAATTATCAACAGTGACAGGGGCGTGACACTTGGAACAACTTTTGTAACATACTAAGATTAATTGTCATAAGTTCCGAATTCAATAAAAATCATTTAAGGAGTAATTTAAATTTAATTTCTTAAAATAACAGATTTTTACAATATTTCCCAAAAGGTTTTCTGCATACAAATTTCTACATCATTAATCTACCTGAATATGTTGCCTCGTTTTGGAAAGATAATGGGATGGGAAATTTAATAAAATTAAAAAAAAAAACAGGGGTATTAATTACAAAAATTTCGGAGACAATTTCGGGAAAATTCAGAATTTTAGGTAGTCGCAAAATTTGTTCTCACATTTTGGAGTGACTGTACCTGCAATGGTAGAAGTTGGATCAACATTGTTGAAAATTTGTGGGCATTTCCTTGATGTTGTTGCGTTGAGTAGATTAAAAGATAAAAATTAAATAGTGATGTGCATACGATGAAAATTGCAAATTTATAAATCTCCCTAAATGCCAAATAATTTTTTGTTTGGCTAGGCAAACTCATAAGATGACCAATCGAGCCACGGATTGTGTCAGTTTAATTAGGCCTATGCCTACATATGGGGTCGTCGTCTGGTGGCCTGTACTGAAAAACGTGACACATCTGAAGTCACTAGAGAAACTTCACAGGATAACAGAACTTCTGATTACAGGTGTTCTCAAAACAGCACCCTCCAAAGCCCTTAGTAATAATCAGCATTTTTAAAGACAGCCTCAGGTGACCTCGATTATGTGCTTGATTCGAATTAAGATAAGTTTTGAAATCAAGTTGAGGACTGTAGTTAAAAGACGCCTCAGATCGGCATTTTTTGGAAATCTTAAAAACTACTCCTGTTTCCATTCGGTGGAATAGGTCTGAACACATTCCAGCATTCCTGGATTACGGGAAAATTATATCAATAGGATCTGCCTTAAGTAAGTAGTCTTACTAATCTTATCTGAGGTTGCATATTAATTTTTGCCGCAGGCAGTTGTAAGAGTCTTTCCTGCCTCCCATTTTACCGGGGCAGGGCTCTTCAGTCTTTTATACAAGCGCGTTGATGTAGTTGCTCATGTTACATTTCGTTATACGTCTTCCTGTAGTGATATGTAGATATGCAGTTATGAGGTGTTTCAACATCGGAAGGAGAATTAATGCGGTTTTGAATCTGCTTACGTTTTTGTATTCTAAATAATAACTTCACTGATCCATGGTTGTCTTCGCGCTCTCTAATCAGCCCACGTGTTCTTAACCACAAGCAAAGCACTCCTTCAGCTTTTTCTATTTTCATTTGATGGAGTCGTCGGTGCTATGACGCAGCGATGCAGCTTTTTGGCCCGATGCGGTAGTATATGCGCTACGGATGTTCGGTGGAATATAAGCTGTTAAGCCGTGGAATATTAGATGTTGTATAAAACGCACTGCTGTCGTGAATAAGCGAAACTTTGCTGTAAGAAGATAGTGATCGCTTCTAATATAACTTCCTCACTATATGTTCCAGATCGATCTTGCATGGGTCAACTTTGACGTTGAAATCCCATAGCTATTTTTATGTCACCTTTAGGAGCCTTATCAACAGTGTCAACAAGCAGTTGGTAAAAGCCTCTTGGGTTGTTATATTCGCTTGCTGGGTTTTTAAAACTACATTGTAATTTATAAGATCATTTTAAATAGCTATTCACAGTACACTATCAGAAAATAAAAAGAAAAATAATTTATATTCCTATCAGACTAACAAGAAAGCCTCCATGAAATCGAGGTTTTGGAGCATGTCAATTACCTAAATAATAAAGTGTGGTTCAAGTTCGGTTTTTACAATACATCAAAAGAAGAAAAACTTGCACTGCATTGTAGGCTAAGATTATAGAATATACAGGATATACCATTACGTGTATGAGCCGTGTACGTGAGACTAGCTAAATTGCTGTTAGGGAAGGTTTATACAGGGAGAAAGATGAAGTTGAACTGTCAACTTGCACTTGTGTGATTTCCGCCTCAAGTATTTGTGGGAAAGATTTTTGATTTTATGTAAAAATTGGAAGTGAATTATTAATTTTGATTAAAAAATGAGAAAATAATAAAATGTGTTTCAAAAAACTCTGTTCTGTGCTGTGACAATAATAGCTGCAATTCGCCAAGAATAACAATTCTTGGGAAGCTTTCAGTTAACGAATAACTTCTTATGATTATTTACTGTCCTAATATACCGAAAAAAAGTGTAAGAATTGAAAAAGAAATAAAATAGTTTTTAAAATTGAACCGACATCACAAAAAGCGCTAAAAAGCATAAAATAATTTTTAATTTTATATCTATTACGACATTTTGAAGTCGGTGCAAATCAAACAAACCAAACAACTACAACAAAAATATTTAATCGTCATTTCTTATGATCATGTGAGCTGAAACGTTCAGGTTGTATTATGTACTACCTTCAATTTTGGTTCAGTAGTTCTTTTATTTGTTTAATTTGCACCGACTTCAAAATGTCGTATTAGGTATAAAATTAAAAATTATTTTAGGATTTTTAGGGCTTTTTGTGAAGTCTGTTCATTTTTTTTTTAAAAACTCTTTTATTTATCACTTTTTAGTGTCTTCTACTCTATACAACGAAGAATAAACCATCCAAATCGGTCCACGCGTAAAAACACGCACCCCACCATCATACCACAACAATTTTTTTCTCATGGTATCAATCAAGGAACAGAAGAGGAATCATCGAAATCGGTCCACGCGTTACGAAGTTACTACCCCTTCCCCAACACCACCATAAGTCTAAATTATTCTCCTATTATCAATGGGGGATCACACTCTACACAACAGCAAAAGGACCATCGAAATCGGACCACGCGTTACAAACTTAGGTTCGACCCCCCCCCCCCCCAAACAGTTTTTTCTCATGGTAATAACCAGGGAACAAACTCTACCCAACAGAAAAAGAATTATCAATATCGGTCCACGGTTAGGCTACCCCTTCCCCCTCCCCCCCCCCCACCATAGGCCAACTTTTTTTCTTTAACGAACATTGGGGGATCATATTCTGTACAACAAAAAAAGAACCACCCATTTCGGTCCACGCGTTACAAAGTTAGGTTTCACCCCTACCTACCCTCACCCCCACCCTACTAAAAATTTTTATGACAATCGATGAACATACTCTACCCAACAGAAAAAGAATCATCAAAATCGGTCGACGAGGTACGAAATTATGCCCGGTCAGACATAAAAAAAAATTTATAAAAAAAAAAATACGCGTCGAACTTAGAACCTATTTGTTTTTGGGAAGTCGGTTAATGATAATAAAAGTTTTTGTTGCAAGTTCCAATTTGTTTACATCTGAAATATTCATTAATTTTTAGTCACACCAATTGTTAAAACGCAGTTCTTGGCTATGTTTTGGACATGCAGGATTCAAGAGATAATAATTTTCTTAAAATGTGCGCAATAAATAGTTAAAAGCAACTGCGACAGATCTTATTAAAGGTGGCAAAATCTTATCAATCATTATATTTAGCTCACACAGATTGGAAAACGATCCCACTACCAAATTCTAAATTTGTGTTACTTCAATGATATACTCACACGAGAAATGGTCATTCCATTCTATAAAATAAAAAGAAACAGAAAGATTAAAAAAACAATTTCTTCTAAGAATTTTGAAAGCTTCTTTCAACTATTTTTTATAATACGTTTAACTTAAAAAGAAAATGTTTTATTATATATCAGAAAAGAGTTCAAGTTTTTTGATTAAAATTCCATCAAGCTTACGCGGAAGTAATCTTTCTTTCATCCGTTGAGAAGCTTCAAGTACATTACTTACACCTTGCTTCTGTAGAAATACATTTTGATGCTGCAAGACAACAGGAATGACCCAATTTCAATTAAGAAACTTATCTATATTTTTTACAGTGAAGCTAAAGGACGTTATATTCACTCATAATGTGTGCGTACTTTCATTTGGACTTTAAAAGGATTTGATGGACAAAAATCTCTGGTTACGGAATAAAACATTTAAGTAGCCAACTTCCCGATTACAGAGGCCACATGAATCACCATCCTGTCTGCTGTCACGTTTTCCAACCTGTGTGAGCTAAAAATAATGATAAAGATTTTGCCACTTTTTACAAGGCCTGTCGCTGTTCAAGGATTTTCTCTTGCCAACAATGAAATTGACACAAAAGCTTGAGTCCTTCCGGCTTTTTATTTTGGAAATCAATGGATTTTTCTGGCATTAATTAAGGCTCAACTTTTTCTCTAACTTTCAGCCTGGAACAGAATTTACAAGAATAAAAGACGAAAAGAAAAACTTTTCTTTGTACTCGTACTTTGCCCATTCTAAGAAAATTGAACAACTCTGCTTAAACAAGTAAAGGACCTTGTTGGTCGATCCTTAAGTAAAACTGTAGGGTCTTGTTAATTGTCAACACTTTCATCAATCACCCGTTGTACTACTGTTGTTCTCAAGTTCTGTAATTTTCTCGGAAAGGGTTAGTCAAGAAAATATCCGTACTTTTACTAAAAAATGTAACTTAGAGTTGTAGTAGAACTGCTAAACGCTCAGCCACAAGTCCAATTTTTTCCGCTTAGCAATGGCACATAATTTCTTCTTTAGGCCAGTAATGAGCTCCTTTGAAAAGGGGGAGTCTCTCAGAAAAGTCTTTCGCTTTAAATAAAATTCTTTGTTTGGCAAAGTTTGCCTTCGGGTTTTGTTCCGAAGTTTGAACTTTTAATTATCTGGTGAAATTCTTTTATTTGCACAAAAACACAATCGCACATTACGTGGTGTACTGAATTAGAGAGGTGACTTTATTAATAAAACGATCGATATGAAATACGACTGCCCAACGTCTTAATGTTTTAATCAACTTAATATAATTATAAAACGGAAAACTTTATTGGCATATTAATTCTGCCGTGTATATGCAACTTTTTAATTAATACTAGCTTCTCTAAATCTTTTAGAAATTCAATTATAATTCTTAATTCAAATACAATTACCAAAGAGGGCAATATAATAGAGAAAGGAATTTTTCGGGCGTAGAGTAAAAGCTGTTAGCCCTTCATAAAACTTTTGTTATACAATAATATTATAGAGTTTTCGATTGGACTGTCGCTGTCAAAGCCTGTTCGATGGGAATTTTGTCAGCGAAACTGCTAGACTCAGTGGACCAATGATTTCTCCTTCCAGCCACTGAGGTTTGATTATAGTGTTGCAATTATAAACGAAGTATATTTGGACAGTTTAAATTGACATATAATTTTTCAGTTGTTTACAAAGTGGTTCGTTGATTAGCGTTTACCTGTGAATGATTTTTACATATAAATTGTTATGTTTGAAGAATTACATATACAGTATGCGACAAAAGTATACCCTTGAAAAGAAAAAGTTCACCTTTATTTTATAAAAATGAAAAACGAATAGATTTTTTTTTCAAAATGTCAATCTCTCCACAAACAGCACTGACTTCAAACAACTTAATCCTGTCCGTTACAATAAATCTCAACTGGACTTCTCACATGCGTGTGCATTGGAGACTTATGTAAGTACACTTGTATGTGTTTGACTTGAGTATGTATACTTTTGTCGCATACTGTGTATACATATACATAAAATATATTCTTAACAAAATATCTTTAATTGTTATGGATCATTTGTTTTCACCTTTATACCATTCATCCTGTGAAGATGACTCGTCTGGAGATGAGTTCGTCCTGGAATACGAGATAAAGCAACATATGGGGAAGTGGCCAACTTATTCCATATTTCCCTTTCAACCATCTTTACAGTTGCAAAATTTTCAATTTTTTCACTAGAAAATCTCAAGAAATTGACGTTTTTAGAAGAAAAATTCCAGCGCATTATTGTGGGGAGAATACGAATGTGCAAGAAAAATTAGGGGTTAATTTGAAAAATCAAAGTTGAACTAGATTTGACCTTGAAATTTGGGCTCAAGGTGAACGACAAGGTCACTGTTATTTATACCCCTCGAAACCTTGAAACTTTCATCTGAAACATTTTTCGCGATATTGCGTACTTTGCGAGATATTTGGATGGCTCGAGATAAAAAGCTCGCCCTTTATACCAAGGTGACTTATTTTAATCAACGCAGTCAAATATCTCGAAAAGTAAGAGAAATTGAGAAAAACGTTTGAAATAAAAGTGGCTTGGTTTCAAGGGGGCCAAACAGTGGTGACCTTGCGCTTGACCCTCAAACCATTTTTCGAGATCAACTTTAATTTTTTAAATGGAAACCTATATTTTTTATTGCATATTCGTATTCTACGTGAAAAGTACGTATCTTTTGTAGGAAACATTTTTCTGAAAAATGCTTTCTTCTCTCGGTAGAGGCCGCTGTATGATTAATCAACGAACTCAAATATCTGAAGTTGCACCTAATAGCTTATCAAAGTCAAACTACTTTTAGCATTACCCAGAAACAGCAGCGTGGACGTAGTGGTTGTATGTTTCCTTTGGGGTGCTTTTTTAATGTGAGTCCCCTTGCCCTCTACCGAGAGAAGAAAGGATTTTTAAGAAAAAATTTTCCTACAAGATACTTATTTTTTCACGTAGACTACGAATATGCATTAAAAATATAGTTTTGCAATTAAAAAATTAAAGTTGACCTTGATTTGACCTTGAAAATTTGTTTGAAGGTCAACCGCATGGTCACCAATGTTTGGCCCCCTTGAAACCAAGCAATTTTTGCTTCACACGTTTTTCTCAATTTCACTTACTTTTCGAGACTACTTACTCGCTTACTTTTTGACTGCGTTGATTAAAATGACTCTCCCTGTATATGCAACTTTGTAACTTTAAAATTTCAAATGGCATTCCATACTTTTTACTGCAGATTCGGATGCTTCGGACAAAAATAGGAAACTTTTGTCTGAAATTTTTTTTTTAAAACGTCAATTTTTTCAGATTTTGGAAGGACAAAATTGAAAATTTTGGAAATATCAAAATTTTTTACTCAAAAATGGTTAGGTTTACAGAAAAATTGCAGAGGAGCAGAACTGCTTAGATTTCTTCACTGAATGGGGCCACATTTTGTGAGAATTTTTTTTAGAAAATTTTGGATAAAAAATTTTTTTTTTAAATTTTGCAAAAAAATTTTTTCAAAAAGTTTGGTCCGATTTCCTGAAGAAATCTAAGCCTATTTTTTTCTCTGCAATTTTTCTGTAAACCTAACCATTTTTGAATCAATCCTTAAAATTTCCAAAATGTTCAATTTTGTCTTTCCAAAATCTCAAAAAATTGACGTAAAAAAAATAAATTTCAGACAAAAGTTTCCTATTTTTGTCCCGAGCATCCGAATCTGCAGTAAAAAGTATGGGTTCCCATTTGAAATTTTAAAGTTGCCCTTTGGGGTTTTAGGTTCTTTGGTCAGACTTCCCCCACCAAATCATACAAACTTTATTTAAAACTGTTTTTTATAGGACGCCGTCTTTTGGCTATATTTGGATGTCTACAGTTAAAAAATACACCAGGTATTTCAGATGAGCTGAGAATGTTCTACGTTACTTCATCAGTCAAAGACTGCAGAAACTTTGCTTCAAAGGCAACATGGTGAAATAAGTTTCATACCTGTACTTGGTTTTCCTTTATCCAATTAGCTGTCATGAACGAGTATACTCGTCAAAAAAAATTGGAAATATTTTGTGTAAGGACGAGTATATTCGTCCTGTGTGAACAGTAAGTGACAAAGCATTGACATTGACAACGTAGCGCGAAGTTTTTTATTAAACTTTCTGGGAGGAAGAGAAGTACTAATCAGGCTTTTAGTTGCTTTAATAACTTGCGGTTGGTAAAATCCTATGAATTGCTTTCATGAATTAAGCAATTAAAATACTTATCTGATAGTCAACGCCGGAAAGTAATTATCCTGGGATTCTGCGATATAAACAGCACAGAACTCACAAATTACATAAAACATGTACACACACCATTTTTTATTAATTTGCAAAAAACTTACCATGTTTGTTTACTTATGAAACCACAACAAGACTCAAAATTGTCATCGATTATCTTTCACACTATTCTTCGTTAACCTTGTTCAATTTAGACCAAAAGGAAATTCATCTTAAAGTCAAAAACATGAAAGAGAAGATTTCTAAAATGAGACAGGTTGATTTAAAGGGGAAAAACGTTCTAGAATAACTTCCAAAAAAAGAAAAATTTTAATAAATTTTAATAAAAACGTTGTGAAATCTTCTTGAAATCTATCTCTATCTGAATCTATAGTGAAATTTAAAAGAATAATATTAAAATATCGTGAATCTTACAAGAACTTTAATCGAAAATAGTCGTGAACTTTTGAGTCTTGAAGTGTTCAAATTTTAAAGTGAAATTTTGTGAACTCGAAGAATTTATCTAATAAAAGAACGCAATAAAGTGATCTGTGGTGTTTAAATTAAGAAAACCTAATCGAAAACAGAGTGTGGAAATTGGATGAGTGGCTAAAGTGCTTGAATTGGATGCAGAAATCCCGGGTTCGAGACCGCGCACCGACAAGTTCTTTTTTTTGCTTTTTGTGGTGTGTTATATTATTTTGGGGATAACTCTTTTGCTTTGCTCAAAGGAAACGAATCCTGAATTCCTATTAAAGGTAACCCACGAAATATTGGTCCTTCGAGCCGGATATCTGCAAAGCGAAGAATCTAGAACTCAAACATACTCAAAAAATCTGCGGTAAGTTTTTTCATTAATTTCCTCTTTCATTGAAATCAAAATGGATGTTAACACATTGATAGTAGAGCAATTAGTGCAAAAGGAATTGTTACAATCATTTATTGTAAATTATAATAAAGATGGCAAGGAAAGTTGAACGGAGAATTATTATAAAAAAAGGCTGAGCAATTTTCAGTCACTTTGGGATGAAGCTTTAAAAATGCATCGCGGGCTTATTATTTGTAAGCTTTCAAATCCTAAGGAAGCTGAAAATCAAGATTACTTTAAAAACGACGTGTTTTCGCAAATGGAAAATCATTTTATAAGGAATTACGCTGCAATTGAAGACAGATATGAGAAAGAGTTTGTCTCAGGACAAAAGAAATCTAAGGAAGCATCTGAAATCGAACCAAACATCACAATATCGCGACAAAGTACCGAAGAATCATCCATTAAGCTACCCAAAATATGCTTAGAAAAATTTTACGGCGATTATAAAAAGTGGCCAAAATTTCAGGACCTCTTTAAAACTTTGGTACATGATAAAGATTCACCAGCTGTTCAAAAACTGTAATATTTAAAATTGCATTTAGGAGGGGAAGCGGAAAATTTATTACGGCTTTCCAAGTCACGAAAAATAATTACGAGGCAGCTTGGAATTTGCTAACTGATCGTTACAATAACAAACGAGTTTTGGTTAATACTCAGTTGAAAGCACTTTTATCTCAACCTTCAGTTACACAAGAAAATTCTCAGGGCATAAAAGGGTTACTAGGCACAATGACTGAGTGCTTGCATGTACTTTCAAATCTTGATATTAACGTAAAAAATTGGGATGTTTTAATTGTTTATTTAATCGTTCAAAGACTTCCGTCTGAGACTCATCAGTTGTCGGAACAAAGCATTTCTAACAAGAAAGATTTACCTTCTTGTAAAAAGCTTCAAGAATTTCTTGAGTGTCGATTTAGAACGTTGGAAGCTGTATCAAACCGAAAACAAACAAAATTTGGGGACAATAAAAATCAAATATCTAGATCAAGGTCATCTACTCAAGCATTTTCTACGGTAACAGAGAGCATTTGTATTATTTGCGCTGGAAATCATAATGTGCGACAATGTCCGAAATTGTTATCGTTCGATGCGTTCAAAAGATCGGAAATAGCTAAATCGAAAGGTTTTTGTTTAAATTGTCTTGGTGTTGGGCATGTTATGGCGTATTGTCCTAGTCAGCGAAAATCTTCAATTTGCAAGAAGCAACATCATACGCTTCTACACAAGCAGCAAATGGACACACTAAGAACACAAAGAACTCAACGTTTTGAAAACAATTTAATAACGTCACATCCAGGTAATATGAGTAGAAATTCCAGGGAAGTCAGTATTCACACCAAGTTCAATCATCATTGTCTTCATTATCTCCTCCATTTACGCCGCAGTCAGGTGAGACAGGTTCGTCGCAGGTCAATTCATTTTTTATCAACAGTAATCGAGTTACTCGTGATATTTTATTAGCTACTGCGCTAGTTCGTGTTGTTGCTCCTTCAGGAAGAGATCAATTTGTACGCGCATTAATCGATCAAGGTTTGCAAGCTAGCTTTGTATCTGAGACAGTTGCACAAGTTCTACGATTACCCAAGGAAGCAATTCGTACCGATATATCAGGCGTTGGTCAAACAAAGGCTGGACAGGTCAACGCAAGAGTGCATTAATTAATAAAGTCGCGAGATAATGACGCCGTGACCTTCGAAGTAAGTAGTTTAGTTTTGAAAAAACTCACACATCTTCTTCCAAATCGAGAAATTCTAAAAGAAGATTGGGAACATCTCCGGGATTTACAGTTAGCAGATCCATCTTATTACGAACCTGGTAAAATAGATTTGATATTAGGTGCAGATGTTTATTCTAAAATAATTCAAAGTGGACTAATTAAATTTCTTCTTTATATAAGTCCTGAATATCATCGAAAGACGCCTTCTTAACTTCGTAGCTATCAAAGTCCGGGTATGTGAAAGTATGTAAAGGTGTCCTAACATTTTACCAATTATAACGAACTTGGTTTAATAAATGAACCATTTCAAATTGAAGAAAAATTTTCTCATTACGAGAATGTGGATTTTGAAAAAAGTTTCCGTCTTTACTAAATTTCCTGAACATTACCTGATTCGCTCGATTATCTGTATTAATTACAGTCACGTGTAGACCGAGAGATTTAAGAAATCCTAAGAGCCTGTTTCACCAGTTAGTGACAAAGTTACTGATAGTTATCTGATAGATAAAATATCTAGAAGATAAAACCGGCTAAAATTTTTTCCCGTTTCACCACTAGAGTTTTCGCAGTTTCTATGACTTTAGGCAGAAAAAATGTCAAAATGTGAACTACAGAATTTTAAAATTTATTTTGACGTTTTTAATTGTATTAGTTCTTATAATAAATTTATTTTATTATTCGAAGGGGTGACCACTTTCAATCCCCCATTAACAATTCATTCAATTTGTAATTCCAGTTGTTCTGCTCCGCACAAAAAGCACACAGCTTAAAGTGAATTTAAGTGTTTTAAGATTTGTTTTAAGTGGTTAAAGTGGAGTATTTTACTAGTTTTCGGCGATGGAGAAAGCAAATAAACGTGATAGGAGTGTTAACTTCACTCGCGAGGAAACAGATCGTCTTGTGTCCCTCGTTGAATCAAAAAAAAATTTTTTTATTGAGAACAAAAAAAGTGATGCAATGACGTTGCAGGATAAAAAGAATGCTTGAAAGGCACTTGAAACGAAATTCAATAGTTCCATTGGTGGTGTATTTCGTGATGGGAAACATCTAAAATTAAAGTATGAAGCATTAAAGAGAGACACGAGGAAGGAAACTGCAATTATTCTGGCTGAACGCTATAAAACAGGTGGAGGTACAAGTTTAGCGTCACCTTTGAACCCGGTAGAAGAAAGGGCAAAAGAGATGATACTTCTTTCTGTTGAAGGAGATAAGTATACATTGATTGATACTGGCAACATGGTCATTGAAATTCCATCTACATCGAAAGATAAGAAAATGAACCTCCCTCAAAGCAAATCTGCCAACAGCAAATAACATCACTGCAAACAAGACAAGAACCACGGCTTCGAAATAAATAAACATAATAACAGTGACAAACTAAAATGAAATAATTATTTCCTCAGCAAAAACAGATTTAACTGTACTACCAAATACATCCAGTATGGGCAAAGGAAAATGACAACCCCCAAATAAAGTGGAGTGAATGGAATCCTGTTTCATTAAAATCAAAGAAACAGTTATTATTTACTTAAATGTAGCTTTATATAAATTTATCATGCACTTAAGAGACCATAATGATCAAAGATAATAATATACCCTATGACACTCTCCTTGCACCAAAGAACACGTTTTTATTTGACTTATTATCATTTGAAAAGCTTGCAGAGATAAAAATGGAAGTTACATCATTACAAAAACAATTAATTCAAGACGAAATGCAAGAAAAATTAATACAAAAAAAAATATATGTGAAAAAGATTTAGAACATAAAAGACAAATGAAAAAATTGGAAAAGGAGCATCTCTTACTTAAAATTGAAATACGTAAGATGGAATTGGAAAATTTTAAACAAAAATTTGTTTAATATATTGTTATTTAATGTACTAAACTATATATAAAAATTAATTAATCAGATACTAAAATATTTCTAATTGCATTTTGGTTGTTATTAATTGTTATATTACTAACCGAAGATTCTTCGACTTCAGTCATTGGAATGGTCACATCATAATCAAAGTGTTCATCACCCATATCAATTGTTATAATTGCGAAGCACTGCACTTGCGTTCTTATTGTTCTTATTTCTGATTCATTGCAGAGATGTTCTGCTGGAGTTGATGGATTATGAAGTGGTGTTAATAGATAATTAGTGTTTTCATATCCTTTATCACCTAATATAAAGTTATCTCCAAATTCTTGCTAATTAATCTATGCTTAATGTGAGAGTGATTAAAAACAGTTTGATCATGAATCAGGCCATCTTGCGACCATATCCATAATCCTCAATTTTGAGTCCATTATTGTTTGAATATAAGTAGAAAAATTGCCTTTTCTGCCTCTATAATATTCGGCGTTTTCCTCTCCTGTAAATAGAGTATTGAAATAAAATGAACAGTGTTATACGCAGATTTATATCTGTAAATTGTACCTGGAGATTTTATGGCAACATGTGTACAGTCTATAACGCCAGCGACTCTAGGAAATCTAGCAATATCATAAAACCCATTTATTGCAGTTTGCAAATTTTAAGAAAATTTTACAAACGTGTGTCTTAACTTGGCTCTTACTTCAGGCGCTTTTCTCACGATTATTGAAGCTGATGCTTTCCTGACACCACTGAAATCTCCTGCCATAATTAGAAAGGATCCCGTCGCAAAATATCGTAATGTTAAAAGCAATCTATTTATGGGTGATACAGCAAAATTGCTGGAACAAAACGTTTTTATTTTATTCCCCTTGAATTGCATACTTTGCAGTAAACTTATAATAAATACTTACAAGTTATTTTTTGTTTTTATGTCATACTGTTTTAATGACAGCACATAGCAAACAGCCGGATTGGTGAGTCTAAAGCGAGATCTGAAGTCTTCATCATCAAGTGTCACGAAATAGTCTAGTAGAACTCGAACTACACTACGTGTGCGAGGGCGCGATATACGATCAAAGAACTCGTCAAATTCATCTTCCAAAAATCAAAAAAAAATCAAAATAATTTTCAAACACAAACCACGGTTTAACTAAAAGCAAGTTCCTATAAAAACTTCAAAAACCCTTCACTTATCTGCCAGATAAAATTTTAACAACGGCTTGTTCTAGCTGATAATTTATAAGCCACTTTAGGGGGGAGTAAGGTTAATTCGATACAAAAAAAGCATATTTTCGATAATTTTTTTGGCAACACAGTTAATATATATATTTATTTCTATAATTAATATATAATAAAATAATATTTGAAGAACATTTCGTGAAATTTTCATTAATTTTTATGAAGAAATGACAGCGAATCTCCGCGGACGTCTTAAAAAAAAGTTTGATTGCGGTGCCCCTCATAACTCATCATTGGATCATCTGAAGTCAAAAAACCAAAATGATTTTTTTAGTTCATAAGTTTCTGCAGGTAATGACGTCGATTTTTTTTATTGATTTTTCAATTTCTTACAGCACTTGGAAGTCAAAATGCCGATTTTTCATCAAAAAAATAGAAAATTTTGTGATTTTAAAATACGTTAAAATTAAAAAAAAAATCGACGTCATTACCTCAGCATTTATGTAAAGAAAAAGTGTGCAAAATTTCAAAAGGATCGGTGCCGTAGATTTTAAGCTACAGTGGGCACCGACTCTGAAAAAGCTAAGTGTGAGAAAAACGCGTTTAAAGTTTTAACACTGATCTTTTGTATATGGGATGTATCGGCTGGAGGGAGACCCGAGGCACTATATCTCCGGAAGTTTTGCTCCAATCGACTTAAAATTTTAACTAGATACTCTTGAAGAGTTGTACTATCAAATAACAAAATATGCAAAAAAAATGTTTAATATATCTTGCAAAAAAATTTACGAAATTTCTCAAATGTATATGTCGACATTGAAAATACTAAGAACGACGCGATTTTTGTGGAAGTATTATAACGTGGTTGTGAAAGTGATAATAACTTTGCTTGGTCTAAAATAAATTCTAATTTAGTTTGAAAATCCGGATCTGTTTCAAAACTAGTGGCCTGCTTCTAAATAGAAAACATCTTTTTTATATAATAATAATAATAAGTATTACAAAGAACGTTCAAATTTGTACCGAGAAAGCAAATTCTCAATTTGTGACCGCAAATTGAATTTGCAACTTTTCGGTGGAACCCAATCTAAATCTTTACCAGGAAATTCGGAATCACGCAGAAATATTTTAATATTTAAATTTGAATTAATAGTGATGCCGGTGTCTTCGTCCTCGTCGAGCATATAAAAGAGTACTTTAGTTTCTATCTTCATAACATTCCAACTGAGTAAATTTAATTTAATTTTATAATTTGTTGCAACATCTTCAAAGTTCCTGTTAGTGTCAGCTTGAAAAGATTCTTCGATTGCTTGCTCAACTCGCACATACATTTTTTCGCGACGATCTCTAGGATTTGTCCTAATTGGTCTTTCTAATGGAACGAAATTGCTTATTATATTTGAAAATACGGAAGGGATTGCACCGTTTACTAATTTCGTTAACTTTTTTCCCGGTTTATACAGATTTTCATCGCGGAAATAATTTATACATAACACAGAACAAGCAGTTATTTCCCAATATTTCCGCGGAATAGCATAAAACCTTTTCTTGCGAAGTTTTGGATACTTAGGAAAGGAAAATGTTGGGATTAGTTTGTTACCTGAATCGCCAGTGCTATCATAATTGGAATTGCAAAGTGGAACGCAGCAATGACGAGGCATTTTTCTTATTTGGAGCCAAATATATATATTCAAAATAAATATTTACAATGTATTTGCCGCAGTATCACACAGTAAGTATTTAATTTTTCTACAAAATCTTCATTAGATGTTACTAAAAAAGGCCGGAATGAAAATTTGTTACGGAATTATACTTGATTTCCTTATTTTAATTTCTTGGTTATTTTAATAATTCAAAAGAGTTTTTAAATTAAATACTGTATTTAACATTATGTTAAACAGAATTAGTAATTTATAATGAACAAAAAACTAGTTTTTTTACTTTTAACCTTTAAAAAGTAGAAAGATTCGAAGATTTCATACTGGAAATTCGTTTGTATTGTGTTACGAGAATAAATTATTCCGAGCTACAAATAACATTCCAAGTATTCATCTTCTTTATTGAGATAAGCATTTGCTTGATATAAATTACAATGTGCATCACACATTTTTTTTAAATAATAAACAGCATTTGTTTTCAACCACAAAAGTATTGAGACACTTGCATTTTTTTACATTTTAAACTTTGTGGGTATATAAAATGTTTATAATTAGAAAAGTAAATCTCGTTATGGTAATAATTGCTTTATTTGTTTTGTTCGAAATTCTTTTCACAGTTACAAAATATTTAAATAAAACATAACAAAAATAACGAAAATTATGTACAATTGCAGAAAGACAACTGTAGTCGTGTTATACGGAAAACGTCCGAAGTATACCAGACAGAATTCTTGAAGCACCCTGTAAAAGTTCCTACTTCTGTAATAGTTTGGGGCTGCATGTCCGGATATAGAGTCGGGCCCCTCCATTTTATTGAGGATGCAATTAACTCCGAAAAATAGCAAAATGTGGTGCCATCGTGTTTCAAAAGGATGGAGCACCAAGCCATACTTCAAAATCCAGTAAAGCCTGGTTGCAGCTCAATGGAATGGCCCGCTAATAGTCGAGATCTTTCCCCCATAGAGAATTTATGGGGAGTTAATAAGAAAAGACTTGGGGTGAACATCTAGAACTAAAACTATTCTTCGTGAAAAAATAAAGATAATTTGGAATTCTTTTATCGCCGAGAATTGTGAAAGAATTGTTAAATGTGCAATCGATCGAACGCGTTGCATGATCGCTCTATAATCTGTCCAAGTCTTACTGTTATATTTTCGGTTCGTGTATTTTGCGCTTGTGTCAGCAAAGTTAGAGCCACCTTTTCCCAATCATTAAACTTACCTGACACAGTTTCTGCGTGTTTTATTATTGCTCAGTGACCTGTTTTTTTGCGTGACTCAATTGTTTATTAATATTGACACAGTTTCGGCGTGTTTACTATTTTCTCAGTGACCTTTTTTTGTGTCACTCAGTTGTTTATTTACATTGTCGTGAAATATTTTTTGCTTTGCACTGGAAATTGCTATAATCTGGTGTAAATTTAACTATTTACCTTTTTTATTATTAAAAATTGCTGTGGCAATCTTTCCAAACGTAATGGCAATTTGCAAAGCGGTAAGCAAAGGATAAGCTGATTCATATCGCAGAGCTTTTGAGCAGTGACTCGTCGCTGCTTTCTAACAAGATTTATGAGATATCTTCGAAGTTTAGTGGGCTGGCTGCTTCCTTGGATGACCTTCGCTTAACGCAAACTGCGTCTGGTTCATCATCGCCCTCCATCGGCCAGCCTGCTGTGACAATTATGCCTATCATAGATGACATTCGGCGCGCTGCCCGGCACGTCAAGCAGCAGGATCTAGATTCGTGCTCTACAGCCATTGAAGGAAACTTTAAGCTCATTGGCTCAGTTGCCTCTGATATTAGGTGTTTAACTTCAAAAGGCTGACGCCATTTTTGCTTCTGCTTCAGATTCTGCTTCTTCAGGAACTACATCTCCGAATAGGAACTGCTCCCTCAATTATGGAAAAACTCTTATATTATTCCCATCTTCAAAAAAGGCTGCAAGAACGATGTATTAAACTACAGACCCATTGCTAAATTATCATCCATACCCAACCTATTCGAAAAATTGGTCTATGATTCCATGTTCTTCCACTGTAAGTCTATGTTCTCCCTCTCCCAGCATGGCTTCCTCAAAGGAAGATCTACAACCACCAACCTTACCGAATCCATCTCCAAAACGCTATGTGCCATGCAAAACGGTAAAGATGTTGATGTTATGGCCATGTCAATACCATCTGAAACGACATGGTATTCCCACATATTCGTGGTATTGAAATTCGCAAATTTGACCTAGTATACCACGAATCTAATGACATCAGCGCCATCTTCCCAGTTATGTTTTGTTTATATTTCCTACTTTCTGCGAAGTCGTTAAACTTAAAAGAATAAGATTTTGTTTTTATGTCAAAAAGTCTGTGCTCTAGTTGTATTCCAAACATATATTAGGGGTGTGTTCAAGTTTTGGCTCTAGCCGGCAAAAGCCAAAACGAGAGCGTTAAATTTTTGGCTATAGCTAATTTACAGCCAAAAATAAGCTATGTAAACGAGTAGAAATCGTGTATGCATATGTTGGCTTAGCCGACAGAATTTATTGTTCAACTTGTGGCTACAGCCGGCTGTAGCCAAATTGGTTTATGCTCTCGAGGTGAAGCCAAAGTAGCTTTTGATGTCCATTTTGTTTTTTGAATGTCATCCGTTAAAGTCGGTTAAAAGTATATTCGCGATTTGAAATAAATATAACCAAAATACAAATGGCTAAAATATTTTATTGTGTAGACGAAAAAGGAAGAGTTATTTGTGAAAATAACGTCTCATTATTAACTGACAATGGAGATAACGTAAAAAATAATGTAATAATATTATTAGCCAATAAAAATTTTATTATTTTGAAGGGAATATATTTATCGAGCAAGTGGTAGAAGGAGAAAAAAATTTGTTAACAACCACTCCAGATACAAATTCACCTAATTTGGACTCTATAGAAAGCAATACTGGTAGGTATTTTAAGTAATATAGAATGTTAATTATAATTAAATTAATTTAAGTGTTAAGTGTTATTGCAGCAGTAAATACCAAATCTACCACTGGAGTTGTTTCGGGAAGTACTGCAAATTTGTCAAAATTGACCGAAACAACGCATTGTTATTGTTGGAGGGCTATAAAAAATTCCGTAAGGAATTGACAAGCACCACAATTAAAAGAGACGATGCGTGGAGCACGGTTGCGTCTGAAATGGCCTTAAATGGGTTTGAAATTTCCGGTGGGCAGTGTAAGTGGAAGTTTAGCAAGCTAAAAGCGCAGTACATAAAAAAGAGACAACAAAGGTCCATGCTCCAGCGGTGCTGCCCGATATAACTTCGAGTATTTCGATGAGATGGACGAAATTTTTCATTGCTGTCCTGCAGTGCAGCCAGTAGAAATATCCGGTAACAGAAGAGTCCCTGCTTTCTCTGAAATAAGGCATAGCGCAACTCAACATGAAGAGGCTGAAGCTGTGAAATGTAATTCCGAGGTCTAAGAGCAGCCAGAGTCACAGCCACCTCCAAAAAACAGAAAAAAGGCCATCGATAGTCTTCTAGAACACCATGAAAGAATGAAAAATTAAAAAAAATAGATATCACAAAATGAACAATTTCAAGCGAAATTGTTAAGAAGTGTAAACGCCCTTAAAGATAGCGTTGACAGAAATTGTGACAAATTCACAAATTTGTTGGAAAAATTGATTGACAAAATGTAAAAGTTTGAATAGTTTTTAATTTATAATGCGAGAAGCAATTTTAATTTTTGTTAATTTGAAATGAAATATTTTGTTTTTTATTTAAATAAGCTGTACAAATATATTATAGTTGTTTTTACGAATGTTTTTCTATTAGTTTTCTGCTGCATTTGATATTAAAATAGAAATTTCCTCAGCAATTGCATCTCTTCTTCTACGCTGCGAATGGAACAAATACCTCTGTCGTCTCCTGTATGCATGTCATCATTTTCAATGTAGGACAAATCTTCTGAAAAATCCAAGCAAATGTTGTGAAGAACAAAAGCTGCAAAAACGGTTCGAGGTATATATTTTTGACATTTCATTGATAAATGTTTTAACCGACGAAATCTTCCAAACAATAAAGCAAACGCTCTTTCAATTGTTTGTCTCGCCTTGGAATGATAGATGTTAAAATTTCTTTGATTGGTCGTCAGCCTTCCATTGTCCTTGTAAGGAACCAAACACCACATCATTTGAGGATAAGCCTTATCTCCTAATAAATATCTGCCTCCCGGAAAATATTCATTCCTGTTTTGAATGGCATCATTATATAGATCAGAATTACGAAAGATTCTGCAGTCGTGCACTGAACTGGGATATCCAACGACAAAATCCGTAAATTTCAGTTTGTGGTCGCAAACCGCCTGTAGTGTTATCGAATGATAGCATTTCCTGTTTATGTACTGTTCGGGCCATTCTTTTGGAGCATCTATTTTTACATATGTATGTCCCATCGATTGTTCCTATAATATTTTTAACATAACATGAAAATCTCTTGCTATTGTATCCATTTCTATGGGTGTTGGCCACTTTATGATATCCCTCGATAAAAGATTTAAAATGTCTACAATTCCGAAAAAGCCATTTGACAAAGACGATTTCGCGAGGTCGAATCTCTCTCCTATGGATCTAAAATATATATAAAATTAAAGTATGTAAACCATTTTACGATGTGTCAACTTACCTAAACGAATCTGGCGTTGCTAGTGTCAATATTGCTGACAAGAGGTCTCTTTCAACATTCCTAGGCTTTTGGTTACTTTCCAGCAGCTTCATATTAACTATAGCTAATAGTTTTTCATATGCTTCGCGTGGCATACGAAAATGCTGCCTAAACTCCAAACCGGAATAGCCAGGAATATTTCGCCTTACATAATTTTTTATTCGAACAGGTCCATCATCCCTATTCTGTAGAGCTAAATCAGAAACCTTGCCTAGAAAATTTAAGCTAATTACTTCTCTTCGTTCTTATAAAATAGACGTAGTGTTACTTACTATGGACAATAAGACCTCCTGTGTCGTTCGATTTAATAACTGAATCCATTCTTCTATGATGGTTGCTATTGCAACTATTTCTTTTTTGTTACTAGCCATATTAAATAAAATTCAAAATTAAAACTTGGAATGACACAAATCAAGTTCGACATTTACACACACAAACAAAAGCGTTAGCTTAAGCCATTCGGGCTATAGCCGCTATAGCCGGCTACAACTAAAACTTGAACACACCCTAGTTGTACGGTTGTGTGGTTAAAATTTATGTCGGAAATGGAAAACAAAAGAAGGAAAATATTATCTACTGGTGAAACTAGAAAATTCATCAACATTTGGAAAAATTATGTGGAAGACTTGCGGATGTCGCGACAAAATTCTCATGTATTAAAGGAGATGCAAGACGACTTGGTATCTCTTTATCACCGGAGGAGGTAACGACACGAATAGACAACTTGACAAGGAAAATCAGGTAAATAGCTCATTAAAAATGTAATTATATGGAAATTTATAAGATTCGCAAATTTTGAGATCTGAAAGAAAAAATTGGGTCCGTCTGGTGGTACGCCTTCACAATGGGAGTTATACGTGGAGCTCAACGAGTTCCTTGGACGATTCAAGTCAAACAGGGTGCATGAGCTCGCTGAAGAAACCATAAGGAAGTCCCTTATTATGATATTTTTACTTTGCTAATATTATATATAATAGTACAAGAGGAAGATCTGTTGTCGACATCGTTTGAAGGCGATTTATGCCAAGTTTTTTTGTCCCAGCAAGTGGGGGAATGTACGCAAGCGTTGGAGTCATCTACGGCAAGGCCGTCCTTAGTAGTATTCACACCCTTGCCATCGCCTGCAGGAATATCATCTTCCTTCTGGTCGTCTGGAGGTTCATTGCCAATAGCTGTGGCGGGACCTTCCCGAATGGTTCCACAATCAGCATCATCTTTTCCAACACAGCGGGCAAAGAAGTCTAAAATAGATTTCGCAACGCTGAGACTTTTAGAGCTTTCCGAAGAAGAGGCTGACATTTTTTAAATATTTTGCCAAAAAACTCCGGAGAATGACGATGAAAGAGTAAAGCTTCTCGAAGATAATTTAAAAATACAACAGGCAATTTTGGAGCAATTGAAAAATAAATAATTAACAATTACTTCTTGTGTTTGTTTATTGATTGTCAATATTTTAGATTTTATGGTTTTGCTGGTGACGTTTTATTTTTCAGCAAGAAAATTTCTGCTCTAGGTTGAACTTTTTATTTGCTGGTAAAGTTGTGAGCTATTTAGCTACTACTAGTCAGCAAATTACTTTCCTTAAGGTTAAAGTAAATTGTGACTTATTTAAAAAGATGAGAATGTTAAATGATTTTGACTTTTTTGGCGAATTAACTCGAGCCGCAAGGTAAATAATCTATGCTCTGGTAATTTTAATTACGATACGTTTGGAATTTCGCCAATTCATTCTTTTTTCTTTTTACTATTCACGTTCCAATTATGACTTGATTGGAAAACTTATGACACAGGAAACCATTAATCTTTGCCATACGCATGTAAGAATATTTGGAGGCTCAGACTAAAGTACATAAAGTCGATATAAACTGTACCAATTTTTAAATTTCTATTGAAAACTACAAATTGTCTTACTTATCTAAGTATTAGTTTGAATAGTCATGTTTCACATCGTTCTTTCAAGGTATTTTTTAATGTATAGAATTATTCCTCCACTTCTCGAATTCTATTCGCTTCAGCATCTAGTAAAAGAAAAGAATTAATTTTAATGGAATTAGAAATTTAACAATGTTTGCTTACCAAAATGTTTAAACGGCGCATTACGTATAATGTTCCCATTTCCACCTGTGTCCCCACTAGTTGTAACCCTTTGTGGTTGTTGTTTGTTGTTTTCATTTTGTAAGTCCTTTAGCCATGTTTTATTAATTGTGTCATTCCGTCCATTACAAATATTATGTAATATACAGCATGCCTTAATTATTGTTGCAGCGTTATTAATGTTGACTTCTAGCCCTTTCCCAATTCTTCTAAAGCGTGCTTTGAGATGACCAAACACGTTTTTGACAATACGCCGGCGTTTGGATAAGCGATGGTTGAATTTTTTTTCCCTCCAGTTGATCTATTACAAAAGCATACGGTTTCATCACAAATTTTGATATTTTAAATGCAGAATCTCCCAAAAGAATTATTGGAACTTTCACTCTTTCTATGAGTCTGGTTTTATTAGAGAATATAGGATTGCACTCATGTTGAACTTTTAGAAGAGAATTCTCAAATATTGTGGAATCACCGCTTCGTCCAGGGCTACCGATATTAATGTTCGTAAACCGATAACGATAGTCAACCACGACAAATAAAACCATGGAATACTATCCTTTAAAATTATAATAATCCACAGCTTCATCTTTAGGGGGCTTTACTTCAACGTGACATCCGTCCATAGCCCCAAAACATTGAGGAAAACAAAGGATTTCAAAACCTCTTACAATTTCATGTAATTTTTCTTGTGATGGGGGATACACATTCATGAACTGCTTTTGGAAAACATTCCATACCTCCGTGCAGAATTGCAGGACTATTTGGCCAACAGTTGATCTCCCTACACCAAACAGGCTTGCAACAGTTCTGTATTCCACAGAGGATGCGTATATGGCATTTGCAATACGCTTCTTCAAGGGTATAGCGACTCGCCATGTTGTATCCTCTTTACTTAACTGGTTTAGGTTTTCTTCTAGATAAGAAAAAGTTCTTCTGTCCATTCTAAAGACAGTTTTGAACTTTTCATTGTCAAAACGAGGGACATCCTTTTCCCAAAAATGAGAAGTTTCTACCTAAAAATTTGTCAATTTTTGTAGACTTCCTTAAAAATGTATATTATTTCTTTTACTGTGGAACTGCGAAATCCACATTATCCTGTACATGGTGCATCTTCTTTTAGCCATAAGAGCCAAAAGTTCTAAATGCTCTAATTCTTTATCAGGGAGCTGAATTGTCCTTTGATTATTCCTATAGCACGCTACTAACTGTTTTAAATCATAATTTCCACTTTTCACAAGCTAACAAACTTAAAATATTTCTTCAATTAGTTTTTACAATTTGCTTGACAATAATGACAGCTACCAGTGAATGACAGCTACATACCACGAATCATGTGTGTCAGGGGTAGTCTCATCTTATGGTATGAGCAATACCATGGTATTGATACTATGGTATCGATACCATATGTGTGTTAGTAGTATAAGGTTCGAAACACTGCTGTTTCCAATTTTAATTATTCCCAACATTCGTCCTTTCAGAGGTAGAATCAAAATTCCACTGGTCCTAAAATTTGAAGTTCTATTTAAGATTAATCTTTCGTCAATTACGCCTCACTATGTAACAACAGGAAGGACAATCCCTAGGAAAATCGATTTCCATTAATTTTGCATATTCAAAGATAGCCATTAAAACAACATTATACAGCCTACTTTAATTGCCTTATTTGCCCTTTTCGACCTTACAAGAAGGGTTGCTAAAATTCAATTATTTCAAACCAAAAGAAAGTCTTGTTTATGTGTAATGTTTGCGGTGAATGAGTAATTTGCCCTGTGGTCAAAACGGAATTACGTAACAACGGCCCTGCCACACAAAATTAAGTCATAAAAATGGAAATCTTCCAGGTCACGTAATTGAGGAGTTAGTATCCATTATTTTTCTAGCTTATTCAATTTTCTTCTCCACCAAGGGATACTTTATAGCTTTCTCCACAAAAATATTGTCTAAGAGGAACATTATATAGGATGTTAGTCGAGGCTAATTAGTTTCAGATTGAGTTGTGTACAGGAATTGCGTCTGGGGTTGTTCCGGAGTCTTGACGTCAAGTGAAAGAGACTTTTCTCGTGATTTCCTTCAGCATTGAAATGAGAAATTCGTCTTGATATTATCACTCTTTTTATATTTTCATAGCAGTTGAATTACGTTGAAACCCTTCGTCGTCCCTTCCCGCTTTAATAACTCCCGGCTATCTCTAATTTTCCGGTCTATATTAATTTTACCTTCGGATGTTAATTTACACTTTGATGAGAATTCTCACGAACTTGGGTATTATGTCTGAAAAGGAGTACGGGAAATTGTAATTGTATCATTTAAAAATGAATGAAAAAATTTAATTAAAGTTCACTTCGTTTGTAACTCGCCTTATAATTATCGTTTCCTACTCAATAAAAGGAGGGTTTGGAAAAGGAAGGAAGTTGTCTTTAGTTAAAGAAATTGAACACTTTTATATGCATATTTTCTTTCACTTGAAGAATATTTAATTAATTCGAACGTTCGATGGGATAAGAGCTATTAGGGAACGTTACAGATATTCAGTAATGGAAACCTTGTCCCGAGGTAATTAGCTTTCGCCTTCATCTGATGTAGATTCATTTCATTAACATTTTTAAAAATTCCGTGAATAACGATAGTGTTAAATCATCCCCAACATCGATTTATATATTCGTCGGTTGAGAAAGAACCTAGGTGTTATATAAAAGTACTCTCGCTGGTACCCGGGTCGTCTTTAAGAGCTGGGTTCGGATAGCTAGACCTGTAGTGTGCTTACCTATATAAAGTAATCCTGCAGACAAAACGTCTAGAATATCTCGGAAATCTCGAAATGATTCTTTAATGACAACTTTTGGCTTGATATAATGGATTACGATTAGACTGAAGCAAGAAATAACTTTCTGGGACGAGTGTGGAGCGATAAATAGGCTAATACAAAACTAATTGTAGCGGTAGTTACCAATTCAATAATTTTTGTTTTCATTAATTTATTATACTAAAAACTAATTAATTACGTTTTTAAGTAGAAATGCCCCAGGATTTGTAGTGTTCATTGATTTTTTCCATGTGAGCTTTGACTTTGATTAGTGCGCAGTTTGGGTCTTTGTCATGCGAGTGAACGAGGGTGTCGTCCGCGTAGAGGATCGCCGTCTACTCTTTCGCTACGAGGAGGGTGGAGGTGTGAGAAGTCCGACACGAAAAAGGTATACAGCATCGGTCCTGTTATTGAGCCTTTGGGAACGCCTGATAAGACTTTTATTTTTCCGGAGTTGCCGCCAGCAGTGCTTACGACCATTTCTCTGTTAATTAGAAAATCAATAAACAGCTTAGTGAGTCTGGTAGAAGTTCCGTAGGCTAATAGTATATATATATATATATATATATATATATTAAGCCTTCGTGCCAAACGCTGTCGAAGGCCTTCTCGATGTCTATGGCGGCCACTACTGTATATTCCTTGTTCTAAAGTTTGTTTGCGGCGTCACTATGTAGTTTGATTAAGGCGTGATTGGTGGAATGCTCCCTCCTAAAGCTGAATTGAAAGGCTGGTATCGCCCTGTCCGAGTCGCAGAAGTCAAATTTTATAGCCACAATTCTCTCTAATAATTTACCTAGATTTGATAGCATTTGGATGGGTCTAAAGTTCTCGATAGCACAGGAGTTCGGCTTCTTTTTAATGGGTATAAGTTTAGATAGTTTGCAAGCTCTCGGGAAATAGGTATTATTCAAACAGTGGTTGTAAATGATTGTTAGGTAATTTAATGCTCTTTCTGGAAGTCTTTTGATGAGGAAGTCGGATATTTCAACCGGACCGCATGACTTTTTCCCGTTTATTTTATATTTAACTATGAGTTGAACCTGTTCGTGCCTTGTGAACATGTTGTCGTCAGAGTTTAGCATATTGTGATTCGGAGTGAGGTTTACGTTTGGGGTATTTCCTTGGGGTATTATTATCATTGGAGTTCTTCGCCAAGAAATCGTTTACCACATCGTCCACTTGAGTAGTCAGTTGCGCGTTATGTGTGGCGACCTTTCTCTGTAGAGGTGACTGTAGTATGACTGGAAGGCTGAGGGGATCTCATTTGGATTCGATATTACTTGATTTTGGACTGATATGCTCTCCGTTCCTGGAGATTTGTACTTGCCAATTATATTGTAAATTTCTTTAAACTCGTTTGGTTCAGGTTTTATTCTTTTAAGTCTTTCCTGGAATTGTGTGTTAAGATTATAATTTATTTTTTCGTTTATAATTTTTTCAAGGCAGTTGATGCGGGACAATAAAGCTTTGTATTAGTCTTAGAGTCTTTATTGAGTGTTCTGATATACAGCTTTTTTAATTGTTTTGTCCATTGTCCCTTGGTTTTCATTAGGTTTTTGATTGGGGCAGGAATTTTTAGATGTTTATTTTGGTTTCCGGAGTCGAGTTTCTTGACATGAGCATTTTTCGTTCTTAGGATTTCGTAAGCTCGTCTATCCACCTGTCGATTTCGGCGTTAATGGTATTGGCGTCAGTTGGTGGGAGCCTGTCTAGGAGTGTTGTTAGATCCTTCCTAAATTCTGATCAGTTTACTGAGTTCCAGTCTTCTATTAGTGCAGGTGTACGGAGGACTATAGAATTGTCACCTATGTCCAGAGATAACTTGACTGCCAGGTGGTCAGAAAAAGAGGATTTTATTTCTCAGGTGCTTTGTCCGGTATTTCTTCTGCTCTGATTTTCGGTAGAAATGAAAAAAATTAGGATGAATACATTTCTGGGGAAGGTTCGGGAGAACGGTGAGATTATATACAATCCCGTAGTGGGTTCATTGTCGTCCATCGATTTATGAATCCTACCGCCGTTCAAGTTCTCTGATGTGTCTCGTGTTCCAGTCTCCTCCCAGGAAAATCATGTCGTAGTTGTTTGCTATTGCGGATAGTTGGTTTAGGAGATTCTCCGTAGTATTTGAGGGAAGGTTAGTGGGAAGATATATGCTTCCTATCAATATATCTCGGACTGTAGGCGCGTCTAGAAGTCTGACTGCCAGAGGGACATAGGTAGGAGCTATGTGGATTCTTGTGTGTTCGATGTAGTTTTTAATTAATAGAGCTACCCCTTGTCCGCTGTCCTCTTTTAATGTGTGGTAGCCTGGAAGCCTTAGAAATGTTTGTCCTGTCTAAGCTTGGTTTCTGAAAAAATCATTGCGAAGTCTGGTGCGTGTTTCTCTAGTAGGTGGTTTAGTTAGGCTTTTCTTCCCCTGTCTATTCAGGAGCCAACGTTAAGTTCCAGAAATATGATCTTATGTTTACCCATAAGAGAGCTTTAGTATGAATAGAAGGATAGCCTGCTTTTTTTGTGGTGTGGACTCGTAACCACGTAGTGAATCCATAAAATTGTTGATCTCCCCGAAGAGGCCTTCCATTGACAGTCCAAAGAGTTCTGATATGCATTTGTTCAGTATTTTAATGCCCCCACTTGGGCTGTCTTCAGGTCGATAGTATGCCTGAGCCTTGTCTCTTAAATTCATTTCCCAAACATGCGTCTCTGTAGCTGGTGCCCGGTCTTCTCATGTTGGTTCTGTTTTCGCTTCCTTGAGAAGGCAAGGGTATGTTTTGTTTATGTAGAGACGATCTCAATTTTCTAGCTCTGATATAGTTTTTATAACTAGGGCAACCTCTGTAGCTGGCCGGATGTTCGTCGGAGTTACAGTTTGTGCATCTAGTGATCTGTACCTCGCATTCTTTTGAGGCGTGTTCTCGTGCGCATTTGCGGCAAAAAGTTTTTCGTCCACAGTTAATGGCTAAGTGTCCAAATCCTTAACAGTTGAAGCGCTGGATTGGTCCCTAGCTTCTAACCCTCTGCCAGGTTCTTTTTGAAGTATAAAGTATCTAGTTTTTACAATGTCGCGTGGATCAACTTTTGGATCCAGTTTGATAACGAAGTGGTCGAGGGTATATTGTTGTTTTCTTGACTGGTTGGTAGAGAATCTAGCTACTTTGAGAGTTTTCACATTTGGGAAGAGTTCCTTGAACTCCGCTTCAACTTCCTCTACGGTCGTTGAATAGTGAAGACCCTTCAGTAGCAGGCTTGTAGGTTTGTCCTCTTTGGCGGTGTAGGTAAAGAATTCTTTTTTATTCTGTTTTATTAGGTCTATTATAATGTTTTTATCCCTAGAGTCCATGGCGCATATTTTACAGGCCCCGCTTTGAGATTAGTCAGCTTGGCTTTTATACTCGCTTTGAGTAAGGCTTCTCTTAGCATACTAACATTTAGGTCTTTCAAGATTGTAGGTGGAGGCTTTGTTCATTTGTTAGGTTTTAAGTGCCCTTCGTCTACGTTCGTACCTTCAAAAGTTCTTTTATTACAATATTCCCCTGATTCTTTAAGTTACAAGTGTTTTTAGTGTAATTTAGAAAGTTTTTATTTTCATTAACTACTTTGCTTAAAATATCAAATTTATTGGAATTATCATAAAAATCGTCTAATATTGTTTTTTGACTAGAATTGTTTTAACTTACAGGTTTCGTCCTTTGTCGTTTCTTGGTCTTGCCTTGTCGTGTTTCCGCTGTTGATTGTTGTCGAGATAGCTCAATTCACATCCTGATAATTTTCCAGGGGTTTTGCTGGTTTTCTTGTTCCCTTTCGTCAGTTGCTGAAAGTTGTCGTTTATTGTGTGAGTTGCATGTAGATTGGACACTCGTGTGTTCTGATGTCTCCATTATGTCAGCAGCTATCGACCTCGTGCTGTTTTATTAGTTGAAGTTCATAGTTCAGTAGATAGTTCCCTGTGGAATTCTGCAATTTCCCTTAGGGCAGTTATTTCAGCAGTGGCATCTGTTTTTAATGCGTTGTGCGTGCGGATTGCTTTGCCATGAAATCGGCTATGTCCAGCTCGCTGTTTCGGCGGTTTGGAGCGGCGTCCTTTAGGCCACGTGTTAATCGTAATTTTTTTCCCTTTTATGTTATTTATAGGGATCCTGATTTTGTCCCTATTTTTAATAATTCATAATAATTCATTATCATTGCCTTTTTAAATGGGTTGGGCTTTTCCGCTTTACCCGCCTTAACTATGGCATTTGTAGCAGTAATTGGACCGGGTGCGAAGCTGTTTGCACCCGTCCCTTTAATCCGTGTAAATTTCGTCACTTTTTACTCTCGGCGTTTTTCGCACTGATTAACTATACGAGCTTACTTTACTTTTTTGACACTGCAAATTTTTTCAGGCATGTAAAAGCAAAAATTTATTTTCTTATTTAAGCTGATTATAAAGCTGCTTTTTAACTAGATTTTGTTTTCAAATTTTTGGATATTTATGGACTTAAAATTTTTAAAGTCTAGACACTGATGTATATGTATATGTATATCATCTCGCATAAAAGATTACTTTATCATATCTATCACTGCATCGGAAATTGCATTACATTTCTTTTAATCAGTAGTACGTAAAGTCTTTGATAATTCTGATAAAGGGTTTTAATAGCAATTTCTAACAAAAAACAGTTTTTTGATGGAATCTGCGGTAAGCTTTTTATTATTTAATTAATTATTCACAGCTCACTTTAAAGATCGTTCCAGGTCGGACATATTTTATACAACAAAGGAAGTATCATCGAAATCGATTCATGGTTTACGAAATAAGGTTCCAGCCAACCCCCCCCCCCCCCCCCCCCTCCCAAATGACCCTTTTAGTACCAATTGAAGAACATAATGTATTTCTATATTCGTTCAAGTTCGTCAAAACCTGACTACTAAGAGGTCAACAATATAAAAAACTTTTAAACCGATTCACAACCTATTACACCCCACCCGCACTCGCCTAAATCGAACTCATTAAGTACAAAGTTAGGCAACACCCCTTCTCCACACCATTCCACCACCTTTCCTTAATCCCACACCATTCTAAATATTACTTCTTCTACTACGAATTAGGCGACATAATCTATACAACAAAAAAAGAATTATCCCGAACGGTTCACGCGTTACGAAGCTTGGCTACATTTTCACCCAACCCTGGTCGCATGAGATCATACTCTATAAAAAAAAAAAAAAAAAAAAGGAATCATTGAAATCGGTCCACGCGTTACAAAGAAGGGCTTAACCCCCATCCCTAAAAACAGTCCATACATTACCAAGTAAGGTTAACATTTCTCCCCACCCAGCCTAAAGCTTTTGTCATATCAGCAATAGGGGAGCGTACTCCATGCAACAAAAATGAATCACATAAATTGGTTGACGAGTTACAAAGTTAGGTTCTGCCACCTCATCCACCTCCACCCCTACCCATTAACTGTTTAAAAAACGAATCATCTAAATCGGTATACGCATTACGAAATTACACCGAAAATGTATGTAAAAAAAACAAAAAAGAAATAACAAAAAATACGCGTCGAACTTAGAACTTTCTCTTGTTTGGGAGGTCGGTTCAAAAGGATACAAGTCGTGTTCTAAAATTCGACTTATATTCAGTTACGGCTCGTTTATGGTAAACTGGAACACGATAATAAGTCCAATGAGTTTCTAGTAAGACATGAGCATACAACAGGTGGTGAAAATTGTTATGTATATATTTTATATACAACAAAAATAATTTTTACTTATTTGATCCTTTTCGAAAATTTGCCTATTTTTTAAAGTCTTTAAAATAAATTCCTCGTAAATATCTAAAAAAAATTCCCACAAGTAAAACTTTTCCAAAATGGGAAAAGAACGTCAATCCGTGCAACAACGATTTCTTGGCATATTTGTTAGTTGGTCGAAAAAGTAAGGCTGCTTACATATTCAATAACACGATTATAATTTCTGAGATTTTTCATTTAATTCTAAGGTAGGGGAATTGCCCTTTCTGACTCCTCTCTAAAATATTTATATTTATCTTTTTATTATCAAAAGTACATGTATCAAAGAACTTTCAAAATACTTTTTCACTTAGCAACAAACGTAGCACTTTGGCCAAGCAAAAATTTATCTATTGAGGAAAATCAAAAAGCAGAACCGCAAGGATTCTCTTAATTGTATTCTGTATTAACAATCGTAGTGAAAAGACAAGCAGACTGTCATTAGAAAATGTAAGTCTAACTTTAAGACATTCCAATATTCATAAATCCTATCCAGAGAAACTTTAGTATTCAAAGGGAATGGAGGACAATTTCAGAAGTTTGCAAAGGCTACCCATCCAACCGAATCAGGCAAACACAAGGAAAACTTTGAAGAAAGGTAAGTAAATAAGCAAACTCCCTGATTCAGTACGGTCGGAGAGCCATTTTCGATCCCAGTCCATAAGATATCCACATTTTGAATACTTGAATTCAATTTAATGTCCTGGTTTTGAATATCAAAGAACCTTAACTTCAGGTTGTTCCCATTTCCGAAGAGGTCTTAGATTTCGCATTTTCTTGTAATAGGTTTTGAATTGATATGACAAACATTGCGGTAGATTACTAATAGAATATCTTATGACTTGAGGTGAAGACATAATGTCAAAGTGTTCTCTAAGAAATAAGAGAAGCTTTTTGGAACGTTTTATTCATCTTTAGTGAAATTTATGATTGATCTAATATTGTTCTGTGATATAAAATATTTTCAGATATTTAAAGCGAAAAATAAATCTGTACTGTTTGCACGATAGGATTAAAATGTAACTTATATAAAGTAAAATCGTTATTTAAAGCTCACTGAACTTACAATCGATTTATTTTTACAAAATTTTTCACAATGTGTTTCTGATGGCTTTGTACCAGCACAGAACTTGAATGCGAAATTTTTCCTATTTAGTGAAGCGTCGATATCAAAACATCGTACTTACTCCATGTCCATAACATAGCACCGTAAAACAGCAACAACAATTTTCCAGTCTATAAATCACAACACTTTCCATATTGAGTTTCTCTAAATTGCTACTCAATACTTAAATACCCCTTTATCTTTACTACTATGGAGCCATTAATCGATATACAATCAACTCACAAAATAAGTATATTTTGGTAATAAATCATCTGTGTCCGCCGATCTCATTTGCGGCAGGCTAGGTTCTACGACAATCACGTTTAACATATGTTTAGCAGTGGATAGGATAAAATTAGTTCCCAATTTAATTCGCCTTTGGTCTTCGCGTCCTGGCTTTATCACAGACCATTCACTCGGAAAATGATGTAAAAGGGCTATTGGAGTTTCGAAAGCTAATACAAGTGGATAAAATGATAGCTTATTAGAGAATTATTCTGGGGTTTTAGGAAGAGATTACCGCACAGAAAAACACAAAATAATGAAAATTTTAGAATATTGCTTGTTAATATTTTCTAAGCCTTTTGCCATACTTTTAATCATAAAAAAAAATTCAAAATAAACTTTTTAAAAATTTGAATGACGTAAGAAATATAAAAAAATTTCTCAACTGAGCGTTTCTGATAAAGAAAAACTAAACTCCTTTGGCTCTTCCTCAACAGTTTTTTAGTTTTTCTTTATCAGAAACGCTGATCGAGTTGAGAAATTTGGTTACATTTCTTACGTCGCTCGAGTTTTTAAAAAGTTTATTTTGAATTTCAAATTCACTCGGGTAAAATGTACGTTCGTGGATATTTTGTCATAAATTTTTTTTTTTTTTAACTTTAATTATATTAAGGGATTAGTATAATTAAAGTCATAAGTCAAGATTTTTTTCGAATTTTTTAAATTTTTCGAAATACTTCAAACCAAAAAAAACACATTTTTACTTTTGTTTTTCAAATCTAAAATAAAATATTAAGATTAATTGGAATTAACAACTCGATATTTATGTAGTTCTGCTACAGTCAAACGCAAAATGTTATGGCAGAGTTAAATGTTATGAGTAAATTTCAGTATTTGGATTCGCAAAAACCTGTTTATTTGTAATATGTAAAAAAAAAGACTGCTGAAATTCTTCAAAGAGGGTTCGTTCTAGAAATAAAAGCCCGAGACTTGGAAATATCAACTTTATTTAGCAGCGGAATGTCACGTTACAGAGTTCGATGATGACTAACTGAATTTTTAGGAAGTATTCGAAATTTTAATGAACAAATTTTAAGAGACAAAGAGTTTATAAGAGAAATAATACAGTTAATGCAAATTCAATACAAGTAATGCAAATTCAATACTATTAATGCAATTCAATATTAATAAATTTTTAACATCCTCCGGCCAGGCGGTGTGTTGAAATTTCAATTGGGTACAAAAGCTGAACCGGTCTTCTAGTACGTTTACCGTCAGCGTAGCGAATCTCACAGCTTCTTATCTTGCCATCTCGTCCTGGAAATGTTCTTTCGATCACCGCTAATTTCCAATAGATTCTAGGCACAGCAGAATCAAACACAAGAACGACGTCATTTTGGCTTAAATCTGTAGAACCTTTGTTATTGTTCTGGTGAAAGGATCGCAATTGTTGCAAATATTCAGATCGCCATCGCTTCCAAAGCATAGAGGTGAATCTCATTCGCTGTCTCCAAGTTTGACGTATTCCGTCACTGGTAGGAAATTCGATAGGTATGGAATTTGAAACAGTACTAGGGCATCCATGTAGAAAATGATTAGGCGTTAGAGGTGTAAGATCCAAAGGGTCACTGCTGGTATAAGTTAAAGGTCGTGAGTTAATAATACATTCAGCTTCCGTGACAACCGTTCGCAGCTGCTCAAAATTTAATTTTGCTTTACCTATGACGACCTTCAAAGTATTCTTCATTGTTCGAATGAGACGCTCCCAAAATCCACCCCACCAAGGGGCTCGCTCTACTATGAAGTTCCATTTTATTCGCCGCTGAGCCAAAAAGCCTTGAAGCACTTCACCTTCCATAATACGTCCAGCTCCACCAAGTTCTAAAGAAGCTCTTCGAAAAGTTTTGGCATTATCTGAATAAATGGCGGATGGCACTCCGCGTCTCGCCATAAAACGCCTTAATGCCATCAGGCAATCACTGGTTATTAAACTCGTTACCAGTTCGAGATGTACTGCTCGAGTAGCAGCACAGGTAAAAATCATAATGTAAATTTTTGACATACCTTTTTCGCTATTATGGTGACAATATAGAGGACCCGCGAAATCTACTCCACTATTTTCAAATGGCTTAGACTGGGTTATTCTTTCCCGTGGAAGCGGAGCAAATGGTTGAGAGGCTGGCTTGCCCCATAACTTTCTGCAAAGTGTGCAATTTTTCACCCTTTTCTTTACTAGCTGTCGTCCTCGTATGATCCAAAAACGCTCTCTCAACTGTGCTAACACCACATTAACTCCTCCGTGCAGGGTTCTATAATGGTACTCATCGATGATAAGGTTTACAATATAAGAGCTTGGCGGCAAAATAACTGGATGTTTAATGTCTTCGGATTCCTCCAGGTACTGAAGGCGACCTCCTAATCGAAGAAAGTTCGTAGCATCCAAAAAGGGGGACAA
The DNA here is from genome assembly GCA_964036015.1 of Leptarthrus brevirostris. Classification (NCBI taxonomy): domain Eukaryota; kingdom Metazoa; phylum Arthropoda; class Insecta; order Diptera; family Asilidae; genus Leptarthrus; species Leptarthrus brevirostris. The sequence goes on from OZ038371.1 coordinate 32,709,377, forward strand.
CTGGGCGATGTTTGATGTTCTTTATATTGGCTTTTTCTTCTTTACGGCAGAAATTTCATTAGAATAATCTTCACTTTGTACGTATCTTAACCAATAGGCTTCAGCCATATCCAACTCCGCCGCAGTAAGGCAATTAGATGATTGCCTCGGTGCTTTCTTTATTAACGATATAAAACGCAACACGTAACCAGTGATACGTAATAGGCGCTTCCAGGTGCTGTAGTTTTTGTAACATAATAGAGGCTCTTTCGACGTATCCTTCGGAGAACTAGATTCTACCAACAAATACGTTAACGATAACACAGGTTCAGGAGCGTACTCCTTTTCTATCCAATTTCTTTCGTCACTTTTCAGCCACTCAGGTCCTTGTTTCCATATCGATGATTGCTGCAGAGCCATACCGGTTATTCCCCGCGTGCATAAATCTGCGGGGTTTTCCTTTCCGATACAATGTCTCCAATCCGAAATTTGCGTAAGACGACGTATTTCTGTGACTCTACTCTGAACATAGGGTTTCCATTTATGCAACTCCCCTTGTATCCAACTTAACGCAATTTTTGAATCTGTCCACATATATGATCTTCCGAAAGTAACCTTAAGAGATTTCTTCAAATACGAACATAATCGTGCTGCTATTAAAGCAGCAGTCAACTCCAATTTCGGCAAGGTTAATTCTGTTGACTTATCTTCTTTGAGCGGAGCCACCCTGCTTTTCGCACACAAAAATGATACGTTGACTTTTCCTGCTGGATCTACGCTTCTTATAAAAGCCACACATCCATAAGCTTTCATACTGGCATCAGCAAATATATGAAGCTGAATGTTGCTCGAACGAACTGACGTCAGGGCAGATCTCGGAATAGTCAGGTCCTGTAACATGAGTAAACTTTGCACACACTCGTTCCAGTCTGCCATCAGACCTTCAGGTAGCACTTCGTCCCAAGACATCTTCTTCCTCCATATGGCTTGAAAAAGAATTTTCATTTTTATCACAACTGGGCAGAGAATTCCAAGTGGATCAAAAACTCGTGCGATTGTGGCAAGAATACTACGCTTCGTCCCTTTCGTAACAGGTAAATTTAGTAAATTTTTCACAGCTTCCAGGGGAACATTAATTTCGTCACAAAGGGTATACCATCTCAACCCCAGCACCTTTTGCATTGCAGGAAAACTGCTGGTTTGAACAATACTTTGGATTTGACTACTATTCGAATTCCATTTTCTCAAGTTCATACCCGCTCTACTCATAATTGCTGTAGCTTCTTCGCAGATACGACGACATTCATCTTCACTGTCCATACTACACACCAGGTCATCCATATAAAAGCTATTCTCCAAAATTGCGCATGTAGACGGAAAACGAGCCTTTTCAGTCTTCAAATGTAATCGTAGGGTAGCGGCCAACAGAAAGGGGCTGCAGGTACCCCAAAAGTCACTCTAGTCATCCTATAATCCTGATAATCAGGAAGCTCAGTGGTTGAATGAAGTTGCTTGGAATACCAAACAAAACGATGGCTATCGCGATCCTTTTCATCTAACAATATTTGAAGGAACGCCTTCTCTATATCCGCCACTACACCATATCGTCCTAGCCGAAAATTCAATAAAATTTTTACAAGGTCTGGTAGCAAGTTTGAACCTGTCCATAGTTTATCATTTAGCGATACAGCATCTTCGGTATGAGATGATGCATCAAAAACTATTCTTAGTTGCGTCGTTGCACTCTCTGTTTTGTAAACGGGTCGATGAGGAAGATAAAAAATTCGTTCTGAGAACGTATTGTGTTTTTGGATGACAGGTTCGGCGATCCCACTAGAGATAAGTTGACGCATAGCGATATCATATTCCAATAAATGCTTTGGATTTCTCGATAGCCGATTGATTAAAGAGCGCAATCTAGCCAATGCCTGCCCCCTGTTGCTGCCAAGTTTCGTTTCCGACTCTTTCCAGGGTAGGGAGGCTACGTAGCGCGAATTTCCTTTCACAATGCAATTATTGACCAACTCTTCTGTCAAGCTAACATTTTCTGCATCTTCACTTTGAATGCCGATTGCTTCTAGAGACCAAAATCGTGTAAAATCGCACTCATTCTGACTGATGCAGCATAGAACGTTACTAAAAATAGAACAGCACGCATTAACGCTCGAATTTTGACTGGAACTTACGTGTTGAGGTCCCTGCAATGTCCAACCGAAAATAGTTTCCACGGCTCTCAAACGCTCAGATATACGCCTTTGTTTACCTGTTACTACAGTCCAATAATAGTCAGAGCCTATCAGCAGGCTCAAACCACTTTCTGTCTCAACATTTACCTGCTCTGTATCTGCAAGTTCAACGGGGAACGACTACTGCCTCAATATCTACACCTTTACAGCCAAACGGACTTTTCAATACAACTTTTACTTTATTAAGTCGTTGAAAAGGCGACTGGTCGTGGCTACCGAAGGGAATGACTGACAAATTCACAGTTCCTATTGATGATAAGTTTAATTTCTTTGCTACGCTTTCTCGTATGTATGTATGCTGACTTCCACCGTCAATAATAACACGCACCAATAAGTTTCCTTTTCTATAGGGAGCGACCGCAATGCAACGAGCCGTTTTTAAATATACTTTAGAAGTTTGCCGATCAGAGTTGTAAGCACACAAATTCAAAACACTCTTGCCGTTGTTCTCATTTACTAGTGATTTGATTTGTTTTTCACATACTACAGCTTGAACTGGTACTGCTGCTGTTTTTTGATGTGATTGCACACACATTGAAGTAAAATGTTTACCCTTGCATATTTTACAGGAAATCCACTTGCTTCGACACTTTTGTGAAATGTGTCCCTGTGCGGCGCAGCGAAAACATCTCCCGTTTTTTCTTAACAGGTCCCGCTTCTCAGCTAATGAAATACTACTGTTACACTCTCTTGTGCCATGCGCACTAGACTTACAAAACAAACAAGCTTCTCGCACAGACACTGACATCAAACCAGCTGCGGTTGTCGGCATAATTTTCGCAGTAGATGGTTTGTTTTTTCCCTCTTGTGCCTTCTCAAGAGATTCTACCTCTCGTTTGAGGAATCGTAAAATACTTCGCACTTGTCCATCCCCAACTTCTGATGATGTCGAGCTGTCTTTCTCCGATGTGGAATTTCCCACTCCACAGGCCTCTTGCTCTTGAATGCGATGGAAATCAATACGCAGATCACTTGGGAAGCACCGGAGTAAAATTGACTTCAACATTACGTAATACTGACTGGAAGGGACTTTTAATACTGTGAGAGACCTAGTGCAAGCCATAACTGAATTATAGAGACTACGTAAGCCAACGACATCGCTCTTTACTGGAACTGGTTTAAGAGAAATTAACTGATGCATGTGTTTATCTACTAACTTCTCTGTATCGCCGAACTGCTCCTGTATAAGGGCAATAGCTGCATCGTAACAGGATTCCGTTGGTGTGAATCCAGCGATAGCTCTTTTTGCATTTCCTTCTAATGCAGATTCAAGATAATTGAATTTCTCAGCGCCGGACAAACTGGAATTCTCATGTACCGCTGTGCGGAACTGTTCCCAAAATGGTAGCCATTCTTCGTAGCATCCATTAAATCGTTTGAGCGACAATTTGGGGAGTTTAGTAGAAATCTTCGAAGCTGGTATAGTGGTTGGAGAAATTGCTGGTCTAATTGGGATGGGGTTTTGTTTCTGCAGCAACTTCTGAAGCCGTGAATTTAACCGGGCTAAAACACCAATAGCTGTATCCTCATATTCGGCGGCCTTCTCAAGATCTCTATCCATGTCTTCAAACTTAACCAATGACTTATTCCTTACCTCTATATTGGCAGCACAAAGGCTTTCATGCGCTACCTTTAAACGCTCGCTGTATGAAACAAGTTCCTCCTCAATTTCGTCAAACTGGGCTGCATTTTCCTCATTTAGTTGGGAATCAACGTGGCTTAAAAAATCCGTGGCAGATTTTGATATCTTGGTTACTTGCCCGCGATAGGCGGCACGTGCCGATAATTCCATAGTAATTTCGAATCAAAAAAATCCGTTTAATCGTGTTAGAGAGTCACCAGCGCTATATCACTCCGACTGCTTCGATCGAAAATTTAAATTTATATTTCCCGTTTCGACGGCTTCCCGGGTTTCGGCACCATGTAAAAAAAAAGACTGCTGAAATTCTTCAAAGAGGGTTCGTTCTAGAAATAAAAGCCCGAGACTTGGAAATATCAACTTTATTTAGCAGCGGAATGTCACGTTACAGAGTTCGATGATGACTAACTGAATTTTTAGGAAGTATTCGAAATTTTAATGAACAAATTTTAAGAGACAAAGAGTTTATAAGAGAAATAATACAGTTAATGCAAATTCAATACAAGTAATGCAAATTCAATACTATTAATGCAATTCAATATTAATAAATTTTTAACATAATAAACCACCGAAAATCAGAAGTAAGTACCCAGTGCAATTTTAAATTTAAGCACAACTTTACACTGAGTAAAATAAAATTCATCAAAATTTTGTTTTCCAAACAGGTTTTGTTTAAATAAAGTAATTCATTATCTTTCTGATAAATGAAACGAAAACGAAAAAAACTCTATTTCATAACTACAGTTGCAACGATATTTATGTTGAAATCGCCCATTTTTTTATTTTATTAAGAGAAAACATCAGTTTAATAAAAATATAATGTAAAGTAATACATTTTAATTTGCATCGTATCCTAACAATTATATTTAAAATAAAAAATCTTCAGTTGCTTATACATAAATAATATTTACAGATAATTTAATATAAAGAATGGGATCGGAAAGTATGTAAGTTGACAACGTAAAGTTTATTCTTTTCTTAGCCAAAAAAAAATGTTATACACTCAGATTTTTTTAAATTAATACGACGTTTGGTAACCTTTACTCTTTATCACCTCCTGTATTCTGTGGCGAATACTTTTAATAAGTTTTTCAATGACTATAGGATCTACTGAATTCCACTCTCTTTGTATCGCTTCAATAAACGATCAAATGTGCTCAATTGGGTTTAGGTCGGGGCTTTGAGGTGGCCATGGCAGTAAGTCTACTTCATTTTCTAGGAGAAAATTCCGAATTACCTTAGCGCAATGTTTTGGGTCATTATCCTGCATGAACATAAATACGTTATGCATTCCCAATTTATTTACTGAGAAAATGCCCAACAGAACCTACTACGCAACTTGTTGGGAATCCCCACTATCATTAAAACAACCTGCTTTGGCAGCCTGACACGTGTGAGCCGACTTGAGGCATAAAAATCAAGTTATGATTCTAAGAAGAACGCGTTAAAAACAAGTAATTAAAATTTTATTTATGTATTTAAATAAATATTCCTGTTAAAATAATTTGTACATTTTCTTTTTAAATTATATTATTTAGTATTTTAACAGATTCATATAGATAAGTACTTTTCTTTAATTTAAACTTTACTTGTAATAAAAAAAATAATTATAATTTTTACTTTATGCATTTATAAAATTTGGCGGCACACTTTAAGAATTTGGCGGCCCACAAAAGTGCCGCGGCACAGTTGTTGAGAATCACTGGACTAGGAAATGTCGAAGTCATAATAGATATATTGATTATATGGGTGGGATGTATTACTATATAAGGTAGAACAAGCTGAATCCAACACCCAACCAATCCATTCAAACCCATAAACGTAGACTCAATAGAAGAATTAAATAGTTTTTTAAAAAAAAGTTGAACCGGCTTCACAAAAGACGCTAAAAAGCAAAAAATTATTTTTAATTTTATATCTATTACCACATTTTGAAGTCGGTGCAAATCAAACAAACCAAACAACAAAAGCTTTTTGTCGAATATTGAAGAAATACTTACTAATAGATAAAAGGAAATCAGGTGTAAGTAGACTTCTTCTAGCAAGTGTAAGTGGAGTATGCTGTATCGTGGTGGTTTTCCAACAGAAAAATTGCAGTCGGCGGGAATACGTGGTTGTTTTCTGTTGCCAATAGGTTACACTAAAAGGCCATTGAGCATTACAGTAATATGAGTAGTTAAAACGCCACCTTCTATTGTAAACTTGCTATCATTGTCATCGTATCGGGTATCCTCCTGCCCCAATCCTAATAAGGGAATACGGGTTCTTCAGCGATAGAAATTGTTGGCGACGGATCTTATGTTCAATAATGAATGCCTTTTTTCAATAATAAAATATACAACACATAAGGACGTTTTTTGAATATACTTATAAAAGCTCTCATGCATATCTACATATCTATCTAATTTGAATTATAATTCCTCTCCATTAACTATCTTTTAACGGCGGTGAACAAGTGAGGGTATTTTGCTATAAGGGACTTTAAACGGAAAATTATGTATTTAGGAAAAATTTATTTATCTCTAGGCGATAGAAATATCTTAAGAAAGCTTTCAAATACTTGAGCTCGTGTACAGCTTAAAATAGGGCTCAACAATTTTCTTATTCAAATATATAGGTGTAAATTCAAAGTTATATAAATAACACAAAAGAAATTTTGGTCCTATAGAACCCTTCCGGATTTATGAAAAATTTTCATTTTTAGAAAACTCACATATATGCTTATATGGCGACATTAAATTTAAAATATCCTGATATCATAAGCAAGTCTACAAAAAGAAAAAATACTGAAGTTAGTTCAAATATCTCCTTCTGCTATCTATCGTCTATGTTAAGGTTTCTTCTGTGCAAAGTTAGATTATTATGGAAGTTTTTCAAATGATTTTAAAGGAAAACGAGCGGAAAGAGTGCAGTAATCGCTGGTTCATTTTCCATTTTCAAGTTTTTTGGGATAAAACAAAATTTTTTATAAATTTGTTAGTGTAAAGGAAGGCATTAAGCAACTCTGAACAGAAGAACGTTGTATCTTAAGCACATTCTACTTAACAATATTAAAATCTCAATTTTTTAACCGATACTAGAAATTTAGAAATATCAATTTGAAACAAAGTAGATAGTCTGACTGAGTTTAATTTTCACCTGAGAATTTCAAGAATAGACATATGGTCGCAATATTAAGTGATGAAAACTGCTGTAAAAGCAGTTTATTTATTGGTTTATTTATACCATTTTAAACTTCAGAGTGTTTCGCAAAAGGTGTGCCAAAATAAGGGGTGTGATAGATCTTACCTAGCCTAACACAAAATTATATGGCAGGATGAGGGATCTTCACCGTTTGAGAATTACATGGTGATTCAAAAATTCCAAATTTTCCTGGTTTCCATATCATTAGTTTACTTTTTTATCTATCTGCTACTTATTTTCTCATTCACACCCAGGTAACCTGGCGCTCTGTAACATCCTTGGCCTTTTTATCATAATATCTCGTCAGCAGTAAACAACCATGGACCGCTGCTGGTGGGACTTACTCCACCGACGTTTCTTATACTTATACCTGATAGTTTTGCTATAACAGAGGGTCAGTCAGCAATGATATCGATCTTAATTGGAAAACAATTCGAAAACTACAGGTGTTCTCAAGCTAAAAATAATTTACATTTATTGTGTAGTAGAGGAAAACGATGAAACAGCTGTACTGGAATGCCAAAGTAGATTCTTTAACGAAAGTGCACCCTAAAACGGGTGATTTAAAACTGGAGGTGCAACTTCAAACAACGCAGAATTGCGCCACAATGGAAAATTCTGCCGACGTCGAGCAGCAAATAATTACCCTTGTCAAGCAAGAACCTGAAACTAGGCGAGACGAGGCGCAAGAATATTATGTAGGACTGTCTTCAGTTAAAGTTTGGAGGGTTATTTATCGAAAGGAATTAACCCTGCTACTAGGCTAAGACTACTGGAAGGAGATTTCCAAAGAGATTGGAATTGTGCACTTGGTTTCTGTAGTACGACATAAACAGCAGGGCCTTTCTGGCCCAAATTCAGTGGACTGATTGATTTATTTATGTCTAAAGATAAAAAAATTCTATACAGACTGAATAAACACAACTATCCTAAAACTAACTTATATAAAAATATACCAAAAATACAAACCAAAGAAATCAAAATCCAATAGGTTGAGCCTATAAAATAATTATAAAATACAGAAACAGTTTTAATTAGAAAACTGATAGGGTAAAGATAATTATGCGTAATGGCCAAATAAATTGAATAGATCCAATCTAAATTTATCATGATCAACCGACAAATCAATAAAACTGCAGATATCATTACAATTTCTTGAACAACTGGCTATAAGGGTAAGAGAAATTAGTAGAATTGCGTTAAATACAGCCAAGCATTTTAGAAGCTTTGCATGAAATATAGTCAATGTCAACATTGGAAGTGAATTGGATATCAAAATACACTACAGATCACAACTGTTAGACGATCTACTTATGACATTGTTATTGATGATGTAAGCAAGGCAATGAGGTGAACGCATGCGATGGACAGAAAATACCTTACACTTATCAGGATTAAGTTCAAGGCCATTGTTTATCCTCCATTCAACAAGCCTATCAATATCATCTTGAAGTCTATAACAATCTGATAACTCCTTGATGATACAATAAAATTTAAGGTCATCAGCATAAAGCAGAACTGAGGCAAAAGAGAACATCTTGAACACATCATTTTATAAAAATTATAAAAAGAAGGGGAACTATATAACTGCTCTGAGGAACACCGGATAAAGCTGCAAATATTCTGCATTCGACAGAACCAATGTTTCCACACTGACGACGACGAAGAATGAAGAATGAAACCCAAAAGCTATACATTTCTTTTTAAATACAGAAAAGTCTACTGGATCAAATGCCTTAACAAAATCAGTATAAATTTTATCAACCTGATAACCATTGATCACAAATTTCTTAAAAATTACCAAATTAGTTGTAGTAGACCTTCCACTAACTAAGCCATGTTTAAGGTGAAAATACAGTTTGCCTTTTACAAGACTTTCAAAGCACTTTGGAATCGGTAACAACTTGGCAATACCCTATAATTATTAATCATATGCCGTTTACCAGCCTTATGCAAGGGAATTATATAAGACAATTTCCAAGCCTTAGTAAAATTACCGAAATGTATTGAAAATATCTGTTAAAACTTGAGCAAGCGAAGAACTGCAGTTCTTCAAAATAAAATGTCCTATCATCGAGAGATTTTAAAGTATTTTCTACATCGTAAGCACTTATAGAAAGAAATCCTAAATCTACAAGTGACAACAAGTTACTAGTTTAATGCATATAATTAGAATGTGAAAAATGTTCAGCATAAATAGGCTCAAAAAAGTTAGCAAATAAATTATAGCTTTCCTGCAGATTAGAAGATGAATTGTTATTGTATACCATTTCTACAGAAAAACCTGCTGATGACCGTTTAGAATTACCCAAAAAGCTCTACTATCAATTTTAATGTTATTTTCAACTGTGCAAATGTATTGTTTGAAGTTGAACTTCGAGCATTTGGTATGCACCCTTATGCAACAAGCCAGGCTCCATCAGAAGCTTTCGAAATATCAAGAGTTACAATGTTGAACTCACCAAAATTAGTGTGGCAATGTTTTTAACGCTCCGTTAGAGCCATTAGTAAGTCTCCGGTTGACCGGCAGCGATGGTTATTTTCTAGATGTTGATGAGTGATTCAAAATCTCTAGATTGGACCGAAGTTGGTCTATGGTCTGCAGTCGGGTCGCATGCCCCTCATTTTTAGGTATAGGCTGAAGATTAAAAAGTTTCCATGAACTTGGAAACACTCCTGTTGACTATGATAGATGAAAAATGTTTAGACAAAGCAGAGGAATCGCATTTCAAAACCAGCGCGGGGAAACCATCAGTAGCTTTGGACACGTCGAGTTTCGAAAGCACCTTAAACACTTTCCGAATGCGAAAGTATAGCGGCTCTTACATGCTAGTGCAAATGTGTGGCAATGCCTTCGATGGCAGAAAGATTGGCAGCAAAATTAGCAACCAACAACAACTTACTTCTATTTGGAGTAAAAAATACTTGCGTCTAACGCTCTGGTCGAAATTGCCCGACTATTCACTGACTTACAAGTATTCCGCGCATCTCTATAGATACCCTTCAATTGCTCTGAAAGACAGAATTTATATGCTTGGAAGGCATTCTTGTTTTAATGGCTATGGAATTGTTTAACAAATTGGTGTTAGTTCTATTGATGGTTTTGAAGCTATGAGGAATAAAGCGATGCATCCTTAATCATAGGTTGTTCAAGATATAATCGCTGCTTTGATTAGCGCCTCTCATTGAGAAGCAATCAGACTTTGGAATTTTTACATATAACCTGTGCACCTGTGTTATTATTCATTTCAACGACACCGAAAACTGTAGATACGATAATAACATCGGTCGCTTTCAATTATTTTTACATGTAGACGGAGATGGCTCAATTGTTGTACGATCACTACGTCAAAAAAGTCCACTCCATCTCTGGGCTGTTGTCTAGCTCGCAACAATGAAAAACTACGCATTAAATTTTTCCCATCCCCTTGACCTAATTACATCCGGTCATAACAATGCTAAAGAACATATAGGGTTCGCCGCCGGGCCTCAGTTAAAAAAATATCACTGCCTTCACACCCCCAATCCAACGGTTATATAATCCCATAGCGCTTAAGCGCGCGACCTCTTATATATATGTATGTAACAAAGATCCCAACACGCATCTACTCCGCCTCTCTAAATTCTTTTTTCAGATAATAATTTCACTGTGAACCAAGTTTGATATATATTGCAGAGCTATGCTGTAAATACACGTACTGGGCCTGATGGTTTCTCGCCCCTGGTTTTAAAATGCTGCGCCTCTGCTTTGGCTAAACCTCTGCGGAAATTTTTCCCCTGTAATATTCAACATAAATGTTTCCAAGTGAATGGAAACTTGCTCATGTCCAGCCGATGCTTAAAAAAGGAGAGGCATGCAACCCCTTTTGCAGTAACTTCGATCATATCTAAAGTTTTTGAATCGCTAATCAACTGCCAGTTGATGAAATATCTAGGAAATAACCATCTTATCAACGATTGCCGGTACGGTTTCCGCGCTGGCCGCTCAATCTGTGACTCACTAACGGCTCTAACGGAGCGTTGGAATCATTGTCTCCATAATTTTGTTGAGTCCGAAATCGTCGCTCTTGATATTTCAAAGGCTTTTGATAGAGTCTGACATGCTGCTATTTTAACTAAAATTCAAACATTTGGTCTGCACCATACCCTCGTTAAATGGATAGAGACGTTCTTGTCCGTGCTTGTTCAATCCTAGTAATTGACGGAGTTACATCTAAGAAATAAATGCGGTGTACTCAGGGCTCTGTCCTTTCACCAACCTTATTTGTTCTTTTTATTAATGATCTTTTATCCCTTACTTTCAATCCTGACCATAGTTTCGCCGACGACAGCACCTTTGATTTCGTGTACTCATTTAACTCTGTAATGAACTCACGTGGAAATTCTACAGAAGTAGAGCAATACAGAACAACGATATTTCTATGGTACTCGCTTTGGGCAGAGCAAATCGTGTTTCGTTTAATGCATCAAAAACTCAATGCTGTTTAATGTCCCTAAAAAAACCACTTCACCCCAACCCATTTCAGTCGATGGAGTGAATGTTCCCAATTCGAACTCCCTAAATATCTTGGGTATTAAGATATCCAGCAATCCTAGCTGGTCTGAACATAAATTTGCAATCGCCAAAAGTGAGATGAAATACTTGGGTTTTCTACAGAGATGTAAGAAACATTTCACCCCACCATACTTAGCGCTGATCTACAAGTCCCACATTAGGTCTAGACTTAAATATAATTCCTATATTTGGGCAGGGGCCGGATACACCGAATTGGCAGCGTTAAACAAAGTCCAGCGTATGGTTATTAAACTTATATGGGCCTTGACTCTCTGGAGCATCGACGGAATGTCGGTTATCTCTCACTCTTCTATCGCTATTTTCATGGCCATTATTCTAACGAAATTGCTAGTCTCATTCATTGTAAACACATGACAACGGGCGATACAAGAGCTACGATTTGCTCCCACCCCTATACTCTCTAGGTCAAATTTGAACGTACCGTCAAATTTCGGGAATCTTTTCTAAGCAAACCAACACGAATGTGGAACAGTTAACTATCTTCTGTTTTTCTCTCGTCATATGAACCCGAAACTTTCAAACGGGGCGTACATCAACACCTCCTTCACTCAACCTCCTAACGCATTTCCCTCATCCTTAATTGCTTTGATGCCAAGGCTGTGCTTTAGCATCATAGGGCATCCCCTGAGCTTTGGCAACATCATATATATAAAAAAATATATATACAAATATACATCTATTTCCGCACCCATTCTTATATACTACTAATATAGTTTTTTTCCCTACCATCGCTCTATTTTGCGGGGATAAAAAGTATCCTACATATGTATTAACCCAGAAATAAGCTACTAACAAGTTTCGTTTAAATCCGTCCAGTATTTTCCGCGTGATGCTTGTATAGGCAGACAGAAAGACAGATTGTAAAAAATTTTTAAATATTTTGTCCGCTTTACCGCTAATACTGTCCACCATGATTAAACTTTGAAAAAAAACTGACACGGCCCAGTTACATATGGTATATATATATATACCATAGATTAAGAAATGTTATTAAATATGTTAAAAAATATGCCGAAACTGCCATTAATAATTTTAAAATCGACTCCATTTATAAAACTTGGGCCTTTAGATTTTGACAAATTGTACACATTCCGAAAGTAATCTTCACCTTATATCCATATTTCTTACTTTTTCAGTTGAGTTAAAAATAGATAAATCTGAAATATTTTCTATTACTCGAACCCCTACATCATTCAGTTTGAAAAGTTATCGTCATTTACGATTTTTTAAACTCAATCCTGCTCCTAAGATAATGCAGGTAACGCTTTTCGTTTATCCACAAAGGTGAAATATCTCATAAAATATTCTAAGATGACAGGTGAAAAACAACTTTTCTTATCGCCGTTTCTTTGGCAAGGCTGCCCTGTCAGGATTCATTGATGTAATTTCCTTCCAGTTCAGAAAAGTGAATCGGTCCCTTTTTATTGAAAGGCTTTCAAGTGGATTCAACTTGGTTAAACTGAAAGCTCCCGATAATATAGGATAACCCCTTTATGATGAATTGATGGCTTTGTAGGATGCACTTTTACGTTCAAGTGGTTTACTCAAAGTACAGATGACATAAGGGCTTACCTGTGACGAAGTTGTTTGCACTGCATACTCAAATCCCATCGTGATTTATGGAAATCTAGGCAAAATAAAACAAGTTATGGAAATTTTGGGGGAAATTGTGTAGACATAACCTAGTCCGTTATTTTAGCATTACTAAATTTGAATATGTTTGGGACATGTCATGATATCACATAAATATTAATGAATCATGCAACTGATAAGGTGTGGCCCAATATTTCCAGATATGGGAAAGTAATTGATTCCAAAATCAACCAATAGGCCTAACCGGAACGGCCGTAATTCATTGGTTTCCTCTCATGGTTCCATAAAGCAATCCGTCAATTAAATTAAGAGCTTGCGTGTTACGGCCAGATGTATCTGACATCAAAGAATCGTAAAATACGATCTAAGCACCAATGCACCCGTGATAGGCTTGGTATTCATACATATATGTATAATGTATTTACGACTAAATATAAGCAAGGTCCACTGAGGTAATTAACTGCCCTGAACGCTGCTGAATTTAGATGAAAACATGAACTTTGAAGCTTTTGTGTCTTCTTATATTCTGCCTGATAGCATAAAGCAGAATGTATTTTATGGGCTTCCTTTCCGGAGCTTTGAGAAGCTCAGCTTAAATATTTTTATCCTTTTAAATCACAGGATAGAAAAAAAAGTCATTGAAACCAGCATCGTCCAAATGCCCCATAATAAATGAAGAGTAAGCCATTTACTACTGACTTGATCCTTCCTGAATCCATATTCGTTGCTATTTCTAAAGAACGAAGCTGAGCTCCTTCATTCTCCACTTTCCACAATACATGTAAAGTTGGATGACATTAAACTTTATTTGTCGCAGTGAGTTCAAAGTACAGGCGGAATATGATCCTTTTCCCTTGCCTTCTGGAGCCAGAGAAATGAAGAGGTCAAATATTGACAGGAGTCAGATAAATCACTGAAGCAAACAGTTTTGATAAGTGTATCGCTCTTTTAGAAGTCTCCTTGCATCAACGGCAGCTTTATGAAAAGTCCTGAAGGAAAAGCAGGATAATGGATTGCCACATCATCGGACGATGAAAAGCTAGCCCTGAGAACAGTTCACCTCCTTGCTAAATGAGCCCTATCTAGGACACCCAGCCAAATTTACGTACACTTTTGCGAACGTTTTTCAAGTTTTATTTTCTAAAAGGATTCCATTGTATGCATAATGGCTTTGAACGAATGTGTCGAGAAAGATGGACAGAGGGTAATGTGGCAAAGCACCACAAAATTAAAAAAAGATTTTTCGTTGATGTCGACATGTTTCACTTAGTTTTGAATTAAGGTGCAGCCAAATGGTTCTTACTTTCCATAACCAAGAGTTATTAATGAACACCGTTATCCCAAATGAGGTGGATAGAATTATTTTGACAAAAGCTACCCGTCATCTTCTCTAAGTTATTCTCCCAAAAGATATCTGTATACAAAAACACGGACAGTGCTTTAACTCTTAAAGCATTTTTTCTGTAAAATCTGGAGAAAAATTGCTACGACTTGTCAGAAGAGGAAGGAACGGTTCATTTAAGAAAAGATAAGAAGAAGAATTTTTATTTTGAAAAGAGCCATTTGGTCTGAGTAAACAGAAAATTAGGAAAAAAAATTGTCTTCAAGATGAGTTTGAATTTTTGCATAGTAAGCTTGCACTTACATTGCTGAAATAGTAGCTGTTTCGGAACAAATATTGACGGCGTTAGACTGATGGTACATTCAGGTACCATCAAGTTTTTATGAAGTCATATACAGGGTGCTTACGTGTTGGCAATCAATACTAAAAGAGGTTATATTACTCATCCAAACAAACAAGATATTGTACCGATACGTAAAGGTAGGGGGGGGGGGCATCTTTATGAGATTTGGTATTTGCTGGGGAATATTAAATATCACTATATTAATGAGTGGGTTAAACAGTTTATTTGTAAAATTTCTTTTAGTTAGAGCCAACTGAAAGGTGACAATATATAAGAGAGAGATAATATACTGCCTCCATTTAAAAGTTCTGATATTCAAAATAATATTAAAAAAAAATTTGTTTAGTATTATTTTCAAAATTTTACGTTATGTTGCTCCCTCATCCTATTTTATCTCTCTTACGACAAAACGGGGAAACAGTTGCTGATCAAATTAGATGAGATTTAACCTAACCAGAAATATTTGTAAATTAAAATGGTAAGCATAAATATCGTAACATAAATAGAAAATACTCAAGTAAGCATTTCAAAACAAATTCCTACTTTCTTGTCAATGACCCCACATTATATTTTCTAGATATTGATGTAATTCATTTAGAATATAGATATTAAATTACGGTGTCAACATATTTACAAATGTTGTGTACGCATTATCTCACTGTCAGCACAATTTTACTAATGACTTGGGACAGTGAGGAAATGCAGTTTTCCCAGAAAAGTTTAAGTTTCTTTCAGTTATCGTCACTATCGCGGAGTGTCTTTTAAATTTACCACTTTCTTTACAGCCTGCAGTTAATTCATCTTTCTTTAAAATTCTGGTGTAGTGTCACCGCTGTCACCCCAGCAATCAGTCAAGGTTAATTTACCTTGGCTACTCTTAATAGTAAAGTAAAAGAACTTTACGTACATTTTGGTGACCCCGACGTGATCAAGTGTATCACTTGTATCATTTTCAATAAGCAGCCTTCCTGATTTCAACCCAAGGTGATTAATATAGAATCCAACATGAGTCTACGAGACATGGACCAGTTAGACGCTGAACAGCAAGACTACCGAAAGGAATTGCAGAATGTAATTACGAATTACAAAAAGGATCCCGCCGATAGGAAGACAAATGCAGCTTATTACGAAGAGAGACTCCGACGACTAGATGCAGCATGGAATCTATTCTTCACAATTGACCAGGAGATAAGAGCTCTACCAGACCCTCCGCAAGATCATCCTTACTTCAGTAACAACGAATATGAAACTACAAGGAAAATGTATGACCAATCAAGAGATCCTTTTGTTCAGATGATTTCGTCATTAAAAACGACAAACGCAGCTAAGGTTGGAAAGACGGCTTCCACCAACCCAAAACCAAGTATTTTTTCGTTATCAGTCGATTCTCACAGAGCACAAGTAAATCCAACTGCCAAGGTGAGCATCACCAATCCAATCAAGGTCCAACAAGCAGCAAATGATGAACAAATTATTCAGGACATTAAGAAGATAATTCGACGGCAAAGAGTTCCCGCAGAATCTTTGCACCGTCACCTTATCACTGCTGAAGAAGGACAAAGAGGCCAATAGCCCAAGGCCTTTTACGAATTAATTATAAAAACTATCAATAATTATTGGTCAGAAATTGAGGAACTGCATTGCAAAATATGGGAGTTAACAGAAGATCCCATCAACTTTGGGTACAATATCGACGAGTACATCAACATGGAAGGAAGAGTCCAGAAATGTTTAATTATGCTGTCTGATAAGCTTGAACTATGTGCCAGTTCACAATCGTCCACACCCACTGAGTCGTCTACAATGACAATGCTGAAATTACCCAAGATTACAGTGCTAAAATTCGATGGGGACTACTCAAAATGGCGTCAGTTTTAGGACTTGTTTTCACAGATGGTCCACAATCAAACAATGAGCAATTGCCAAAAGATGTGGTACCTGAAGACAAACCCAACCGGCGAAGCTGAGAAACTTTTGAGACACTTCACATTAAGCGAAGAAAATTATGTAACGGCGTGGAAGATTCTTCAAGAAAGATATGAGAATCCCAGATTACTAGTGGCTGCGCTCACTTACAAACTATTAGCGCAATCTTCGAATACAGGTGAAGTGGCCTCCTCGGCAGCCATTAAATCATTACATGATACGATACAAGAATGTATTCTAGGGTTAGAAAACCTGGGAGTATCTACCACAAATTGGGATCCGCTACTCCTACATATTTTGATAAAGAAATTAGATAAGACCACACATTATCTGTACGAACAATCTTTAACTAATCCAAGGGGATTACAATCACTCAAGCGTTTTTCGAGACACGTTTTCAATCCCTCGAAGCAATGGGCAACAAGGGAAGAATTCTAGAGGACAATTATAAGAAACGAATTTCAGCCAAGTCTCTAACTTCAGTGATTTCCTCTAATGCGAAGTGCATATCATGCAAAGCGAATTATAATCATAAACTTTACCAATGTCAAACCTTTCGTCAAATGTCACCCACTAGTCGATTGAATTTATTACGCAAACACGATGTGTGTATTAATTGTTTGAAACCAGGACACTTGGCATCAAAGTGTACACTCAGGGGATGCACCAAGTGTTCCAAGAAGCATAACACACTGGTGCACATAGAAGATCAAGAAAAAACCGAAGTATTAGCCCCACGGACGCACAAATACTCTCCAGAACTAAAGCAGATCTCAGCATCAACAACTAGCTCAAGAACGATTCAACAACCTCTAACGCTAACCACATTGACCGACAGCAATCAAAGGGGCTACGTTCTACTGAATACAGCAAGAGTACGAATGTCGTGCGATTCTAGATTCAGGTTCGCAGGTGAACCTAATTACCACAAGGGCTGTAAAGAAACTAGGTGTTATGCCAAGCCACGAGTCAATGTGCATCCAAGGTGTGCGATATGGAAGGCAGCACGCACAAAACAGAGTAAATGTGAAACTGAGCTCTAGAGTAAATGGCTTCTCAGCTAGATTGGAGGCTTTCGTTCTCCCACATATAATCTCCAACCAACCAACTCAGCCATTGGATATTTCTAACTGGTAAATACCACATAACATTCAAATGGCTGATCCAACTTTTCATCGTCCAGACCGCATTGACTTACTTCTCGGAGCAGAATTCTACCATCAACTTCTCTCAATTGGACAGATCAAATTAGGACCAAACTTACCAACATTACAAAACACGGTGTTTGGTTGGACAATGTCAGGCAAGCTTAGCCATATAGAACAGCAAGTGACAACTTGTGGTATTTGCACCGAAGCCGATATTGACAAGGCAATTGAGAGATTTTGGAAAATTGAAGAAGCCGAGGTACCGCAAGAAACGAGTCTTACAGCCTCAGAAAAACAGTGCGAAATACACTTTAATCAAACCGTTCAAAGAGACACCACTGGCCGATTTATTGTATGTCTCCCATTCTCAAGAGATCCAAGCATTTTAGGCCAATCAAAGGACATTGCATTCAGAAGATTTAATGCACTAGAAAGAAAACTTGCAAAAAATGAGGAGTCACGGCAACAATATATTGACTTTATGAATGAGTATATACGACTAGGTCACATGGAAGAAGTTGACAGTAATTCTCTTCAGTAACCCCATTACTTTCTCCCTCATCACTGGGTGTCGAAACCAAACAGCAGTACCACAAAACTAAGAGTAATGTATCACTTAATGATATATTACAAACGGGACCAGTCATCCAAGATGATTTGTTCACCATATTTCTCCGCTTTCGTTTGCCAGGAATCGTATTTACAGCCGACATCCAGAAAATGTATCGGCAGGTGATACTACATCAAGCAGACAAGAAATACCATCTAATATTTTGGAGAGACAATCCAAATCAACAGATAAGATGTTACCAACTGAACACTGTTACCTATGGAACATCTTCAGCCCCATACTTACCAACCAAGTCTCTTCAACGATTAAGTCAAGGGGCAGCAGACAAATATAAAGCTGGAGCCGAAGCACTTAAAAACAATTTCTATGTGGATGATGTCATGATGGGTGCAAACAGTTTAGGAAATGCGCAAAACATGAAAGCTGAATTAATCAACATACTCAAGGCAGCAGGTTTCAAATTGCGTAAATGGTGCGCCAATCACCCACGATTACTTCAAGATATACCTAAAGAGGATCAGGAGGTTCAATTGAATTTCACGGATGAAAAGGACCTTGCCATTAAAACATTGGGATTAATATGGATGCCAAAAATCGATCAATTTCGGGTTAGCAGTAATTGGGAAACCACCAGTCGAGCTACGAAGAGAACAGTGACTTCCGAAATTGCCAGATTATTTGATCCTCTCGGCATTATGGCGCCCGTAGTAATAACAGCTAAAATATTTCTGCAGGAACTGTGGAAACTAAGGCTTGATTGGGATGCTGCTCTCCCTATGGAACACTACACTAAATGGACATGATTTCGAAACAACCTGAGGCTGTTTAACAATATACAATTCCCAAGACATGTGTTTTCTCACGACATCCCAAAAATGGTACAGCTACATGCTCTCTGAGACGCCTCAGAAAGAGCATATGGCGCATCATATGTTCATTGAATAGCAGTTTTTTGTCTATTGTAACACCCAGATATTTGATTTGATTGACACATTCTAATATTTTAATGTATGTACATTACTTTCACTGTTTAATACCATTGCTTTTGTCTTCAGCACATTAAATTTTAGTTTGTTCATTTCAAGCAATTTCACTAAACTATCAATATCTTCAGTAATTAAATCTAAGCACTCTTCTTTACTATCACTATGTTTACAATAGCATATCATCTGCAAATAGCACAATCTTTAAATTTTTTATAATTTTAGTTAGGTCATTTATATATAAGAGAAACAAAAACACTCCCAATATTGAGCCTTTCGGTACTCCCAATTATATTGCTGCAAGTTTTGAGAACACTTCATCTATCTTTGTTTTTTGCGTTCGCCCTTCCAGATACGTCTTGAACCAGTTGTATTCCTTACCTTGAATACCATAATTCTTAAGTTTTTGTAGTAATAAGTCTCTGCTTACGGTCTCGCATGCTTTCTTGAGATCGACAAACACTGCCACTATGACTTTCTTAGTATTTATTTTTGTTTTCCAGTCATTTATTAGCCAATTTATAGCTGTTTCGCATGAGTGACCTTTTTTAAATCCAGATTTGTACATTATTATGTAATCTTCTAATTGATTGTAAACTACCTTCTCCAAAAATTTTCATCCTCATAGAATTTTTCACTGTTTGTGTTGGAATGACAACAAAATCTTTCCGCGGGGCGGGAAAGACACCACTACTTAAAGACTCATTTCTTATATCTAAGAGCGTATAACCTTGCATTCCTTGAAAATTTTTACGTTGATACTATTAATATCCTTTTTATTATTCATCTTATTTAGTACGTCGTTCAGTTGTTCAGTCGTTATCAGATTGAATTTTAAATGTCCTTCTGTGTACGTGCAAATGAAGCATTACATCTGGAATGGTTGTATCTCCCTTACGTTGTCAATAAAATACGAATTGAATCCTTCAGCTATGTGAGATGGGTTACTCTCTTTCCTATCTTTTAAAGCAATTTCAAACATACACTCATCTTTTTCTTTGTCCACTAATCATTTAAGTCCGTCCACATGCCGGATTGGTCACCTGTTCTCATAAATATCTGTTTCTTTATATATTGGCTTTTTGCCTTTATTATTTCTCTTTTATATATATTTCTTTGCGTTTTTTATAAGTTCCAGTCACCATAATTGTTTGTTATCACATCCTTTTGATACGCATATACTTTTTTTTTTAATATGCGAAACCATGGGTTACCCCTATCCATGAATACCTTTGTTATCGTTAATTGAATAATTGCGTTGTCCAATGCTGACTGAAATTCTAACGATTTATCATTCAAATTCAGATCCTTAATATTCTCTAAGTGCATAGCATAAAGTACTGAAGAGAAGTTTTCTTTCTCATATTTTACTACCCTTAGAAGTTTCTTTGAACATTTACTACGGCTTCTCAATCTGAGTTTAAATTTTATAGTCTCATGATCCGTCATTTTATTATTGTAATCTTTGTTTGTTATTATGTTTTCGGGAACATTTGTCAATAAATAATCAATGAGAGTTGGCTCGATAATAACTTGTTTTAATGCCAGATCTTGGATCATTGCTTCCATACGTTGTTTTGCACTATCTTCATTCATCAAATCCACATTGAAATCACCCACTACTTTTATGAATATCAGTTTCATAATATCTGCTAAAATTTTTCATTAATACTGCTTGTATTAGATGTGCTGACATTTAGCGAGATCCATCACGACATATAGTCGACAGAAAAAGTATTTACGTTCGAGTATTGTATGCCTTCCGTGATATAAATTGCCGCCCCTCCAGTATATCTAGAATGTAACCATTTAACTTATAATCTAAAGGTTCAATAGCAGCTGTTACATGCGTTTCCGAAAGGCAGATAATGTCCCACTCGTTCATCATTACATTAGATTCTATTATTTCTTTATTACACAGTAAGCTTTGTATGTTACAGTAAATGCATTGCACATCATTTTTCGTTGGTTGCCAGTAGGTACATCTTTCTTTTTGCCACTTCTAATTTTCTTAAGTACACCGGGCAATCCTTTGACAATGATTCATGATTGCAGTCAAGGTTTAATACTAATTTTTTGTTTGCATTTTCGGAACTAATACACCAATTAAAATGTTGTGGGCACTCTTTATATTTGTGCTCTCCTCCACATTTTGAACGAGCCACCTTAAGGCTGCAATTAGTAGATTTGTGGTTAAACCCCATACACTTGTAGCATCTCAACAAATGCGTAGCTTCATAAATATTACAAATATCCCATCCTACTCTTAATTTACCAATTTGTTACATTTTTTCATATTCATTTATTTCAAGTTCAATTACCCACGTAAACGGATTATATTTCCTGTTTGTTTTGTAAACCAATTTGGGCACTACATAAGCTTCTTTTAAAATATCAGTTTGTTTTTATGCTTGATTTACCTGGTGTGTTACCATCGGAACTTTTAGGCCGGGATCTCCTCATTTGTTTCGTAACTAGTTCGACGGTGTCTGTAGGCATCTGGGGTGCTTGAAGGCCTGAACGACGTTCTGTGCCTCAGGGAGTCACGAGGACTAGATTGCTTACTCGAACCTTGGTTCTGAAAGAACTGATCCTCTTACTGTTACTAATTTCTTTGCGGATTTCTTCTGAACTACCCTCTGTCACCTGACGCGGTTCCCACCTACTTCCCTTAAGGGGAGGTTCTCATCTAGCGCGCCAAAAAGTCGGTAAAGTTTCAGAATTTTTTTTAAGGACAATGACAAGACATAGGGCCATGATATTTAGCAGTATATTTTATTGTACATTGATCTATACGGAAAAAATTTTTTTATGCACAAAAAAACAAAATGGCGCCCGTTATTCAGCTTCTTCAAAGGCATGTTTTTTGAAAATTGTCCAGCTGTGTACAATCTAGGGGTCGCAGATTAGCCTGAAATCAAATATTGACAATATTATCGTAAACTACACTAAATTTGTCTCAGAAAGAGTGAACGACATTCAAAAGAAAATTAAAATTGGCGGAATGGCGCGATTTTGAAATTGAAGTGCCATCTTCAACTTTTTTTTTTCATAGTTTATTACTTAAAAAAAGGGGTTAATGTTACAATTTTCAAAATGTGCTCCACTCTTTCTATGAAGAAAGTTATTTACTTTAATATGCATGAAACTAGAAGTTTATTGGTTGAACTGTTTTTGAGTTATATTGTACACAAATTTGCAAAATCGTTAAAAAAAAAGTTTTGAGTTAATCTCGTTTGAAGTTTACATAACTTTTCATCGACAATTTTTTGAATATAAATGAAATGTTTGTTTTGGCATTTTTTCGGCATTTTGATAAACAAAAACTAACACGCACGTGTAGCTTGTCGACTATTTACTGTGCCATCTTGGGACAATTAGTTTTTTACCTACGCCGAGCGCCGCGCCCGAGACTCGACACCGCGCGGCACAGGCTAAGAGCTCCACGCTGCGATCATGACAATGCGACATTCAATGGGCTGTAGAATTCGTTCTACTGCTCGGATCAACAAAATATTTTAAAGATAAATTCTATACATATTTAACATTAATAATATGAAAAAAACAAAAGTGGAAAATTTCAAAAATCTAGATGAGAACCTCCCCTTAAAGCCAGTGACTTGGTATTTCATGACGCTTTTGTTGCTGAACATTTGTCTAATATTTAAATCGGCTACACCAGCGGTCCAGATGGTATTCCTCCTGCATTATTGAAGAAATTCCAGTCGTCTCTTGCTTGTGTTCTCTGTTACTTATTCAACCTGTCCTTGTATTCTGGCCACTTTCCTGAGCTCTGGAAAACTTCTTTGATAATTCCTCTCCACAAGAAATGTGATTGATAACCTGTGTTATGTCCTGAAGGCCTTCGAGGCCCTTTTCAGTGATATGCTTTGCTTTCACTGTAGGCTTTTTGTGAGTTTTTTCCAGCATGGTTTCCTTAAGAGTAAATCGACGACCACCAACATTCTCGAATTTTTTAATTACTCTTTACCAACCGTTGAGTGAGGTAAACAGGTCGATTGTGTGTTTACAGATTTCAGTAAGGCTTTCGAACAACGAAATTATGATATGCAAATTGTCGCTTCTCGGTTTTCCTTCCTGCTTCGCTGATTGGTTGTCCTACTATGTGCCAGGACGTACTAAGTGTGTCGTATTCCGGGGAACTCTTTCTGACCTCAGGGATGCCTCTGCGAAGCATCCTTGGCCCCTTGATTTTCATCCAATATATCAATGATGATTCACTTCTACCCTCTAATGCTAGGTTATGCGAACAAGCCCAAAATATTTCACACTGTTTCTCACAGTAAGAAATGACTTTTTCCTGTAGAAGACGTACTGTCCTTTTCGATAACTTGAGCCGAGTTGATGTGGTTAGATCTACGCGTGGTCTAGAGAACTCGATGACCCCTACCTAAGCAGGTTTTACCTACCGGGTTTTACTGTACCTTCGTTAGACCGATTTTAGAGTACACTTGCCTTGTTTGGTCTCCTTACTTTTCAGTTCAAATCGACTGAATCGCGTCAGTGCAGCGCAGATTCCTTAAGTATGCATTGCGCACACTTCCCTATAATGATCCTTTGGTGCTAACCCCTCATGCCGACCGACTGTAACTGATTTCCCTTGTCTCCCTTGAAAAGAGGCGCAGTATTATCAGAATAGTACTTATCTTCTACATTTGGTAGGAACGATAAAATCACCTGAACTGCTGGGGGCGCTGAACATCTCTATCTTGCCACGCTCCCAGAGGATTCATTATTTTCTAGACCTTTCTAGCCATCGATTTCTGTACGGCATGCCATAGCCTATTACGGCGATGTCCCGCGCCTCTTCATCGAGCAACTCGCCAACTTTGATTTGGATTTTTTCCGGTTACGCCTGAAACGCCAGCTTATGGGCTTTCCAAAATTGTCAACAATGTTAATTTTACTTCTACCATTACAGGTACAGTAACTTCCAAAAGTGAAAAAAACCGGTTTGCGATTACCTAAAGTTCGGCATTTTCCCATATTTTCTTCAAAATTCATGTAATTAGTACACCCCTTTTTATTTTTATTAGATTGCCCATCTCATTACCTTTACCCACGTAGAGATAATACGTTGAAATTTATACGTAGAAATTCTATCGAAGAATATTATAAAAATCAAAAAATTAAAGAAATTAAACTCAAATTAAATCTAAAATGCCTTTTATTGAATTTAAAAAATAATTACAATTATTCTTGATAAGTAACTTTCCCAATTCGGCTAACTAAATCCTCCCTAGTGTTGACTGGGCTTAAATAAACTTCATGCTTCATTGTTCACCATAAGAAAAAGTCCAATGGCGTAAGATCTGGAGATCTAGCAGGCCAAGGAATCCACACTAAATCTCTGCTGGAATGAGATCACCTTCGCCCTGTGTGGGTTAGTGTTCGACCAGGTATGGAAGTTATGGAAGTTCGTGATATCATTTCTGGTGAATTGACATTGTTTTGTTCACAGAATTCGGTCCAGAAACGCTCTGTCGTCAATGTTGCGGTCCAGAAGCCAAGTGCTAAATTTCAGTTTTTTCTCAGAATGTGCTTCCAGTAGTCCTTGGGCTGGGTGATGATAATATAGACGTAATCTCCCTCGATGAATCACCCTCCACAGCTTAGATGACGACACTCTTATCGCCTTTCGACTCGTTTCGTGCTCGTCTCAGGGTTCTGCTTTACGATGGTGACTATTTGCTGCTCGACGTCGGCAGAAGTTCCTTAAGTAGTGTCTACAGGTCGTGTGAACTTACACTTCCAGTTTCTCCCTAAACCTTTGGAAAGTCCATGCAAATCCCTCTCTTTGGGGTGCTCGCCGATTCGGGAATCTACATTGATATTCCAATACAGCCGCTCTCTCTTTTCCTTCTAATACACCATAAATGTAAATAATATCCGCGTATTCCTCAAATGTAAATTCTACCATTGTTTAATAATTTTTGCTTAAAAACACCCGTACTTCGCAAACTATTTTTTTCAATTTTGGAAGTGACTGTACGTGCAATGGTAGGAGTTAGATCAGTAGTGTTGACATTTTTGAGAAGGTCATTAGGATAGTTGTTTTATAGCGTTTTTTGTTTGTCAAATTGAGATATATCACCCCACTCATTTTGGCAAGTCAGATCCGAAACACCCTGTGTATAGAAAAAACGAAAAAAACACCCTCTTTTATAACGGATTTCGATTCTCCGTAAAAAAACGTAACTTTTGTTTCAAACATTTTTTTTCGATTTTCAGGATAATTTAACTTTAAATACCCTCTGCATCAGCGTTACCCGATGTGTACCACGGGGAGGTTACAGGTAGGCTTTTATACATCATTTTAAGCCCTGAAAAGGGCTGATTGGATAAGCAAACTTTCTGTTGAGTTTATAGTATCTGTAATTAACAGGTGATTCTATTTAATAAGGTGTTCAAATTTACGATCCTCTACGGCCTGACAACATCCCAATCACAAATAAATTGTTTCCGAGACATTTGGTAAAATTTCCGGAGTAATGGTTTCATATACATAAAGGATTCTGTGCTTGAGCTCCTCAATATTGCCTGCCTTCGTAAACTTTAGATTTAAAGTAGCCGCAATAAAAAAAGTCCAGTCCAACCCCTCTCCTTACAAGCATTTTTACAATATAACTTTGAAATTATACAGAACTCAAACATTTTTCAAACAAAATGAGCTATTCAACTTTTTCTCTGACTTTAACCATTCCAGCCACCGGGTAAATATAACAAAAAATTGTTGCCATAATCGAAATTACAAGATCAAAGCACAATCAACTATTCAAAAAAGTGAACAACGCCAGCCCTCACCACACGTATTGCAATTAGTGGTATTAGTCATGTATACCACTGTTTGTCAGGATAAGGCTTTTACTCATTCGACATAGCCATCCTGTAAGGTATTGGTCCTTAAAAATACATCACCAAATGAAAGAATTCCGCAGTATCCAAAGATTAAACAAACACGATTTATCGCCAGCATTTCAAAAGGTGAATTATGAAAGTAAATTTACGCGAGAGCGTACACTTTGCTGGTACAAATTCATACGTATTTCAGCATATCCACTCATCCTGAATTATTCAATATTTTGTCATATAGAGGGCGAAAACCAAATGTAAACGACAGTACCCATCTAGAATCCGTTTCAATTATTCCATTTGAATATTACATCTGTAGGATGCATTAATTATACAAATGGGAAAATTTAATTGAACATACATGCAAATTGTATGCATTGGAACACCCACCCAATTATAATTTGTTCCAAACAATCGATGATAAGAATTATTTTTGGATGTGTGCATTAATGAATCTAACGACACTTCCACTCGACACTTATTATACTGAAGTGCTCGAACGTCCATATGTGTAATGGTTCATTCAATATTAACATGCCAGAAAGACCTGATATAAACCGGAAGGTGTACTCCTAGAACACGATAGTTGTAATTACAATGTTACTGTGGTACTTGAATGTAATAGGATTAGCCCATAGCGACTGATCGAATTTTGCTTTCCAAAGGAAGTGCTCCTATGAATTAAATAACGAAGGGTTTTATGCATGGTTGGGTGAATGAAATAAATTTGTGAAAGGAAATCTTAGTAAATTTCATTTTTATATGAATATCTTGATGTTAAAGTTGTCGGAAATCTTATGAAGGAAGGAAAAGTTCTACAAATTCAAAAATAGGTTAGGACTTCAATAAATTTTAATTAAACACATACCTTGAATACACCATTATTAATAAAATATCAAGAGTCCCTATCGATCTTACTTCGGTTTAAAATGTTACTCAAGGTCAAAGGTCAAAAATATCTCCTAAAGAGTAAGTATTATTGGAAAAATTTGTTTGCAGATTATGCGATTCTCAACAAAAAAGGTCTCAATACTTTTTTTCCTACAAATCATCATTCATGATATAGCGCGGTTTCAGAAATTGGAAAAGTCGTATTTTGCTTAATACGCACACTTTTCCACACCACTTTCGAGGTAGAGCATTTGGCGCATTATTTTACGTGGTTTTTCCTGTTGGTGTAATCAACGATCTATTTTGATAAGGCAGGTTTGATTATGATTAATCTTCCACTTCTTCTTCAACACTCATATATTCTCCTTCGCTTTCTTCTTCTTCTTCCCCTTATTCTTCTTCCTTTTCTAGCTGGATTTCTATAGATTGCTCCAGAAAAATAAGTGGATCAGATATCTCTTAATTGATATTGTAACGTAGTTGGGGCTCGCCGGATTAATTAAGACAATTATTTTCAATAACAAATGTTCACTGTTTATTTCGTTACACACTTTTATTTAACAATTTTACTTCTCAATACATCGATTCACTCTATTAATCAGCACTTATCGCTTCACTGGTTAACATACAAGTAACCCTTCACAATATCACTCTGCGCAATCAAAATCACGAATAGAACTAACCAGGCTGCTACTCAGCCCTATTTTTACCACTCAGGCTGATTCTAGAAACTTTAGTCACTTAGTTTTAGATCTTGCTTTTATCCGTTTTTACCTCACTTATTCACCATAAGTTTGAGTCGTCTTTGACTTTCTACATTTGACATTTCCTTGCATAGATTTCTGGCCACCTAGGGCATGAGAACTATACACATCATTATTTCGCTTTTCGTGGATTACCACGTGCACGTTACACGCCTTCCCTCCCAACCCTAGAACAGTTTCATCTTGTACGGTATTTCTGCCGTTATTCTGTTTTGATAACTTTACGTCAGCCTTTGTACCTTCTGGCAACTACTCCTCAGATCGCAACGGTTTCTCTAATCGTCCACCTTTTTTTTCAAAAGCTAGTAATGGTCGTATATCTTGTTGATCTCCAGCTATCTTGCCGGAGATGACCCTCCTCGTCTAGGACGACCACGGTTGACCTGGGCGTTTCACCGTCAAATATTGGAAGATGTGGTCTTTAATTTATTTATTTATCTATTCAATCTACAGTTGTTATATCTTACATACTAGCAATAATAAACTATCCTATACTATAGAAAATATTCAGTCTTAAATAATAGTTTCTTTAGAACATCTTTAGGTATATCAATAGCAATTGAAAATTTATTAAATTTATTAAATTTATTATTACAATTATTTATTGGTTAATTATGACCATAATTTTTTGTGTGGGAGGGAACATATAACTAGAAACTGGTTGGAAGAGGTATTTCTGGAGCATAAATTTGAATCATAGATAAAATCTCTGATGATTTATTCCTGTAAGACAATACATCTTTCATAAATAAAGCACAACTACCTTCCGTCCTAAATTCAAGTTTAGAAAGGCCCAATAGCAAGCATCTTACATGATAAGACGGTAAGTTATCAGACCACAGTTTAATTTTAAACCTAGTAAATGATTTCTGCACAGATTCTATGCGATCAGTGGGATCTCGATATTGAGGACACCAAACCATACACGCATACTCTAAGATCGATCTCACCAATTGAAAGTAAAGGAATTTTAGTGTTTGTAAATTATAAAAATCCCTAGTGTTACGTCTAATGAAGCCTAGAATCAAGAATGCTTTAGAAACCGTTAACTCAATATGATGAATAAAAGTTAATTTAACATCAAATAAAATACCTAATTCTTTAATTTCAAGAGCTCTTTGCAGGGAGAGGTTATTAATTTTGTATTCGAAGATAATTGGATTTATTTTACGATGAAAGGTCATAACCTTGCATTTAGAAATATTTATTTGAAATTTGTTTTTCTCCAACAAGACGAGAGGTTAAAAAGGTTATTTTGAAGTAGGAAACAGTAGCCATAGGAACAAATTTTTGTTAAAAGTTTCAAATCATCAGCGAAGATAAGAAAACTAGCAAATGAAAAAACATGTACGACATAATTACTGAATAGCAAAAATAAAAATGGCCCTAAATGACTTCCTTCCACAAGGAAGACTTAACATGAATTACTTTTGAGAGAACATTTTTAATCTTAACATACTGTCTCCAACTACTTAAGGGGACTTTCTCATGAATAATATTCAAAAAATCAATTTTTTTTATATATTTCGATTCCACATTCAGAAATTACCTCCTAAAATTTTACAAAGAAATTCTCACTAGAAAAAAAGTTATAGTTACATTTGTAACGACGTCTGCGCATGAATAGAAACCGGTTTCTATTCATACGTTGAGCGCCAAAACTTACGAGTTTTTCTCGAAACTACCATTTTCAAACTGGTAGGACATGTTTCTCCAAATCTAAAATTTTTGATTACTTATAAGAAAGACAAGACAATAAGCCTCTAAAACTTCTAAAAATTACCCCCTCTTATTTTATATAGGAGTGAATCGTCCCAAAAAAGGCGATTTTTTGATTTTTCCAGAAATATTCATATAAAAGCATCAAAATATTATGAAGATGTATTTTAAAGGCTTGTTGTCTAACTTTTTAGTTTTGAGTCTTAAATATATAATCCATTTTGAATTTTCCGAAAATTTGTTACAGGAGGTCCATAAAGTGTCATACAGTCAAAAACACACTTTTTGCATGTAAATGTAATAGTTTCTTTTAAAAAAAATCTTAAAAAATTGTCTTTTTTTTTAAAAAATTCATGAGAAAGTCCCCTTAAGTATGAATAAATCCATTCAAGAAAAGTAGATGGAAATCAAATTACTCCAATTTTACTTAACAATTATTTTATATTTACCCGGTCAAAAGTTTTCGAGAAATCAGTATATATTGAGTCTACCTGAGATCCCATTTCTTATTAATTTATAGTATAATTAGAAAAAATGCTCAGATTAGTTACACAAGATCGATCTGGATAAAAACCATGTTGTTGAGGAGCTATGAGTCCTTTAATGAAAAATGAAATTTTTGAATTAACAAGATAATCCAGAAGCTTAGGAGTTACATTTGAGAACACAACACCTCTGTAATTCGAAATAAAAGATCTAGATCCAACCTTAAAGACCTTTCATTTCATTTATCAAGAAAAATCCCTACACGTAGAGACAAATTAAATATATGAGTCAGCGGAATCACAAGTGAATCAGAACAGCGACGCAACACTTCCGAAGAAATACCATCTGAATCTACCTTTGTACTGGCTCTAAAGTTCTTTAAGGAAATTAAAACAGTATCTACATCAAAGGAAATTTACCCTAACAAAAAAGAAGAGTCCAATTGAGAGGTAAAGCTACTACAATCTATTTCATTGCAATCATTATCTGCAAATAAATCAGAAGTTGAATGGAGGTCATATGATTTATCATTATTATACTCGAGTATTTTAGGTAACACCGATGATTGATGCTTGCAATTTATAAAGGTCCAGAAAGCCTTGCTATTTGAATTAATTTTGGATTCCATTGACCAAATATACTGCTTATACTGAAATCTGTGCAAAAATTCATATTGTCTTCTAAGGCATTTAAAATTAATAAGAAGCTCAGAACTATTAGAATTTTTATATAATTTATGAGCTCTAGTTTAAGAGTTCTTAAATCTATAGTACCACTTAGGATGCTTGTTGTTTGATACCCGAAGGGTAGGCACAAATTTCGAAAAGCCGTAATGAATAACTTCTAAAAAGTTGTTTAATGTTACCTCTAAACTATCACTGCAAACAGAAATCCAATTTACTGCTAAAAAATAATCATTCAACAAATCATAGTTCGCACTTTTAAAATTGTATAATATTTCATTAGAAATAGAATAAGTTTCATAGTTATTTAAAAGAAACCTCAAATTCAATTGCCTTATGATGACAGTCTAATTTTGACAAAGGAGAATCAACTTCAAATAGTTTATAAATTAATTCATCGCTAAGAACAACTAGATCTAAAAATTTATTAAAAATTTTACTAACATGATTGGTCTGTACTAGACTAAGAGAAGACATTGAATCAAGAGCTAACTGAGAACTTTCTGTAGTTATAACCAAAGATTACTTATTACTAGATAACCGGCTCCCTAAATTACCCAGCTAATTTGAAAAAGTAGCACTGGCACCACAGTAAAACGAATTATATCATCCAGATTTTAAGGTCATGAGAATATACATGTAAATAAGGAGTACAGGTGGTGTGAAGTCATTTACTCCTGTCAAAATTATTTGAGAGAATCACTTACTCCTGTCAAAATACTGTTCTTATCCGGAGAGAATTGCAGCGAAGAGAAAAATGTACCAAAAAGTACCACCAATAAAAAGAATTCATGTGAATCACATGACTGAGATAGTTACTTCTGTGCGTAAGAAACTTTCAAACTGTCAATGTGTTCTGATCTTTTAATGAGAGAAGTACATTTGACATTTGTAAATGCATGTAAGAAAAGTATACTTGTCTCCTACCGACAAACTCTCCCGGAAAACAAATTTTTAGTTCTGACTGCAGGGTTGCCCGATGCGGGAAATATATAAGAGCAAGCAAAAAAATTTCAATACTTTGTTCGAAGCCGTTTATCTAGTAATAGTCAAAGATTACTAACTACTAGATAACCGGCTCCCTAAAATACCCAGCTAATCTTGAAAAAGTAACACTGGCACCACAGTAAAACGAAATATATTCAGATTTTAAAGTCATAAGAATATACATGCAAATAAAGAGTACAGGTAGTGTGCAGTCATTTATTCCTGTCAAAATTATTTGAGAGAATCACTTATTCCTGTCAAAATTCTGTTCTCATTCGGAGAGAATCACATATTTCTGTCAAAAAAGTACCGCTAAATCTTGTCGAAGAGAGAAATGTAGTAAAAAGTACCACCAATAAAAATAATTCATGTGAAGCACGTGACTGAGCTAGTTACTCGTGTGCGTAAGAGACTTTGAAACCGTCAATGTATTCTGATCTTTTAATGAGTGAAGAACATTTGGCATTTGTAAACAAACATAAGAAAAGTATACTTGTCCCTTATCCACAAACTCTCCCGGAAAACAAATTTTTAATTCTGACTGCAGGGTTGCCCGATGCGGGAAATATAAAAAAGCAAGCAAAATTTTTTTACTAGTTTGTTCGAAGCCGTTTATCTAGTAGATTAATCTTTGGTAATAGTAATCCTTGGTTATAACTATTAAATGGCTATAATAGTTTCTCTTCTTCACACCAAGCCTAGTTGAGATTACTTAAATTAAAGGCATATAAATAGCATAAGTTAACAGTTTCATGTTGTAATGATGAAGAAATTTTCGATGTGAATCTTATAGATATCAATGGGCGATGCAGGTGGAGTATAACTTACCCAAATCAAAATAACCTCACCTGAGGCATACGATCTCCCCACACGGACACAAAGCTGTTTAATATGATTTGAATCATTAGACAAGGAAATCTGTTCGCTGACAATATTTGACCTAACCGCAACCATTACACCTCCCCCTCTTTCAAGGCCAGTAGCAGAAGAGCAACAATCTTTCCTATATACAACAAATTGACCTTCATCGAAAAGCTCCCAAGATGAAATTGAGTCCTTTAGTCATGTTTCTGAGAACACAATAATTTCATAGGAACTTTCAAGCACTGATAAAGAAAAATCTCGCAACTTTGTACGTAATCCGTGAATATTCTGATAGTAAATTGATAAATTTGGTCATCATCGACAGAACAATTTAATGCTGGGGTTACACTTAAGTTGCTGATGGAACCGAATTTCTATGATGCAGGTTTTTTGAAATATGATTGAATTTGATCACAATTATTCCAGATGGCAAGAAATCAGCAACCAGAAGCTTAGAAATTAAGAATTCCGGGGCACCAAGTTTGATAATGACATATTTCAGTTGAGAGTAATCCGCATCAGCTTTAACCAATTTTTTACAAATCAAGATATTAGCTGAAATATAAGCTTTTGAAGACACAACATTTTTAATTTTGTCCTCTGACGTACTCAGATGAAGGCGAGATATGTGAAGCCATTTATTTTTATTTACAACGCCTAGGTCAACATCTGGAGCAGAAGGATTACGGTGCTTCTTACGATGAATTGATGTCCATGGACCATAGTCATCTATGTAATCACTTTGAACTTTTTTCGTAACCGAGATCGCAGTCACATCTGTCGATAAAGTCGATGATTGCGGTTTCCGGACACTCTCTAGTTCAGTCCACGTAACCTTTAATATGTTCTTTTCGGTTCTTCTCTATGTCCGACCTAAGTTCTATGACTTTCTTTTCAATATGGGATTCGAGACTTACCTTCATAGAGCTTTCTATGTCCTTCAGTTTCTTCTCTGCGGTTGCCTCCAGACCTCTTTGCATAGAAGTTTCCGTTTCAGCTTTCACTTTTTCAACAGAGACTCAACAGCATCTATAGACTTTAACTTGGCCGTCGACAATTCTGTATTGTTCTGCGGTTGAAGAAGCTATGTTTGTAGAAGAAGATGAAGACCTTCGCGTTTAATCTATTTTCTATGTATATCGTTGTAATATTTAAATTTCTATTCTTGTTTTTATTTCGGTGGAATAATGTGAATTCTCTATTCCGGTAAATGTACTTTTGTTGATATAACATTTTTTAATCTAGGTAGGAATTTTTTGTTTCCAAAAATTTATAATCTTAGTTGGTTTTTTGCCTTTTGTGTAAAAGTCTTAAGTTTACTTTCGAGAAAAAGTCGTCATATCCAAGTTATCTTTTTGCAAAACTTGCTACTTTTAAACGCCTCTTAAGCAAATCGGTATTTAGTCAGGCTAGGTTCAATTTCGACCAGACCTTTATATTGAATATATCTGCTACCCAAAAAGGTAGTAAGATCTTTCGGTCCCTCGTGAAAACTGTAAAGAACAATTTCACCAGTTCTTTAATACCACTGCTAATTAATAATAGGAATGTCTTTACTGGTTAATTGGACAAATCCAACTTGCTTGTTGCTAATTTTGTTGCTCATTCTTACTTGTAGCATCTTCCATCTCCATCGCAGTGCACTAGCAGGCAGAAGCAGCTTAACTTTCATACGCATGAAATTTTTAACATACTCTCTAAACTCGATGTGACTAAAGAAGAATAGTCGCAACTGAAAAGCTACCAAAAATACAAGAAGTGGGCAAAAGAAATTATAACAGAGGAAGGAAATTTTCGACTGGATATAGAATAGTTCACCCGCCCCCCCCCCCCCCCCCCCCCTGATCTAGGACCCTACGAAGTCACACAGGTTATGAAACCTCTCTGTGAGGCCGTATCCATATACAAAGGAGACGAATCTAAGGATAAACCTCCCGATAAAATTAAATTAATAAAAAAACAGTAATCAGAAACGAACTATAAAAAATAGTCAACAAGGATGAAATTAAAAATTTCCAGTACGAAAAATAAATTCTGTTAAAAAAATAGAAATTATGATGAAGATCAAGTAGGAGAATGAATTGTATTAAAAACTAAGAATGGTAGTTGATAATAAACACGCTACATATAATTCAAAGATGATTTATTAATTTAGTCATTAAAATAAGCTAAATCACTAATAGAATGATCACAGTAAATAAGCATTCACATCCTTCGAGCGGTGTTGGAGATGATGATATGAAGTAACGCAGCGAAGATGAGGTTGAAAAGACGGTGGACATTATAACGACGTTGGGCTATGAAAACGACGGTGAAGCACATAGTGACGACGTAATTGAAAAAACGAAGGATGGAACCACGACGATAGGCTTCAATGATGACGGTGACTAGAATCACGCTTGTGAGGAATAATGACCAATTACACAGCCTACTCCAAATACAAGCCCAGAAAATATGACAGTTCGGCCATTTCACTACCAAGCGTTTCGTCATTATTTCATTTTTGTTGTACAACAGATTTACCAATTCTTGAACACAAATAAAACTGCACACTCGTAACCAAAACCAAAGAGAAACGCTGATGTCATTGACGCATTTAAATCTCAATACTTGAACAAAACGAGCACAAGAGAGTTTCCATCTAAAACACATGAAATATGTAAAGAGAAACACTTTTAATCGTGTTCACATCTTCAGAACATTTTTAGGTTAATCTCAAGTAAAATCCAATTGCGAGAAATATTACGAGAAAGTACAATTACCCAAACTTTTCCTAATATTACTGTGGCAAGTTTCGGTTGTTTTACACCACCAATGCTCAGCTGTTCGTGTCAGTTTCAGGGCTTATATTCAGAGTAGACTGTGCTAATTATAAGTACGCCGTTTCGATGACGATAGTGACGATGATGATGACTAGAAATCACTTCGAAGATACTAATAATAATGAAACGACGAATACCGTGTCGTCTCCAAGGAGGGGCAATCAATACACACGACGACGCTGAGAAAAATAGCAAACCGAATGCACCAAACTACGCGACGCGCAATTGAAGCAATAACCTGAGAGCTGTCTTAAAAGTACCTTGAAACCTGTCAACGCGAAATTATGGGAAATGGCAAAAAATTTGTTATAAACTTTATTTTTCAATCTCGTAACCAAAACCAAATTTGTATGGTTAAGTTTTACCAACCTTATACCGACAGAAGCTTTAAAGACCTCCCGGAAGTTTACGATCTCCAGAACTCTTGCTCGAGGACATGAATTTATGAAAGTATATTTGCTTTCTCTTTCAAATTAGCCCAATAAGTATTTGCAGGGTTTTGATATTCCTTGGACTCATCGATACTTAATCTAACTACCGAAGATGACAGTTGTTGCGAAAAGTATGTCAAGTCAAGTATGTTCAACTAAACAAAGCGCATTTTCTTTTGCTACTTAGCCCGTTTATGATATAGGGATGTTTATATTCTGACCATGTGAACTATAGTATTACAATATTAAATTTAGAGTCAATGGGGCCATTAAACATCTAACGTTGGCAAAAAATATAAAGATTCCTATGACTATTTTAATGAGAAAAGTTATCAAAAGTTCTCAATTTCTTAAAATATCGCCTTCCCCTTTTATGGAAAATATATCAAAAACTTAAAAAGTGCTTACTTCAGATCTAAGCAAAATCTGTTAAATATTACTTCAGTCTTAAATTGAAGCAAGTCCCAATGGTGCTATGATCCTAAAACAGATATGATGGTTTGGATAAGGGCTTGTTCCCAGCAAAGAAGCGACGAATTACATCATCTATCAACTTATGATACAAGAGGGAATTGTGTAACTCAGAACTTCTGATGGTGACATCATGAAAAATTTTGATCATCATTTTTGCTTTAATCTCCCGAAATTGCTGTCAAAGACATAAGGATTTATGGAACTCAAATGAAAAGTTACACTAAAATTTTAGCATAGCTCTACTTTCCCATCAAGGGATTTCAATAGAAATCACCTAATTTCATAACTTAAGGCAAACTACTCTAAAACTTCGGCGTAATTAAAAGGTTTCGATGGAAGTTTCCTTTCCCAAGGACCTGAGGGGACTAGTCCATAAAATCCTAGTCCAATATTACCCCAATGATTCGAATAAT
This sequence comes from Leptarthrus brevirostris, assembly GCA_964036015.1. Classification (NCBI taxonomy): domain Eukaryota; kingdom Metazoa; phylum Arthropoda; class Insecta; order Diptera; family Asilidae; genus Leptarthrus; species Leptarthrus brevirostris. The sequence goes on from OZ038371.1 coordinate 32,746,313, forward strand.
TGAGCCGACCCCGCGGGCACCCTTTATTATTTTACTTTTATATTCGCTCTGCTGAGATAGATTCAATTAAAATCCTACTTCCGAATTAATTTAACGAGCAAAGACAAACAAAAGGTCCCTGAGTAATTTCCTAAATGCCTGGCGCAACATATCCGCTCCCACTTTCGGCGACACAAAAGATGAAAACAAGAAAAACCAAGAAACCAGCTCCCTAATCCGCCTAGCATAGTACTCGAATGGAATAGTAAAAGGGATCCGAGATGAAGGGACAATTCATAAATAATTCATATTCGGTTGGAATCGTTAGTGGAATTCTTGCCTAATGTCACGGAAATATATAATAATCAAGTGGAATAAAAGGACATCGCATAAAGTGTTGTTGGGAGTTTGGGATAGGTTCCGGGAATCCCGGCAAGAAAGCTTCGACCGCATACGTCTGCTGGCGTACCTGATACTGCAGAGTGAACCGGAAGCAGTCTTTTCCGTTTCTTGTTGTATCTGGGGAGCAGATTTGTCAGGACCTGTGGAAACAAATTAAGAAGACCCATTCTCACCGAGCGGGTTATTTGACGTTGAAATTCGAATGGAGGAAAATATAAATCTCCATGAAATTCGAGATTATTTTTTGGTTGGCAATAAGATTTCTCTCACTTTGAGTGTATTGATTTTCTATTTAATTTTGGATTATGAATTAGATTGAGGTCAAGTTCATCGAACTTTTGCATTGATACCTTATACATGATTTTCAGAAATTGTTTGCTTACTAATAAAAACATCAGGATGAGTTTATTTACTGATTGTACTCAACTCGTTTCTTTGGATACTTTTGATATTGATACGGTTGTTTCCCGGGCGTTATTAATTCCAAGGAACTGTTAGAATTCCTCCCATCCCTCCTTCTTCCAAGTTCCGTATCATTGAACAGCTCACATCAATGATACGGCTCTTTAATACTAATTGTAATGTTATAGATTTCGAACTGACGAAGTTTCAATAAAAAAAATTGAATAAGTTAGAGCTATGGTTTTTATCTTGTCTGGAATAAAGGGTATTCCCGCTTTAAAAAAAACAGTCAATAGCGTTCGTGGGGTCCTAAGAATGCATACTCCCCTCTTCAATAAGAACCAAAAATAAGTAAATTTCTTATTTTATTTTTATAGTCCAAGAGCTGGTAGACATTTTTGGGTAGGTATTTGAGGCACGCTGAAAACTTGTTCAATACTTCCTCTATAATACCCAAATACAGCACCGCACACCTGGCTGATGGAAGCGGGGCTAAATCAGCCCATATATTTTGAAAGAAGAGATTTTTTTTGTGCAGAAAATATTTTTGAGGCATTTGTAAATTTCTATTACTTCAAATTTAATGTTTAAAGAGTATAAAAAATAAATAAGCCAAATTATTTTGCTATTACTAATTTAAATTTTGCAGTGGTTATTACATTTTCAGTTGTATTTTTTTTTATTTTATAGTTTTAATATATTTATCTATGTACGTAAAAAATATAGTATAGTTTATATATATTTTCAAATTGAAGAAGAAGAGGAAGACTCGTCTTCTTCTTCTTCGGATTCTTCCGCATGATCTGTGAATAGTAATACATATTTATTATTCAGAAGCAGTGCAAGATTATTTAATTAATATTGAATATATAATATTTAGTACCTCTATTACGTGAACAATTCATTTCAGAATGCGGTGAATCTGCTGATAGATTTGAGAAATCCATAAAAAAAGTGAATTTTATGAATTTTTCCACCGAAATTTAAAAAAAACTGTTAAAAGTGGTCATAAACTACAAGAAATCAAAATACAACGTGATTTGTTTGGTCGAATGCTGAGTTTATCTATAGACTATATGATTGACACGGAAAAATTTTGTGTTATCCAGTAACTCCTCTTCCGATGTCAATGTGCCGTTTAGATGGAAGTCTATATCAGACCGACAAATCTGCAATTGTTAAATGTTTCGAAAAACAACATCAATGCACCGATGTACCAAAAATCTTTGATAAGGCCACCACTTAAAAAATCCAAAATTTTCAGGAAAAATTGTTTCGCAATGTTGTAATAAGTGTTTAAAATTTCCCAACTGAAACTTTATATGTTTTTTTTTATTAAAGAAAAATTTGCTAGATCTAGAAATTTATAACTAAGAAGCTACTAAAGCCTTAGAGATGAAAAGTTAAACACTTATTACAAACAAAAATTTTCATTTTCTTCTTTTTTGGCAGCTGCCAAAATCGATGTCAAACTTAAATAAAATAGTTTTTAAAAAAAAAGTTGAACCGACTTCACAAAAAGAGCTAAAAAGCATAAAATAATTTTTAATTTTATATCTATTACGACATTTTGAAGTCGGTGCAAATCAAACAAACCAAACAACTACAACAAAAATATTTAATCGTCATTTCTTATGATCCCGTAAGCTGAAACGTTCAGGTAGTATTATGTATTATTTTTTCAATTGTGGTTATGTAGTTGTTTTTTTTGTTTTTTCCCCGCTTCAAAAATCCGTTTAAAAAATCCGCTCCGTCTCTGATATGTTGTCTAGCTCGCCGCAACGCAAAAACAAGACTTTCCAGTTCCCTCACTTCCCTTACCCTATTTCCCTTCCGGCCAAAGCCATGTTAACGCATAAAAGGGTTGTCCCCTAGGCTTTGGTCACATAGTAAAAAACTCCTGTCTCTGAAGACTGAATCTAACTAACTGTGGGAACCTTAAGGTGACGCATATAAGCTACAGGTCGCCGGAGCAAGAAACCGGAATAATGGAGAAAGGGATGACGACTCTGACAGCGCAGAGCACTCCAACAACAATCGGAGAACACAAATTAGAATCGTGGTTGCGCCGAAAAACCTGAAACTCAGATTAGGTCCAAAGAGCTCAGCGTGTATAGTGAGAGTGAGGAACCGTGCTAGAACGAACCCTCGGGAAACATTCTTGGACGATGGAAACAAGAGGCTATATTTCAGGTCGGACAGTCGCCGGAAAAGAGTCGTCGGGGACGAAGACCTTAAAAGAGGTCAAAAATGCACGTTCACTGGGGCTGTGAGCTCGGCCAATTCACCGCAGACAATCATGCCATCACTTGGTTCGACTTAGAGGCCGCAGGGGATCTCAAGTAGCACCGTGACGACGTCTCTTCCAATCTGGAGGTCTCAAGTTCGAATCCAAACGGCGGCGACCCAAGGACAACAGGTCACAACAAAAGGGCCCACTGTTGTTGGTTTAATCCACGTCGAAAGTCATAGAATATCATCGCACGAAAATTTTCACTATTTAATTCCATTTTTCACCAAGATTAATGTTTCAATTACCTGTAAACAACACAAGTTGCACTAGTATGACAAAACGTTCTGAGTACGATTACCATTCGATATGTCAAACTTTACGATTACAATGTCAGATTTGACATATTCACACTGGTGTTGCCATATCTCAAAACTTAAGTAGCAACCTACGCAGCTATTAACAAACTCTTATGTAAATACTTTCTTATATACTTAATACTTATTACCATTTCCTTGTTTTAACTTTCATTTAGATCACAAACATAAATAGTGTGCGCATTTCCGCTTCCAATACCTCCTTAAGCTCTAAAATATTAATTGTCGCTCTTTGTAAGGATATGCCGTTTCAATGCTCAAGGTATTTTCCCTAAAATTGATAAGTTAAAGAGACTTTTAATTCTTCCTTAATGGATGTTATTTCTGTGACGAAACCATGGCTAAAGCCGCATAATAATAATCAACTCATACACATATGTATTCGAAATTTTAAATGTTTTCGCAATGATTAATCGAATCTTACTGGTAGTGGGATGGCAGTGTATTTTAGAGATTCACTACCGGGGTATATTGTTTTCCAGCCAACACCAGGGACGGATATTGAATGTATTTTTATTGAGGTACTAATAGCCAGTATCAAATATCTAGTCAGTACAATTTGCAAACCACCTCGCCTAACCTGTCTTGATACATTGGAATTGCTTCTTACTAGATTTCTATACAGCAGAATCATGTAACAGTTACTGCGAATTTCAATATCAACTTATTAAATGATCACTACCTTAATCGTCCATTTTCCGATCTGGTGGCGAATATGGATTTATAACTTATTAACAACTTTCGTACTCATTTCACAGATACACCTTCTTGATCTATTTTTAGTTCCGATTACCGAATCCGTGATTTTTCGTAACCAGATATCTTTTACAGGCTTTTCTATCGATCTTATCTTTTTACCTTATCTTTGTAGGGAGTATGGATCGCCATGAAATGACTTTTACATACTACGATTTTAAGTCTGACGATTTAAACTCTTTCTTGGATGAGGCCTGTTCCTTGATTTGGGAGCAAGATCTACTTATGGGCAAGTATGCCATTTTGAACATCTTGTAAGTGAACTCCTTCATAAGTATGTACCAATTAGAAGGTGAAGAGTGATTGATGACAGCTGTACTGGTTTAATTCTAAAATTAGACTTTTGATCTCTCAACGAAATAATGGATAAGCGCACAGTGAAATTCGATACTTTAAAATTAATTTGTTCAACTCCCAACTGGAATAATATGAGAAATATTATTTATTTTGTTTTTTTGTTTAAGGTGATCAAAAAATGTTCACATATCTAATGACGCTAATGAGCTCAATCGAATGTTTACTGGTCAAACAACGGGTAGCAAATCTTATGACGGTTTTTTCGTTTTCTGCTGGAAATCCAAATCGGTGGGTCTTGTAATCTGTAACCAACTTCCTTCAAAATTATCCTACCGATAGCGCTACCGTTTTTCACTCATGTGTTTAACACATTATTCTCACACCAACGTTCCCTGGGAAGTGGGACAGTTCCAAGATTATCCCAATAGCCAAAACAAGAAGACTATCGTTCCAAAGCCATATTACAATTTTTGTCAAGAGTAGCTTAGAGGCCTTTACCTTCATTAATAATCAAAATATTTTGTGTCTATTCCAATCAGGATTTAGACATACATAGCTCGGTGACTACATTAATTAAAGTGATGTTCGCTGATCGTGACCTGCTTTCATTTTTGGATCTGCTTGGTTCTCGAAAACACAGTTGATAATGTCACTTTGATGTGCAAATTGGCCAGTTCCTTTTTCCGCACTACGCAAGCAAGCTGATCTGGACTTTTCTTAGGGTCTGAAAAAAGAAAGTTTTTTTCTAACGAGTTTTATTGTTTTGTTTTTTTTATATAAATCCTTATGTAGCCTAGGGATCTATCTTGGGTTCACTTTTATTCTCAATTTACATCAATGACCACCCTACATGCATAAGGAATTACAGCTTTCACATGTATGCTAATGAAGTTCAGCTGGATATTTCCAGACCTCTTGGAGTGGGTGTGGATACTAGGCTAAATGAGGGTATCTCATTCATCAATGAAAACGCTCTCCAAAACCAACTGCTCGTCTGCTTATCTGCAGCTTTTAAACCACTGGAAACTAGGACGATGTTAGTCAAATCATTGATATTGCCATTGTTTATTTATCGTTGTGAGATTTTTGTCGGCAGGTCTCCATCTCGCAGAGATAATTGAATTTAGCTTTTAATTCTGCTGCGTGTGACATATATTATATTAGACGCTTTGACCATGTGTCCGCTTACATTTATTCGTTGGGTTCTCTACTGACATATATTGTGTTCCGTACTACTTTTCTATTGAGCAACATTATTAAAATAAGACACATAAGTATCTCTTTGACAAAATTAACCTTGCTAAATCACAAAGAACATGGCGGTAGCAGGTTTAGAGAAAATGTTTTTCAATTATTTTCAATTCTTTGTCAGAAATTTTCCTGTCTTGGTAAGTTCTAATTGGTTAAGCTTAACATATTTTGATGAGCTTTCATATTGAATTTCCCAAAATTTTACATTTTTGAATTAAATTTTAACTTTTCACTAATTTTAATTGTATAGTTTTCTTTCATTAAATTTTGTAAGATTAATTGTGTAGCGTTATTATTTGCGGTAAAATAAATAAAAATCAAAAATTGTTACCTGTTCGTGTAGTATTGTCTTTTTAACCCTTTCTTCACCTTTTAGCACTATATAACTTTAGTTTACTATTTATTACACTATTCGACTGATTCGGACAACTGCTCAAGACCAAGAGAGCGATCATGACAAGATTTGCATCCAGCTGCACTGACCAAAAACGTTACGCGGAGAATAGAAAACAAACGGTACGAGTTCTTTTGCTGTTGTTTACTGTGTAGTACTGCAAATTAAATGCAAGTGCAGTTGGATACAAAACGCATTTACAGTGGCTTGTACAATTTGTTACATGTAAGTATGCATCTTAAATTTCAAATAATTACAATTATAATACATTTTTTCCTTTTGGGTTTCTTCTTGGGTTTTGCTGTAGTGGCTCGTCTTAAGAAATCGGGAGTCCAAACGGGATGCTCAAATTCAGCTAAACATTCCGGCCCCCCAAGGGCGGGTCCACGGCCTTGATAACCATGTGTCTGTAAATAGAAGAGGGATATGGTAGTTGTCTTGTCTGTCATGTTTGTCATGTATGTCGGGTCGTTTCTAGTACATTTGCAGGAATATAGCTTCTTGCTAGCTTGATATTTCTAAGATCTATAGGCAGAGGGTGTATTCGTTTCTTCAACGGGCTCAGTCACGGGTAATAAGCACAATTTGACTACTGGTCGTTTAATAATACCATTCTTAGTTTTCAATGTTACCACTCGCACTAGGTTGTCCAAACCTGAGTGTGTAGTTACCACTCTCCCGAGTAACCACTTTGCTGGGGGTAACTTTTCGTCCTTAACTATGACCAAGTTGCCTTCCTTTAGGTTGCCATTTTTCGAATGCCATTTAGGTCTTTGCTGTAATCGGGTAATATATTCCGATGTCCATCTTCTCCAGAACTGTTGATAGAGACGTTGACTTAACTGCCATCTTGATAGCCGATTTACATTTATTTCCAACAATGATGGTTCCGGAACTCCAATTAATGGCTCACCAATGAGGAAATGGGCTGGTGTCAAAGCGTCACAGTCACTAGGATCGTCGGACAGTGGACAAAGCGGTCTCGAATTCAGTACTGCCTCGATCTGTGTAAGTACTGTTGTGTATTCCTCAAAGGTAAGGGGAACCTCCCCCATAATTCTGCGGAGATGGTGTTTGGTGGATTTGATTCCCGCTTCCCATAATCCTCCGAAATGTGGGGAAGCTGGTGGGATAAACTTCCATGTAGTATTATCATTTGCAAGTATAGTTGATATGTTGTGAGGAAGTTCACACTCTGATTGTCTATAACTCTTCGTCATTTCTGTATTTGCACCGATGAATGTAGTTCCACAATCACTGTATAAACTTGAACATTTTCCTCTACGGGCAGTGAATCTTCGAAACGCAGCAATGAAGGCCTCTGATGAATAGTCGCTTACAAGTTCTAAATGAACTGCTTTCGTTGCAAGGCAGATAAATAAACAAATGTACCCTTTAAATTTCAATGTTCCTCTACCCTTTGCTGCCTTTAATGTGACTGGCCCGGCATAATCTACTCCACTATGCAAAAACGGACGACTAAAGGTGACTCGATCCTTTGGTAAATTTCCCATCATTTGCACTCGCGATGCTGCACGATATCTTACACATTTGACGCAACAATGAATAGTCTGGCGAACAAGTCCTTTTGCATGTAGAATCCAAAACTTTCTTCGTAGGTAAGAGAGAGTTAGATTGTTTCCTCCATGAAGGGTAACAATGTGTGCGTCGGTGGCTAAGAGTTTAGCCAACGGTGAGTTCTGAGATACAATAATTTGGTGTTTGGTGTTAGTCGGAAGGTTTGATAAATTAAGACGACCTCCAACTCGAAGAATTCCATCCGAGTCCAAAAATGGATCTAACATAACAATCTTGCTTCGTTTGCTCAACGGTATTCCTTGTCTCAGTCTATCAATGTCGGTTGAAAAATCTTCAGCTTGCGAAATCACACAAAGCCGTTTGAACGCTCGATTAAGGTCGCATGTTTGAAGAATTTTAGCTTGGACGCAATTATACCTTTTACGGCATTTGTCAATAAAGCGTAAACAGTAAGCAGTAATACGTACAAGCCTTTGAAGCGAAGAGTATCTAGCAAGTAAGTCGAAATCATTTGAACACACAATCGTTATGTGTTTCTTTGTCTTCCTCTCTTCCAAATCAGTGTCTACTGTAGTTGACGAGGTTGATAGAGGCCACGAGTTGGGATCTTGAGACAACCAGGCCGGTCCTTTCCACCAAAGGACATGGGATCTTAGCTGCGAAACATTTAAGCCACGCGAGGCACAATCGGCCGGATTATCTTTCGTCGGTACATATCTCCAATGACTTGAATTCAATTTTAGCTGTATATCGCTCACCCGATTTGCAACAAAGGTTTTCCATCTTGATGGGTGGTTCTTCAACCACGCTAAAACTATACTGGAGTCACTCCAAACGAATAGAGGGACATCGGGGATGTCGAGAGCCCTTTGCACGTTGGTCATTAGTTTGGCTAGTAGGGACGCTGCACACAATTCTAGCCTGGGAACAGAAATCGGTTTGACTGGTGCCACTCGTGTCTTAGCAGTTAGCAACGATGTGTGAATAGTTTTATCAGCTCCTTCTATCCTAATGTAAACAACAGCCGCATAAGCCTTCGTAGAAGCATCTGAGAATCCATGCAATTGAACAGAGGTACGTGACGAAGAGTAATAAATCCACCGATGAATTTTGATTGTTTCTAAAGCTGGTAACTCATTTCTTAGTTGAAGCCATTCCTTTTCTAAGTCAACGGGTAAGTTTTCATCCCAGGAAGTACCATTTAGCCACAATTTCTGCAGGATAATTTTTGCTACAATTAATATAGGGGAGAGCCAGCCTAAGGGATCGAATAAACGAGCGATGTCGGAAAGCAAGCTTCGCTTCGTGGAGGAATTTTTAAGTGGTGGTAAACTTACTTTATATCCGAATGCATCTGTTAGTGGAAACCATTGAATACCAAGGGTGGTAACGGCATTTTCATCTCCCAGTTCCACGCTTGTTTTCATTTCTCTGTCTTCTACGGATATTTGACTTAAGAGCGAAGTCTGGTTTGAACTCCATTTCCGAAGATGAAAGCCGCCTAATGCCAAAAGTGATATTAAATCAGATTGCAATTTTTTCGCTATGTCCTCATCGTCTGCTCCAAACATCGCATCGTCCACGTAAAAGTTTTTTAGAACTATCTGGGCAGCTTCAGGGTGTTCCTTTGCATGATCCTGAGCCAACTGTCGAAGAGTACGGATCGCCAAGTAGGGCGCACACGAAGTTCCGTAAGTCACAGTGAGTAAACGAAATTCCTTTAGATCTTCTTCTTTATTAAAACGCCAAACAATATGTTGATACGGAATATCTTCAGCCGAAACTAGGATCTGGCGGTACATTTTCTCAATGTCCGCCGCTAATACAACTCGATACTTCCGCCAACGTAATAAGATGTCAAACAGATCTGATTGTAGTGAGGGACCCACACTAAGGGAGTCATTCAATGACGTTGAGTTACTACCCTTGCTAGAGGCATCAAAGACGACTCTTAATTTTGTTGTGGTGCTGTTGTTTTTAAAAACGGGGTGATGGGGAATGTAGTATTTTCCTTTTGCAGAATTTTGTGCTAACTCCATATGTCCAAGAACGAGGTACTCTTGCATAAATTTGCTATAATCTACTTTTAGTTGTGGAGACCGTGTGAGCCTTCCTTCTAAACTATTGAACCGATGGAGAGCGGCTTCTTTGGTTCTTTCGAATGTCGGTGGTTTGAGTCCTTCTAAAACTGACTTAAGCGGGAGACGCACTATATATCGTCCTTCAGATGTTCTCTTAACACTTTCTTCAAAGTATCTTTCACAGGCTTCTTCTTCTGGTGTAAACGATTGTCGGTCAGCAACTTCTTCTATTTCCCAGAATCGCCTCAGAACTTTCTCAACTTCAACTTGATCGTAAAGGTCGTTAAAGACACAATGATACCTTCTTTCGCTTTTTTTCAATGTGTCTCGGAAGGGGCCTGATATAACCCAACCAAACAAAGTTCTTTGAGCTATCGGTAATTCAGGAGAATGTTTTAACATTTCGGGTAAAATTATTTGAGGGTATATGTCGGCACCTAGGAGCAAATCAATCCGTCCTGGTTCAAAACATTCAGGGTCTGCTAGTTCCAAATTTCCAAATTTGGTTCGAACGTATTCAGGGACTTCATATGAGGGTACCAATCCTGTAAGGGTGGGCATAACTAACGCATCAATTTGAAGGATTGGTATACTACTAATTCGTGGGCATATCTGGACAGATACTTCATGGTGAGCAGAGCCAATACTTGTGGATCCTATCCCTCGTACTCCAACTCGGGTTGGTTTTCTTGTTAGTTGGAGAAGTTGAGCAGCATTTTCTGTGATAAGAGAACCTTCTGAGCCTTGGTCTAACAGTGCTCGAAGCAGGTGACTGCCGGTTGCGGATAGGACGCGAACAATTGCAGTAGCCAACATAACTTTATGTTTAAAGGGGGAATTTCCAAAATGAGTTTTGATTTGATTTTCCAAAACGTGAGAGGTAATTGTTGAAGGACCAGCCACACTTCTATTATGGGATGACTCTTTAGTATTGTAACTGATCGCCCCAGGAATTGATGATACTGTAGGAATGTGCAATAGGGAATGATGCCTTTTATTGCATGAGTGACACCGAGTACGTTGACGACAACCAGATGAAAAATGACCAGGTACTAAGCAGTTAATACATAGGCCCTTATCGTATACTATCCGTTTCTTTTCTGCAATGGGTAACTGCTTGAATTGATCACACTTATAGAGAAAGTGAGGTCCTGAACAGGATGGACATGGTGGGTCCGATGCAAGATGAAACGTTCTTATGGAATTGGGTTTAGCCTGCTTTATTAAACTTACAGGTTTAGGCCTTGTACCGGTAATGGCTTCTAAGGAGTGATAACGAGACTCCAAGAATATTTGCAACTCCTTAAATGTTGACAGCTCTGTTTTACTGCCAAGGCTTTGCTCCCATAGTCGACGACTTTCTGTGTCAAGTCTTTGTACAGTTATAAACACCATGATAGGATCCCAGGACGTTGTATCTATTGACATATTTTTAAGGGCATGTAGCACTTCTGTAGTAGTGTCTAACAATTTTCGTATACCGACAGCTGACTCGGAAGACAAATGGGGTTGAGACAATAATGAAGAAAGGTGGGCATTCACAATCACTCTTTTATTTTCATAACGTAAAACTAAGCTCTGCCAAGCTTGATCATAATTTGATTCCGTGATTGCGATATGTTTAAGAAGTTGAGCGGCTTCCCCACTCAAATGTGATTTTAGATAATGGAGTCTTTCTACTTTGGATAATTTCATATTTGTATGGACGAGTGAACAGAAAAGATCTCTAAAGGACGCCCAGTCTTGATAATTTCCGTAAAACTTGGGAATTTCAATTCGTGGTAACTTCAATGAACACTTTCCTTCTATGCCATTAACATTATTAGAACACGCGTCAACATTTTTTTTACTTTCAGTTAGAAGTTCAAGTTTTTGCATTATTTCTTCTTTAACTACAAGATACAATTCTTCATACACCGAGAACTCATCATTTTTAAAATAATCTTTTTCGTTTAGGCCATTATCGGCAAAGACTAAATCCACAATAACGTTATGACGAGTAAGAAATGTTTCAAAATATGATTCAAGTAATGTTAACCGACCGTTGTAATATGCTTCCGTTCTACGCTCATGAGGGGTTTTTCTAAGATTTTCTTGAAATTTCCGTAAGCTTCTTAAAGCCTCACTCTGATTGAACGATAACTTTTCCATAACTTATATCCTATATATAAAAACGTTCCGAAATTCGCACAGCGAAGTATATATAAGATACCTCAAACACTTTTAAAGAAATCAATTAAATGTTGATATAAATATGTAAAAAAACCACGATTTGATTTGTATATATCAAGGCGTTCACAGATAATTTCAATTTTGAATTTGGTCTTTTATTAATTAACCGCTTTATGTAACTGCACAAAGTTCACTGTAGTAATTTCTAATGTTTTATGTTGCAAGTATTTCACCATGTGCTTTTGTAAATACATAAAATTATGTCAAATTGCATTAAAGTTATATCAAGTTGGGGAATAAAACACTAAAATATTCTTTATTGTTTTGCCTTTAGCAATTATAAACGGATAAGTGAGTAATAAAATTTATTTAACATACCATGTGAAGCATAAGCTTTCATATTTAGGACGTCGGTTATGCTATGTAATTTCACAGAAATACCTATCGTTTTGTCCCTCGTTGGTATAATGGGTTTATCCTATTAATCTGTAGAACTGATGAACTTATTAACTCCTTTTCCCTCGTTGATTTCCTTAAAAAATGACCTTTTCATAATCCCACGTTCTCCTATATGCTTCAGCATAATTATGCTCACAAATTTTCACCGCAAATCCGGCTCGAAGGACCAAATGTTCGTGTAGTATTGTCTTTTTAACCCTTTCTTCACCTTTTAGCACTATATAACTTTAGTTTACTATTTATTACACTATTCGACTGATTCGGACAACTGCTCAAGACCAAGAGAGCGATCATGACAAGATTTGCATCCAGCTGCACTGACCAAAAACGTTACGCGGAGAATAGAAAACAAACGGTACGAGTTCTTTTGCTGTTGTTTACTGTGTAGTACTGCAAATTAAATGCAAGTGCAGTTGGATACAAAACGCATTTACAGTGGCTTGTACAATTTGTTACATGTAAGTATGCATCTTAAATTTCAAATAATTACAATTATAATACATTTTTTCCTTTTGGGTTTCTTCTTGGGTTTTGCTGTGGTGGCTCGTCTTAAGAAGTCGGGAGTCCAAACGGGATGCTCAAATTCAGCTAAACATTACCGTAAAATATAGAGGTTTTTCCTGTTTGCGGGAGTTGCGGATGTGAAAACTTGTTTACTATTTTTTTGTGTTCTCCACCCTCAACAACGGGTTGAAAGATGTTTGTGTAGCTGCAGATATTGACATTTTTTTCCTTATTCACTCCAGTATTACACCGACACTACAACACCGTTTAGACAGCAGGATACTTTAATGTCAAAAGCAATGTCAGAATATGGAGGTTATTAACAGAATAACAAAAAACGAAATTTCGATATTTTAGAAGACCCACTCTTTGTTAAATCGATTAACTTAATACTTTATTTTGAGGCTTAGTGGATTTTTACTTGGAAACCATCATATAATACTTCCTGAAATCTGATTTAAGCGCTAAAGTACAATGTTACACATGTTCTTATTTACAGCGACTATTAACAACACGCATTGTGATTCACACCTGCCCTTACTTGTCTTGCTTTCTAAAGTTTTAGGTTTACTTTGGGCTTAAAATCTACTTGAAGTGCTCGCCGTTGATTGCATGGAACACACATGACGACAAGAAGTTTATCCTTCTATACCTTGGAACAGGATTACTTTACGTTACAATTTCAAGTTACCAAGTTGGGTAGTGGCTTTGATTTAATCACAAAGTTACGAGGGATTTTCGTGCAGCTTTCATTCTCCATGCATACAACTACAAACATTTAGAATGACTAATTTCTTTTTAAACAATTTTCCTGTAAGCACCGAGTAGGCTTAAACTTAGTTAAACCTTTGCAACATAAAAAAAACACATATCACATTAAACATATGTTAAGAATAAAAATATTTATCACGTTACTAAGGTATGTACTTTTGCAAATGTATAATACGTAAAAATGAAGTAGCGTTAAAGCGTGCTTTTTTGTACAAGTGGTCCATAGTGTTATTACATCAGACTACATCAGAGAAATTACTCCCAGGATAATCTCCATATCACATCACAATCACAATAATTTTTACTTATATATTATTTTATAAACCTGTAGTAAGTGTGAAAAATGTTAAGTGAATAAGTTTAATTTTTGGTTGGTGGTTGATTTTTTGGTTTGTTAATTTCCTCTGAATTAAAAAAATATGTGTCGGTGTTGAAAATGTTGTACAAAGTGCTTTATATCGATTGATTTTTAAGGAGTTTTCCTTTCATACCGTTAGTGTTCTGGTTATGTAGCGCTGAGCCTGAGTACTCCTCTTAATTACTTTGCTGACAAGAGTTTGAACATTTTTCATGTTATTTTTTTATATATACGATGTGGCCAAAGCCTAGCCCTTTGATAAGTTAGCATGGTTTTTGGCCAGAAAAGAATTAGCGTAAGGGAAGTGAGGAACTGTCACAGGGAAACCTGGTCTGGAACCCGGTACCAATGGCATTGTGGTCATGCCTCTCAACGAATTGATCCAACTCCGTCTCCAAAAACCAAAATGTGATATGGCTTTCGTTAATATTTTAAAATATTAAGAACAAAATTGTAACGTGCACGAAGTAGGCCACGAAAAGCGAAATATTGAACCGTGTAATGCGCATGCCTCATGTCGTCAGAAATCAAGGCAAAGAAACGTTAAATGTACAAAGTCAAGGAAGACTCGAACATATGGTGAATAAGTGTGGTGAAAATGTGTAACGAAAACATCTAGAACTAAATGGCAGATGTTTCTACAATTAAGCTGAGTACTATAAATAGGGTACAGTAGCAGCTTGGTTGGTTTACTCGTGATTTATACTGCGAAGAGTACATTTGATACTGTGAACAGTCAGTTGTACTTTAATCCGTGAAGTGATAAGTGCTAATAAGAAAAGTGAAACGTTATATTGTATTATTGAAAACCTGTAAAGGGTATTGTGAAATGAACTAATTAAGTGAAGTGAATAAAACTGTGAACATTTGTGATTGAAAATAAGTGTCTTAATTAATCTGTCAAGCCCGAGGAGCCCCATCGACCTTAAAATATGTTAAATGTAAAGCTTATATAGTACCCTAGCCAGACGGTGGCTGTTTATTATAATAAATGCAAACATGATAATAAATACGACTGTCTGTTCGCAAAAATTATTATAGCTATGTATATTATCTTGTGCTACGTTATTCCTATTAACATTTTTAACACAAAATTGATGTTACCTGAACGTAATTTTTGCAAAAAAAAAAAGTTGGAAAAAACGGTAACAGTGGACATTTTAAATTGATGTGACAAGAAGGAATGTATTAAGAAAAGTAGTCTGAAAGTAAAAATTAAATTTTTTTTTTCATTTTTGATAATACAATAATAATACAAATCAATTTCAAATGTACAGTGTCCTAGACACTGTACATTTGAAATTGATTTTTCTCAAGAAGTGCTTTGAGAAAAGTAATCGAAAAGTAAGAACTACGTTTGCCGTCTGCGGGAAAATTATCATTTCCATTAATGAATTTTTTTATACGATGTAGCCAAATCAAAGGGGACAACCCTTTGACGCGTTAGCATGGTTTTTGCCGAAAGGGAATTAGGGTTAAGGAGGAAGTGAGGAACTTTGAAAGTCTTGTTTTTGCATTGCTGCGAGCTAGACAACAGCCCAGAGATGGAGTGGATTATTTTACTTTCTAAATAAAAGCTCAAGGGAAGATCTGGTCTCGAACCCGGGACCCTTGGCATGGGGCTCGTGATCTAACACTGTCTCCAAATTTGAAAATATAATATATAATAAAATTTATTATAATAAACCGGTGTCGTCAGGCTAGGGTTTTAGGAAATATGCTATGGTGCATTATTATATCATATGATTATGATCCATTATTCACAAACCTTTTTGTATGAAATTAAATTATTTATTATTTATTGCCCCCATCAAATTTTTAAATTTTTTTTTTTTTTAAATTAGTTACAGCGAGTTTTGAGACCCGTGCTGCCAAATATTGGTAATCAAAGGTTTTTTTCATGATACAGCATATGCTTATGCTCGTTTAGCCTTTGTTCTCTCTTGGCATTTAAGCAAAGTACACCTACAAAATGCGCGGGGCAATAAGACCCCATGTGCGCAATACATATATTTTGTTTTAAAAATTAAATTTTTTTATTGATCTATTAAAGTGCCAAAGTTATGTATATAAATATAAAATGTGAATAAATTTTAAAATATTTTTTTTATATATAAATATACTTTTTCCATGCATACAGCTGGCTTATAATCTTAGAAGTTGAGTTGATTGTTGAGAAGATTTGTGAAAGTTAGGTTTCCGAAGAAGATTGGGAGGATGCAAATTTAGACAAACAGCTACTGGAAAATCGAGCACGTGGTCGTCCTTCTATCAAATTGAAAGGATAACTTAATTATTCCTGGGATACACGTGTTACGCAAAGAAGTTAAGGTAGGCTTTCCTCTTTTCGATCAATCGGTATATATAGGTATATAAATATATATATATATATATATATATATATATATATATATATATATATATATATATATATACAGCTGGACGAACATGCAAAAAATAAGAATTTAAAAAAGAAAGATTATGGAGAACAGCTCTATATATGTATTTATTTATTTATTCTTCCTTTAATATCACAGAATTTCACTTAAAACTATTACTTCAGTAAACTTACTATTTTAATCACTTAAATTAACAATGATTGTTCAAAACAATAATATAATTGTTTTGAAGACACTGCTTTAAGAAAAAACTAGAGCGAAAACAGAAATATCTGATTAACATCAAAATGATTCAAAAATCTGAAATCAAAATTTAAATCGAATTTAATTTTAGGAGAAAATGAAAAAGGAAACACGCATACAAATTTGGTCAATCTTCAGTTTAATCTACACTTTGTGAAAGTTTCTACACGACTCGGTAAAATTAAAATTCACTGTTAAAATAAGCGGTTATGAAAAAACTATAAAAAAAACTATATCTGTTATTACATGGGCGAGAAGATAACCAACTGTTAATAAATCCCATACATGAATAGTATTACCGTAAAGGCATTAATTATTCAGATGAAACTGTATTAATTGATTATCTGCACAATAATTGGGCCTAACTGATTTATATTATTTATTTTTACCAAATAATAGGTGCTCAACATGTAATATACAGGTAAGTGGTATTTACAAATGTTAAGTGTTACGTGCTAAGCGTTATTTGTGCGGAAATATGACCAAATTGTTGAATTTCATGTACTTGAGATCGAGTGCATTGACTGTCGTAATTGCAAGAAAATGCAAATAATTACTTGCAACTAATGCACCCGAACTCAATATACATACATATATAAAATTCCTGTTGCCGACACCTATATTGTGGTTTTCTGTTGTTAGGTGTCGATAATATGTAACATTTTGTGACTTTTTTTGCGTATCATAAATGCATGTTGTTGTTGTTGTAGGAAAGTTTGTTTACCTTTTGTGCTTGTAATTTTCCTGAATCTTTTTGGTTTATGTAATTTTTATAAAGATTAAATTAAACATTTTTTTTCTTTTAGGATTCATAGGACGGACGGGACGAAACTGGAGGTGGCTGTAGAATTCCCAGGCAGTCAGGTGAGTATAATTGACGACACTTGGTAATATAACAATTAATTCGTTTTATTTTCCGGCATCATCGAATAATGATAATTTCACTAAATAGATTCAATAAAAGATTCGAGAATAACTCAAACGCAATGAAATTTCAAGAATGGTGAATGTATGAATTCAAGAAATGGAGAAGTTCAAATATAAGATCAATATCTTAATAAAGTAGTATAACTAATAATATATTGAATAAAGTTCAAGAAAATCTTTCTTCTAGTCGAAAACCCAGAATAAAGTGGAAGGAAATCTTTATTCAAGTCAATACCCTGAATAAAGTGAAAGGACATCTTTATTCTAGTCGAAAACCCAGAATAAAGTGTAAGGAAATCTTTATTCAAGTCAATACCCTGAATAAAGTGTAAGGAAATCTTTATTCAAGTCAATACCCTGAATAAAGTGAAAGGAAATCTTTATTCTAGTCAATACCAAGAATAAAGTGGAATGAAAATATTTATTCTAGTCGTAAACCTAGAATTGAGTAATAAATACCATACAAATATATTTCTGAAAGATCACTCACCGAAAGCAATGATAAAAAATAGTTTTTAAAAAAAAAGTTGAACCGACTTCACAAAAAGCGCTAAAAAGCATAAAATAATTTTTAATTTTATATCTATTACGACATCTTGAAGTCGGTGCAAATCAAACAAACCAAACAACTACAACAAAAATATTTAATTGTCCTTTCTTATGATCCCGTGAGCTGAAACGTTCAGGTAGTATTCTGTATTAATTTCAATTGTGGTACTGTAGTTGTTTTATTTGTTTAATTTGCACCGAATTCAAAATGTCGTAATAGATATAAAATTAAAAATTATTTTATGCTTTTTAGCGCTTTTTGTGAAGTCGGTTCAACTTTTTTTTTTAAAAACTATTTTATTTTTCACTTTTTAGTGTCTTCTACTCTATACAACGAAGAAAGAACAATCCAAATCGGTCCACGCGTTAAAAGTTAGTTTTAACCCCATACCTCACCACCATTTCACTAAACTTTTTTCTCATGGTATCAATCAAGGAACATACTCTACCGAACAGAAAAGGAATCATCGACATCGGTTCACGCGTTACGAAGTTACTACCCCTCCCCCACCTCACCATAGGACCAAATTATTCTCCTATTAGCAATGGGGGATCACACTCTATACAACAGCAAAAGAAGCAACCAAATCGATCCACGTGTTACAAAGTTAGGTTCCACCCCCTTCTCCCACCCCTACCCCAGCAACATTTGTTTTCTCGTAGTATCAACCAAGGATCATATTCTACCCAATAGAAAAAGAATTATCCAAATCGGTCCACGCGTTACGAAGTTAGACTACCCCTCCCCCCCACCCACACCTTTCACCCTAGGACCAAATTATTCTCCTATTAGCAATGGCGGATCATACTCTATACAACAAAAAAAGAACCATCGAAATCGGACCACGCGTTACAAAGTTAGGTTCCACCCCCACTCCCCACCCCGATCCCCCCAAAAAAATTTTCACCTGGTATCAACCACGGAACATACTCTACCCAACAGAAAAAGAATTATCCAAATCGGTCCACGCGTTACAAAGTTAGACTACCAATCCCCCCTCCCCCCACCCTAGGCCAAATTTTTTTTCTCCTATTAGCAATGGCGTTGTACTCTGTACAACAAAAAAAGAACCATCCAAATCGGACCACGCGTAACAAAGTTAGGTTTGACCCACACCCCCCCCACCCCCCCCCCCCCCACCCTACCATGACATGGTAACAATCGGTGAACATACTCTACCCAACAAAAAAAGAATCATCAAAATCGGTCGACGCGTTACGAAGTTATGCCCGGTCAGACATAAAAAAAAACAAAAAAAAGACAACAACAAAAATACGCGTCGAACTTATAACCTCTTTGTTTTTGGGAAGTCGGTTAATAAAAGAGAAAGATAATCGGTACCCGTAGTCCTTTTATAGATGAATAGCTAGCGACACCAAGATTTGCAATTCAATGACGTAATTTCTCTAGTGTTACCACTTTCCCATTCTTGAAACTGTACCTACAAATTTATTACAATGATTTTTGATATTTCTTTCCTATCTACTTTCATATAATAATAACTTCTATTTACTTTCATGTAAAAATAAATTTAATTCTTTAATTTCGTCGATTTCGCGCAATTGAATTAATATTTGTGCATGATGTCTTCCAATGTAAAGTTTTGCTGTGCGTGGAAAACAGAATTGGTCTAAGCCGTTTAGCCGTGATAATAATTGATACTGGCCATCTGTCATGATGTGTCAGAAAGTTTGTTTGTTTTCATCGAATCTGGATGGCTATGGGAGTTAAATGGATTTAATTAGGTAAGTTTTATGTAATATTTTACAAAACGGATATATAATATTTTACAAAGAGGATAGGCACTGAAGAGGGTGGTGATTGAATTGTGTTATTTAATGATTTAAGTTTAGGTTTGATGATATTAATTTCAAGACTGGCGAGGACGTTTTCGGGAATCCGAACATGCTGCCCCCCCCCCCCTTCCAAGGTTGGGTCTTTCAAGAAGGATTTATGTTCATTTTAGGATTATGTTAGTTTTAGTTTAATAAAGTTTTAGTGCTCTTGTACAATTATGTTTTTCTGTTGTATTTTGCTTTAGTTTTTTGTTTGAATAAATGTAAATTGACAATAACATGTTGAGTTTTATTCAATTTTCATTTATGTGACATACCTTACGTTATGTTATCCATTCATGCTGTGTTTAAGTGTACACTTGCAGTTTTGTATATCAACGTATCGTTAAGATGATATTCTGTTGCTGGTATAATATTTCTTCTGATCTTAAGAGGAGTTGCCATGTTAATGTGACCAACAAGGAAGCATGAAATTTTAAAAGGCTGAAATTAAATTTTAAATTTGGAAACAATTGAAAAATAAAAGAAAAAAAAACTAAAGTGATTTTAAAATAAATAGAATTTATTTCTGCGAAACTTTGATTTCTCCGCTCTCAAGTAGCTTTACATTTACTGGAGTGCCTGCTCGGGTGGTAAATCTTTGTTATCTTTTTTTGGAACGTCGTAATGCCGACCAGGAAACACGAATTGTTTCGAACTTCTCCGGGTTGTTTTCGTCAACTAGGTGAACGTAAAGATCATCGCTAGAGCTTCCAGTTGGGACAAGTACCACATCTCGCAGGGTTTGTATTTTTGGCGGCGTGTGAGTAGCTGGAGGTGGAATTTCGTCGTCGTAGTCGACGATGATGATTTCTTGTGGAACTGCGTTGGGTTCTTCCAAACTGATTTTATCCAGCCGCCTTCTAAGATGGTCGATATTGTGCGATTGTTGTGTAGTGTTCCGCAGTTGTTGTTCCAACAAATTCTTTTCCGCACTTGCCTGGTTGATTTCGTTTAGTAACTCTTCAATTTCCTTTCGACGTGTTCAACTTTCGACGATTTAATTAATTTCTCAGAGGTTTTAGAATTTAAATCAACGTTTCCTTCGCGTGATTCCATAATTACACTTTGACTTTTATTTCAAATTCAAACGTGTTACTGGTTTGCAGCGATCGAACTAAAACTTAACTGTCGTGCGAGCAGAATATAGGTATACAGATGTAACTGTCTCTGATTTGAGATTCGTTTTAACGGGTTCGTTTGTAAGTTTATTTTCAAATGGCAAATACAGTTAAATTTCGGAATTTGTGCGAAATTCGATTTAAAGAATTTTCAATTTTAAATTTGTGAAAATTTTGATTTTGACTAATTTAGAACTTTTGAATTTTGAGCACTTTAGGATTTTTGACATTGGAAATTTTGAAAATTTTGTAAATTTTGATTTGGCTTAATCTGAATATGGAAATAAACATATTTTGGGCATTGGTTTTTTAAATTCAAAATTTTTTGTCTTGACTGTCACTATCCTAAGTAAATTATCTGCTCCTGGATGAATTTTTATAATTCTGCCAATTAGCCAACGAGAAGATGGTAAATTATCTACTTTGATTATAACTAAATCTCCAATTTTGGGATTCAAAATTGGTGTTTTTCAATAAGAACGATTTTGTAGCAAATTTAAGTAGTCCGAAGACCATTTTGACCAGAATTGTTGTTGTAACAATTGCAGGTGGTTCCCGCGAGATAATAGGGATGCTTTAAGGTAGATGGTTCTGGAGGTGTAATTATTAAATTACCAATTAAAAAATGACCAGGCGACAAGGCGTTCAAATCATGAGTGTCATCGGATTTTGGATATAATGGCCTTGAATTAAGGCAAGCTTCGTCAAAAGATAAAAATAAAAGAGTAGGTAATGTGGATACCATGAAAAACTGAAATTTATGATTCACCCTGTAACTTCCAAACGGTTGAGTTTACTTCCCTGCCTGCCATACACATTTTTTGTTTGCTAAGGTGAGACCTATCATCCCACTTTGGCACGTCAGATCTGAAGCACCCTGTTTATTGATAACTAAGCTTTTATTCTTAGATTTATGCTGTTCTGTATCTAAGAGAAGATAGTGCGGAACATATCCCCTAAGACTAAATTCCAGGTTTTTCTCTACGTAAAACGAGTACTACTATTCACATTACAAATCGTACTATAACGTGTGATAATTGGTTAACCACTATACCTAATATGGAACTTATGATGCAGGAACAGTATAATACTCCAATTACTGGCACGATAAAAAAAATAAACGAGAAATAAAATCAGAGATGATTGTCACATCCACCGGACAGCAAATTTTTTTTTTCAGAAAAAGGTTCCCATACACAAAAAAAAATAAAGTTGTTCCAGTGGCTGTGACATTTTTAGGAGCAACAGTAATCGGAAAGCATAAAAAGCCAGAAATAATTAGAACCAAAGAAAATTAGACCAAAGATGGGACCGATATTTTTGACGAATTATGTCATGCTTTCACCGTAACTCGAAGAACTAATTGTTGGCCAGTTCGAATATTTTTCGGGATGCTGGAAGCTATAGTCAACGTAAGATTTTTTGACCGAATGCTATACAATACCTTCTCTTCTCCAGGACTTAAAATTAGGAAGTAAAGCCATTTTACGTCTTGACTCAGAACCTCCACATACGGGCCTACAAACATATATAACTAAAAAAAGGTGTGCGATTTGTCAAAGGCAACAATACAAAAAAAAAACGCGACTAGGATGCTCATCATGTCTACGTTCGTACATTGTGCATATTTCATTTTTATATTTCTATTTCAATAAATTTTTTTTTTACGTAGTTAATAAATAAAATTTTCCAAAAAAAACCTGTCATTTATATATAATACCATACTAAATTTTCTCCCAAAAACGGGTTCCTTTATTTTCCAAAATAAATATCTTTTTTGCAAAGCCGCTATGAACTAATATAATAATCATGAACCTTAGCATCTTAAGCGTAAAATGTTGAAATTTTTTTTTTAATTTAAGAATTGCACATTTTATGCACATTTTAGTAAAGAAATTCATTTTTTCTTGTTTTTTTCCTAAATTTTTAACTTAAATTACAAAAAATACTTAAAAAAGTAATTTTGCCTTTTTTTGATAGGTTCCGGCAATGACTAAAAAATAGGGCAGAATATGTGATTCTCAAGAAGTGTGCAGAACAAAAAAGTTTAAGCTTTTTAAGCCTAAATAGATGAAAATGAGAGAAAAATATTTTTCAAGTGTTATAACTCTGTAGCGTTGCGAACTGATTTCAACAGTAAACCGTTTCTATAGTGGAATACGTCGGCTCTTATTCACTATTTGTAACGACATCGACAATTGCAACAGAGGCGACGACGACCACATCAGAGGCGACAAGAACAAAGACAATCAAGACAGCAAATAGCATTACGAACAACAGCAACGGAAGGTTAAGCTGATGAGTTATAGTATTCCTAACGATAGCAAGGTCATGAAAGACCTGTTGGCGAACTCCACGTAGTAAGACCTCCTAAGGTTGTATCTGTCTTAAGATTTTCCACGTTCACTACTGTCGAGTGCCTTCTGAATTAAATTTCCGATAAGACGAAAATTGAAAATGACGCCACATGATCCAAAATTGGTGTGGGTTGTTGTGAGATACTATACCATACACATACTTCCAATAAATAGGAAAGGTTAGGTATTACCATGGTGAGCGCGCTTTAGATGACGTGCAGGCTACGATATACGGCCAAAGAAGTGAAGAACCCGTCTTGTGAACCATGCTAAGCTCCTGTGATCGGAAGGGGGGGGGGGGGGATCTTGACTCCTCGTTTGGTTCAATCAACTAAATATATAATGCCAGCTCTCTTTATTTTGTCCGAAAAGAAGAAGAAATTGACCACGTATGCAGAAATTAAGGAAAGTCAAAAAACGACAACGGTCGCAAGTGTACCTACAATTTAAAGTGGATTTCGAACGACTTGTATTTTCTATGAAACCCCCATTGCATTTTTATTGTAATCTGCTGTCATCAGAAAACAACCATGGGTCGCCGCCGAATGGGTTCGAATCTGAGACCACCGGATTGGAAGGCCGACACGTTATCACTTACTCCACCGACGACGATATAGATCTACTGTCTCATTTAAATAAGAGCGATAGCTGTTTGCGGAGTTTGGTGTTGATTAGACAGATTGAAGAGAGAGCACCGCAGTTAGACTGTCCGTCAGCGTCACTTTTCAAGAAATTTGTTTCCATCCACGCTGCAGTCTTACCTCTCAAAATGGATAGCAATGTTTCTTCAGGTTCTTCAATCCATAAATCTGATACGTACTCCCTACGAAATAAATGCCGGTATACCTCAGGGTTTTTTACTTTATTTCTAATAATTTTTTCCCATATTTCTATTAATAGCTTTGCCGACGGAAGAATCGTTGATTTCACGTAGTGATTGGATGCCGTTTTTAGTTCTCGCAGGAGCTCTACAGAAATCAACTAAGAACGCATGCTTTAATCATTAACATATTTTGTTACTTATCTATGATTAAAGAAATATTACAACATAATATAAAAAAAAATAAAAGGAGAAACCAACTAAGTAAGCTTACAATTCTAGTACAGGCAAGAAAATAAGCAACCCTAACTAAACCGATTTTTTAACTGAAACGTTGCCAGCTTAAAATCTATTAGATTACAATTAGTACTAAAAACCCGAAACATTGACGTGATGGGTTCATATATGCTGTAAGCTGTTCGTTTATAAGGATCCATTTCTCTCTCTGATCCCATAAGAGGTGAGACAGGAGGAGAAGGTTAGAAGAAGTTAACAGTTCAGAAGAATTAACAGCGCCTTTCAAACATTTAAAAGAAAATATAAGAGCGCACTGATTTCGCCTGCAATCAAGGATTTCGAAAAACTGGGCCCAAGCCTACCCAAACCAAAATGGTGTAGCGGATTTGA
The DNA here is from genome assembly GCA_964036015.1 of Leptarthrus brevirostris. NCBI lineage: Eukaryota > Metazoa > Arthropoda > Insecta > Diptera > Asilidae > Leptarthrus > Leptarthrus brevirostris. Next base: position 32,771,164 of record OZ038371.1, read on the forward strand.
AAGAAGGTTTGTAGAATACCACTTACAATAAAATAGTTTTTTTAAAAAAAAGTTGAACCGACTTAACAAAAAGAGCTAAAAAGCATAAAATAATTTTTAATTTTATATCTATTACGACATTTTGAAGTCGGTGCAAATCAAACAAACCAAACAACTGCAACAAAAATATTTAATCGTCATTTCTTATGATCCCATAAGCTAAAACGTTCAGGTAGTATTATGTATTATTTTCAATTGTGGTTATGTAGTTGTTTTATTTGTTTAATTTGCACCGACTTCAAAATGTCGTAATAGATATAAAATTAAAAATTAATTTAAGCTTTTTAGCGCTTTTTTGTGAAGTCGGTTACTCTTTTTTTTAGAAACTATTTTATTTTTCACTTTTTAGTGTCTTCTACTGTATACAACGAAAAAAGAACCATCCAAATCGGTCCACAAGTTACACGTTTGTTTTAAACCCCTACCCCACCACCATTCCACTAAACTCTTTTTCTCATGGTATCAATCAAGGAACATACTCTACCGAACAGAAAAGGAATCATCGAAATCGGTTCTCCTATTAGCAATGTGGGATCACACTCTATACAACAGCAAAAGAACCATCCAAATCGGTGCACGTGTTACAATGTTAGGTTCCACCCTCCCACACCCCCCACCACACCAACATTTGTTTTCTCGTAGTATCAACCAAGGATCATATTCTACCCAATAGATAAAGAATTATCCAAATCGGTGCACGCGTTACGAAGTTAGACTACCCCTGTCACCATAGGTCCAAATTATACTCCTGTTAGCAATGGGGGATCATACTCTATACAACAGAAAAAAAACCATCCAAATCGGACTACGCGGTACAAAGTTAGGTTCCACCCCCACCCTCCACCACCATCCCACCAACATTTTTTTCTCGTGGTATCAACCACGGAACACACTATACTCAACAGAAAAAGAATTATCCAAATCGGTACACGGCAATACAAAGTTAGACTACCCCTCCCCCCACCCTAGTCCAAATTTTTTTTCTTCTATTAGCAATGTGGGACTCTGTACAACAAAAAAACCATCCAAATCGGACCACACATAACAAAGTTAGGTTTCACCCCAACTCCCCACCCCAACCCTACCAAAAATTTTTATGACATTGTACCAATCGATGAACATACTCTACCCAACACAAAAAGAATCATCAAAATCGGTCGACGCGTTACGAAGTTTTGCCCGGTCAAACATAAAAAAAATAAAATAAAATAAATACGCGTCGAATACGTTAGAACCTCTTTGTTTTTGGGAAGTCGGTTAAAAACTGTCTAATTCGGCAATCCAAAACTTAGAAAAACCCATTGTCGCAATAGGTAAGGAATTTCATATTATTTGGAATCATAAATACATCACTGATGTGACCTATAAAAATTATTGGTCCTAGATGGCTGCCCTGGGCACGCCAGATGTGCTAAGAACTTTATTAGAACACGGAACAGAAAATTTTTTTATAAAATGTGATCAAAGCGTAGGGGAAAACCCTTTGATGCGTTAGCATGGTTTTGGCCGGAAGGATTTAGGGTAGGAGAAGAGAGGAAACTTGAGTCTTGTTTTTTGCATTGCTGCGAGCTAGACAGCAGCCCAGAGACGGAGTGGATCTTTTTTAATTTCTTAATAAAAGCTCACGGGGAGATCTGGTCTCGAACCCGAGGCCCTTGGCCCTTGGCATGGTGGTCGTGCCGGTCAAATCCATCTCCAATACATACGCCCTGACAGAGCCTAACCAATTTATAAAGATGGAAGGAAAGCGAAGAAGAGATTCGCGTCGAATACGTTAGAACCTCTTTGTTTTTGGGAAGTCGGTTAAAAAGTGTCTAATTCGGCAATCCAAAATTTAGAAAAACCCATTGTCAGCATATGCAAGGAATTTCATATTATTTGGAATCATCACTGATGTGACCTATAAAAATTATTGGTCCTAGATGGCTCCCCTGGGCACGCCTTATGTGCTAAGAACTTTATTAGAACTTGAGTCTTGTTTTTTGCATTGCTGCGAGCTAAACAGCAGCCCAGAGACGGAGTGGATTATTTTAATTTCTTAATAAAAGCTCACGGGGAGATCTGGTCTCGAACCCGAGGCTCTTGGCCCTTGGCATGGTGGTCGTGCCGGTCAACGAACTCATCCAACTCCATCTCCAATACATACTCCCTGACAGAGCCTAACCAATTTACAAAGATGGAAGGAAAGCGAAGAAGAGATTCGCGTCGAATACGTTAGAACCTCTTTGTTTTTGGGAAGTCGGTTAAAAGTGTCTAATTCGGCAATCCAAAATTTAGAAAAACCCATTGTCAGCATATGCAAGGAATTTCATATTATTTGGAATCATCACTGATGTGACCTATAAAAATTATTGGTCCTAGATGGCTCCCCTGGGCACGCCTTATGTGCTAAGAACTTTATTAGAACTTGAGTCTTGTTTTTTGCATTGCTGCGAGCTAAACAGCAGCCCAGAGACGGAGTGGATTATTTTAATTTATTAATAAAAGCTCACGGGGAGATCTGGTCTCGAACCCGAGGCTCTTGGCCCTTGGCATGGTGGTCGTGCCGGTCAACGAACTCATCCAACTCCATCTCCAATACATACTCCCTGACAGAGCCTAACCAATTTACAAAGATGGAAGGAAAGCGAAGAAGAGATTCGGTTGATGGACTGAATATACCCTATTTGCGCTCTTTTAACATTTTGGATACAGAGATATCTAATTATTTTAGCTCGACCAACCATATATAGTCACAAAAAGATATAAAAAACTGCACGTCATCTGGCGATTTAACAAACTTTGATGCCATTGACTCTATGAAGCATCGTCAGCATGTTGGCTATTTTGGCGTGTCAATGTGTTAAATTATTACTTTAGTGAGCAGTTATTTATAACATAAAACCGTCTTAGCTATTTGATTTAACTTATGAATGGTACTGTACAATGTTGTATGATGTAACATGTGAATGGTAGGTACTGTACTATGCACTATGAAAGAACTACCTCCACTTTCCTTTAAAACAGGTTACAAAATTGCTGAAGGGTGATGTTAAAAAAAATAACAAAAACATCAATTAAAAGGGTTTGCTCGGTGGGTCTATTCTCAAGTTCAATTAAGTATTAATTTCTCTGAGCACTTCAGTAAGGAATTTTTTTTTAATAGCGTGCACTAAATTTTCCTCTCAGTAGCGCAATTAATTAGAACATTTTGTTAAAACCATGTTAAATTGTGTAAAATTCAATTAAAATTGCAAAATTAATGAAGGGACACCTTTGCTACCTTTTTCCGGCGAGTAAAGAAAATGTTATCTTGCCCTATTTGTCTCCACCAAAATGAAATAACCGGCAACTCTAGGAAATTATTTCCCCCAACCACAGATGAAACCTTTTAGAAACAATGAGAAAACGGTTCACGGACCAACAAATATGTTGCATAATTCAGAAGACGAAAATTTCCACGTAGCACCGAAAGTAAAACTTCCCGACGTCCAGGTTAGTAAGGTATTCCGGGAGTCTTTGTTCAAGAAATTTGTACGTCTTGCAAGAAACTCAAGTAATAAATTTAAAGTTTACAACTTTATGGAGGATTCCCCGTTTTCTAATGGGACTGTGGGACAATTCCTTTTTATGAATAGTAAACAACTCGTTTACACCTAAGACCAGCTAGAGCATAGCACATGAGGGCATAAATCTCACCCTGTTGTTCCTTGCTTAACAACCCTTTTATTAAACGTAAACCTTTCGCTCTCATTTTATGTTATAACCTTGCTCTAACCTTAAGCACAAAGTGAGATCTTTCTAGCAGAGATTTGCATTTTATATTTCTTCAGGTATCACATATGACACATTCATTGGTAGGACGTGTAAGGTTAACAGGATGGGAGTCCTTTTTCGCATAATAAATTGTTCCGACACGAGTACAAGAAGACAGAATTGTTTGTCTGGAATAAACATTGGTTTATGTTTCTCTTCTGGCTAGTTAAGACTCTAGTTGTCTCTGTTAAAGTCGTTTCCAACAGAATTGTCTTACAAGTACTTATATTATAGGTACTTATTGCTTCTTGGACATAAAATTTACAATAGAGAATGATAGATCAGTAGTAAAACCTCGAGAGAAAACTATCTCCTAACCAATAAAACCAGCAACATTTTACAACCCTACCAACTTCTGTGCAGTATTGTTCGATTGTTGAACGAATAAATGAATGAATTTATTAGCACCACATCTTCCATAAATTTTTGCTTTGTTTTTGTTTTAACGATAATGCCAAAACCCCTCCTTTAACAAAGCCTTTGCATGACAGAAATTCTCTCTCAAGTTCCTGTAACCCTTTTTTGGGCATGAGGCTGGAACTTCACCTGATTCGAGACAACTATTGCAGCATTACCCCAATGGGATTTTTGCCGTAGTCTGTTGTCAGCGGAAAGCCGACAATGTGGCTCGAACATGGTAGCGCTGGAAAAGCAGGGTATCACTTATTTTACCGACGGCGGTCACAGGAATTACAGGAAAAGAAAACCAAAAGACAATAAACTGTTTCTTCGTTGTGCTGTTCTCAGACCAAGAATTTCGTTAAAACCATGACCGTTGAAGTACTAATAGAAGAGCGGGAGATAAAAGATATTCTCAGAGAGCCAATGCCATCTGCGACCGTAAAATCACCAATGATTTTAATAGAATTTTTTCAACTTTTCCTAGAGCAAAACTGCGTAATATCCGGCCCTGCTCAATTATAGGATTAACGTATATTCAAGTCTGGGACTGATTTGAGAATTGAAGAGCGACGCAAGGTTAGATGAAGTGAGCATTCAGCACAAAGGATTATTTAGCTAAGATAACTGAACGTCTCAATGCTAAGATGTTTAGAGCTGGCGAACTTGGTATGATTCGTCGACCATAATTAGGTTGAGGGTGGTCTGAATGCTTTATAAAGAACGTTAGTGGGAGTCTTGAGTAAGAAAGCATTCTCGTCGATCTTCTGGTGAATTTCTTTCTTTAAAAAGGGACTTATCCGTCACGCTCAGAGGTGTAATGCGCAACCTTACTTCAGAACACTTGAACCGAATTTGATGGTTCTTCTTTTCTTGCATAGAGTATGATCCCCGTTGCTAATACGGAAAAAACATGGTTCAAGTGCACCCCTAGGGTGGGGGAGGGGGAAGACTAACTTGGCAGCGCGTGTACCGATTTGGATGATCCTTTTTTGATGTATTTCCAGCTCCCTCCCCGAACAGGGGGTCGGTCCTGTTCTAACATTTCAGTTGGAGTGCAGGCTTAGCGATGCGCCTCTTCGACAGCCTTATGAAGAATTTATAAAGATCTCCCTATGTACACTGTATTTTTGGGTATCCCAGGTGTCGATGACGTCTTTCCCTTAACATAACTCAGTACTTCCCACCATTTATGTTGTGGGATTTTGATTAGCCTTGGGTTACACTCTCACTCACTCACTAAAGTAAAGTAAAAATTTAATAAATTTCAAGCTTACTTAACTTAAGAGAAGAATAAGAAAACAAGAAAGAAAGAAAAGATAAGAAAATAATAAAGAAGAAAATCAGGAAACCAAATAAGAGTTACTGTAGCAAGAAATCTAACAATATTGTAAGCAGGGTTCCGAATCGATACGAAATTTCGCCCCAAATATCGCTCCAAATCGCTCCGGATCGGATCGGTGCGATATCTGGATCGATTCAGCCTGGAGCGTTATAAAAATATCGAACCGCTCCGGAGCGGATCGTTATTTTCCAAATCTGTTATCGAACCGCTCCGGAGCGGATCGTAATTTTTTAAATCTGATATCGAACCGCTCCGGAGCGGATCGTTATTTTCCAAGTCTTTTATCGAACCGCTCCGGAGCGGATCGTTATTATTTTTAATTTCAATCGATCCGAACCGCTCCTGGAGCGATATTGAATCGATTCGGAGCGATTAGAATATCGCTCCACTGAATCAAAGGAGTATGTTTGGTAATTATAAGAAAATAATCCTCACCTGCAACTTAATTACTAGGTGTTTTATACTAGGGGTGATGGGTAGGCTAGTGGATGGTTGGTGTGTGGGTGGGTGTTGGGATGTGGATGGTGAGTCGGTGAATGAAAGGAAGAACTCTAGTAATTATAAACCTGCACTTCACCTGTAATTTAATTACAAGGGGTCTTGAACTTTGAGTGTTTTGTGAGTTATTCAGACGGTTTTGGAGTGAATGTGGGTAGTATGTGGGTGATGGGCTGGAGGGTAGGTGGTTGGTGATGGGCTGAAGAGTGAGTGGTAGGTATGTGGTTGGGTTGGTTGTGGTTGGTGTGCTACCCATATTCACTTCTGGAGCGTTATTGAATCGATTTGGAGCGATAAGAATGTCGCTCCACTGAACCAAAGAAAGTAGTACGGTAATTTTTAGAAAGTGCTTCTCACCTGCAACTTAATTACAAGGTATCTTGCACTGAGAGAGCTTTTAGAGTTTATTATTATTTATTTGACCGTTTTTCATTCTAATCTGCGTGTTAAAAATTTCAAACAACACTTCACGGCTTTTCATTATTCTAAGAATTTTATGTGAAGGGTTTCCTTTTTCTTTTTAATTTTTAATTGATGAAGCCAATGGAGTCTGTTGAGTAAAGTTCGCTTGCTTCAAATGTGCATAGGAGTCCAAAGTAATAAAACAGAAAAATCAAATGTAGGTTGATTCCCAGTTTCAGAGAATACAATTTTATGAGGGTAAAGTAGGCCCTTGTGTTTTTCAGAGTTATATTATTGTTGAACATGCTTTTGTATGAATAAAAAACCTTAATACTCGGAAAAAAACGCGAGCGAAATATGTTCGACTTTTTTAAGTCGGCCAATGGCGCGGCATGCATGATTCCATGCACTTGGTGTTTTCCACATTATAATGATTATCACTCTTAGACTGATAGTAGGACATAATTTTGTCGTCTGATGCGCACTTAATATATGCCTCTTCTTTTATTTATTCTGCTGTTCGCTCATAATTCAGGTTAACTGCAGCAATTTATCTAGTTCGAAAGTTTTTAAGGTATTTATGTATATATCAAATCTTGGTTATTTGATTATATTACTTTAAGTTTCATGAGGGAAAGTTAGATTAGAAAGTTACCTTGCGGATATTTGGGCCGCATGCAGCCTTTCTTCCTTTTCCCCATCACTGCCTTCTCATTGCCTTCCTTTTACTGTTCTCCAACATCTAATTACCCTAACACCCGCTGTCCCCCTTGCTACTAATAGCCCCACACCCCCGCCACTCGCTCCTACCCAGCACTTATTCACCACAAATCTATTAACCCTATATATATATAGGTCAGTACAAGGCACCTTGTAATTAAATGTCAGGTGAGGTACACTTTTTGAAATTTACCAGTCATATTCCAGAATAAACGCCTTACCCATCATCTCCCACAACCCACCAATCAACCACACATACCACACACAATACTACTCACTCCTACCCAGCACCCATTTACCCAAACTCTAAAAGCCCTCTCAGTACAAGGCAACTTGTAATTAAGGTGTAGATGTGGTGCACTTTATAAAAATTCCTAGATATATTCCTTTGATTCAGTGGAGCGATATTCTAATCGCTCCGAATCGATTCAATATCGCTCCAGGAGCGGTTCGGATCGATTGAAATTAAAAATAATAACGATCCGCTCCGGAGCGATAACAGACTTGGAAAATAACGATCCGCTCCGGAGCGGTTCGATATCAGACTTGGAAAATAACGATCCGCTCCGGAGCGGTTCGATATTTTCATAACGCTCCAGGCCGAATCGATACGTGGAGCGGAGCGGTGTTTTGTATCGATACGGAACCCTGATTCTAAGTAATACTCTGTTCGGTCGATATCGCCGCCTTCGATCCATTTCTGTCACAGCGTCTCTATTACGTGTTTATTTTTTTAAATTCATATTGGCTAAAACACCTTTATTGAATATAATTTAACTGAGTTGAATTTCTTTTATGTCTTTTACCATATTTTCATGGTATGAATTTGTAAAATATTGCAGTTTTCGCATTTATTTATTAACCATCTACAGCGATATATTACGAGTAGAAATTTTTGTTACCTGTTAAGTTTTTATTGATTAAAATTTTAAAAAATCTTACATTATTGAAATGAGTTATCAATATGTGTGCCAATTTCAAAGTCTGTTGTCCATCGGCATGTGGGCGAAATATCGATTAATATATCGATAATTGGTAGCAGCTAAAGCAAGTTGAAGTAAACGATTTTAAAATAAAAAGATGTTCAACTTACGCATAACCAAAACTTGTGGCTAGAAACAGATACATATCTGATAAATGTTCTAAGAAGCTACACATTTGAAGAATTTCAGTCTAACACTCGATAAACTATTACGATATCAATAAATTAATTAAATAATTGACTTTAAATTGATAGTATTGCAATTATTTCAAAATCGCTTTTATGTAATAAGTAAAAAAAACCATTTCTTTATTCTCAATTCACTTCAAAATTCCAAAGACATTAATAACTCTAATGAAAATCTTATATTTAATTATGAAAACCAAAAAATTGCAAAAAGCGATTATTCACTTAATCATTGTCCCAATCCAAACTGAATTCCATTTAAAAACTTTTCTGAGTAATCAATTTCAGAAACTTCACGACAAATGATGGTGGAGAGGCATCCTGTGGGAACAGCAGAATACTTCCAACCCCACGGGAATCTTCAGAGAAATCACATCTCCTTTGTATTTTGACAATTGTTTTATAAATTATGTTGAAATATTGCTGCCGGAAATTGCACAAAGTTATAGAATATCGGAAACTTTTTCCATAAGACTTTTACAGTAAGTACCATTTTTCGCTTCATCAGGTTTAGTTCAGGTTTTTAGTTAATAGATTTTTTGCTTCTCTATTTTCATCTTTAGCAGACAATTCAGTTTTGTTTCCAAATACGAAAAAAACATTGATTGTGTTAAAAACTATACATCTGGGTAGCGGAGCTTAAAGGTTGGATTGAAAAGTATTTTAAATAATCTTTGTTGGGTTAAAAGGTGAAGATAAATACCTAAAACAATTGAGGGAAACACCACTGATTTGATATTAATTAATTCACTTGTAATTAACACAAGTTCATGGCTGATTACATCACCGTTGCACTTAGAAATTAAGTAATTTGTTCGACGACCAAAAACTCCAAGCTGTATGCAGAAGTCGATGGTTTCTTCACTATGTGTTAGGGATGAGCGATGTTGACAAAACATCGATATTGACATCGATGGTAACATCGACGACTGAACATCGATTATTGATAATAATCGAACTCAAAACATTGATGTTCCTTTATATCGATGATAAGTAGAATGAATTTTAAGAAGGGCGTAAGAAATCAATATGCTTGACTTTTATAGAACCTTTGACTTTTATAGTAACTAAATATTTAATTCCGTAGCTTACATACACTCCTGCTTTCTGTTCTTGTATTTTAATAATTAATTTTAATTTTATTTTAATATAAATTAAAAATAATGCAACTATTTTGTTTCCAAGCCAAGAAGTCTCTATTTCTATTTATTTCTATGTTTTTTTTTATAAAAATTGAAAAGTAATTTATCCATTCTTGCATGTCAGCCAAAAAGGCACTTTTGTTGTTTTTAAATACAAATTAAAATTGAAAAGAAACTTGTACGAATTCCTTACATAGCAAACAATCAAGCTGAGATGCCATTTTGGGGTTATGCCATAATTTTAACCATATCTTTTGAAAACGTTACCAGAATTTATTCATTGTTATATTTAAATGAAGCTTATACTTTAGTATCAAAGTCTGCTAAATATAGTTCGAATCGCACTTATACTTTCCTCAAAATTGTCCATGTAGGAACATGTATATACCACAATATCCCAAGTGCCTCTATTCTGTTTCAAAGTTCTCTTTTTAGTGAAATATTAATCACATCTGGTGTGTCCCAGAGCAGTCATTTGGGCCCGCTTCCATTTATTACTTCTATCAATGACATGAGTTTCATATTAGCGAACTCAAAATTGTTACGCTATACAAACGATGGTAAGATTTTTCATATTGTCTTTGATACTAATGATTGTTCTGCACTTAACTCTGATATTCATTCTTTAAATTTTTGGTGTATTGTGAACATATTCCTCTGAAATTTGATAAGTGAACGTTTGCCTCGAATTATAGAAGAAAGTATACACTGATGGATGATTATTTGGTAAGTGACATATTGCTAAATAGACTGAATACTTGTTTTAAACCACATTTGTCTTTCTTTTATCACATCAGTAACATAGTTAACAAGGATAATGATTCCTTGGGCTTCGTAACGATGTTCCTTTATCACCAAAATTCTTTTTTGTAGCTTCCTTCGGCCAGTGTTGTAATATACCTGTCCTGTTTGGTCTGCTTTCTATGCGGTACGCATTTCTCATATTGTGGCTATTCAAACCAGATTTTCATTGCATGGCTTTCCATGAAGTAACCCTTTGGTTCTGCGCGCGTATAACGACAGACCTGGGCTACTTTCTATGCACACGCCGAGGTATATGTACAACAGATCTGGAGTTCTATTAGACGTATTCGTTCTCCAATCCTCTCTTCGTCAATGTCACGTCTTTCCAATCGCATTTATAATTGCATTTATTTTAATATTTTAAAATCCAAAGCGAAGGATTAGCTGCTTTAAGGTCGTTTTAGGCCCCAATATTTGTTGAATTCGTCTTCTTTAATTAATTGGAAATTGTATTTGAAATTGTAATTATCTTGATCTGTATAAATGACTAATTCTTTGCTTTATGTTGATTCTTCAGTCTTACTTTAGTGTCTATTTAATTGTATTCATATTAATTTTTATTTTTTTTATTTTTTATATTATTTCTTTACTTGCTGTTGTAAATCAAATAAATACATGACTTCTTCTATGTCAGAACATACAGACGAGAACAGAAACCGAAGTCTTATCATAAGGCTCTTGTGACCTTTTAGAAATGTAACCCCATAAATTAAGTGCAGAGTATAGTTGATATAACAAAAGGGAAAATTTTAATTAAATAATGTAAGCTAAAGCTGTCGCCAGTTATCAACGAAAGTGCAATGGCTAAACGTTCTCTAGGAGAAATGTTGGATCTCATAATTTCTTCGTTATTTGTCATGAATTATGTTGAAATATTGCTGCGGGAAATTGCACAAAGGTGTAAAATATGGAAAGATTTCTTTATAAGAGTGTTATTGTAAGTTATATTTGTCGATTCATCAGATTTAGTTCAGGTTTTTTGTTTATGCATTTTCCGCTTCTCTATTTCCATCTTTACCAGACAATTTATTTTTGCTTGCATTGATTGTATTAAAAAAAATGTATCTCGGCAGCAGAGCTTAAAGGTTGGATTAACAAAAATCCTGGGAAGCAGATTGTTAATAAAATCACAAAACTAAGCTCATTTATAAAAGCTTTGGCTGAATATGTGTAACCAATTCCTAAGCTACTTTCTGGCATCGATTCAAGCTGAAATATTCCCCTTTTTTCAAAACCCCCTTAAATACAATACTGAATCAGGTGTTGGGGCAGGGGTCTGGAGTGACTCTCCTCGATTCAGTTTATCACTGGCACTGGGAAAATACACCACGGTATTCCAGACTGAGATCTTCGCCATACTGACATGTACCTACGAGAAGAAGGTAGATCCAGGGAGCTCCTCAAGCTGAGCAGGTCGGATGTTAGAACTCTGGCCTCTGGCCTACTTACCGGCCACTGTCAGCTAAGGAAGCACCTGGTGAGGATAGGCAGAGCCATCGACCCCACCTGCAGACTGTGTTTGGAGGATGATGAGACTCCATCACACGTGCCCTGCAGTGGCCAGGCGCAGATTTAACCTATTTGGGAAACCAACCCTGGTACCGAGCGGGCTGAATGACTGCCAACTGCGGGAGCTGTTGAACCTCTTCAGAGGGACCAGCTTACTATAAGGAGTTGAGAGGGTTAGCACAATAGGTCCCATTGGCCGCGGCGCTTGAGAACCTCGCACCTCCAATTTAATCAAATCAAAATCAAATACAATACGATGGACTTACCAGGATGGCGAATTGTCTTGTTTCTTCAAAATCCCTCGACATGGGTATCAAATAAAAGGGTTCAACGAGTAGAATACGATAAGTTACGTGAGGTTTGTCTAAATTTAATACGGCGGATTAAACGGGCCTCCGAAATTTTGAATGAATAGTTGTTTCCGAAGTAATTTCTCCCGCTGAAACCAAATCCAGGCTCAGAATTGCTCTATCACCTCAGGTTTTTGAGATATTCTAACCTAAAAGTGCAAAAATACTGCTGTAACAAATTGTGTGAGGGATCTTATAGTACAAGTCTTCTTCTTTCAAATACCGTTGAGTTTGCTCAAATATCTTTATTTTTTTCGCCGAGATATCGCATTTTGAAATTTTCATGTTAATGAATTTCTCGGTATACGAAAACTTTATAGTAACTTGAATAAGGTGACAATACATACATTTTTCATATACCGCGAACATGAAAATTTCAAAATGCGATATCTCGACGAAAAAGAAAGATATTGGAGCAACCTCAACGGCATTTGGAAGAGGAAGACTTGTACTATAAAATCTTATACATTGTTAAAAAAAAAAACAACATCGCGGTGCTACATAACCTCAAATATGACAAAAAAAACAATGTTTTTGTGTTTTAGGTTAGAATATTTCAAAAACCTTACGTGATAGAGCAATTCTGAGCCCGCATTAGGTTTCAGCGGGAGAAATTACTTCGGAAACAACTACTCGTTGTTCAGGGGAAAAAGCCTCGCAGGCCTGTGTTATCAATGGTCGATGGTATCGAATTAAATTAGACAGAGACTCGAATACTGTAACATTGCATGGTGATCGTGCCACTCATTCTCGATCTAACTCCGCCTACTTTAGATAGCAAAACATAATTTTAACCATGACCTGTGATGACACTGATCTGATGCTGCAATAAGGATACCCTGTTTAAGTTTTTCTGTCGCTGGGCAAGCCTATGTTACGCTGTGCAGAATTCGCTTATTTGACGGCCTTAAGATTCATGAACTAGTTTGGTTTAAACTATCAAGGAAAGCACCATGCAACAACAATGTAACTTGTCCTTTCATTCTAAGATATCATTACGACGCTCTTACAAAATAGACTATGTGATATAAGTAATTACTAGTAATGGGCCAAGGTAGCAACCCGGCGATAACTCAGATATTTAAATAATTTCATCGGATATGGCTACATGAAATAACACGAGTTTAGAACGATCACACAAATAAATACCGTCTTTAAGTACACAAACACACCTGTAATTAGACCATACTATATATTTGAATTTTTTTATTTATTTATTAATTTATTTATTTATTTATTTATTTATTTATTTAAGCTTAATACAAGCTATTGCATAAAAAATACAAAAATAAAAAATTTAATACAAACTATAACTTAATACTAATTCTACAGAATATAATAAATGAATAATTAGGAATAAATAAATAAAAAGTATAAGCTACAATATGAGCTATATATATTGGTAACTGGCAGAAGGCGAAAGGAAGAAGAATTAAAGTAGGCGATCAGGATCAAGATGGGCGGGGTCAAGATATAAGGCTTTGTGGAGTGATGATTTGCTCAGATGGAAGTCAAAAGAGGAAAGGTCGTTGACTTTTCGTAACATCCTGGTAATTGGCTCGCTTTGACCGTAGTTTGTGCGATGGCGATCGAGTCGGAAAAGGGGAGTGGACCTAAGGTTACGGGGATTGGTATAGATGGGTAAAGATTGCAGGATTGAGGGGCAGTCTATGGCACCAGTTAATAATTGATAAATGAAGAGAATGTCGGAAACATCACGACGTTTGCTTAGAGGTTGTAAGTCGATCAGTTTCAGACGGTTTTCATAGGGAGGAAGGTTGAATCTGTCAACCCACGGAAGATCACGTAGAGCAAAGCGAATAAACCTACGCTGGACAGATTCAATCCTATTAATGTGAGTTGTTTGTGTAGGGGACCATACCTGGCTGGCATATTCAAGGAGAGGTCTAACGAAGGAGACGTAGAGAGATTTGGAAACATAAGGATTGGAGAACTCTCTAGACCAGCGCTTCACAAACCCTAGCGCGGAGTTAGCTCTGTTAATTATGCTGTCAATGTGGGAACGGAAATTGAGTTCACTATTACAGATTATTCCTAAGTCACACAAAGAGGTAACGATAGGGACTGGTACGTCGGTTAACATATAGACTCTCGGGGTGGCGGTAAGACGTTTGCGGGAATAAGAGATGGACTGGCATTTGGAGACATTGAGCTCAAGAAAGTTTTTCATGCACCATGTGATGAATGAATCGAGGTCTTCTTGCAGGAGAAGAGAGTCGGTAGTGGAGGAGATATGTTTGATTATTTTCATGTCATCGGCATAAATGGACAACTCTGAGTGTTTGATGACACATTCAACATCATTTATTGTGAGGATAAAAAGCAATGGACCTAGGTGGCTGCCCTGAGGGACGCCGGAACGAGCGACAATAGGGTTAGAAATGGATGAACTGAAAAGAATATTGTACTGACGGTTGTTGAGGTAGGATCGGATCCAGGAGATGAATCTGGGGGGGAAGCCTAGGCGATCAAGTTTGAACAAGATAACGTTATGGGAGATCTTGTCGAAGGCTTTACTAAAATCGGTGGCGATAACATCAACATCTTTACCGTTTTCCAGGGCACATAGGGTTTTAGAGACGAAGTCAGTAAGGTTGGTGGTTGTAGATCTACCTTTGAGGAAGCCATGCTGTGAGAGTGAGAAGATAGACTTACAGTGGAAGAACATGGAATCATAGACCAATTTTTCGAATAGTTTAGGTATGGATGATAATTTAGCAATGGGTCTGTAGTTGGACACATCGTTCTTGCAACCTTTCTTGAAGATGGGAATAATATACGAATTTTTCCATAATTGAGGGAAAACCCCTTGAGTGACCGAGAGACGAAAAAGCAAAGTAAGGGGTTGGACTAGATGTATGGCACACTTTTTCAGAACAATGGCCGGAATGCCATCAGGACCTGGGTGAAAGTCGTCCTCAAGCCTATTAATACTGGCGGCGACTAGTTCAGGATCAGGGTCAAAAGATGAAAACGACGTTTGAGTGCATTTGTCCATGAATGCAAAATAGTTAAGGTCGGGTTGTAGAGAATTGTCGCTGAAAGATTTACTGAAGAAGTGTGCAAAGAGGTTAGCGATAACCTTAGGATCAGATGAAGAGGTACTCTCGAGCTTTAGGGTGGAAGGGTAACCATTGGATTTCTTCTTAGAATTAATAAAGCTATAAAAACGCTTGGGGTCGGATATGAGGCTAGTTTCCATCCGTTGGAGGTACTCATGGTAGAGGGTATCACAACGTTCAGAAAAAGAGGTATAAGCAGATAGATAGGAAGAATAGTCAGACTCGGTCTGGGTTAGAAGAAAAGTTTGCCAACGTTTGTTTCTCCTGTTGCGAAGAGAGCGTAATTCTTTGTCGTACCATACGGGGGATGAGGAGTAGTTTTTACGAGGAAGAAGAGGGATAGATTGTGTAAGACAAGCGTGTATTTCCGAATAGAACGCCTCTAAAGCGACGTCAACTGGGAGATGTTGAGGGATATCCCCAATATTAGAGTTGAGGAGCAAGTGATTTAATTTGTCAAAGTCACCTTTACGAAAATTGAAGGATAAAGAAGACTCGGAGCCTGAAACGGCATGAAGGTGTTCGTAGGAGAAAACGAGGAGCAAAGGAGGATGGTGACGGTCGAGGGAGGAGAGAAGATGGTTGCTTTCTGCGACAGCCGAGTTAACTGGGTCTGAAGAAAAGATTAAGTCTAATTGTCTGTCCAGGAAGTTCCTGACTCCGCTTACTTGAAAGAGACCTGAAACGGAGAGCTGATCGGTAAAGAAGGCTTCTTTGGCCGAAGATGCGTTAAGGGGGACAAAGTGAGAACAGTCCTCGGACAATGACCATTGGATACGGGGGAGGTTAAAGTCACCCAATAAAATAAATTCATCGGACGCGTTAGCGTTCTCAAGCAGGGTATCGATCGCTTCAATTATAGGCTCGTAGGCGTCTAAAGGTTGAGAGGGGCGAATGTAACAACAGAGGATGTACAGAAGACACTTATTTAGTGCTATTTTTATACACACAAATTCTGATATTGTAGAGTCGGAGGTCTTTAGCAGGGTGGCGTCATAACGGTTGTGAGCAGCTATGAGAACCCCGCGACCTGGTGGATCATTGGTGCCTATACAACCGTCGACACGGAAAATCGTATAGTTTGGAGGGAATAGTTCGTTGTCGAGATTTCCTGGTGTTAGATTGGTTTCAGTTAAGGCAAAGATATCGTGCGGGAATTTGTGGGAGTTAAGAAAAATATTGGATGTTTTTGTACGAAGTCCTCTTACGTTCTGGTAATAGACCGACAAGCTGTTGGGGAGAGGATCTTGATCGGAAACCGCGGGTGAAATAGAGGGGAAGTCAGAAATAGGGAAATCAAGGGGGTTAGGAACGAAAGTAGTTTAAGGAGTCGTTACGACTTTTTTGAAGATGGGAAATACGGCGAGAACTGACGTACGCAGCATAGGTGGATAGATCTTCTGAAACTTTATGGGAAGGTATATTGAATGATTCATGGTATTTTGTGAAAAGTTGGAGTAAGACTGATGGGTCTGTGGGCAGGCCTTCTTGTTGTATACTTAACATGACGTTGGTGCTGGTTTTACCTTCAACACAGACGGAGTTCGGTTTGTCGTGGAGATAGGCTAGAAATAGACGTACGTTGTCATAAATGCGACGGTCCCGTAAACGGGACAAGAGGTAACGTCCATCGCCAGAATCAGCAGAGCGCAAAGTCAATTTAACTGTAGGTGGGAGAAGGGGATCGATAAATGAATGATGTTCGGATATAGGAGTTTTGGCTAGCGGAATGGGCGGGTTAACGGAGGTAGAATTTGTTTGAGACGGGGCGACAGTGTAGGAGGATGACGGCGTGGAATTAGGTGGGCATGCGGAGGAAGTAGCGGGTGCAACGTTTTGCGTATATAGAGGAGAGGTGGGACAGACGGAAATCGGAGCAGAGGTGGTGGAGTGGTCGGAAGAAGTTGGCTTGAGGTTAGAAGGGCAAGCGGAAGAAGTTGGGAGTGCATGGTTAGGTGGGTGCGCTGGACATACGGAACTCAAAACAGTATTGGTTGGGTTGACGGTTGGAATGGACGTGTTCGAGGGATTCGGTGTAACTGAAACAGGGGGGTTAAGGGTGTGAGAATATATAAAGTTGGGATACTTGACTGGAGTACTTAGATTAAAATTTGGAAATAGTCCCATTTTGAACTGCCAATTGGAGTTAGGATTACTAGATTTAGGATTAATGGTGAGATGTGCGGAAGAGTGAGTAGTACTTATGTTGCTACTAGTTCTAAGATTCTTATGGTTAGGGTGAATTTTAAATTTAGGTATGGGAGAAGGTCGTTTGGGGTAGTTAGTAAGGTTAGGTTTTTTAGTATTTAATTTAGGGTTAGGTGCAGAGGGCTTAGGGTTAAACTTAACGTACTTCGTAGTCCACTTAGAAATTGTGATGTTCCCGAGAGTGAAGAATTTGCTGGAGGGGTTACTGATGAGCCAGACATATTTGTTTGGGATGAAGATCTTGAAGTTGCTGGATTTCCCTTCGTCTGACGAGAGTAACTTCAGGCAGCTAACGGGGGTGAATCCAAAATTGCGGGAAAAAAAACTGTGGGCCCAGGAATCGTTGGCGTTATGAGGTGCACCCTTTAGAAGGAATGGAGTTGTGCTTGATAAAGATAAATGTTTACTACCTAGCCTTTTTAGTCTCTGCTCCCATTCCGATACTGTCCAGGTGGTGCCAAGTTTGTTGATCGTAAATGTGGTGGAAGTGGGTTGGGATGACACTCGCGGAGAGACATTGATGGCAACATCAGCAACCTTCTCTATAACGGGCTTGACCAAACCAGCAATAGCATCAACATCTGAGGCAGGCTGTACCAAGGAGGAATGCGGAGGAATCACATACACGGTGGATTGAGGCGGAACTGCGGAGGTTGCATCCCGGAGAGTGGAGCAGTCCCCATCAGGAGATGTAGGTCCAGAAGAAGAAGAATTCTCTGTAACGGGCTTGACCGAACCAACAGGAGCATCACCATCTGAGGCAGGCAGCGCCGAGGAGGAATGCGGAGGAATCACATTCACGGTGGATTGAGGCGGAACTGCGGAGGTTGCATCACGGAGAGTGGAGCAGTCCCCATCAGAAAATGTAGATCCAGAAGAAGAAGAATTCTCTATAACGGGCTTGAGCAAACCAACAGGAGCATCACCATCAGAAGCAGGCTGCAACAGGAGGAATGCGGAGGAATCACTTTCACGGTAGATTGAGGCGGAACTGCGGAAATTGCATCCCGGAGAGTGGAGCAGTCCCCTTCAGAAGATGCAGGTCCAGAAGAAGAAGAATTCACACCAGAACCATCTGAGGTGTCAGACCGAGGAAAAGAGGGGCCGAGATAGCTTCTAGTGGTTAAACTCTTAATATCAGAGCCGACTGAGCCAATTAATTCCAAGTTCTTCATAATGGCTGTTGAGCACGAATCCAGATCCCGCTTGACGTGCCGGACACCGCGCCGAATGTCGTCTAAGATTGGCATGATAGATTCCGCAGGTTGGCCGATGGAAGGCGATGGTGATCCAGCGCGGAGGTCATCCAAGGAAGCGACCAGGCCGCTCAGCTTTAAGGAAAGCTCGCAAATCCTGCTTGAAAGAAGCGATGAGTCGTTGGTCAAACCCTCAGCGATCTTAAGCAGCTTGTCCAGTTTTAAGTTTAGACTAGCGCAGTCATCGGACAAAATTTGCAGTCCAGCAAAGTTTGTGGAGATCTCATTGACCTTATCTGCGATGTAGGATTGATCCGTGGAGAGCGTAGCAACGACCTCCTTCATGAGCCGTAAGACGTGACAGGGCTTAATGTTGGAGCACTCTTTACATGTAGAAAGACCACGTGAAAGACAGGTGCCATGAAAAACACCTCCACAGATGCCATCACAGGTAACACCATTGTTAAGCAACTCATTAGAGCATGACTTGCAAAGGGCCATTTTGTGCGTGAGGAATTAGTCGGAAATAATTAACAATAAAAAGTTAAACAAAAGGCTATACACCAGGTTGCAGTAATACCAGATTAAAACAAAATAAACAAACTGAGTTACTTCCGCTTGAAAAACAAAAATATTTCCCGGCACTGTAAAAATCGAAAAAACTTACTGAGTCACTTGCAAAATAGCGGCCAGTTGAGAAATAAGTTCACTGACAAAAATGTAAACAAGGAGAAACTGTGTCAGGTATGTTATTGACCGGGAAAGAGTGGCACTCACTTTGCTGAGACACGCACAAAACACACGAAACGAAAATACTGCGAAGAAATTGAACTGACTGAGGAGCGATCACGCAACGCGTCCGATCGATTAGGCGGTAATTGGAGAACTGAGAACTAAATTATATATTCACATTAAAACACATCAAATCGAAAATAACATAATTTATTTGAAGAAGAAAACAAGATTTGTATAGATAAAAATTCAGACAGTTTTCATTTTACTTTACACATCTTCAATAACGAAGAATCCTGCTATAGTAGAACATACTCACGTGGTCTTAACACTTACGGGATTCTCTATACATAGACCTTAATAATAAACCTATTTTGATATAAATTTACAATTTCACCTAGCCTTACTCTATCTGTTAAATGTCTTAAAACTACAAATCATTCCCAAAAGAAATAACAAATTTCAGCGTCCTTTTCTAATTTACACAACATTCGATTTTATTATATACAAATTTCATTAAAATGCTATCTATCGTTTATAGTGGGGGTGACAGCCAACATATTGTGAAGGATACTACAGACCAGCAGGGCCAAAGCTCGCGAATTCCGGATGATATAAAAAACAGAGAAAACTGCCAACAAAAAGTGAGGGACCAGCAGTGTTGCCGCGGCCTCGTGTTGCATCGCTGCACGATGTTCACTTTTGATGACATGCACGTACACGCTATCAGAATCTGAAACAGAGAAAAAATCCAATTAATTTGTTTCCAATTATATCGAACAGAACTTCATGCATAATAATCAATTTCCGTCGCAGTGAAAACTGAACGAATCTTAGGCCCTGTTTCAAAGGGAGTGTGCACGTAGACATTTCCATCAACTTGGGATCAAGCCTGTCCGGAACAATGTAAGGAGAACTGCCGAACATTAAGCTGCTCATCTAATATCTTGTATCTTATTTTCGGTCTGCTCCTGTTATTAATTCAGCACGCAAGGAGTCCTGCCGAAGATAGAGTTTCGGAAGTTGTAGCCAGATTGACACAAGATTTAATCAAAGGAAAGATTGCGTTTGTTTGGTTATTCGAGAAGCGGAAAACGTCAATAAGCAATCAAGGAAAACCGCAGAATTATTTCCTCAGTTGTCGTTGTTTATTTCTCATCCAAATTAATCCAACGTCTTTCGAAGCCCGGTACCAATG